>CM069590.1:62197253-62819753 GCA_035771175.1 Paratinospora sagittata
ATTAACTATAGCTTTTAAGTTAAATGATTTTTAGATCAGCGGCCTCGTTTTAAACTGGTATAAAAAAGGTAAATGATGGACTTAAGTAATAAACTCAATTAATGTACTTCTCTGCCCGAATCCCTTGAATCGCCCTATAAAGTCATGTTTATTGAATGACTCTAGGATAATCAACAGAGTTGAGTGAAAGAGTACACCAATTACTCATCAGGTTGCAACGTAGTTGACGAAGACAGCTGCGTCTTGATGGGTTAAGATGTCTGATTACGGATTCGAGCCCTACTATGACATACACTGATGGGGAGGTGCTAGCTATCTATTCTTTCGAGGTGCTAAATTTCAGATTAGTTTTGCCCCGCAAAGAATTAGCTAAGGATAATGGGGGGTTTAGAACCAAAAAAAAAAGAAAGAGTACACCAATTGAAAAAAAATAAAAAATAAAATGGTAATTACATGCCATTTCAAACAGTTCTTATTCATTTTGTTGAAGACCCACGGCGACAAATAAATTATTAAAAGCTTTGAGAATCTCAATTATATGATAACACGGAAGAGTTAACACATGGGCTTACATAATTTAACTCATTTATACTTTTAAAATGTCTAAGACTTCCTAACACATATCTATACATCTGCACACCTTTGGTTTTGAACATGTAAACTATCTTAAATAGTCACCTTGAGTTGTCAAAAAGAAAAAAAAAGAAAGAAAAAAGTCATGCTGAAGATATGAATCTACATATAAAAACATAAAAACAGAAAAATATGATCCCAAAGATCTACTTCATTAAATAATTTATCTATTTTATTAATTTAAAAAACAAAATACCTAAAGTCTTGAACCGGCATTTCGGAACCCGCTTTTGCGACAGTTCCCGAACCCGCTCAATACACCTGCAATGTACGTGCGGGGTCTCTTCTCCCGCTTCTCGATTCTGTGGCCATAGCAAAACCGCAGGTTCGCAGCAATAATAATTCCTTTGGCCGATAAATGCGCGGGACGCTCTTAATTCTGTTTCGTCCTACGTGTCCTACCTATGTCATGTCACGTGTCCCCTCTCCTTCTCCGATGCCACAGGCAACCAACTCCCCCATTTTCTCTTCATCCCTTCGCACCCAAGTTTCCCAAAAACCAACAATGGCGTCGAAAAACCCTAATTCTCTCTACCCAGAAATCATCCAATCAAACTCCGAAACTGCTTATCCTTTCGTCTCCGATCCAATGCTCCATTCCAAGCCTGCTTCAACCTCTTCTCTCTATCCTACAATCGACATGAAAGACATAGTCAAGAATCTCTTCCCAGATGACGACGAAATCATCCAAAACCCCGATTTATATCCTCCAACAGCACCGCTCGAATCCGTCGAAGAAGTAATCGTCAAGATCCCCGGCGCCATCGCGCATTTGATCGACAAGAAGCACAGCGTCGAATTAGCCTCCGGCGATCTAACGATCGTCCGACTACGTCAAGGAGCTAGCGTCGTGGCCATTCTTGTTAGGGTTTCCGACGAGATCCAATGGCCATTAGCCAAGGACGAAGCGTGCGTGAAGCTCGACGAATCGCATTATTTCTTCTCGCTTAGGGTTCCGATGGAAGACGGATCGGATTCTAGCGACGATGAAGGTGAAGGTAAAGGTAAAGGCAGTGGTGGTGATGAATCGGGGAATTTGTTGAATTACGGCGTGACGATCGCGTCCAAGGGGCAGGAGATGTTGTTGAAGGAGTTGGATAGGGTTTTGGAGCAGTATAGCTGTTTTTCGGTGCAGAAAGTGTCGGAGAATTCGAAGGCGTTGGATGTTACGGTGGAGAAGGGAATGACGCCGGCGGAGTTGAAGTCGTCGGGGAAGAAGATGGAGATGATGGAGGAGAAGTCGGCGGCGTATTGGACGACGTTAGCGCCGAATGTCGAGGATTATAGTGGATGTGCTGCGAGGGCGATTGCGGCAGGGTCGGGGCAATTGGTGAAGGGGATATTGTGGTGCGGTGATGTTACGGTGGAGAGATTGAAATGGGGAGATGAGTTTTTGAAGAAGAGGATGGGGCCGTGTAAGAAGGAGACGGAGGTGAGCCCTGAAACGTTGAAGAGGATTAAAAGGTTTGGAAATGTGTTAAAAAATTTGTACTTTTATTATATTATTTCGGTTTTTGTCTGCATTAAAAGGTTTGGAAATGCCCGGGCGCAGCTAGGAATTTTATTTTGGGTGGGCTAAACTTTTTTTTAAGACAAACTTCGACGGTGCAAATTTTTTTTTATTAATTGGTATATATAAATTATTAATATTCGAAGGATAGACATGTGTAGTTCACACATTTAGTTGTAATTTTTACAGTTAAATTATTATTTCTTTTTTAGTAAGGAAAATACTAATCTAATTGCAAAAAATTATAACTATATGTATAACTACATATGTGTATCTATTGAATTATTTATTGCATAATTTAATCTATGTAAATTGCTAATATCTAAAAGATAGACATGTGTAATTATTTTGAATCTAACTAAACATTATCACAAAATAATGGTTCAACTAAACTTTTTGAAAATTATTTGACAATCTTATCTTTAACGCTAAAAATTGATACTTGAGCGATAAATTTAGAGGAGTAGGTTTTTAAGTGTTTAGATGTAAATTTTTTAATTGATTGTGATTATAATTTGGTAGATATTATTATTTAATAAATTAATATTTAATATACTTTATATTAAAAAAATTATAAGAAAATTAACTTAATATACATATGCTACCTTGGGCTTACCTGGGCTAAGCCCCAAGGTGGCTCCGCCCCTGGTATGATGTTTATCTGTTTTTGGTGGATAATTAATTCCGCAATGAAATTAGTGCTATTTTTCCTTGTGATCTGGCTGATGGGCAGGGCTATGTTAGAACAATGAAGTGGGTTTGGAATAGTTGCAAAAACATAAATAAATATTTAAATCAAATTGATTTTTTTTGTTTTGTTTTGTCTTCTTTTTTGGGATAGGTGCCAACTGGTATAACGTGAATTCTTACCATTAAGACAAGTAATTAAATATATTTGCATATCTTTGAACACAACAGGATTTCAAACCTGAACAAGGGAAGAGAGTTGTGTTAGGTAGCTGATAGCTAGTATAAAACTTTATGAAATCAACTATAACATGAATCTGCAGAGTGGAGGAAGTGGATTCACGCAATAATCTCATGTTGGGAAAAAGCTTAGTTGAGTTTGGTTGAGTTGAGATAGGAGACAAATGATTGCTATCCGACAAGTTTTAAGTAATAATCTAAAGCCTGTTACCATGGGTGAACAATTGAAGCTAGATTGCAAACTCCAATTCTGTAGCGTATATAGTCAACTTGACTCAACTCAACTCAATTAAACCTTTTTCTAACTTAGTTCTTTAGTATATATATACGTAAAATTTATCGGCTTTCTAACAGAAACGGTGGAGCTTGAAGTTCAACAATGCTATCAAATTCGCCATGAAAAGCTCTAACTTCTACTTTTCTTGTATCAAGGTTGTATTATCCTAGGAGTTCCAATCTAGATTCCTGTCTCTAAGACCTACTTTAAACCTCTTTGGGTCCATTAAGCTAGCTGGAAAAAGAGCCAACTTTTCATCTTTAATCAAAATTTTTGTTTCTTAAAATTCACTAGTTTTTTCATACATGGGTTTAATTCACCACAAAGTGACTTGTTTATATAATGGCTATTACTATCAACACATTGACCTGTGGTGTTGTGTTTTTAGTTTGAATATTTTTTAGTTTTATTTTTTTTTTCATATTTACACGAATGCTTTATTGGATTATACTTAAAAGTGTTGTTTAATTTATGGATGCAATTTTATATATTATCATTAGAGTGTGTTAACTTGTCTATATGATTTGTAGGGTTAAGAGGATGTCAAAGATGTCAGAGAAAGTAGCCACTGGTGTCCTTTCAGGGGTTGTGAAGGTCTCAGGATATTTCACTAGTTCAGTAGTGAATTCAAGAGTGGGAAAGAAACTTTTTGGCATGCTGCCAGGAGAAATTGTACTAGCTTCCCTTGATGGGTTTGGTATGTGAGTCGCTTTTTATTATGTCCGCTTGGTCCATTAATTCTTCTAGGTATTTAACTTTTATGATCTTTTTCACACTTTGATTTTCATACTGCTTAAATGTGTGGTTTTGAAGTTCTTATGTGATTTTTCTAGAGGATGTCAATTCATTTCTCCATTCTGCTGTTCAGCATCACTTGCCACATATTTACCACTTGAGTGATTGTTGAATCATTATCAGCTTGGCTATTTGTTCTTTATTTCTGTTTGGTGCTAATTCAAAATGACAGCCATCTTTCTTTTTCTTGTAATTTCTATTGATTGTCCCTGCTGGGCACATGTCAATTTGGGTGTGATATATACTCCCTTTTGGATGTGTTTTTGAGTACTTGATAAATATTTTAAGTAAAATCGTCCAGCAGGAGCCTAGAGGACATAAATAGGAAGTACGTTGCTCGTATTAAAGAAGTGAGTAGGTTTGCTCCATCACTTTGAAGGTTTCCAACTTTTATTCGTGGAAATAAAACATAGTGGGGTTTTACGTGCTTGTTTATGCAAACCTTCATGCTTCATGTGAGTTGTAGTTCCCAAAATATTTTTTCTGTACTCAAATATGGATTTTAATTCTTCAGAATTACAATCTTAAAGTAACAATGGATTCTCTTTGGGCAAATAGGCAAGGTTTGTGATGCTGTTGAAGTTGCTGGAAAGAATGTTATGGGAACAACGTCAGTTGTTACAACTGGACTAGTTGGACACAGGTATATTTTGAAATAATATCAGTCTCATTCCTTTGCATATCTTCCAGTCTCATTGGGCTCATGTGTTGATATATTATGGATTACATAGTAAAATTGCTCTTGGAGAGTAGCGCAGGCATCCTTGTGCTTGACATATGAAATGAATAGCTAATACCTGATAAGAGTATCCTGTCATTGCAACTTCTTTGTTACTGCTAATTGCAAAACTGATCAAACTGAAGATACATGGTTGTCTTTAGATCAACTAAGAACAAAGGGAATCTGTGTTATGCTATTGCAGGCATGGGGAAAAAGCGGCTCAGGCAGCAAATGAAGGACTTGATGCTGCAGGACATGCTATAGGGACTGCCTGGGCTGTCCTCAAGATACGTCAGGCTCTCAATCCAAAGGCTGCCATTAAACCCAGTGCTCTTACTAAATCCGCACTGAGAGCCACAGCCGCAGAGATAAAATCTAAATCAAAGAAGTAGCTGGGCTGCAGCCTGCTTCAATCTTATTTATATGTAACCCAAATTAATAGTGCCATTAAACCTGCAACATATGTATCTGATGCAACAGTGCAGCTGCACAATTGAAGTTCAAAGCAAAGTAGTGGCCGATGAGCTGGAGTTCAGCCCCACTAGTTTTGCTAAATTTTCGGAACGGAGGAAATCAAGTAAGTGCTCGGTTTCGTTCATCTTGTCCAACAGCATCTCTAAAATGTGAAGCATTCTTAGAATTAGGCTACCTGTAGATATCTGTACTTCTCCTTTTTATCTAAACAGATGCTTTATTTAAAAGGTGTAATTGTTGTTAATTTCATTGTACAGCCATGAGGTTGTTTTAGTGGAGGCAAGTGATCAGCAATGATTCCTTCACGGAACTCAATTATTAGGGATTATCCTATCATTATGATTATGATATTCAATTGTGTGGTTGGATGGGAACTTTATTAGATTTTATTCTTTCTCATATGACTGTCTAAAAACATGTCAAAGCGAATAACAGAGTATTTTCTTTTCCTATTCATACTCTGACGTAATGAGACACAAATCTGGGGTACAAACTGAAAAATAAAGCTCAAACAGGAAAGGGTTGAACACATTAGTCACCATTGCATCTACCGTAGTCAAACGTATATATTGGATTTCCCCTTATACATCTTTTTATCAGTATCTGCTCTTGAATGGCTTGTAAGACTTGAGATCAAGGATGACTCCGGCAACAGAACCACAGGCAGCAGCAACAGAGACGAAGAGGCAAGTGACACTTAGTATCTGAAGAGTAAGCCATCGGTTCGTCCATTTTCTTATATTCTTTTCAGCGATGTACATCTCAATGGGGAAGTAAACTGTTAATGGCCAGAATCCAAATGCCCCGAGAATGCCCACCACATCATTGAAGAAAGGCATGAGCATGGAGATGACAGTGGTAACAATCACAAAGATTGTCCTCCATGTCAGGCGAAAGAGATTAAGCTGATATGAACCAGAGAAAGGGATTGGTACTTTAAATTCTTTGTTCATGAAGTTACTCTTATGCCACCTACGCGCACACCATTTCTCCACAAATGCAAATAGAGGTTGGGAAAACACCTGCAAGTAAATGAATAAGCTTCAACTGGTGAGTTTCTTTTCTGACACAATTCTAGTGAAATTAGCTAAATATTTCATTATTCTGATCATGTATATGTATACACACATTACATGTAGTAGATAGATAGATAGATGGGACTGACCTGATATGCTCCAACTAAGTGGACAACAATTGCAACATTAGCAATATCAAGTAGCCAGTAAGGATTCTTGAAACCAAAGCCAGTGAGAAGATTTCCAGGAGCTTCATCTCCAAAGGCTGCATAACCCATGCATCCACAGAGTAAATAGAACGCTGTAGTCACCATGATGCTAACTAAAGTAGCCTTCTTCATGGTCTTATGCTCAGCTGGAGGAGATTTCAGAGTGTCCTGCAGATATGAATATAAATGCATGTTTGACAAATTAGTTTTAATTTTTTTTATAATTTGTATTGTCGTAATTAAGTTATTGCTTGAAATACCTGAATTTCAATGAGGATAATGGAATAAGAATAGGCAAAAGCAATAGCTCCAAGAGCCTGCAAACTCTTCCATAGCTTCTGGGCAGCAGTTACTTTACCAATGCTGATACCCATCAGGCTCCCTTTGAAGCTCCCATTCTCTGTAATTAATTAATATTCAAGTTAGCTACTTGTGTAAATAAAAGCTGCATTATTGCTGAATTAATTTGTTCAAGAGAATTAGAATTGAAGTACCTGCAACTTGGGCAATGCCAAGACTAAGGCCGACGGAGGAGTAAGTGAAGGACATGATGGCTGCAACTATAGAGAGCCACCATACTTGTTCGAAATCTGGGATCTGAGAGAAGATTATTTCTGTGATTCCGAATGCGATCATGTACCCATTGCTTGACATACGACACCCATCCTTCCCTCCACTCTCATGCAAACAGTTGGATCTCTTCACCGCCCTATACTTATAGAACTAGAAAATTAAGAATATGAAGATGCATGGAGAAATTAAGGCGTAGAATTAATATAATGGGCTTGTTTGTTATTGTGACAAAACACGTCTCTTTTTTTTAAAAAAAACTTTTTATAAGCAAGCTGAGTTTAGCCTGAGTTTAGCCTGTTTGGAGAAGCTATTCAAGGGCAACTTCTCGACTTCTTTGATTTTAGTTTTTTTAAATCAAAAAATATATTTTAGATACTAAAATAACTATCAAAATCACTTTTTATCAATTAATAATTATTTGTTAATATAAGTAAAACAGTGTAATCCAAAAAAAATAAAAAGGGTAATTTTCAGATAAAACAAGTTCAAAAGTAGTTAGGAGACCTGTAGGAAGTGAAGATTTATTAAATTATTATTTTAACTTTACAAGTTGCATAATTTAAATGAACTCACATCATGCTGATGGAAGCTGCAATAGTGTATCCAATTGCAACCCCAAACAGATTGATGTATTGAATCCATCCGCAGATTGCTACCTTACGTCCACCTGAACAAAAGCTTATGTACATAAGTGATGATATTGGCAAAGGTTATGAACAAAAATTAAATAATTTAGGAGTTTGAAATCAAGTAACTTTTAATTTAAAAATATAAGTAAGAAGGAATAATTAGCTTATGGTATACATATAGGTACCTAAGCTTGCCTTGACAGCATCCATGTAAGTGTAGTTTCTTTTGCCAGTTGAGGGGTCACCTGATCTGTAACACTGGGAGAGGAGATTGGAGGTGTAAAAGATGACAAGGGCAAAGAGAATCATTACAGCGGGTCCAGCCACCCACCCTAGTTGTGCTATCGCCCATGCTAATGACAGCACTCCCGACCCTATCACCGCTGTGATAATGTGTGATGTTGCCGTCCACATAGTACCTGCATGCCCCACATATATATTTCTCACCACCACACGAATTACTACGCATGATATATTATTATTACATTAGATATTAATGGGTCTATAACAATATGCCACGCTAAAAGTTGGGTTGATCTCTTTAATTATAATCATAATCAGTTTTTGTGCTGAAATAGTGGACATCACTGATCACTGTTGTGGAACTCGAGATGGAGGGGCAACCAGGCAACTTATATAAGAAATGGAAACTCCTCCCAATTAATTGGAGTTTACTCATTGATTAGTTTGAAGTTAAGTATAACTCACAATACTTTTCTTTTGAACTTATTTTTGTTTAATATTTAAGAGTAATTCTAAATATATCAACTAAAAACACTTTCTATACTCAATTGTTATGTATCAGTACTATTAAAAATTTATAAAGCATGTGAGTACAAAAAGTATTTTTGGTGGGTATATTAACAATTGCCTAAATTCAATTCAATTGAATGAAATTTTGGATTTATTATGATTTTTATAGTTTATATACATATATAAATTGGATACATATTCGTGTAGAGCAAAATAATAGTGCCACATTATAAATGAACAAAATATTTCACAACATGGAATATATTAGTTATAATTTTGCTCTTGTTAATATGGAAACTTTTAGAGTAAAACTCACGTATAAGCGAAGAAGTAGTTAAGTTTGGGATATCTAATACTTTAAAATAAAATTAGAAGGCTTATACGTTCACGCACGCCAAATATTAAAAAGAAAGAAATAAGTACTTAAATGATAATCAATATGATTCTAAAAAAAAGGACAAACATAAAACAATCCATCGTATAAATTATGATTATAAATTCAAAGTAATTAAACCAACACCTCATACTACAGAAAAAAAAAAATTATATAACCTGTTCGTTTCAAGCGACCATCGTCGTCGAAGCACTTGGAATAGTCATCAGGCTGGCGAATAATGGCTTCTTTTTCAGCAGGGGCTTTTGGCTGCACTTCTACTTGCAAGTAATGCTTCATATCCTGACTTTCTTCCACCTATATGTATGTATATACGTATTTTTATCAAAGAATAATAATAAAATATCAAAATATTAATTAGAATTAATTAATTACATTAGGGGAATTTCACTCTTTCAAATATACAAGGGAAGAGAGAAGAGATGCACTTACTGTTCCATGATTAATTCTGCATGGAAGAGTTCGGCTTCTCGGCAACATCATGATATCTATCTATCTATCTATCTATCTATCTATCTATATATATATATATATTGATACACTAGTAGTATTATATTTATATATAATAGAAGAAGAAGAAGAAGAAGAAGATGAAGAGGAGGAGTATATATTATGAAGGAGAAGTGTAAGAAGGATGGCGAATACATAATTGGGCATCTGAGATAGCCCGGCTTTTATAAGAAGGTGGCAGCGACCTATGTGATATGTCGGTGTGACGCGTAAGTGGAGTAATCCTATCGGCATCACCATAGGCGAGTCATCAACTGAATGATTGAGCAGAACCAACGTGGGCAACAAGAGAGATCATGAAAAAGTCTTGTTATTCGAATCCCGGTAGCACCAGATGAAGCAGCACGAGCCATCTTAGGTTGCTACTTGCTCCCATGGGGCATTTGGGCCAATAATGCTCGTCGACTTTGACCTCATTTGATCCAGTGCTTCTCAGAGCCTTTCGCAACGGGCCAATGATATGATTACCCTTTCAAAAAAAAAAAAATTCACAAATGTCATCCACATACAAATAATGACCCATTTGCCATACTTTACTATTTATTGCACAGTCAGCACGCCAAGCAAGCGTCGTATCGGCGCGGAGGTGACATTTTTTTTAAGTGGGCGTCTTTTTCCCTTCACAAATTTTTTTTTTAACGTGAAGGGAAGGCGTCTTTTGAAAAGACGCTTTTCCTTACACTTGTAAAAGAAAAATTATCTGACTCCTGGGTGTTATGCAAATCAGTCGGCTTTTACAATTTTTAACTGAAAAGACGCCTTCTCTTCAATACTATTTTTGCCATTTTTTCTTAAGGCAAGGGGGGTGTTTCAGAAAATGAATGATAGATCAGTTGTTCATGGACTACAATTAAAGAGGCCAAGTCACTGATTCTAAGCATGCCTTTTCAACCAGGTGTTCTGGTTTGGCAGACTTTGCTAGGTGCTTGTAGGTTTCATGGTGATATGGAGACTGGTAAAAGAGCTGCAGAGAAAGCTCTTGCTCTTGACAAAGAAGACCCTTCTACTTATATATTGTTATCAAAAGACGCCCTCCCTTTAATGCTCTTCCCTATTTTTGTGTTAGTCAGCTTTATCAATTGTTCCTAACTCTTTGGGCTATTTTTTTTCCTTCTGTATGAATCTGCGACTGCGAGTTCCGTTTCCAATTCATCGTGATGCTGCTTCTCAAGGACAGCCATCTGCAAGTACCAACATTAATTAGATAATGGACTTATATGTGAATGTGTAAATTTTCCTTGCTAGGTACTGTAGAAACATGAAATGCAGGAGAATTACACAGGACCCTCTGAAAAAGTTGAATTCATACAGGATGAAGTTGGATCTGAAATAACAGAACCAGTTTCATTTTCTGAAGTATGTGGAAGAATATGCCACATACAATCATCGAAGGAAAATTCAAAGAATGCTTTTTAGAATGAAAAGAAAGAGTTTTATATTTTGTA
The DNA here is from genome assembly GCA_035771175.1 of Paratinospora sagittata. NCBI lineage: Eukaryota > Viridiplantae > Streptophyta > Magnoliopsida > Ranunculales > Menispermaceae > Paratinospora > Paratinospora sagittata. The sequence goes on from CM069590.1 coordinate 62,208,120, forward strand.
ATTATGCGGATGTTTCCATTTAAAAATTTATACGGTTTTGAAAAGTTTTAATCATTAGTCTTTAGCTGTTCTTCCTTCACTTGAAGAAAATGGGCTATGAAGAAATAGGGGAGAAAGGGGGAATGAATACTGGAAAACCTTATCAGCATTCACTGATTCATACATAAGAAAAAATAGGGTGTGCATCAATTAAAAGGCAAGAGCAAAGGCAAGAGCATTAAGACGCCCTCCCTTTACTTTAAAAAAAAAAAAAATTTAAGAAAAGACGTCTTTTCAAAAGACGTCTTCCCTTTACTTAAAAAAAAATTATGAAGGGAATGTGTTTTTTGAAAAAACATCTACCCTTCACTAAATGCCACCTCCTCGCCCACGTAGCGCTTGTTTGGCGTGCTGACTGTGCTATGAACAGTAAAGTATGGCAAATGAGTCATTATTTGTATATAAATGGCATTTGTAAAATTTTTTTAAAAAAAAAATAATCATGTCAAAAGCCCCTTTCGCAACCCTGTTGGAACTCTCAGCCACGTTGTTACACGTGGGAAAGCCAGTTCCACGCTCGATATAAAAAAGACAGATTTTTTCGGTTTCCTTGTTTAAGATATTTGACAGAAACAATCATTTTGCTAGGAAGACTAATGTTCTTAAAGTGGAAGGAGGGCCATGCATATACCAAATATCCCGAATGATCGTCATTTACTTTTTAACTAAAATCATCGTATTTATTTGAGGTTGAGTTAATAATAGTTTTAATCAATGGTGTTTTTGTTACTAAGGTTTGGAGAAAAGAAAATGTATGCCATCTTATTTTTATATCAAAGAAGTTATTTTAATATTTAAATTCATATCCTCTATATTATATAAGTTTCAACTATTACATAAAGGCCTGCCATGCACCGTTTTGACTAATGGCCTTACTTCTTTCCTTTTTGTTTTTTATTTTTCTTAATAATTCACGTCGTGTCTTTTAGGCCTGTTTATGTCAGGCTCTGAGACAATTCTCTTTGAAACAAGTATCAGTAACAAAACAAAATAACATCTCACTCAATAGAGTGTAAGTATCCTTACATGTGATGACGACACAAAGACTTTGCTCAAGGCAAAGATCATGTTATCCCATCTTTGAGGTGAAGACAAAAATTTAATCAAAAATTCGAACTCAAGATCTTGTAAGAAGAAATTCATCTTCTTACCACCCCACTATATCATGCATTATTCACATCATCTCAATATTATTGGTGCTTATCTCTTTTATTTGTAACACTTTTTTACATATGACAACTCCCATAACACAAACTCAAAAAGAAATGTGAAAGCTTTAGAATATATTTATGAAATTATCTCATAATAATAATATAAACTTTATATATTGGCTCGAGTTCGAGCTTGAAATTGTTACGGATGAGGTGCGTGGTGGCCCCCCGAGCTTGTGCGCACGTACGCGTGGCTTGGCGTGGACTTGGGGTTCAACGCTCTTCTTCAAAACCTGTTAGTGGGAGAAGGCGACAGTAGATGGCACCAGAGGGAGAAATATACGTAATGACGATCTAATGTGAAGGCGTATAAATTTGTGAGAAAACTTTTAAAGAAAATAATGTTTTTCTCATAGTTATTTAATTGAACACGAGAGATATAAGAAAATTTGTAAAAGATGTTTCTAAAAAAAAAAAAAATGAATTTTTCAATAGAAAATATTTTGAGAGAATTATAGTAAGAAATAGAACTGAAAAAAAAAATATTTTTTTTCTCCCACACTTGTAGCTATTAGGTACTAGGATTTACTATTTAAAAAAAATACTAACTTTCTTGAGCAAATTTTCATTTTCTCAATATTAGATACACCTTTATAAATAAGTGAAAGTTTTCTTCACATAATAAAAGTGAAAGCGAGATTATAGTAATTAGTTCATATAGTTCTCATCTGGCCCCTTACGCCTACAACAGTTAAATTCGTCTTCTTGGTCCTACTGAGGAGTCTCAGTTTTCTCTGGTCCTAGTATCAGTATTCTCTAATCTTATATCAGTACTATGAAAAAAAAAAAAAAATACACCCTTAATTTAACGCGTGCATTGGTGTTCATGAAAATTAATTGTTAATTGTTAATCATATCTAATTTTATTGGAATTGAATAACTTGTGGGACCTCTTTAAAAAAAAAAAAGGGGAAAAAAAAAAAAGCCAACTTGTGGACCTGCTTGCTAGAAGAAGTGGTTTAAGGTCCGTACAAAAAGCCTAGTTTTCTTATGCCTGGAAGTTCCAGTCTCAAACTTGTTCCATTGACCCAAAAGCCCAAACTCTAAGGGCATATCTTGGGCCTATATTAAATTAGTCCAATATTCTCTAACTTTGAACAATGCCACCAAATGAATAGTATTTTATTTTATTTTATTTTTTTATTATTTTTTTTAATTCATTCTTCTTTTTTTATACATCGAGTCTACATAAGGAATACACGTGTTATAAATCGATTTATATTTAAAATTACGTTTCGAACTCACTTTTGACATTTTTAAGTTCATTTGTCACATGTACACATAATTTTAAAAGTATTTATATGTGTATTATATTTTTTTAGTATACGTATAAGTCAACAAAATATATTGATTAAAAGTATAGAATGTTACAGGCTCATACTTTAGAGGGGACACAAATAGATGAGACTCGAACTTAATTATAGCATCTCGATTACTTGACGCTATTAATCTTTATTAAAGATGGAATCCGAATGAGAATGGTTTATATTCTCAACTTAAAAAATGGCCTCCAGACATTTGTTCAAAAGCTTTCAAAGTCGGAAAAGATGGGACACGATAATTGTTAAATGTACATCCTATTTCAAAATAGGAGATGACAATAATGTGCACTGCAAGGATAATTCGGCTATATACTAATTAATATATATATGACCTTACACTTGTACTTAATGAGGACTGAGGAGTGCTATTATAACATTGAATTACATTTTTTCTTTCTTCACTTATTATTATTATTATTATTATTGTTATTATTATTATTTGAGTATTTCACTTATTTCCTTTTCAATATACGTCAATATCTTCCATTATCTTTTGCCAACATCTTTGCTGTTTTTTAAGAATTATTCCTGCCAAATGATAACCATGATTAGTGGAAATTTCAAATGAAAAAAAAGTATTTTTTTTTTCAATTTAAGTTTGTTGAGTGGCTTGATCTCTATTAATAATAATATTGCTTCCACCTAATTACTTTCAGATCCTGGTGTGATGTTACTTTAAAAGTCCTTAGCACCAATGAGAGTTAGATTTGTGGCATATATTATTTCAACTTATTTATATATAATGTGAAATTATTATTTGAATCCTTACACGTATTCAAGAAAGTTATTTTCTTATTAAGATTCATAATAAAATAAAATTTGGTGAAATAAATATAAAAGGGTAACCGAGGTGCTTAAAGCTCATGACCGTGCAAGATTTTAACAAAGATCGAACTACTTTTTAGGTTTACCATATGCAATGTTACTCTATATAATATAAGGTTGTCAACTAAAACCTGTGACCACCTAATTATAGTGTGACAATTCTTATTATTGCACTAAAACTTTCCCAATGAAAGAAGGGGAAAAAAATACATATATTCAATTTAGTAGGCAAAAATATACAATTAAAAAGCTGAAATAAAACATTCCTTCATATATATATATATATATATATATATATATATATATATATATATATATATATATATGTATAATTGAATTCTTGACCAAATCCCTTTGATGGAATGTGAGATTGGAGTCAAATATCCGACAGCACTCTTACTTGATAATCCACTTTATCGACATTTGGAACAACCTTTTTTTGACTAGGATGATAGTGATGGGCTAAAAACCTAGCAGCAGTTTGACACGTGGATCATAGTATATTATATTTATAAAAGATGCTGTAATATCAATATGCATAAGATATAAAGCAACATTTGTTCCTTGCAAATACATATGCACCATTGGCTAATTATCCTTTCTTAATAAAATTGAAACTTTTTATATAAAGGTTTTCTATTCAACACTTCCTTCAATCAATCAAACCCCAATTAGAGAGAATCTTGACATTTAAGCGATCCCTTCAACACATCAATCAATCAAACCCTTCATTAGTGAGTCTTGCTATGAATTTAATTTGGAGTACCGCTAGCACTATACGTAGAATATTCTTCATAACTTGTGAACATGAGAAGTGTTAAACAAGGGCTTTGACTCTTAAGAAAGTTCAAAAAAGCATTTGTTTCTAATTCATTGTCCAGATCTACAAAACATTAGAATTAACAAAAGTCACACGTGATAAAATTAGGATAGATATATAAGAGTGATGATGCTAGAGTAGCATCGCTATCAATGTTATGATGCATAAGTAGTACTCCCCCATAAAAGATCGTGATTGTAAATAGGGTGTTCATCAACCTAAAAAAATTCGACCAACCCGATCGAATTGAACCTTTTGGGTTAGTTTAGATTGAGTTACACAAGTTGTTTGAGTTTGATTGAGTTCTAAAATACTCAACCTGATTAATTTTGATTGGATCACAGGTTTAACCTCTGAAAACTCGAGTAACCCGACCCCAACCGACCTATTATATATATATATATATATATATATATATATATATATAAAGTTTTAAAGAGTATATCTTGTTCATTTAATGAACTAATCCCATTATTTGGTATTCTTTCTAACTTTTTAATAAAAAAATAAATTTACAATAAACTCAATTTGCATTTAATGTTTTGTTGACAATTATTTGTTATTCTTTGTAATTTTTTTTTAAATTACAATAAATCCATATTTACATTTAATATTTTTTTCTAAGGCATTTAATATTATTATTTCTAACTTTTTAATAAAAAAAAGAATATTCGGCTTAAGTGTAACCCGATCAACTGACCAACCCAAATTAAACTTGAACTATTTGAATTAGGTTAGGTTGATGAACAGATTAGGTTGGGTTGAGTTTCAAACCTAACCCGCAAAGGGACACTCCCTGAAACTCTGAAAAAATTCTCGTTCGGGCTCGTATATACCTTGGAGGGAGAATAAGTGGATGAAGCTCAAATTTGTGATTTCTCGGTAACTTGTCCCTCTACCTAACCCCTTCACCAACACCTCTTTGTATGTAATACATATTATAATATATATATATATGCAAATGATCGTGATCTTATAAATTCTTAAACATCTCCAATTAATGTTTGATCCAAGTGTAAATCCAAACTTTGACATACAACAGTCGCTTTTATTATTCAACTTGATCATTGGGTTTAAAATCAAGACTATCTTTAATAACCAAGTGCTTCACGCGTGCCATTCTCTTTTGTCTAACAAATATTTAAGCATAAAAGTTTAGGCCGTATCTTCTAGAATCAATGATGTTTACTTTAGACGACAAATTAGAGGCCGGCCGGAATATATAATGAAAAATAAAGATAGGAAGAAAAGATGATTAATTTGATAACTCAAAAGTTATTGTTGAAAAATATTAATTAATTAGCAAAGAATCGTCTCAAGTCATCTTCCAAATCTTTATCAAAGATAGAATTGGATTCAAAGGATACGAAAATCCTTCACATATACCTAACTTGAGAGTGTGCGTACCCTGTTATTTCTTAGTAATTAAGCTTGGATATGAAGATAACAATTAATGGTGGAGAAAATTATATAATAGTAACGTATAAAATATTATTCCATGAGTGTGACATTTCTATTACAATAGGTATACATACTTTCGATTCTTAATATCCACTCATGGTTGGCACTTGCTAATTCTTTATATTAAATTTTAAAAGGTAAATAATATATGGAAACGCGTATGTAACTATATTAATAAATAATTCAATGAACATATAGTTGTTTATATAGTTATATTTTTTTTGTATAAATAAAATGACATTTTTGAATATGGAGTGATTGTTAGCTTACCATATAATTACTTTATAAAACTCAACTTAACTTAGTATTTTTTTTCTTTTGGCTCACTGTTAAAGTGATTTATTAAGTAGCTTTGCCTAGGTCTTTTCATGTATAATATTATGTTACTTCTATATATAAGAAGGAAGAGTTCATTCAACATAGAATTAATTCATCTCCATTCAACAGTATATTTTACAACCACGTGTTAATTCTAATTATATGCACTTCATAGTACGTTGGAGCACACAATGATATACGATTGCAGATTACGATTGCACATAATGTGGCTATAACTATGTATATTTACACTATCAATTAGCTTACATGTCTTAAAATGGTACAGTGATGATGAAAGGTATTCTTCCCTTTGGAGTGATTTTTGGTGCAGTGCATGCTGAGACACCCAAAGAAGCACACATGAATCACGGCCACAAGTTTATATATATAAATGGTTTGTAGGGTTACTGGGGTGTGATGTAAGGTTTCACAAGCACAAGTTGTGAGGGTGATTGTGGATTAGTGAGGTGGAGTCCTAGCTACCAATACCATATATATATATATATAAAATGAAGTTAATATATATCCTTCCCGAAGCGTGTTACAGCAGCCACAACTCTATGCTCTTTGTATAAACATGTTCTATGCCAACAGCAAATTTTGATTATTTTTAATTAGTACGGTATAATTAATAGAATTATTTGATATTATTATTATTATTATTAATTTTAAAAGTTAAGCATAATATTAAGCATACTTACCTATTAAGAATATATATGTTGTAATTGGATAGTTATATATCCTTATGTTAGGCAACGCACAAGTTTCTACCTTGCATCTCTTTAGCATCTCTCAAAGATTAATATTTCATTGATAGTACTATACGCATATGGCAAGTTAAAACCATTAGCATATAGTGACTTTTGAAGTGTTTATACAAGTAACTAGTGGTGCCAGTACAAATTATAGGTATTTAATTAAAAAAAAATTGGGTAAGGAGATTAAAAAAGTAGGGTACTGTTGCTTTTGTTTTAAATACGCCCTTAACTATTCCATGGTGTCTTTTAAAATACAGTTTTCTTAATGAAAAGATCTAAATAACGTATGACAAAAATGACTTCTTCAATGGTGATTAATTGTTTGGAATTACTCGCTTTTCAAAGAAGCGTTTTTATCAAAAACATTTAAAAAAAAAGCTAGTCATGGGTGGCTGTAAAAATCATTTTTAATTGTAAAAGTAAGTAGAGAAGAAAAGTTGAGGTGACTATAACCTTCCCTACTCACTCAAAATTGTTTTCTTTAAGGAGAAGCGCCACTTGTCTAACAAGACAAAAAATATTGGTTAAAATGGATACATAGTATTCATTCACTATTGTGGATTGCGATAACGATGATATATTTGTAGTGGATGTCGTTAAGGATCTAAGTCTGATTATTAATGAAAAAAAAAAATGCAAAAGGTTGTCACTCCTTTTTTCACTGTAACCCGAAGGTGATTGGATGATGTTCATCTTTTTTAAGAAATCCTATCCTACATCACAAAATTTATTTATTAATTTGCTACCTAATAGAATATAAAAAAAATTCGTAGGATTGATTTGGACAAGTAGAGTTGCAAGGAAAGTTCCATACCTGATTAATAGTCATGAATCATTCTCATCAAATCAAAAGCATAGATCCACTAATATTTTTCTTATTCCTACAGAATAATATTACAGTTAATATTACAGTTAGCATGCTTTGGATTTTGTGTGCTTCCATGCTCATCATCATGAACTTGCTGATATCAACCCCAACCTTCTATTTGCAAATTTAAAAATTGATCTCGGAAATTAAAAAAAAAAATAACAGAAGAATGTTAAAACCACGTATCATACATACTCAAAAACATATCTACACTTTTATGGTAAATGTAAAACATTATATTACCATGTCATAAAATAGTAAAAAAGAAAAAAAAATACCCACACTCACCGTATATTAGATCAGCAAGAGTTCTATGGTGCTAGATATGTATTGTGGGTCGTAAAAATATTTTTAAAAAAAATTTATATTATCATTTTATGGAAATATTGCAAGCTTCATTAATAGATTGGTTATATAATTATCTGGATTAACTTTGTTTTTAATGTGGAAATTCAATTCTAATAAGAGATAATAAAAAACAAAACAATTCAACTCAACTTAATTAACAAAGTTTTTTTTTTTCAACTTAATCATAAATTTACTTCTTTGCTCTACCAAGGAAAAAAAAAAAAATTAGAAAGCAAGAAGTAAATATGTACACTGAGGGTATGCAATGGATTTCTAAAACAACTAAATTGAACAAAGTATGTGTTTTGTGTGTACTTATTCTTTGGAAAGGATGGTATTTTGTGTGTTTTTTATTTGGTTAGTTCAATTTTTAACAAAGTTTGATCGAAATTTACACTTAAAGTTCTTTTTTTTTTTGGTATTGAGACGATGTTAGAAGATGTTAGCACAAAATAAAAAGGAAGTCAATACCTTTTTGTAAGGTCAAGGAGGCAAGCACGACGGTGAAAGGTATGTAAAACCTAAAGTAGAGATCATGTAAATCAATTACCATAGTCGATTTTTTTTTTTCTTTTTTATCCTCCCGATATCAGGTCACGAGGAAAGTTTAGATAGCCACCGTTGAAAATAAGCAACATTTTTAATTTATACCAAGTTAAGGTGATGAATGATAGTGGGTCATTGATTTTTATAATTTTCTTCGTATTGATGTGATGCAGCGAAGCTTTGTATATGAAGATGATTTTTTTATTTTATTTTGAATCATGTTAGTGTATTATGCGAATAGTTAATCAATGTTTTATGTATTAACATTGGATCGTACACATTGGGTAAGGCTTTAATCAAAAGAACTAATGCAAGCTAAAAAAGAAAAAGAAAATGATAAATAAATTGCCTCCACATCCACTGTCCCCTGTTTTAAAATTCCCAGTGCCACTCCAACGGTTGGAACTGGCGCAAGTTGTGTCCGAGCGTGAAGTGTAGAGCAGAAAAGAAAGGAAACTAAGAACAGAGAGAGAGAGAGAGAGAGAGAGAGAGAGATATGGATGATGAAGAACCAACTCCTCCACTTTCCCACCTCACATTTCTAAAAAGGTGGGCAGTGACACACCCAATTTCATCATCTCATCTCATCTTTCTCTCTAAATTAACCTAAATTAACACTCACCCGTCATCATTCATATGCTGATTCATCTCCCTCTCTTCTACTTGTTGTCCTATTTCATCTTCATTTCTTCTTCTTCCTAATCACTTGGTTTGTTGCAGCAGATCAAGAAAATTTATGGCGGAAACAGGACTTCCAGTGACCTCTCGATCGTCACCACCACACAACAACCAAGTTACGAGCTCTTCTGCTGTGTCGAGACCCAGAATTCAGTTGAGCAGATTCTGCAGTTTCATGGCTTCTGGTGGGAATCAGAACCCTCTTCAACCTCGAAGAATTCTACACCATGCCAGTACTCATTGTCTTTCCTCTTATTACAGTGTGTTCGTTGCTCGTCTTGCTATCATGGTGAGTTTCAACTTTCTTTCTTTTTTTGTGTATTTTTTAATTGAATTGTTATGTTGTTGGGATTGATTATGACTAATTGAATTCTGAGCAGTAGTGCCATTCCGTTTAGTTACCAATACTTACATGCAAATTACCAGATTAATATTTAACTCTGTTAGTATATTTTACTGCCTGTTTATTTGGTTCTTCTTTGTTCACTCATAATAAGAAAGCAAATTTCCTGGGTAATAATGGGAATCTGTAAACGTTTTCAGGGTTGGGAATTTTTTTTTTTGCGGTTTCTGTTGTTTACCATGCTTGAATTGGAAGACTGATATTCTTTTATCATAACAAGACCACTCTTTTAAAGCTGAATTGGTGGTGGAAGTGCATGCTGGAAGGGGAGAGAACAAGAACATAATATTGATATTCTCTAAGAAAAAGTACGTGTATATATATAATCATGTAATTTTGGGAGAAAATGCTTTGGGAATTCGGGTATTAGAGCGGCACAGAAGTGTGTCCAACATAAAATCTTCCCTCATTCCCACAGTTGGTTTTACACCAAGAAGCTCATTCTTTTTTCTTTTCTTTTTTTGTGATTTTTGTCATCTGTCGATCCAACGAACAAAAACTAGGTGAATCGCAGACCATCTTGGTTGAATTGCATGTTGAGCCAAGTGGTCATAGACTCACATCAAGATTTATCTTTGTATATGTATTTCAATGTTAAATCTGTAAATACTCTTGTTATAAATATAGAACCTTTCTGAGGTCATGTTTGAGCAGTTGGGGCCATCAAGTTGGACGAGTTATGCCAATTTTCCAGTTGGATTATGACTCTCACTGCAAACTTTAGTTTCTAGATGAAGCTGTAGTTGTTTTGTCACGCAAAGAGACTTCACTGGTCACTTTCCTTTTCTTTCTTTCTTTCCAATTGGTACCACAGACTTTATGCGATTATCTAAACTAGGAGGAAAATTCTGATTTAGTAAGGTCTAGACTACCATTATGTTTCTGATATCCAAGTTATACTTATTTCAATGTATGATGTATTTTAGGATAATTTGATATAACTTTTATATATTATTTTAATTTAATTAGTTTGTTGAATGCCACTGATATTCTTTAGTTATCCTATCAAGGCAAGAAAAAATTTCACATTATACTCAGTTATGTTAATAAATCATGTTGTATTGTTGTGTGACTATCCCCTGTTCCTACTTCACATTGTGTAATGCAGGTCATGCTTGCCATTTTAATTGGGATGCTGACCATATTAACATGGCATTTCACAAGGGTCTACACGACAAAATCAATAAACAGCTTAGCATATGGTCTTCGTTATGAACTCCTACAACGGCCTATTCTGCGGATGTGGAACATCTTTAATGCCACAGCAGAAATAACCATGGCTCAGGTTAGACTTTCTGAATATGTGATCAGACGTTATCAAAAACCGTTGATGGTTGAAGCCGCACAAATGGAGGTGCTTCCATTTCCAATCTATATTTTATCTTATTTCTATAATGTATCCATCTGATACTTTTAATCTTCCTATTTTTTCACGAAGAATAGTATAACTTTTTCTGATGTTTGGCAGCTTTATCAAGTGATGAGGAATGTAACGTGGACACTCTTTGCAAGTCGAAAGGCTCTTAATGCAATAACTATAAGTTACAAGAATGGTTTTGTCCAGGCTTTTCACAGAGATCACAGGAGTAACAATACATTCTACATCTACTCTGATCTTGTAAATTCTTCGGATGTTGACACCCACAAAGTTAAAGCTCATTCATCACAACGAGGCTGGGATGATAAATCCTTATATGCTAACCTCTCTGCAATTTGGTACCGTGAACCGCTTGATCCTCTGACCGGTCGGACTACTGGGATACGAAGGCCAATCCCACCGGATGATCTAATAAATATTGCAGGTCTATCCGAAGTACCTGATGGTGCAGCTTCTTGGCATGTCACAGTGAGCAAATTCACAGATTCACCATTGTTATCGGCAGCATTGCCAATATGGGACTCTCCTAATAAAAGTATAGTGGCAGTTGTGGGTGTTACTACAGCCTTATATAGCGTTGGCCAACTTATGAGGGAACTTGTAGACTTTCATAGTGGTTATATGTACTTGACGTCTCAGGAAGGCTATATACTTGCCACTTCAACAGATGCGCCTCTTTTGAGAAATTTGAGTGGTGGACCACGACTTATGATGGCTGATGAATCTGAAGATCGCATTATAAGATTAGGAGCCAAGTGGTTGGACAAATCCTACGGTAATCAGTCCCGTTCAAGTTATGAGGTTCATGCAGAAAATGTCAAGCTTGGACACCAGCTATATTACATTGATTCCTTCTTTCTAAAATTGAAGAGACTCCCTTTGGTAAGATTTAAATCGATTATTTAATATGAAATAAATATATATCATTTTCCAAGGTTTTAAAAATTTGCATAGTTTCAAAAAGATAGTTCAGTTCAGAGTGTGGATGTTTTTGAGTAGTTTTTGCTGTAACTTTGCATAAAACTTAACAGTTTCTTTTACCAAAATTTTTAAATTTAAGAATTTGTATAAATGTTTCAGCTAGAAGGTTAGGAAATACTGAATTCTAAAATTAGAATCTTGGTGTTTACAGTTTGACACTGTGCAGGTTGGGGTTATCATCATTCCAAGAAGATATGTCATGGGAAAGGTAGATCAGGGAGCCTTCACGACGTTGGTTATACTGATATCTGCCTCTGTTTGTATTCTGGTAATTGGCTGCATTTGCATTTTAATATTAACAAGTGGAGTTTCCAAAGAAATGAAACTGAGAGCAGAGCTCATAAGCCATCTTGATGCAAGAAGGCGTGCAGAGGCATCCAGCAACTATAAAAGCCAGTTCTTAGCCAACATGAGGTGAGTAATCAATATTTGAGTAGTAGTTTTTAGTAACAGAAAAATTCAAAAACATAATTTAAATATTATTTGTAATGTGATAATTTTTTTTTTTTTTCACATGGTACTAACTGTCATTCTATGTTGGGCACATTTAAATTCTTACATGATGTAAACATCTTTTTTCTTTATATGACAGTCATGAGTTGCGAACACCTATGGCTGCAGTGATTGGGCTACTGGACATTCTCATCTGTGATGATTGTCTTACAAATGAGCAATATTCAACAGTGACCCAGATACGCAAATGCTCAACTGCTCTACTGCGGCTTCTAAATAACATTTTAGACCTCAGCAAGGTGAGATACCTGAAGTGAGTTTAAGTTTTAGGGAATAGAGACTTTTTGAAATAACTGGAACAAACTTGTTTGTTAAGCAAGATGAGTATGCATAGTTTTCAGGTAGTATATTACTTTTTTTTTTTTTTTTTGAGTAGATACAATGGTCCCGGTGCCACTGCACCCACCCGAGGGGTATCCATGGGCCCCCTGGGCTTGGGGCAAAGCCCATGACTAATCCCCTCACCAACTCATTGGAGTGGGAAGGACCCCGTAGCGGTCGCCACGAGATTCGAACTCGGAACCTCTGAAATTCGAACTCGTACTTGCGCCACCAGGCCAACACCTTATAAGGAAAAAATCCAATTAAGAAAGGTTCAGGTTCTACTCATTCGATTGTCAACATTTACTATCTAGGAAGAATGAGTTTGGGAAAAGTTTTCATATTATTTGTTTCTCCTTTACTTTCAAAACGCAAAATGATGGACTTTTTAGGTGCGCGTGATATCACTGTTTTCAACTGAGTGGTAATGAATCCTATCAATCTGAATTGCTCTCTTAAGTGGTTTAATGCTTCTATAAATAACATCTAGAGTCAGTTATTCATTGTTTGTGAGCTTTTGTAGGTTGAGTCTGGAAAATTAGTACTGGAAGAAGCTGAATTTGACTTGGGAAGAGAACTTGAAGGACTAGTGGACATGTTCTCCGTGCAATGCATTAACCAGAATGTCGAGACTGTTCTAGATCTCTCTGGTATGGTTGTATACTCTCTCATTTGAAACTCATTAATTCCATCTCAAAGAACCAGTATTAATGATTCTTTAATTGTTTTCTCATATTGCTCATTCCGATAAAAAAATAAAAATAAAAAAGTTTTCTCATATTAGTAGTTATACATCCATCTGTCTCGCCATAATTTCTCTGAATCTCTGTTTTGCAGACGATATTCCAAAACTAGTTCTGGGTGACTCTGCCAGAGTGGTTCAAATATTTGCAAACCTCATTAGCAATTCCATTAAGTTTACTTCATGTAAGTATAACTTTTTCATTGATATGTGCAAGTCTAGATCCAAAAAATATTTTGAGGGATTCTCTTTGTTTCGTGGGAAAAGAGGACCTGGTCCTCACATTTTAAACAACTAGAAATCATAAGTGTTAGAGAAGAATGAAATGCAAGTGTCCTCCAAGAATTAGATAAAGATAAGCAATAGGAATATCAATATGAGAATGCAAGAAGCAATTTCAGCAGTAACAATTAGACAACTTATTAGAAAAAAGAAAAAAAAAAAAAAGAAGGTAGAATTATACAAAAATTTACCCTGTTGAAATTCTTGCAGCTGGTCATATAATTTTACGGGGTTGGTGCGAGATTTCCAACATTGCTACTTCCAGTGAGAAGTTGCCCCTTAGTCAAAAAGATCTACAACCTGCATTTGGAACAAAGTCAAAGCAGAACACACTCCATTCAAGCAGAAGTATGAAGAAAGAGAACAAAATCACACTTCGGTTTGAAGTTGATGACACTGGCTGTGGTATGAATCTAATTGCTTTCTGAACCATCATCTCTACTTCTAGAATGAACCAAAAGCTTCTGTATCCAGCTTAATAAACATTAATTTCCCCGTTATATAGGAATTGATCCAAGCAAATGGGAGTCTGTGTTTGACAGTTTTGAGCAAGCTGATCCATCAACAACTCGAAAGTAAGTGATTTTTGCAAGCTTTGTTGCCTTTGAGCTGATATTTAATGAAGAGACCATTTGCTAATCCACGAGTTGCAGACAAAAATTTTGGACAACTTGTCTGTTCTATTTCAGTTATCTAATTCTTGGGCTAACCATGTTTTAATATAAGTATCTGTTGGGTTGTTTAAATTGGCAAGAATGACTGCCGTAATACTTCTTCTCAAGCTATTTGCTATATCAATGTCCCAGGGTTTTTCTGAAACATTGTTTCGTTATTTTCAGGCATGGTGGCACTGGTCTTGGGTTGTGCATAGTGCGCACACTGGTACGTAAAACATGTTTACTATAAACTTTCACAAATATAGTTATCTGGGATAGTAGATCAGCTACACTTACCAAAAATTTTCTTAGTATAATTTTTTACAATACTTGTAATATGTGTCACAGGGTTCATTGGTTATATGTGCCGGATTTCACTCTTTCGATTTTGTCCTTCACTTTTGCTTCTTTGCCTTGTATTTCTTCAGGATATATTTTTCCTTACCTAATGCAAGATGAGTGGCTCTCAGGTTAACAAGATGGGTGGAGAAATCAAAGTTGTGAAGAAAGATGGTCCAGGAACTCTAATGCAACTATATTTAGTTCTCAATACACCAGTTGACAGCTCCGGACAGAATTGTCAACTAGAATTTGCCAATCATAGCTTAATGGCAAGTAACAATAGTTTCTTCTGTTCTTCCTATAAACTCATCTTCTTAGGGATTTTCATAAAGTGTGGAATCAACGTGCCAAGTTAGAATATTGATATTAACATACTCGAAATATACTTGCAGGTGTTGCTTGCACTTAATGGTCTTGTCGGGAGTTCAATGATGTCCAATTGGTTAAGGAAAAACGGAGTTTATACTTGGGAAGTATCAGAGTGGAACGACCTAACCCAAATACTTCAGGAACTCTTTCAAGAAAAGTATACAATTCCAAATGGTGGATTCAAGATAGATAGTTCAAAAACTGATAGTTTGAGAGGCGACAAAACAGACACGCAAAGTACAGGGAGTTCAAAGTTCGTCATAGTTGTTGATATAGGACTACTTGATCTAAGCACCAATATATGGAAAGAGCAGCTTAAATTCCTAGACAAGTATCAGAGAAAGGCAAACTTTGCATGGATACTAAACCATGAAACAAGCAACGGCATTAAGATGGAGCTTCGGAGAAAAGGGCATCTATTAATGGTTAATAAACCACTATACAAAGCAAAAATGATTCAAATTTTGGAAGCTGTAATAAAAGAAAGAAATCTTGAAATTGAGAGTAGAAGTGCTAGTAGATCTTTGAGGAATTCAACAATACAAGGTGATTTGCATGAATGCCTTGAAATCGATCCGCTTCATTATGATGCAGCAAGCTCAGAGGATTCTGACAACTCCGAGGGAGTTGGTTTTGCTTCATTTCATACAGCAGAAAATTTAGTAGACAAAATTAAGGCTCCTCTTAACAACTTGGTTGAGCTAAGTCAGGTGTGCTCTACAGGAGAGAAACTGCAGCAAGAACTTCCTTGTTGTGGCAGTTGCAACTCATATAATGTAGAAGACTCATCACATGGTTTACCGATTGAAAGAAAACCATCATTACCAACAGAACTCGATCACAGGAGTTCATTATGCACCCAACAAGAAGTAACCAACTCGGGTCATAAGAAACAAGATCAAACAGAGTCAAATAAAGTTGTTTCGAGGCAGAAATCTCTTGAAGGCTTGTGTATACTTCTAGCCGAAGATACGCCAGTACTACAAAGGGTGGCGACAATAATGCTTGAAAAAATGGGAGCCATGGTTGTTGCTGTGGGAGATGGGCTTCAAGCCGTTGAGGCTCTAAAGGGCATGTTTAGACCGGAGGGGCGTAGGAAGCTGGAGTTGCCCTTGCAACATGGTGAAGCCATATCTCAAACGCATTTTCGGGAATTCCCGGCATTTGATCTAGTCCTCATGGATTGCCAAGTAAGTATTAGGACATGATCCTTGCGCATTCTTTTTCATAACTGGGTCCTAACTATATTTGTCAAAAAATGCTTTTCGGTTGGTTGAATTCGAAAACATTTTTACTCATAAAACAACCTATTTTCAAAAAACAATGATAAAAGGTTTTTTTCCGAGTTTTTGTTTTCAAATTGTATCCCTGTTTAGACTAATTCCATCTTGGGACGCTACTATTGCATTCTTCATGGAAAGTTTCTAAAGCTCCTTTGTTAGAACCAATTCAATTGCATGACAAAGAATCCTTGCCTTTCTCATCGCGAGATTCTGACTCTTGCAACATAATAGACTAAGCTTTTACAATTTTAGTTTTCTAAAGCTGCAGTTATCTTTGTATCCATTGCAGATGCCAAAGATGGATGGTTATGAAGCAACAAAAGAGATTAGAAAGCTTGAGGAAGGGTCTTCTCACCACATCCCCATCGTTGCTCTGACAGCGCATGCGATGTCATCGGACGAAGCCAAATGCTTGGAGGTGGGGATGGATGCTTATCTAACAAAGCCAATTGATTGCAAATTGATGCTTTCCACCATTCTTGCTTTAACTAAGAGGACGGCCTGACCATCTTTGCCTGAAAGAGTGCAAGTTGTTGAGTTCAATACTAACTCTTAAAGAAAGTTTTAGGCTCATACATAACGTAACTTGTAAAGTTTCGTAACAGTACAACACTGGTAGTGTAGCATTTGCAAATTATCAAATGCAATATAAAAGATATGCCTGCCACACTTCTTCTGTTGTTGTGCTACCTATGCTCTTTTTTCATCGTTTTGAACTTGTACTAAATGTTGGAAAAATAGATGTGAAAATTCCATTTTAAAATGAATGAAAAATTGGAAAGATGGAAAGGTGTATTAAATGGGTGTACCCATTCCCATAACACTTTTTCATTTAAAGGGATGTGATCTTTTAAATTGTGTCTATTATCATGTATAGACATATTTTTAAGGAAACGACTCTTTCTAATGATGTCTCTTTGATTTGCACCCTTTAGGCAACTATAAATAGTCCCTACTAAAGTCATTCATTAAATGAATTAGTTCACATTCAATTAGAACATGTATTCTTTATTTTAGTCATAGTGTGAGAGAGTACTAAATATCAATTAGTTTGTTGATCTTATAATTTAAAGTGTTATTTTTATAAGATGTGATCGTTGAATCCTGTGAGACAAGTGTCATATAGTGTGAGCATCTAAGGGGGACATAATTATCTTAAGGACACATAAAGTCAAACTCTAGCCTTGGTAAGCGACACTCTATTTCCTACAATCTTAAGACAATTATAAATTCAAATTCTCCATATAAATAATAAACAAATGTACACGTACCATACATCAATAAATCATATTAAGCATATGCATACCACATGTAATCTTAAATAAATAAGCATAAGCATATCAATATAATTTGAATGTTATGCAAAAACAGTGAAATAATGCTCATAATTATCACACAAACATATGTATAAATTAACATTCAAAATTGATTACATGTTAGTAATTAACATATATATGTATCATGGTCCATGGTGCATATATATGATAACAAGGTTCAATGCACCAAGTGTTCATCACATACAAATTATCTAATGCGTCCAATTCTATGCAAGTACCAATCTGCAAACATTTGTATGGCAATGGATAAGCAAAACACTCTTTTGTAGAGATATGAATCGTCAACCATCCAGTAATTTTTTTTTTTTAAATGATTAACGCTAATTTGAAGCAGCATGTGTCACTGTGAACAACAGTGACACATTTCTCAAAACAATGTCATTTATTAGTCTCAAACTACAATTTTATTAGTTGGAGACTAGAATACATATATTTTTGAAAATTTATTATATGTGATTGCTTTGAGCATAATGATTATGATATTTAATTGATTTCTCCATCAATTAAATTATTTGTTTATGTGGTATTTATTGTTGCTATGCTTTAACTAAGGAAATTAATAGCACGAAAAAGGATATTATTCCTTATGAGTTGTGAAAAAGTAATTAAGAAACCTTCCTATGAAACTTAAAAATATAGGGGTATTAAGCAAAGGTAGCGATACCTAAACCTTAAAAAGGAAAAGGCCTAAAATTATTTATTCTTTTGTATAAAGTGTAAATAGATTTTTAAAGAAAAATTAAAGTCTCATGCATCTATTGATATGATAAAGATTAATAGAAAGCTTTAATTAGGGTACTTAGATATCTAAAGTATATACTAAGTTTTGAATAACATTATACAAGATATCCAATGGTACTTGAAGGATTTAGTGATGGAAAAGACACTAAATCCATAAGTGAATATGTGTTCACAATTGAAAAAGGAAGCTAGTTTCTTGTAAATCCTTAAATAAAGTTGTAGCTAGATTCACAATGGAATCTAAAGAGCTTTGGAGAAGCAAAAATGGTTTTATAATTTTAGAGGATTTTTCATGTTGGTTCAAAACCTACCTCTGCAACGTGCATACATTAATTATGATAGTATGTTTGCTATTGCTAGAGTCTAGAATAAAATGTATAATGGTAAGTCTAGACATATACATCAAAGACATAATACCATGAAACAATTACTTGAAAATGAAGGTCCATACATTTTATTAAATCAAAGGACAACCTTACAGATCCACTAATTAAATGCATGTCAAAAGATCAAGTAAACTGTTCCTCGAGGGGAATGAGATTAAAGCCTATTAGATAGAGTTTTATAGTGGAAAACCAACCTAGATAACTGGAGATCCCAAGAATTAAGTTCGAAAGGCACAACTAAATTATGAAATCTGGTATAGCACTAAGAAAATCAACATTCCTACACATTCCTATGAGATAATAGTGTTGCTGTAAAATGAGTAAGGATAAGCATAACTTTTAATGATTTTTATGACATATTAATTATGTGGGGTATGGCAGGGATACTCTTAATAGGAAATCACCTATGTGAGTGTGAACTGGGCCAATTCTATGAGGATTTTAAAGCTTGAATTCTCTGAAGCACACATAAATTCGGAAGTTGTTCAAGGCCAAAATGAAGACAACCGTGAGAACCAAAATGTTTGGAAAGGAATTGTGTGAATATTATTGTCTTGGTTTATATAAACGACTGAACAGTTCAAGACATCGTGTTCACTGATTAGTTAGTAAATTCGATAGTATCTCACTAAGGAAGGTTCAAAGCCACAAGTTACCTTTCATGATGCAATTTCATTCTGTCAGTACTCTCTCAAGTAT
Source organism: Paratinospora sagittata (assembly GCA_035771175.1). Taxonomy (NCBI): domain Eukaryota; kingdom Viridiplantae; phylum Streptophyta; class Magnoliopsida; order Ranunculales; family Menispermaceae; genus Paratinospora; species Paratinospora sagittata. The sequence continues at coordinate 62,227,747 of CM069590.1, forward strand.
CTGCATTACATTACGCATTAAAAATCTATTTATGTGGGGGATAGATTAAAAGGTACAATTTTCATTCATATGGGGGATCGTCGAAAAAACATATGTGAAAATCTCATTTTAAAATGAATGGAAAATTGAGAAGATGGAAAGGTGTATTAAATAGGTGAACCCATTCCCATAACACTTTTTCATTTAAAGGGATGTGACCTTTTAAATGGTGTATATTATCATGTATAGACATGTCTTTAAGGCACTCTTCCTAATGGTGTCTCTTTGATTTGCACCCTTTAAGCAACTATAAATAGTTTTCACTGGAGTCATTCATTCAAGGAATTAGATCGCATTCAATTAGAACATGTATTTTTCATTTTAGTCATAGTGTGTGAGAGTGTACTAAACGTTAATTGCTTCATTAATCTTATAATTTGAAGTGCTACTGTTACAAGATGTGACGTTGTATCTTATGAGACAAGTGTCATACACTGTGAGCACCTAAGCGGGATATAATTGTCTTAAGGACACAGAGTCAAACTTTAGCGTCGATCAATTAACTTTATATTCTACTTGGTAAGTGACACACTATTTCCTACAATAAATAGATCTTGTGTTGGATGTGTACGGGTCGAAACAATAGTCCTAGCTAACATCGGAAACAAAAAAAGTTAATCACATGATATACAATTACGAATTTCCCTTTCATCAGTATTAAAGTCTTTTGAAATAAGACAAACATATAGGCCCAGAGATAACGAGGAATAGAAAGAGAATACACAGCTATGACCTTCCTCTTATGTTAATGTAACACTATTTTTAAATAAAATATGTTACCAACTGTATCATGTTTGACCATTAATAGAGTATAGTGGATTAAATGGATTTCATATGGCTGAACAATGTAATTGGACAAAGCCTTTGTTAGATAAGTTATGTCATTATTTTTAATACATATTTAAAATAGTTCATTAAAAAGTATATAAAAGGATGAGTCATCCTTTGTGCATCTTCGAACTTGTCAGACCATAACATTATTTTAAAAAATCATTGAATTAACATATAAAATAATAATAATAATAATAATAATAATAATAAAGTAATTAATTGTGATGTCAGATACCGTCAACATGGAGTTGATATAGTTGGTAAAAGGATAGCTTTAAAACTTAAAGATTTTAGGTTTAACTCTTGTTATTACCTCACCCTAGGAGTGAAGAGGATTAATGAATCGAGAATGAGCCTGATACTTTCTTAAGAATATTGTATAGTGGTAAAGCTGATTATACAACTAATTACTAACATTATTCTTCTCATAAAAAAAAAAAAAAAACTCTCAATGTTATGCACCAAAGGGCTTAGACATGCCAGGCCCAAGCTCTGGCCCACACGCGATCCTTTAATTACACAAGGAATTTGTAGGGCAGAAATGTAAAGGGTCCAGCTAAATTTACCTGTTCTTTCCTCTTTGTTCACCGATTTGAGTTAGACTCTTTCAAAATCTGAAATAACCTATTTTTTTCGTAAGATTTTGTTAGGTTGTTGCTCACAAACCCTCTTAATATTATTTTAACTATTTGAATGATTGAAAAACTTGAAGAAATGATGAATTAATAGAGAAGATACGAGAAAGGAAATGAGTGTTAGAGTTTGGGTAGGATGAAAATAAAAGGGGCAAAATGAGAATTTGGGTGGACGACGAGAAAAAGATTATTTGGTTTTAAAATTTTAGGTGAGGGAGGAGAGTAAGTGGGTGGTGGGAGAGAAAAGGGTGGAAAATTTAGCTGGACCCAAAAGTAAATTAAGAAAAAGAAGGAGGACGTTTAAGTAGTTTTAGAGAGATACAGAGCGTACTTTCTTTCGGAGTTGGGACTTGGGAGCTGCCTTGTCGCCCAAGCTCTAGTGTCGTCTCTCTTTTCATATTTCATTTTGTGTTTCTTCAACACTCCGTATTCCTTTCTCTCTCTCAAAGAAGCAGAGCAAAGACCAGAAGAAGAAAGCGGGGAAAAATGGCTCGATACGACCGTGCGATCACCGTGTTCTCACCGGACGGCCATCTATTCCAGGTCGAGTACGCGCTCGAGGCCGTGCGCAAGGGCAACGCGGCGGTAGGCGTTAGAGGCACCGACACCATAGTACTCGGCGTCGAGAAGAAATCTACGGCCAAACTTCAAGATTCCAGGTTCGCTTTCCTCTCTCTCTCTCTTGCTTTGGATTTGTTCTTCTGTAGATCGCAATGTTGGTTTGGTTAGGGTTTAGTGTTCTTGATCTATTGTTTTGTGATCGTCTCTCTGGAGACTAGGAATTGGAATCGAAAACCTAGATTTTGAACTCTATGTATGAGATTGTTCTAGATTACTGGTTGTATTGCTTAGTGCGTTCGTTGATTTTTGTTGTCGATTAGTTTACTAAGGAAATTTGTGCTGATCTTTTTTGCTTGGTTTGATTGTGCAAGGAAGGTGCTAAAATTTTTTAATTTATGATTCTCGAGCTCTTTGAATTTTTGTGTTCTTCAGTCCGTATACTTGGTTGGTCGCGAACTTTTTGTATCACTGCAAGAACTTTCAGGACGTAGGATCTTTGTTTCGTTTGGGAAAACCATGATCTACTCTACCATATCTGGACGATGTAATTTGTTTGTTTCTAGGAATTGAATGTTTAGGAAGCGTTTAGATTTAATTTACCACGAATGGAAATCAAGAGAACATATATTAGTGGAACAACTTGAAAATATTGGTGGATTCAATGCACCGGGTTTTCGAATTCTGTGGCAAGTCATGATGCGGAGGAGAATGTCAGGGCCTGGCACTTTATCCGTATGCTACTAAGTTGACTGATTGAATCTTTCTTGAGTTACAGAGAGATATTTGTCACTGTTTCGACCTTAAGCAGTTGAGCTTGCCTATTTACATGTCTAAGATTTACATAGAATATAAGTAGTGAGTGGCTTTCCTATGAGATTTTAGTCTTCAAAACTGGAGTGTGCTTGAATTCAATAAATTGTGTATGTAAATAATATGTGGAGGAAAATTCAGGTATTTTCACTCCAAGCAAAGATGTTTTTGGTTTGCCGTTTCTTCTTTTGCAGCCTTGTTCGTTTGTTTAGATGTATTCACTAGGCTGGGTTTGGCCATGCAAATATCCCACTTTGGAAAGCTTGAGAAAATTCTCGTCAGTCTATGAGGCCAGGTTATGCTTAAGGATAACTAGTAATATTACCTTTTGTAGGCGTTTGGAAGGACCTATGTCCCATGCTTTTGATAGCTACAGCCTTTTTATAGTCTCCCATGGAGATTCATAGTGCAACTTTACTTGTTATATAGTTATGCCAAGCTTCCAATTGAAAGTGTTTGTTGCTTCTATTCTGCAGATCAGTTAGAAAGATTGTGAACCTGGACAATCACATTGCATTGGCTTGTGCTGGGCTAAAAGCAGATGCACGTGTCCTGATAAACAAGGCGAGGATTGAATGCCAGAGCCATAGGCTCACTGTCGAGGATCCTGTGACTGTTGAATACATCACACGCTACATTGCAGGCCTTCAGCAAAAGTATACACAAAGTGGAGGTGTTAGACCATTTGGACTTTCCACATTGATTGTGGGTTTTGACCCCTATACTAATGTTCCATCACTTTATCAGACAGACCCATCAGGTACTTTTTCAGCTTGGAAAGCTAATGCAACAGGGAGAAACTCAAATTCCATGCGAGAGTTTTTGGAGAAAAACTATAAGGAGACTTCTGGACAAGAAACCGTAAAGCTGGCAATTCGTGCATTGCTTGAGGTATGTTACCCTCTCAATACCTAGGTTTATTTATCTTGGATTTTTTTGTTTAATAAACTTTTTGTTAGTGTTGTTTAGGCATTTCCTAAGCATCAACTAGATCATAATCTAGGCATTTTCATGTCACATCACCTAGGTAGTTCTCTAGGCAGGCATTAGGGCTGTTCATTAATTTAAAATTTTGTGTCACTTTATAGGAATTTGTAAAATTGTTTTAAAAATGTATTGAGAAGGATATCTCGACCGTTTCATCCATGTTTATCCATTATTTTCTTACAAATACATAGAACAAAAACAAATGCATGCTTATCTTAAAAAAAAAATTATTGTTTTCTATTGCAAATAATTCTAGGATGGTATCACTATTTTTTAAAGTTTTAAATTAAAGAATACCCTTTATTTTTTAATTTTTAAAGTTTCTTTTTGACATATGTAAGTAGTTTGAACTTCAAAACCATATGATACTTATGCAAAAACATCATACTGGTATATTACGTAATTTATTTAATCTTTATTGCCGTAGCCAGGCTTTGATAATAGTTGCTTACCTTGGCTCTGCCTCACCTATGCAAGGTAAATTGCCTATGCATTGCCTTGACAACACGACTTTCTTAGTTGAAATGCTTGGGCTAGTATTATACTTGTTATTTCAATTATTGAGGTCACATTCTTTTCTTTTCTTTTTTTTTTTTTTTTTTTGAAACAAAACAAACAATATATGTATTCATTAGTATGAAGTAATTACAAAAGTACAGATTTGAGCAGCATGTGGCCCAATGACACAATGACACCTGAAACACCAAACCACCGCCTAACTAGAATTGGTAGAGGGACCTTCAAAGCCAAATCATTACAAGCAATTGCCCAAATTAAAGTATAGCTATGTTATACTTTAGCTAGACTAAGCTATATTCTCTTACTAATACAAGGTTTTTGTTTCTTCTCAAAAAAAAAAAAAAAGGTATAGATATATTCCTTCACCGGTTCAAATATATAATTTGTGCTCCATTTGCATTATTCTAAGGAACTAGTATACTAGAAAAAAAAAAACTTAACTTGCAACTAGCTTAAAGACGAACGCTTAACTTTCAACTAGCTTATCAATGAACTATGTTTTGCAAACTCTTATATGCCACCATGAATGCTGTGATTTATGTAATGGAGTACTAGGTTACTCATTGGTTTGTTGAAGTATTGGCATGTTTCGACAGCCTCCAACCTAGTTTCTTCTAATTCTTCTTTTCTATGAAATTGTCGTTAACCTTTGCTTGTTATGTTGTTATGTCCTTCACATTAAATGGAACTTGTCTTTGAGTTTTTCTTATTTTTATTTTTTATTTAGAGCATGGTACTCAATCTTGTCTGAAGGTTGAAAGACACACATGTTTTGCTGATCAAATACATTGGCATTGTTATTGATCTAGAGTAGTCTAGGTAAACTCAAGCGTGCACCTTAGTGTGCTTTAGTGCGTCTCACTCTTCTCCTACCATTTTTTTACAAAATAAGTTAAACATTAAATGAATATTGTATTATATATGTATCTTTCTTTCTTTTTGCATAAAATGTATGTAAACATTATATAGAACATCAAATATCAAAAGAAACTAATGTTATCTTATCATAACAATTTTATTTTTTTTTATTTTTTTATTTTTTTTGAGATTGGCGGGTATCAGGATTCTTTGGTTTCTTACTAATCCCTCCAGGGCACGGTCACAAACACCCTTAGAATCGTTGGCCAACATATTGGTGGGCGGCAGAAGTCCCGATTCGAATTGTCCACCTCAGGGTTAGGGGCACTTACTCCCAACCATTGAACCAACCCACCGTTGGTTTCTTATCATAACAATATAAGAACACCTTGTTGGTATTGTAAATAATGTTCAACAACTACTACTTGTTTTTCCTTGCTTTATTTTTTCTTGTTGCAATTTCATTTTTAAAGATCAAATTAGATAAAAATAATATGGTATTATAGCTAATATTTCGTCAAAAGTTGCAAGCACTCAAGTGGGAAGGAAACAAAATCAAGGCATAGTGGATCTAGAACCAAAAAATATTGGGTGTGAGGGGTCATTTTTCTCTCTCACGAGCATTTTGTTGCTCATGCTCTCGCTTGCTCTTTCTTTGTGATCCACATGTTTCATGGTTTTGTTGTGATTAGGAGTGGTGTGCATAGGCTGGGTTGAGTCAATTTTAGGCTAAAATTTCATCCTACTTGATGTAATGGGTGACAAATTTTACCACTTGAGACCAACTTGACAATATTGAGATAATACTATCACCCGAGTTATCCAACTATTGGTTTGGATCAGTTGAGTGTTCGGTTAGATACAAATCATTACCAAAAAGCTTAGTTTATCATCTTTAAAGGCTTTTTGAAAATTTCTTCAGAAAATCATGTGCAGTGCGTAGAAATCTTCAACAAGGTTTTTATACACACACATAAATTTTATTATTGTATTAATATATTTGGGTGGATGTCAGGTTTCAAATTTGGAACTTGACACCTAACCCGACCTTAAGGTTATAACCTTCCTGAACCCGATTGGGTGGCATCAGATTTTTCAGCATTTGTGCCCCCTAGATTGAGATTATGTTGAGCCTCAATTGACACATTTTAACTATGAAAATGATTTTTCACAACAAACCTAATTGTACGACTGAATTGTTTAAACACCAATTTGATCAAGTTTTTGGACCCATTGTCATTTTACAAGGTTTCTCATTTTAGGTCAGATTTTGGTGTGAGTCTATGCTACATTGATCGTGAAGTCTCAACTCAACTAAGCCTTTTCCCAACTATATGGGGTCGGCTACATAAATCCACTTCCTCCACTCCTCTCTATCAATATTTTTTAGGATCAACGTTCAGTGGATAATGATGGGAAGCGTACTTTTATTAGTATTATAAAGTTAGTTTTATGCTTTGACGGTCTGACCATTGCTATTGACATACTTCATGATTAATTAACTACATTCTAGCACACTTGCTTGTACTTCTTGCCGCTTAGGCGATTGCAGACCCTCTTGGTTGGTTATAAGAAAAACAAAGGCTTAACAGAAAAGATAAAATCATGGGAGCAGGCTAAATCAATTACTTTATTAGAAAAGATAAAATCATACATGGTGGACTGACTCATTGAGCTCCTTGGATTATTCATGAGAGCAGTGCTCTGCAATGGAACTTCTATGAGGTTTTGGTTACCTTATAATAGAGGAAAAATTAGTTAAAATTTTTAACAGATAGAAGCTTTGTCTTTTGGCGGCAAGGCGTCTTATGTGTTCAGAAACACTCAAGTTGCTACTTTGCTCAACTGTTAAACACTTTCCAATGTTTCTCTTTCATCCTTAAGGTTGTTGAGAGTGGGGGCAAGAACATAGAGATTGCTGTGATGACTAAAGAGGATGGTTTGCGACAGCTTGAGGAATCTGAAATTGATGCCATCGTTGCTGAGATTGAAGCAGAGAAAGCAGCAGCTGAGGCTGCAAAGAAAGCACCTTCCAGAGAAACCTAATTCTTGTGAAGCTTTCTTGTACTTCGCATCAGAGTTTCTTGAATCACCGTGGGCTTATAACTTAAAGAAATCCCAACCATCTTTTTATAGAGGATGTGTTTTTTTTCTTCTTTTTTTCAAATGATTGGTTGGATGGATGAAACTGCTTATTATCTTGTTCTTAAGATTTTTTAAATTCTTCTGTCAAACTGGATTATAGTCTCAACTATGCATATAATTCTGCAGTCATCTACTAGCATTTGCTTGCATTTTGAGTTGAATCAATGCAAGCAATCATGTTTTATCTTGGCCCCCTCAATCAGTTCATCTGCCTTGTCACCACTTACGTCCATTTCTAAGTTATTTGAACTTGAGTCTGGTAATTTTTTTGGGACCAGAATAGTGTATTTGTTTACTGCAAGCATGATGTACAAGGTAGGATATTTATGCATTGTTGTCGCCTATTGTCTGTGCTGCTGCATCTTTTTGCTGTGTACATTGATCCACCATGTTTCTAACACTGCTTATGAGTTATGTCATTCGCCCTTTATTGCACCAAAGTGTGCTTTTGAGTTGTCTTATTATCTCTTTATTTGATCCACTGATGTGTGCGCCATTTGGATTTTGAACTGAAACGGAGATTCTTGAGCAGTTGGTAGAGTACAGTTGGGGGGAGAAATTGGAATTTATAGCTATTGGTTTTTGCTAGTAGGATTCTGACATATTTGAACACAACTGAGCTTCTTGTTGTCATGTTGAGATTCTACTTAATTGTTTGTTGAACCACCTCAAAATCAGGAAATAGATAAAAGAAAAGGATCTGAGATGAGTGGGGGAAGGACCACAGTGACATTATATGGTTGGTGTTGGATAACTTTCTAATCAAAATATCTACTTATTAGCAAATTGAACTCAACTTCTCAATTACTTCACGCATTCTATTGATGGTTGAGCTGGTAATTATATCACAAATATTAATTTTCACTTTTTTTCATCCTTGTTAGTTCGGATCTTCTCCTATCTCTGTGATTGTACTTAATTGTCAATGAGATTGTTTGTCTAATTGTCTTTTCTGTATGTATGTAGTAAATTCAACATTAGCGTGATATATTCTCTAATTGTAGCCAGGAAGAGGACCAGATTTATAGTTTTACTTAAATTAAACTAGTAGGACGCGTTTGGTAGACGGGATTGGATGGAATAAGATTATCTTTAATTGTATTTTGATGTTTGGCTGCTACTTGGATAGGATTAAAAATAGTTCATCCTTCATGTTTTATACCATTGGAACAAGGGGTGTAGTTAGGATTTTGCTTTCAGGTGATACAATAAGAGTTGCAGGAGGTTTTGGGCGATTTGGCATTGATTTGGAGGTGTGATGCTGGAGGTCTTGAGCAATTTGTATGATTTGGGCATTGAATTATGAATTAAGGATATAAATTAAAAATATTTTGGAATAGTTTTTAAAAAATATTTATCAGAGTCCAAGGTATAAATTAAAAATATTTTGGAATAGTTTTTAAAAAATATTTATCAGAGTCCAAGTGAGCTAATGGCTACGTGGTTAAAGTATACGCAACGCAATGAAGATATTTACTTAGGCTAATTAAAAATAATAATTTATTAATATTTTATAATGTTAATAAAAGTAGAGTAAGACTTAAAATAATATAAAAAAAAGATAATTATAAAATATATAAATTTATAATTTAAATATCATTATTCATACGGAGAATGAAAAAAGTGGATTCATTTAGTAACTTACAGTTTCATAATATTTTTAATTTTATTCACAATGTTTGATCTTTAGTTAAAGAGGAGGTAGGTAGCAGAGAGAAAGTTGAAATGTAAATGAACGTGGATGCCTATTAGTGTTTAAAAAAATATTTATTTTTTTAAAATAATTAGTACATCTCACTTTTTTATTTTTTTAAATAATAATAATAATAATAATAATAATAATAATAATAGCCATGTGATATAAGTAATTCTTTCTCAATTTTTTGGTATGTGATTTTTTTAAAAAAAAATTAAAGACAAATGAATATTGAGTAAAAGGATATATGGAAAAGAAAAAATAGATTTATGGATTATTATTATTGGGTTCTTTTTTTTGTGAAAACATTATTATTTTATTAATTTATTAATAATTATTATTGGATAGAATGATCAAAATGGAGATAAATAAATATTGGGTAGAAGGGTATTAGATTTGAACCATGACCTAAGACAGCTACATACACCACTCTTACCAATTGGGCTAAGGTCAAATAATAATAAATAATATATTTATAAAAAACTTACTTAGGCTACAGCTCAGGTAAAATAATTCCGACCTAAAGGTCAGGATTATTCCCCTCTTCTCAGGGCTCTTCTTCGTTTATCTTTTTTCTTCCTCTTTCTTTTTTTTTTAAAAAAAGAAAATTGTAAATTTTACTGGTTTGGCAAATTGTAAAATATTTTTTTTTTAATGTAATTTTTTTTTAAATTAAGTTTTTTTTTAAAAAAATATTTTTCATTTTAATTTTAAACATGTCAAATATGGAATGCCTTTATTTTTATTCTTATCTTATATTGCATCAAACACAGAATATTTTATTTTTAATTTTATCATTCTTTACTTTATTCAATTCAATCTTATAAAAATAATTTTATCTTATTTCGCGCATTAAACAAGCCTTTCAGACTTAGTTTAATAGCTTTTGGGTTTCACTGTTTACAGTAGTAACCATTTGCTGGTAATTCAAACTTTCTTCATCTGATAATAATGTATAAAAGCAAATTGCTACACACATAAATGTGCATTATGGTTTGATCTTTTTAATCTTTATTTCAGGTATCTTCCTACCATATGAAAATGATAACACATATTCTGATAGTGGTCACCTGGCAGTTTAGAATATTAGTACTCTTAGTGACCCTTTTGGAAAAAAGGCTAATTTCTCAAAAAGAAACTCTTTTTTATTTGATTATTAAGAACGAACCATACACTAACCGTAGTTGCGCAAATGGGACAACTTCTAGAAGAACTGCAAAGTATGCCTCTTGGTATGGTTTGATTCAAAGTATCGTCTATTTTTAATCATCTTCGTCGTCGTCATGATTGCATATAAGTTAAAAGCACGTCGGTTGCTAATTAATGTCATTTTCTGGCTATGCTCTCCATTTCCACAAGCACAACATAAATGACTTGAGCTTTAAAAAAATAAAAATGGCAAGGTGACTCATTGATAAGAGTGACCCATTCAAGTTTTTAAGTCAGTAAACAATCTAATTTGAAAAGAAAGAAAGAGCAGTAAATCTGAATTTTAAATTATTTGAATTAAAGTAATAAATTAGTGTGTTTATTGTATTTATTTATTTATTTTTTTACTAAATAAATATGTATCACTGGCACTTCAATTCTAATCAAAACTAAGGCAATTTTATCAAAAATGAGAGGAAAATAAGATGTGAACCAAATTATATTTAGCCGTAGCTAAAGAGTGGGGTATGCTTTCTAGAGTTATGTGTTCAAGTTCGAGGGCGTACAAGAAATAAAAGTATTGACGAGATCTCCGTGTGATTTATGTAGTGTCTAAGGAAACTTTGATCACGGAATCGACATGTTGGTGTAAGAATTAGTGGATCCTGAAAAGATTTGATACCCACTAATTGGGATTATGGGGATCTAGGATGAGTAGTCATAATCTTGTTTCTATTAAAATAAAAAATAAATAAAACTATATCTTAAACTCTTAATATAATATAAGTATAAATGAAATAAATTGAAGAAGGTTCTTGATTAGTTCACTATCGAATCGAGACTTTTTACGTGTTACATAATTATATGGACCATATCATCATTATTTAGAATTAATGAATGAGTAGATAAATCATGACATGGTGGATTAAGTGTGACTAAGTTGATTAATTAGATGGGCTAATAATCCTCTATGATGTGTATTAAGGAAATCATTATCTTAACACTACAATTAATGGAATAGAATGATATATTCACGTGTGTTTGACAATTATTCATTACCTTTAATCATGGAAAAGTGAGTGATAGATAATTTAAACTACCTGAATTATTACCAATCATAATTTAAATATCTTGAATGACTAAGTAACAAAATAAAAGATTATGAAGGGGAGTTAACCTCTACATACTTAAGTTGGAGCACATATGATAATTTTTTTCTTACACGTACACTTCCAATCAAATAAATAAATAAATAACCTAGTTAGGTGAATATTAAATTTAAATATTGAAAATGATATTCAAAGATCATTAATAGAATAGATAATCTGATTTTTATTTTATTTTTATTTACACAAGTGGAGTCAAAGCTTAGAATTAGATATTTGATGGAAATTAATTAAAGGAGGGGGAGGCAGAGGAGGGTGGGGGCACGCGTCGCTGCATCAATGCATCTGTGCATCAAATAGGGTTCAATGGATGTGCCGTGCGGTGGTGGGTGCACCCAATTTCATGTCCTTTTATTAAATGCGTGATCATAAAGTTTCGGAATCAACGGTAGTTAACCTGCCCTCACTCTTCGCCTTCTCTATCTCATCATCCCATCACATCACATCACATCACATAGCACCATCACCATCACCATTCCCATCAGGTCATCATCGTCGCATCATACTTATTTTTATTTTCTTTTTTCTTTTTCCACACCACATAACAAAACACTTTTACTGTTCTCCACCAAACTTGTTCCTCTCTTCTCACCACTACCACCCCCACTATCTTGCGCACTTGGTGTACTTAACACCATCCTCCCCTGAAAAAAGAACCTAATTTCTTCCCGCCTTTTTTTATTGTACTCTTAATGAAAACAGCAATTGATTGTACTCTTATCTCCTTTGAAACTTTTAAAGTAAAATTAAAAAACAGTTTTTAAATATTTTGAAAACACTTCAACCAAACAAGGTTTTCAAAAATTTTAGATTTAAAAACAAAAAAAAAAGTATTTTAAATCTTATACCAAACAAGGCTTTAAAAATGATATTCACAGTTTGACATTGGTAGAAATATTTTTGTGAATGTACAGTTGAATTACCTTGGATCAGAATATATGATTTGAGGCAATAATGTTTAATAAACTTTTGTTATAGGGAAATGATTAGTTGACATATTATTTTACACACATTTTTAATATTACAAGTGATAGTGGTTAAATTTTCTCGAATAATCTCATATTATCCAATCAATGCATGATACGAAATACTATTACGTAATTCGAGATAATCTAATCACTTTCACTTATAATGTAAAAAATATGTATTAAAAAAATATATTCTTGTAGCATTACCCTTTGTTATAAATATAATTTTAGTTATTGAACTGCTCATTTAGTCAAGTGGTTTTTGAACAGGACATATTAAAACTTTATTATAATTGTGTGTAAACGAAGTATTAAATGACTTTGTATAAATTATTTTTGAGAGAAAAATATTTTTAAAAGTACTTAAAAATGTCTACTTTTTGCCAACTTGTTAGAAAAGCCGAGTCCAATTTTTTAAAAAAAACATATTTTTTGAAAAAATTTTAATAAAAAATTATTTTGACAAAGTTGTACCAAACAAACAAGATCTAATTACATTTAACCAAGTTTAGTATGTGTACCATATATTTAAAATTATAAAAAGAATAGCTTAGACGAGTTTGTTGTTTCTAAAAGAAGGGGGATATTGGGTTTGTTGATTAGGTGGGAAGAAGGAAAAGAACTGATAGAAAAAAAAATTCCCACTTTCTCTCCCCAAAAACGGTGGAGAGTGGAGGTGCGAGGTGGGGTCGAACCGTGGTGGGGGCGTGGGCCAAACCCGCCAACGAACCCAACACATGGTGCGGCTGGCTCGCCCCAACTGCCAACCAAATGGCCCCATTTTCTCTATGGGTAGCCAGTAGCCAGTAGCCGGTAGCCAGTAGCCAGTAGCCAGTAGGGGGGGTTGGTACCTGGTAGTGTGTGCGCTGAATGACTCTACTCTCAACGCAAAAAGTCTTTTTAGATCTATATGCTCCTAATTTTGGTTGTAGAATAGTTTCCACATTTTATGGCTTTTTCTTTCTTTCTTTATTTTTTTCTTTTGTAAAAAAAAAAAATGTTATATATATTTGGCTTTTTCTTTCTTTATTAATTGTTTTCTTTATTTATTTTTTTCTTTTTATTAGTCTATAGTTTGAGAAATAGGAATTAGAGTAATTAAAAATTTAAAAGTTTATATGGTAGAAAAAGTGCTTGTGTTAAATAATATACATATTATTTTGTCAATTTATATATAGTTTGATCAATATATATGATTATAAATATTTTATTTAATAAATTTTTACTCTTAATGATTGACCATTTAACTCAATATATATTAAGAAGTTGTTGGTGGCACTAGCTAGTATGTCTAATATATATTAACATCAAGAACCAAGTTATACTTAATGACTCTTTTTTTAGTGAATAATATTAAAATCTATATATGTTCACCAAATCTGTCCATGTTAGCATATATCGTCTAGTTTCTAGAGACAACTTTCTATATGTTATGTCTAATTAATATATATATAACAGCTGAAGCTGATCTGATTAATAATCATTAATTCAAAAAATAATTGATTAAAAAAGGAGGGGTGGCTATATATATATATATATTTTAGTGAATTGACAGAATTCATTTAGTAGTTAGGTTGAGTAAAGGAGGGCCAGCACTAGCACTGGGGTCAGGCATGTGCTATTGGTGGAAGTTGAATTATTAAATTAGGGTTTTGAGCAATAATTTTGATATTGATGGGAACGCAAAAAGTAATAATGGCCAAATTGCCTTGGCAAACAAATTTCCTTTGAAGCTTAAAAAATTATTGCTTTGAGCTCATGGAAGCTTCTGAATTCTCTACCTAACATGTTTGAAAAAGGCAAAGGTAGGTGAGAATGGAAAAGAGACTTCTTTCACTTGATGGATGTAGTACTGATACATACATATATTTATATATTTATTTATTTATTTGTTCTAGTGCAATAGTAGCTATTGCCCTTTCTATTTTCTTTATTTTATGTTTCCTTCTTGTCACAACCACACACCCCTCCATTGCCTTCATGGGCTGTATATATGTGTTAGGTCATCATCTTTTGGATTTTATGTTCTCCATCTCCATCTTTCCTTTCCTCTTAAGATTAATGTTTCTCTTAGCTACTTAGTTCTTGATACAAGTTGTTTGATAGAACAAATAACATTATCATTATCATCAGCATCACCCTCATCCTCATCCTCATCAATATTACCAATCAAATCTGATTTGATTGGTAGTTTTCATCAGACCCCACAAATATGTTGTCACCATTGTCCCAAGATTGTTAGATCATAATTAAATTACCGCCTGTGCTTGACCTAAATATGTTTAACTTAATCTTTCCTGTGATGTATTAATATCTAATTTAGGAGCCCTAAATTAAACTAAGAGCATTATGAATTGTCTTTAAAAAGTCAAGCGATTTGCTTTCTACATAGCATAAAAAAATATTTGATAGACAATTAAGTTAAAAAATGATCTCCAATCTTTTCATTTATTTTAACAATGTATTAAATGTTTTTTTTTTCACTTTTACTTTTTTGATTTCCTTTTTTACTTATTTAAACCAAACAATATCCCTGTAAAAAATAATATATATAGTAAGAAATTTTTTAAAAAAATAAAAAAATAAGCTATGTATTCTCTTTAATTAATAAAATATAGTTTTCCCTGTATTTAATTTGTTTCCTTTTTTTTGAATTATTTAAAAATAAATTTACAATTCAGGTTTTCAAAAAAAAGAAAAAAAATAAAACCAGACCAATAAATATTTTCAAAATAAAAGAATTTTAACCGGAAGGCTTGTGATTTTTATTTAATTATATTTATTCTTTTTGCTTAAAAAATAATAAAAATTAAAATAAAGGGTAAAAATATTTGTTGAGTTCAAGTTTTTATTCTTTTAATTAGAATTTTTTTATTCTAATTTATCTTAATAAAATTCAAACAGGGGATAACAAATCAAAATAAGGGTACTCAGCAAGCAATAAAAATTATAATACAAGATTTTTATTCTTGTATTTTTAAAGTATATATTATGTTTTAATTAAAAAAATTAAAATAAAAGGTAAAAATAAAAATTTATGGTAGAAAAATATTTACATTTAAGGGTTTTTATTCTTTTAATCTTAAAATACTTATTTCCTATTATTTAAAAAAAAGTTAGAATTAAGGGTAAAAAATTTAAAATACAAAGTACAAAAGTTGTTCAATTTAATATCTTAAATTTTATTAATTATAATTTTTTTATAAGATCAAATTTTATTTTCTTATATTTTGAGAAAATTAAAATAGAGGGTAATGCATTATTTTTTAAAAGAATAAGATGTAGAAGTAGAAGAAGAGGAAGAGGCAGAGGTTCCGTTTTTTTACTTTTTATTTTACGCCAATTTTATTTTTATTTTTGCGCCAATTGTTTTTTATTTTTTATTTTTAGCCAAATAAAATAATTTATTTTCTGAGTCAGTAATAAATGATTGTCCAACAGACCATCTGAAAATAGACGGTTATGTTGATAGCCTTTATTTTTTTTATTTGTCACCTTAGTTGCATTGGAGAGGTCTATTTTAATTGAATGTCTTGAGTTTTTTTACAATTCATATTTACGTTGAAAATGCTCTAAAGTGCTCTATTGATTTTGTTTTCCACTTTAGGAATTGTAGTTTCATTAATTTCTTTACATAGTCATGCTTCATGCCACCATATATTATCACTTTTTTTTCTATATATTAAGTACCCTTTTCACGATTATCGAGAGTTGATTGAATGATCTTGTTCTTTAGTTTAATCATGCTTAAAGTATTACAAAACTAGCTTATCATCAATAGCTAAAGCATATATTATTATCTACATATGAATTATATTTTTTTTGGATCGGCTAGTTTTAGTTGGTTGGCGGTGCCTAATTTGAGCTAATTAATGATCTAATCAAATTTGATTTCATTGTTCTTATTATGATATATGACATGAGATTATTAATTAAAATCCCACGATAGCATCATCTTTTTGTCTTCATGTATTTTATTCTCTTTGACAAGGACCAACTATTTCTCAAGTTAGTTCTTGGTTTTAGTTAATTAATGACTCATATATTACCTTTTAATATTAAATTTGTTTCATCACTAATCCAAACCTGAAAATATGAACAGGGTCACATACGATGATATATACACCATCTTTTAAAGTTAAAATGAAATACATAAAGCTAGCGTGACGCCTTTTAAAAATATCAATAGTTATGTACATAACATTTTAGGGTTTATGTTTCCTTAAATAATTTGATAGTTAGATATAGCAAGGAATCTTGTTACTTTTGTTGTTTCTGCTGGTTGTATTAGTCGTGGAGGTACGGTTATTATTTGGTAGGTAGAAGATGATATATCTTTGGTAGCATTAATTTAGAACTTTCTTTCACTTAGGCTTTTATATTGTTCTTGCTTTTATTTCTTGAAGTGATAGACCACCAACCCCCGGCCATCTTTCTCCAGCTCCTTCCTTTGTTTCTCATCCTCTCACAGCTTATCCAATTTCTTAAATGAAAATCCCATTTTCTCCATTAAAGACAAAAAGGGATTCTTGAAAAACACTTTTAAATCAACAACAAAACAAAACAAAATCCAGAAAATATAATTACAAAAACTGACATTTGAAAAGGGAAAAAAATACAATTAGTAATTAAATTCATATAAACTGGCAAAGAATTAGTAAGTAAATATATTTAATTCAAATTTAAAATACATACCCCTCTCAAAAAAGAAAAAAACCTTAACATATATACACTTAATTATTATTTGAAAGACTGGTATTTAAACAACATTCATCACTCACAGCAGATTAATTAACTACCCCCTATCTAAATGAACATCCACACAAATCAGTCCGTTGAGTTTGAGCTATAATGTCTAGAAGATACAACGAGAATTAAATTTACTTACTAGAAAAACCTCAATATATTAATAAGAGAAAGATCCACATGTTACATCTCACCCGATAAGCTCTTCTATATCCAATGTGGGATTACTCTTTTGATCCACACACATTCAACGCTTCAAAGACTCATGAATTTATGTGAGGTCCAAAAGAAAATGAAAAAGAAATCAAAAGAAAAAGACTTCAAATTAGCAAATTTTCCTTAAATATACATTCGTTTATGATCCTCCCTTCATTTTCTTGTGTAATTTCTCAAACATCAGTTCCATATATATACTTTCTTGAACAAAAAATTAGGAACCCATGAACATAATAAAAGAAAGCAAAAAACAAGTATGATTAATTCTTGTTAATTGGCCGTTGATGACAGCAGATACTTTGAAAAAAATCTGCTAAAATTACTATATATTTGCTAATAATTGTACAAACTCAAACAGTAGAGAAATGTAGAGAACTTCACGTAATAATCTAAGATCAGTTCCTCCCAGTTCATTTCATCTCCAAGCTTCTGTAATCCAGCAATCCACTTTTTAATCCCAAGAAATCAGTACAATTGCTACCACCATCTCCGTTAATATTAATACTAATGTTACTATTGCTACTATTACTACTACTACTACTACTACTACTACTACTAAAAAAACAACTGCAATCCTTACTGTTCATCAACCCCAAGCTGCAAGAGAAGCAAAGATTTCTTGATGATCTTCCTCCTGATCCACTCTTCATTAATGTCTCTGGTACTACTTGGTGTTGATAAGGAAGGCTGATTCGAAGTTCGAGATTTAAATCCGGGCATCGCTCTTCATCAATATTCATATTATTATTGCTCTTAGTTTCTTCAATAATATTAACTTTCTTTTGATGATCACTTTCTTCTGTCCCAATTTCAAGGGAATTAGCAGCAGCTGCGAATGATATTGTTTTAACAACATTTGATGATACCGGCACAGCAGCAGCAGCAGCCACCGCGGCGGCCTCGTTAATGGGTCTATGTGTCGCAGGATCAATTCCACGGCTCATCAATTTTCTCCTTATATGAGTGTTCCAGTAATTCTTTATCTCATTATCCGTTCTTCCTGGTAATCTCCCCGCTATAAGTGACCATCTACACAAAAGAAAAAAAACAAAAGTACCACCTATTAATTATATTGTAATTGCGATATTTCCCAAAATAGAAAAATATTGTAATCATAATTAATTAAATCAACTCACGATAGGAAAGAATCTCCACAAATCCCTTTTTCTTGTCTGACACTTACTTGTTACCAAGAAGGCTATGAAGCTTGATGATAAGTTCATCTTCTTCTTCGGTGAAATTGCCGCGTTTGAGATCGGGACGCAAGTAATTGATCCAACGAAGCCTACAGCTTTTACCGCAGCGAAGAAGGCCAGCAGCTTTGGGAAGAGATCTCCAGCAGCCTTCACCATGAGCTCGGATGTGAGCAATAAGACGATCATCTTCTTCTTTGGTCCAAGCTCCTTTGTTAGTGTGGGCTTTCTCACAACAAGGAGATCGACCCATCACGTAATATGAAAATTTTAAAACAACAATAATAATAATAGTTAGTATATATTGTTGTAGTAGCGATGGTGTGGTATTAGTTGTAGTTGTAGCTCTGTGTGTGTGTGTTTTTTGAATTGTTGAGTTAGTAGTGGTGATGGTTGCAGTGTTGCTTTAAGGCCGGCCCTAATGAAAGGCTTGAATTAGGCATTTATAGGATATTGACTATAACGAAGAAGAAGAGAAGAGGGATGGGGCCAGAGGAGTGACGTAATTGCTTCTAGATGTGAGTTGGTGAGAAAAGGCTCATTAAGGGATTGGGTGGTTTGGTTCTACTTTATATTTATATTTATATTTATTAATTTATATTGTGGTTTGATCAAATTAATTAATATTTAATATATATAATAATTAATTGGACAAGTTAGAAGGACAAATTAAAATAAAATCTGTGTGGTAGAGGTTACGTTCAGGTAGGTGTAAAAGTAAGGTATTTAAATAATAAAGTATGGCCAGCCAGACAAAGCGTGAGACCGGCCTTTCTGTGTCTGAACTACTTCAGTTAAATAAATACCCCCTACAACCCTAATTCCCTAATTACATGTACATTTGTTATTATTAGACAACATGTTGGAAATAAATAAATATATATGGTACAGATCAACGTATGTATATATATTATACACGTAATGATGATATTATTGATATTATAGTTAGTTTGTCTATTTAGAACCAGATTTTTTAATTTTTCGGAAATGCAAGCATCTCATTTTGTTGTTATTTCAATTTCAATGAAATTTGTCTGCAGTTTCTTATTACTTTTTGAAGTACTCCTCCATCAATTTGTATATATCCCCAAGATTTTATCTTATTTTTTTGTCTAATTGACTTTTCTCTTTGTGTATTTGACAGTTTTTATACATAATCATGAAAATTTTGACTTAAATTGAAGCAAGTTGAGCCGTAGGGATCCAAATCACTCAGCTCTTGCATTTATGTATTTGACAATTTGTGCAGACATAATAATGTGATGGTACTTTTATTAATTTTGATGGGTTTATCTGCAGCCACACCATTGATTAGATCTTTTATAAACCCCAACTAACTGTCCCTTCCCATACCCTTTATTAAAATACATAAATAATAAATTAATCATTTTTCTTCGTGTATATATATATATATTAATTTATTGAGTAGGTCTAGATTTTAATTAGTATTAATATTATTGTTCCTAATTTAATTACTTATAAGTTTGTGTTTGAAGATTTACTTCAAAAAAAACATCATACGAATCGATTCTAACTCATATTGTACATGAAAAAAAAAATTGTTCGATGTTCATATCTAAAGTAGTGAAATTATTATTCTAATCACACATACCTAACATATATATAAATATAATTATGATGTAGTTTGTATAAAACTGCAAATTAGCTGGAGAGGGTAAATAATAGTCATATATATAATTCATTTTATTTATGTATAGCTAGAGGTACTCGAGAGAGAAGAGAAGGGCTTCTAGAAGGAGAGAGGAGGTTAGGAGTACTAAAGAAGTGTACAAGAAAAAAGAGAGGTGGTTGTAGTTGTGGTTGTATGTGGGCAAAGTTCACCTTTCACTTTTTCATTTTTCATATATATATATTTGTCTCCAACCTTGTGTTGCAAGTTTAGGCAATAAGAGGTTGGGGCCTAGAGAAGAAGGGTGGATTCACCTTAATATTGCAATTTGCATACATTTTAATTTTGTTGCCCACCACACATGGAGGAATGGAGAGAGAACTTTAGAAAAATATCTCTTCCTCAATATCAAACAAATAGTCCCATCAACTTAGCTAGCTATAATCTATATATATAAAAATATATAAGTGTCCAAATAATTAATGCATTAATATTATTATTTACCTATTTTATTTTCCTTTTCATGACCATTTCATCACTTGGGTAGGCCTGTTCTCCTGTGTTTTACCTACTTTTTAACCAACTCTACTTGTGTCCATTGTTGTCCACTTTTGAGTTCTTTTTCTTGAATGAGGTTCTGTACCTACCAACTTTTGTCTTCTCTACCATTCATAATAACTTGTAGTACTAATTTTATCCATTTCTCTTGCTTTTAAGAAAGCAGAAGCATTTATAGATGTTAGGTATACCCTTTAATTACTACTACTGTTTTGCATCAGCTTCAATTCTTAACTCAGTTTTATATATATCTTACTATTTAATCAGGGCCATTAGGTCAATTGATTCTATCCAAAATGATCATGTATATGATTTCTTTTTTTTTTTGGATCATTTGATAAATGGGGTTTCCCCTAAATCTTGCCCTTGTTTGGTGCATATATATATAAAAAATAATCTTCAAAATGAGCCCCTATATCTGTTATAATTGAATGATTAATTCAATAGATAACTTAATTCCCAAGATTCTGATCAATAGATGAATATTAGATGATATCAATGATTCTTCCTCTTGAAGGGAAGATGCAATGCCAGTAAATCAATTGACAGAAGGTGAACTGTATTCTTCAAGATCTGTCCCAGAAGTTTAGTTGAATGTAAAAGTAATTAAATAGTCTATATATATATATACAATTTGGTGTCAAAGGTCTTCAATTTCTACCATTCAGAAATTAATTTACAAGTGAGATATATGCCCACAACATTTCACATGTGACCTAGAAGAATTTCCTAATAGGTAAGGAGAATCTAACACTAGAATCATCAATCAAGTCAATAATTCAATTTGAATTCTCCCAAAAAGATCTCATAGATTGTATTGGATAAGACTGCTTCATCCTTATTGCTACCCTTTTCCTTAGCTAGAATCTTCTTCTATATACAGTTGGATGGCTAAGTCATATGTGCCTTTTAATTTATTTGACTTTTATTTGATTTTTTAAATTTGTGCTAACTAGCTAGGAACTTGATGACTTTTATTCTTGACGTAGGATTGCTTTTCCTAAAAGAAATACTATAAAATTAACACAAGAGTTAGGATCTCACATAATTGCTTAAATTTCGCGAAGATATATAATACCTATCTCATTTGCTTGACTTTATTTTTCAAAAACTTTTTATGATGGGGAAAGTTGGAATAAGATTTTTACAAAGATACTAATAAATATAGTTAACATATATATGTGCAATATTTATAAAATTGATATTTGAGTTTTTTTTTTTTGTCAAACATATAATTTTAATATTTTAACAAACTCAATGTTTAGAGTACGAATATGCTTATAAATACGAAAATAGTTAATTAAACAGTATATGTACAATATTAAGCATGGTACTAATGACCAGCAACGTGCAAATAATGACATAGATTGAAATAATTTGGCATTAATGGAAATGAAAACTTGTAAATAACATATTAATTAATTAAGCTAAGGATTGAAACCCAAAACCAAACAATATATATATATATATATATATATCAAAGCCCAAATCCCATATTATTAAAAAGATAATGCTTGGCAATTCTCAATGACCTTGTAAAAAACTTAGATTTGTGCTTAAACCTTAGAAAACTCTTGAAAAATACTTTCTATTCCTTTGTATAATGAAGGAATTAAACATGACCTGACCAGTAAGCTTCTATGATTCTTTTTAGAACCAACTAATATATATTGGGCGAGATTTTATGTTTAATTTATACAAAATCACAATCTTTAGAAGAAGAAAAAAAAATTGAGCAAATATTCATATATAACTAATATTCATCAATTATCAATAATATCATTTAAATTACAATATCATCTATAATCAATGATATACTCACATAACTTTTCAAATGATTACGGGTAATATGAGTTTTATAAAATAAAATAAAAGAGAAACACCAACTCGCATAAAACCATAAGAATATGGGTATTGTATTTGTATATATAACAAAAGTACACGCCAAAATATCTATAATACAAAAAAAATCCACGAGCTTACTTGTTTAGAAATACATCTCCAATATATATAGATGCGTATTGGTTTGAATCACTGCCATCAAACTAATATAGAATTAATTATGGAAAGAATATGATTTAAAAAATAATAATTATAGAAAAATATTTAAAAAAAAATGGAAAATTTGGTAATTAGAAAGCTTTAGTTCACGAGGAAATGGTGCCGTGGACACACTGGACTCCATCAATGAAGTTGGCAGGTACAAAGGAGATCACGTGAATTTCATGTGCTTTTTAGGTGATGAACACATGACTGATGACATGTAGGGTAGGGTTAGGTCGTGTGGGATCTGTCAAATTTTATTATTGGTCTCATTTTTATATTTTTTGTTTTACCAGGAATTATTATTGGTCTCATTAGCTGCCCTCTTTGGCCACATTCAAACTTCCCCATATGGTTCTAATTACCCATATATACATTTTATTTTTTATTTTTGAAAGACCATATATATATATATTAACTTTAACCTAATTAACTAACTTGTGGAGAATGAAGAAGTGGGCAAATGATCATCTTTGAATGCAAATAAATATTAATGCACATATATATATATTGTGCATCAAATTAAAAGCTTCTTAATTAAGCTATAAAATATTGCATAAATCCTGTTTAAGAGATGTAGTGATGATGAATAACACTTATAATTTGGTAATGATAAGAAAATAGAAGTCTTATGTTTATATAAACTAGATGTACCTTGAATAGCAATTTAAATTTAAGAGGACATTAAGGCGTACTTAAATTGATGTCACTGTGCCTATTTTAAACATATTAATTAGAAACAAAATTTTGTCCATGTTAGCAATCCATTATACAAAGACAATTTAAATTCGAACATATAATATTAGGGACAAAAAATATTGATGTTATGTTAAGGCATATATACTTAATTTAATTGATGTCACTAGTACCCATTTTAAACATATTGGAAACAAAATCTTGTCCCTGTTAGCAATTCAATATTGTACTTTTAACAAAAAATAATAGATTATGTAGTACTCTCTATAAAATTTCTAAAAGGGTGCCATGACAAAATAGTTTGGTCACACAAACAGGTCTGATTTAGGGGTATGATCATTAGCATTGAAAATATATCTTGCAAATACTCATTTTTGTCCCTATTAGTAAATTAAAATATTTCTATTTTTCATTGGTTAAATGTGCTATGTTCTTTCATGTTTGAAGCAGAGATGAAATTACTCGACAAATCATAACTATTGAGCTGTCACAATAATCGAATTTCTCTATCACAAGTAGACAAGTTTTTATTTTTTATTTTTTATTTTTTTATTTTAAGCCAAGGGAAGAAAAAAAAAGGATTTAATTTACTTAATTGAATTGGTATAATTAGGCAAAAATGACATCTCCGCCAACGGCGCGTTTGCACGGTGGTTAAGTCTCGAGGTTTATTTTACGCGATCAAGGGTTGGAGTCATAGCAAGGCGGAGAGATTAATAAATATATTCGTAGGGCATTCTATCAAACTAAAGGCTTTCATGGCGTAGGTCCCTTAAAAGAGAAAGTATTGCACCTGAACCCACGGGACAAATTTACAAACTTGTCGGACTATAGGCTTTGGGGGCGAGACTATTCTTGTTAACCTGTTGGTGTGGGGATTAATGGATTTCTTAGGGGCCTTACACCCCACGGGTGGGGACATGAGACTTAAGGCATGTTGTTTCTAGTAAAAAAAAAAAAGAAGCAATGCAAGAGGAATTGAAAATAACACACTAATAGCTACAAATCACTAGCCACGTATGATTTGTGACTTTAATATGTTTAAATATACTATCATTAATACAACTACAAATTTGATATGAAGGGCTTTCACAGTATATTTATAGCAATTGGTGTGTAATTTTTAATTCTTATGACATTTCTAAAAAAATCAATTGACATCTATGATATATAATGACCATGTGGAACCATGCATCTATCTACACATATAAAAATATAATTGTGAGCATCAAAACCAAATAAATCCGGGATGATGACCTTCTCTTTCACATGGCCATGAATGTCTTGACGAGTGAAAACAATATATGGCAGCCTGATGAGCTAATTCTGAGACTGATAGCTCACCTAAACTATTGCTTCACCATATGCCACCATTTCTTTAGTTTTGTTCAGTACATAAGTTAACATCAACACCCACTTTAGCTCAAAGGACATGCACTGTATATAACGTATATATATATATATAATTGGAGAATTCTGGCAACGAATTATATGTCAGCTTTTATTGCAATGTCCAAACATATATTTATGTACTCTCCCCCAACTTTGTATGATTCAAAAATTAATCTGAACTTGATTTGGGTCCCATATACCGTGCCTTCGCACTTCTCTATTGGGTCATGGTTGCCTCTAATCTGTTGGGACTTGGGAGCGTCGGTGGCTAAAAATTAATAATATATTTTTTTTTATATATATTATGATGAAATTGTCAATTGGGTAAGACAGCAAGGGCAAAGCATGTATAACATTAAGTCAAACAATAATTGAATTATAGTTTTAAATCCCAAATTCTACCCTACTTGTCAATGTATATAACATATATTAATTATGTACTTGATTTTCTTTCTTGATAAGGTACTAGGTGATCCTATGCAATTTTAATGTCTTGGATGGGACATTAATATATGATTCAAGGTAATTAAATAATTAAATTTTTATGATCAAATGACCTAGGTGAATCTTTCAAAATTCTTATAAAGGATTTTTTATTTGGAATTATAAAGAAATAAAATGTAAAATATATTTCGTATATATATATAAGGGATGTACTATCGTACTTAGTGAACGAGGTCATAATAGCACAATCATTTTAATACCAAAACCATTGCTTCATAGAGAAATAAAATGTAAAATATATACATTTGTTCCGTTATATATGTTTTTGATGGATTGAGGGTATTTAATCATTTTAATACCAAAACCATTGCTTCAAAGTATTACACAAGATGGGCCAACATAAGCCTTGGTTTGGGCTAATTGTGAATTGAATATATAAAGCCCAAGACCAACACGTCCCAATTTCTTTTTATTTTACGTGATCTAAATCTTACAGGACTCTCAAGAAGAGAATCACACAACGGCTAGTTTTTCAAACGTTAGTCTTCCAACGGTCTAATTATTTCAAAAACCGTCCCAATATTAACGCTTCACTTCACCAGAAAGCAGCACTACTCTGTTCTTCAACCCTCTCTAATCTTCGCCCTCTTCTTCTGTTTCATCGCTAAATCAATTCATATATTTATTATCAAAGAGGGCTTCTTGTTTTCATCTTCCAAAGATCTCTGCTTCATCTGAACAAAAGTTCAGAATTTTGTTAAGACCCACGAAGAATTAAAGATGATGCAAGATCTATGGAACGCCGCCCCTCCACCTGGTTTCAGGCCTTCAAAATCTGCTCCTTGTTCACCAGTTAAGCCTCTTGGTGTCTCTAGAACTCGTTCAGAGTCTTTTCATGTCACCCATAAGGTCCCAGTTGGAGACACTCCTTATGTTAGAGCCAAAAATGTTCAGGTATTGTTAAAGAAACCATGCCTTATATTAAATAAGTTTAAATGAACTGTTTTTTTGAAACATTATCTGATGGTTTGGTTTTATTTTATTTTTTGGGGGGGAGTTTCAGTTGGTTGATAAGGACCCAGAGAAGGCGATTCCCCTGTTCTGGGCGGCGATTAACTCCGGAGATCGAGTAGATAGTGCTTTGAAAGATATGGCAATTGTTATGAAGCAACAGAATCGTGCCGAGGAAGCCATCGAGGCTATTAAGTCGCTACGAGGAAGGTGTTCAGATCAAGCCCAAGAGTCTTTAGATAATATTCTTCTGGATCTTTATAAGGTTATAGACTAATTCTCATTTCCCCAGAGATTTTTGTGTTCTGTTTTCTTTATTATCTAACCGTGTTTATTTTCTGCAGAGATGTGGGAGACTAGATGATCAAGTTGCACTCTTGAAGCACAAATTGTTCTTGATTCAACAAGGCATGGCTTTTAATGGGAAGCGAACGAAGACAGCTCGGTCACAAGGGAAGAAGTTCCAGCTCTCGGTAGAGCAAGAAGCCACTCGGCTATTGGTATGACTGACCTTCTTCTTCCTGCTCTCTGTTTTCGTTGCACTGTTTCTTAACAGAGAAGGAAAAATGAACAAACAATTGGCAAAATGGTTGCAGGGAAATTTGGGATGGGCATTGATGCAGCAGAACAACTACATTGAAGCTGAAGACGCATATCGGCGAGCTCTTTTGATCGCGCCAGACAACAACAAGATGTGCAATTTGGGCATTTGCCTGATGAAACAGGGGAGAGTTGGAGAGGCCAAACAGACTCTTCGAAGAGTGAAACCAGCAGTAGCCGATGGCCCAAGGGGTGTAGATTCACATCTAAAAGCCTTCGAAAGGGCTCAGCAAATGCTTCGTGATCTGGAATCAGACATGATGAATAAAGGGCAGGATAGAGTAGAACAGAGCCGACTCTTCGACGCCTTCTTGGGTTCTTCTTCAATTTGGCAACCTCAGCCTTGCAAAGAACCCCCCACAGTGCCCTCCACCATGAATTTACTAAGACCAACCCACGAAGATTTCGCAGATGAGAACATCAATTCAAATAGAACTATTCTCCCTAATCAAAGCATCAGTAAAAATGTAGTTGTTTCATACGCGAATTCATTAAACATTGATGCACCACCATTTTATTCATCTAAATTGGTGAAGGATTCATGTGGAGCTCAGTTTCATGATCATATGGGCGGCCTGAAAAGAACCAGGTCCATCAATGCTAGTAGTTACCCTGTAAAGGAAGAACATGGAAAACCCACAAGAAGTCTTGCTTTTGACCAACCAGATAGCAAGGCCAGGAGGCGTTTGCCTTTGGAAGAAGACAATACTAACAATGAATGGGAAGAGTTCTTACCTGATAGTAAAGCATTTGAAGAAGCAATAATATCTGCAGCTCTTGGTAATGAAACATCAAAGACTGGTGTAGTGGGCAGTAGTAGAAAGGTGGATAAGAGACTCAGAGTTTTTCAAGACATCACTCTTTCGATGAGCAGCCCGAGAGCTTGAATGAGAAGAGATTTTAGTCACATTTATTTATGGTTCTCTTCTTTGATTCAATTCTTTAAAGTTAAGTTTAGTTCTAATGGGAGATGAACTTGTTCTCCTGTGCTTCTTCCCAAGGTTTTCTTCCCTTATGGCTGGGCTTTGGGAATAATTGTAGCAGTAGCAGGTGCGGTAAGCATAACTTAGCAAGTAAGAGCAGTTTTAGATTCTCCTTGTATTCTCACCCCAAATTCATAATTTTGCCTCTCAAAGATGGCCATTCTCTATTAATAAAAGCCCGACTTTCATTAAAATTTTACTCTTTCAGTTTGTCTTTTTATTGTTGTAAAAAATGATGATTGGGCACTCTGAATTTCTTTTTTATCTTTTAGAAATGTATGAGGATATTTGAATACTGCTTCAAGAAGGCTGAAATTTTAGACATATAAAATATATATTAGCAGCATAACAAAACTGATCACTGTATAGAATGATGCCATGAGCCACACAACTACACTTGGAACAATGTATTCGGATTTGATCCAAGCAATTCTAATTATTTTTCCACCATAAAGGTTTGTGGGCATATTTCAGAACGACCACAGCTGCTACAGCAATTGCAACTCCCAGTACACCTTGTACCAATATGGTTTTGATCATTGAAGGCCTCCCTGAAAATCCCAGTTCAGAAAGTTTCTTGTGTGCTATATTTGATTACTGCTTCAAGAAGGCTGAATTTTTAGACATATAAATATATATATATTAGCAGCATAATAAAACTGATCACTGTAGAATGATGCCATGAGCCACACAACACTACACTTGGAACAATGCTTTCGGATTTGATCCAAGCAATTCTAATTATTTTTCCACCATAAAGGTTTGTTGGCATATTTCAGAACGACCACAGCTGCTACAGCAATGGCAACTCCCAGTACACCGTGTACCAATATGGTTTTGATCATTGAAGGCCTCCCTGAAAATCCCAGTTCAGAAAGTTTCTTGTGTGCTTCTGCATAGTCTCTGAAGAAAACATCTTCATCCTGCCAAAGAGTGAAGAGATAATAAAAAAACAAGGTTTGACATATAAGGAGAATTCATATTAATGATGTTCATATAAAGATAACTAAGAGTCATGTCTTTCAGATTTAAAGAGTTTTAGAAAATATAAGTATTACATTTGCATACAGCTCAACATAATGACGGAAGTTAGGATCTTCCAAAAGAGCCTTGTCTGTAGGAAGTTGCAGCAAACCTTCTTTTGTTGGCCCTTTTAGGAGTTCTCTGAGTGAAACATTGATAATTTTAGCAAGCAAATTTGGAGCCATTTTAACTTGCAAATAATAAAGAAGAGGAGGAAACATTGAAAATGATATATATAGTTCATGAGTCTCACACGAAGTAGGAGTTGTCAAACTTTAGAAGGTCCCTAGTCCAAGCACCCACAAATCCGGACCTCTCGGGATGAGCCTTTCCCTACAGCAATCAAAATAACCAAACTGTATAGATTCTATAAAACACATATTTTTTATGCATAAGATTTTGTTGGGATAGTTACCAATGTGTGTGCTCCAGATAATGCTACAATATCCTTGTCTGATAAACCCATTCGGTAAAAGACATTCTTCAAATGTTGTACACCTACAACCAACATTGCGAAAATCAAATAATAATAATAATAATAAGCCTTATTTTTTCAAAGAATTTTACATTAATATTCTTGATTGATTTCTAAGTTTCATGACCTAGCCTGGGAGTCCTCATTTTTCCAATGAAACAGATGATGGTAAATGGTTCAAGGAACACAAGTGAAAAAAGTAAAAATAAAAACGAAAACAATACTCCCTCAACCCCAAATAATATAAGACCAAGACCACCAAAAAATTACACTAAAACAAATTACAGATAAAATCTAATGAAAAGCATAAGCACCAAATAATATAAGAACATAACAAGATCATTTTACTAGATGCAGAAGGAAGCTAAAGACTTTTACTTCCTTATTCTGAAGCTAACATGATGTCTTTTTATGCTATCACTCATGAGGATCTTGGAACTTTGAAACACATTACAGTTTAACTTTGCCTAAAAGTTTCAGAATTCATTTTTATTTTTATTTTTTAGTTCAGTCCTTCCACTCGTCCATACCATTGTTATGTTTAGTGTACAGCATAAAAATCATTTCCCAAAGTGCAAGATACCTAGCTTGGCATCAGGAAGTAGTCCTTCTGCTGGAGAATCTGATAAATCCTGGTAGAAATGTAAGAGAGAGTCATTAGCAAACAATATCAGTACTTCTGTAAATGGCGACCACCATTCTAGTAGCATGCTTCCCACTAACGTACCTTTCTACCAGGAACAAAGTTAATGGTCGGCCCACCAGTTATCTCCACTGCAACCACTCCAGCAAGCTGGAAAAATGAGGGGAATCATGATTAAAAACATGTATAATTCAAGAAGTGCATGTTTTCTGGTTTTTTTTTTTGTTTTTTTTTGTGTGTGTGTGTGGGGGGGGGGGGGGGGGGGGGGGGGGCCGGGGGAGGGCTGCAGATGATAAAATGAACTTCTTCCCATTACAATCACCTGGTAAAGGTCTGCATAAGTAATCTTTGGATGATTTCTCTTCACTGGCTCTGAGATCAAGCAAGGAGAAAATGTCAAAAAAAAATAAAAATTCTTCATACAATTTCATTGATATAGATGTACATGTTCCCATTAATGTGGGCAGCCATGATATAGGTTTCATCACTTTCCTCGACTACTTTCTATAGGTTTTCTCGACCTCTTAAGAAGCATCTCAAACATTGCATACAGTCTTCTTCTTTTTTGCAGAAAATGATCTCCATATAGGCAGGAAAGAGCTTCATTGAGAAAAACATGTTTGCTTCTTCCCTCTCAGACCCAAGTCCATTTGAGCATATTGCTAACTTCTGGAAACTCATTATACTTATGTAAATGAAACTCAAAATTGTTTTTGAAAACTTCTATGGCAAGAGTGTCAGAGCAAGTAATTTGTAAGGATCAACTTCTGAAACAGAACTTCACTTCTGCATCCCAAATAAGCAAATTGAGAATCATTAAACATATAGAGAGTAGGAATCAAAAGCTCACCGAGAAGCTCTACTGCTATATTCAAGCCCTTATTTGCTGCACGTCCTAACTCTTCTTTATTCCGGATTGAGCCATTAGGACCACCTTCTCTTGTCTTAGCATCATAAGTGCCCGCATCATGCCACCTGTGAGAAAAATAAAAATACATCACAGTCAAGTATCACCTGCTGAAAAATATATATATTAATGATTGAGAAAATATCGTGCTAATTATGGCAATTGCAAAAGATCTTGGAATCTAACTACATCATGGTACCAAAGGAAAAAAAGAAAAAAGAAAAAAAAGGAAGAAAGTAAGTGAAAACATATTGATATGTTTAAGTTTTTCTGTTGCTAAGTAAGTGAATTTAATTAACAAGAGGGAGAATAGTTGCAAGACTCGTACAAAGGCAAACCCGGTGGCATCCCTCCCACAAAGCCCCTGCAATTGAGAAGGTACAATTATGATGTGTAATGTATAAGTCATGGACAACCCTATCCTTACAAGCCGATTCTCAAGGATGAGTTAGCCGTATGGGCTATATCAATATTGAGCCAACATATGCACTAAACCCTAGTATACGGAATAAGGAAAATGCTTTGGAGACTCTAAAAGTGTTCTCCAATGTCCATGTCCCATGGATAAACATGGAGCAGTTGTGTATTAGGTGGCTCCATGTTGATCTAAGAGACTCAAGTGTTTGAGTAAACTTTCCGAGTGTTCTCTAGAGTCTCTCGATTAGTCTATAAAATTAAACCTAGCAAAAGAGGTTATGTGGACAATGAAGCTTGAATCCAAGACTTAAGGGATAAAAGTGAAATGGAAACACAACAACCATGAGAGGTTTTATATATAAACCCTTTGAGCCTAAAAGCTATAATAGTCTCAAAAAGTTTTGATTATTTGATAGAAGTGAAAAAGACACCCAAAAAACAAACAATGAAACAGAGCCCATAAACCCAAAACCCCAAAATCATACCATGAAGATGAACAGTGAAATTGTTTCAACAACATCAGGAACCAGAAAACATAATGAAGAAGAACTAATTAGAGGGAGCGAGAGCGAATTACGCTAATCGAAGCATAATTGGAGCACATTGCTTGCTGGAAATAAGAGCACGGAGATCTCGACGAGCCCTTTCAATTTCCTTGAGGTATTCAGCATTGACTACGGGTGCTGCTGCCATTGGAGATGAAATTGCCAGAAATATTCAGAAACAGAGGATGGAAATGACGAAAACAAAGATGAGTTCATGCTGATATATACTACAACAAATTCAGAGAGCTACAGAGAAGAATCAGAGAAAAGAGATGGAAGGGAAGGAATTTGGTTTGTCAAGGGGAAAGTAAAGCATTACTTCGATACGAAGAAAGATTGATGGAAGAAACATCAGACATTCTCTGCTTTTTGGTGAAGTGCTAGCAAATTGAAACTTCACATTCTCGCGCTATTCTCGGCTTTTGGAACAAGTTAATTCAATAACTAAAAACTGTCATTCTTTTTAATTTTTGGCCCACGACGCCCCCACCCGGGTCCCGCGGAAACTGCAAACGGGGTTGGGCCTTCCCTTCGTGGACAGATGAGTATCCTCCCGTCCTCCTTTTTACGGGACGAAAAATTATTTTAGAGTCAAAAATTATAAAAGTTATCACACATCTTTTTTTTTAAATAAACAGATGAGTATAAGTATAAAATCAAATTTAAAAGTGCTTACAAACTTTTTCCTATTTGTGTTACTAGTAAAAAATTTTGAGATTTTAACATTTAATTTCTCAAATAAACATATTAAAAACATTAGTATGCATTGCACATAATTTTGTATTTATTAATTAAAATAGGTGAAATATTTTATAAGAAAAGATTATATATTTTATTTTTTAATATACATAAAAAGACAAATTTGTCTCAAATAATTAAAAATATGAATAAGAGTGAATTTTTAGTCAGAGATTTTATGGACAAAATAAAAAAAATGAATTGAATAAGTTCAAAATGTAGAAGACATGTATTTGAAAATAGAAATTAATTTAAATATAAAATCATTATGCTATCCTTTTAATATTAAAAAATATTTTTTTACATTAAAAAAATAAATTTTTAAAGAACAATTTTGGAACTTGATAAAAATGTTTTCATTATAAAATCAAATTCAAAAACTTGACAAAATTGACTCAAAGACTTCACACAAAACAAACTTTACTCGCATGCAATGCGCGTGCCTGTTGGTTTGAAGAACCAAACTCAAAAAAGACCAAAATGCCCCGAAAAAGCTACATATTATCGACTGCAACAAAATCCTAAAACTCTGCTCACAGAGAGAACTGGAACCCTAAAGCTGCAATTGAAGCTCCCTCTGCTCTTCTCATGGCGAAGAAGAGAAAGCCCGCTCCACAGAAAGAAGAGTCTTCTTCCGAAGAAGAAGAAGAACAGAGAACGGAGGGTGAAAATGAAGAAGAAGAAGAAGAAGAAGACGACGATGTAGAAGAGGAAGACGACGACGAAGAAGAAGAAGACGAAGACGAAGACGATGAAGACGAAGAGGAAGAAGAAGAAGAAGACGAAGAGGAAGAAGAAGAGGAAGAGGAGGAAGACGAAGACGAGGAAGACGAAGAGGACGAAGAGAAGAAAAAGGAGCAGAACGAGAGCTCCAAGCGCGAATCCATAAGGAAGCTTCTGGAACCTTTCGGAAAAGATCAGCTCATCGAGATTCTCAAAGAAGCTGCTCAAAAGAACCACTCGATCATCGATCGGATAAGCCAGGCGGCGGAATCCGATCCGGTTCACCGGAAAATCTTCATCCACGGTCTCGGTTGGGACGCTACAAGTGAAATCATACTCAATGTCTTCAAGCAGTACGGCCAGATCGAGGATTGCAACGTCGTCACTGACAAGATCACCGGTAAATCCAAAGGCTACGGTTTCGTTCTATTCAAGACTCGCGATGGAGCTCGCAAGGCTCTGGTGCAGCCGCAGAAGAAGATCGGAAACCGGATGACGGCGTGCCAGCTGGCTTCCTTCGGGCCGGTTTCCGACGCCACAGGCCGCAAGATCTACGTCGCTAACGTCGCGCCGCACGTAAATCCGGAGAAGCTCCGGGCGTTCTTCGCGACGTTTGGGGAGATTGAGGAAGGGCCGTTAGGTTACGATCGCATTACGGGGAAACTTAAGGGATTTGCTATATTCATTTACAAGACGACGGAAGGGTGTAAGAAGGCTTTGGAAGAGCCAATAAAGCTGTTCGAAGGATGCAAATTGCAATGCCAGAGAGCGATGGAGGGGGGTAAATCGCAAAAGAATCAGATCGGAGAGCCTGTTATGGGGTCATCGGCTGTGGCTGCGGTAGGGCTGCAACCGAATGATCTGGCACTTACTTACGCAATGGGATTGAATCCGGGAATGGTGTGCCAAAATCTGAATCCTGGATTGGCCGCGAATTTGGTCGGTCAGAATGCAGGGATTGGGGTCCTGAATCCTGCGGCATTGGCGGCTAATTCAGTGTCTCCTTCGGTGAATAGGAATGGGACAGTGTCTTCTTTGGGATTGCGAGCTGCTGCTTATGGTGGGCAATTGGGGATTAATAGTATTAGTCCTAATGTAATTGGTAGTTATGGTTCTCAGGCCGCATTGCAAGGGTTGGGTGCTTATCAGAGTGCCTATCTTGGTGGTCAGGCTTCTGCAACAGCATTAGCAAGGTCTCAATCTGGTGTTGGATCGATGGGCAGCTTGCCATCGTCTTACCTTGAACGCTAGGTAAGGCATCTGCCTGAACTATTTGGTTTCAATGTTGAGCTAGTCATTGAATTTCATCTAGTATTCTTGAAGTTTCTTCTAGATGTAATTTAGCTCACCCTGTTTTAAATTGCAAATACGAATCAGTTGGTTCTACATCTTCTCAGTATTCTAAATGTCTGTGCTTTGAATCTTTGGCTTCTATATAACACATAGTATGCATGCATTAACTATTGGTCTGGGTTTTATTAGTAACAAGCAATAGTTGTTCATCAAATCTTTAAGCGTTTTATTGGCGAAGGGAGGCGTTCAGCACTGAAATTGATCAAAACTAGTATCTGTTAGCCTGAAATTTTAATTAACATTTAAGTGAATTTGCACAAGTTTGGGGACTCCGGAAAGCAATGAATTTTTAAGGGGCTATTTTAAGTTTTATTTAAAGCAAAATGTTACATTTTTATACTTGCTTCTTTTTTTATGCTGAAACTAGTAAAGGTAATTATGCTTATGTCCAAGTCTAAGTCTTGGTATATACAATATTAGGAGATTGATCGATGGTTAAGTTCATGGGATGAAGCCCTTTGACACTAAGGTTCTGAAACTACACCATTTTGTACATAGCCAAACACTGAGTGGCTCGACTCCACTTCGATTATACAGCAATGATGGCTCCATACTGGTGTTTTCCAATAGTTATGTATGCAGTTGGAGTTACTAATAAGTTTGGAGTGTAGAAGTCAATATTGGCTTGGGAGACTTGAAAATATCAACCTTTGCTTCTAGCTGTAGCGTACTGCCTAAAAGTGCCTTGATAGTTGATACCCTAAAGTAAGAGAAGGGGAAAAAGAAGCTACATTCTTTTTCTAGTTTTTACAAAGTATTTTCATTCTCTTTCATCAAATTTACAGTGAATCCCAGATATACCGCTACCAGCTTCTTACTTGAGGAATCATATCCCAAAATTGCAAACCTTTCATCATTGGAAGGATGGAACCAACTCCCTTTCTGTATGGGTCCTTGTAACATTCTGTAGTTTTTCATTGTTAGGCTGTATGGGTCCTTGTAACATTCTGTAGTTTTTCATCGCTAGGCTGCAGATAAAATTAAACCCCTTTATTTGCAAGATTGAAGTTCAGTAAAAACCCCAAGTGGATGATATATCTTTAAAGCATATTAAAGGGATGATTGTACATTGTACCAAGTACCAAGTGTGTCAAAATGTAGAAACGATATTAGTGACAACCTATAAGCAAGTCCTAAGTTTCAGCAAGATTAGCGGGCTATGGGAGGTGGTGTTTACGGTCAAGACCTCATCTACATTACCGTTGTGGTTTTATGCACTTGATTTTGACGTGGGTGTATTTGCATATGTTCTTCTTGTGATGGTAAACCTGTAGACATAATTGATATCTTTTACTGAGAATTGATTGAATTTTCTATCGTATTTACTTTTCGCGTTACATTTGTTACTCTTCTCATATTAATAGCACTATAAAGGTGGATAAGCTGTGAAAGCCTGACTGAGAGAATTTAGTCATATTGAATTCATATTGTGAGATAATTCTGAAATAAGCTTCACTTCTAAAGGCAAATAAGTAAATTGAGAGTCATTAAACAAAGAGTAGGAATCGGAAGCTTACGGATTGAGAAGCTCTACTACTATAATCAAGCCCTTATTTGCCAGCATCATGCCACCTTGTGAAGAAAAATAAAAATACCATACAGTCAGTCATTCATACTTCACCTGCTGAAACAAATATTTTGATGATTTGAGAAAATAGCAATGTTATTTATGGCGATCGAAAAAGATTCTGGAATCTAACCAAGTGATTTTTTGCTAAATAAATTTAATTAACTAGAGGAAGAACAGTTA
Organism: Paratinospora sagittata; assembly: GCA_035771175.1. Lineage (NCBI taxonomy): Eukaryota > Viridiplantae > Streptophyta > Magnoliopsida > Ranunculales > Menispermaceae > Paratinospora > Paratinospora sagittata. The sequence goes on from CM069590.1 coordinate 62,264,197, forward strand.
GAAAACTCATACAAACTCAACCTCGGTGGCAACCCTCCCACAAAGCTCCTACAATTGTGAAGGAACACAAAGAGGAAAAATAATTTTAAGAGGACTGACTTGACTAGCCAACCAATAACATATTGATATTGTAATACCTTAGATTTTTTTTTTTGAAAAACATTGGGCAAGTGCCCAACGTTGGGGCATGGGAGATCCTTATAAAAAGGGTTTCCCTCCCTCTCATTTTTTCACAACTCTTTTTTCTCCTCTCCTCTCCTCTCCCCCTTGGGCATGCTCTCTCCCTTTCTCTCTCTTTTTCTCTTAAGACTCTCTCTTTTTTAAAGACTTTATTTTTGCGGCGTGGAGCTGTTACCCAACGAAGAACGCGAAATTAGTGTTCAACTTGAAGGTGAAAAACGAAACTTAGGTTTGCGTGGTTTATGTCTTTATATAAAGGTTTTTTTTTTTTTTTTGTTGAAGAGAAACAAAAGTTTTATTGATGAAAGCATAATATAGCGGTAAACAATAATTATTAGAAGCACCTAGTGTGCTTCACCCCATTTGCCATGGAACATGACTCCTTTACATCAAACACTCACCCGAGTTAAATAACCATTTTGCAATTGACATTTCTTTGCCCCAAGGAGATGTATAAACCCAAGTACTAGCCATTAACTTAATACTATCCCAAACTAAGTCGCAATTTTTTTATAAAGTTTTCATACATTATTATTATGTCTGATATTCACATTATTACACAAATGTCATTAGGTTTAGACTATATTTGTCTTACTCACATTTTGGTAAATGTAATTAAAAGGTCATATCATTACTCTGTTGGATTAGTAATTAATTTAACTGGCCAAACTAAGTACTGTCCCCGGTAATTTTAAATAGTAAAAGGGAGGCAGCTTGTTGTTCCAGAAGATTTGGTGTATTAAGAGTGTCCATTGTGATCCATCTTTCATCCTGATGACAGGTTTGGTTGGTTTTATTAAAAGTTGTCCACTTTGTGGATGTACGACTGGATTTTAATAATGTCTGTCTCATGGATTCAGTAGCGTACATGTGCAGTAGGTATTCATACCAGTGTAGAACATTGAGACTAGACCTAAACATACATTCATACATTATATTCATGCATAGAATATTAGTAGACAACATAATCATTTAGGGACGTAAGTCGCTCGTGGCCTCATGATTGATTATTGATGCGTAATTGTCCACTTGATTGAGTTAACCCGAGGCGATACATTTTTGCTGTAAACTTTATTGTGTGAGTCCAAAAGGAGATGTGTGAACTAGTTGTGCCATACTAATTGTTATATATTTCATTGGTAATGGACACACAACGTGATCCCAAGATGGTACCTGGCCACTACCTCCCTTACGAGACAGTGCGTTATGGGTGTACATTAATTGTGGTATTGCTATTGATGATATGTTGCGTTTATCTGATGATTATGATGATGATGTTCTCTTATAAATTATCATAATCTACGGAATATTTGTTTCACCCACTGGGCGATGGTTCATTCCATTGCTAACTATTTTAACTATTTTTCACGAGCCTGAAGAGGATATGGGCAGAGGTACATGGGCCCTAAGTTGATAACCCTGTGCGAGTAGTTAGGGTGATTTTGTTGGGACTGCATTATCTGTATTGGCAGTCTTTGGACTGCTTACATTTTGTACTCAAATATTATAATCAATGAAAAGAAAATATTTTGTCCTTATGTTATGTTTCTGACTGCATCGCACCTTGCTTGTGAGTGTTTCGTCAGTCTAGATGCGTTCGGATGGAGTGCGACAGATATTGTTAGTGACTTTGGTGTTAAAATTCATCAAGAAGCAGATATGTGCCTTTATAGGAGATTATATCGATATTGAGCCAATAAATGCATTAAACCCAATTATGTTAGAATTAACCTTGTCAAAGACATCACAAGATCTTCAACGACCTGAGTTCTCATATATCGTATTAGAAGCCATTGTCCGTACAAGCTATATCAGTCCTATTTGATTTAACAAGAGAGAGAGAGAGAGCCCTAAAAATTGAAAAGGGCACCAAAAAGCATAAAAATAAATAAATTAAATTAAATTAAATTAAAATAACCCATGAATCAAGAAGTGAAAAAGATTTCCAAAAAAAATAAAAATAAAACAGAGCCCATAAACCCAAAATCATACTGCCAATGCTAATGCAGAATGAAAATATAAATAATTATAATAAAATTATTATTATTATTATTTAAAGTAATTTATTATATTAAGAGATTGGTTGTTTATTTAAGTATGATTCTAGTTATTTATTTCTGTAAGATTTTAGTTTTTAAATTGTAATAAGATACAAATGAGATGTTTTATAAGACTTTTATAAATAATAGGTTTGAGATTAAAATTGATAGATTGAATAAAAATATTAAATTTTTTTTTCTTCTTCTTCATTTCCTTCTACTTTTCTTCTAATTTCTTACTTATTTTTCTTTCTTTCTCTAGGAGCTACATCGAACAGTGAAATTGTTTCAACAACACATGGATCCACAAAAAAAACATAATGAAGAACAAAATGAAGTTATTCATTACTGAAAAAAAAATCCAATTCTCAGATGTCTCGTAAATCGGTGAAGCAAAATAACAATAATACTAATAAATTAATTAATTAATTAATTAAAATTTTATGAATATTATCTATCGAGTGGTCCAGAGTATTTCGATCACTATCTCCGCCGTTCATGTTCCTACTGAGGCGCACTTCCCCATAAAAGCTACCGCATTTTCGCTTCCCAAAAACATACTGATAATTACTACTGTTTCAAGTTACTCAAATGCCCCTGACCTTTTTATTCATTTCCAACTAAGGCTTTTCCGGCTTTTCGAGCTATATAATTAGCTATTGACCGAATAACCCCCTCTTGTTGCCTACCAAGGCCAGGCTGTGTGATGTCTTTTTGCAGCATTGTAATTTGTCCACTAAATTTGTTTGCCCTGGCCACGTTGCTAACACAAAGTTCTTTAGATTTCCTACTTTAAACAATTAGATATATTGAAGATCCACCCCTCCTTTCATCTTAAAAAAATAAAAACAATTCTACTTACCTCCTTGGACCATTGAAAAATGGGCAATTGATATTAAATAATTTTACATTTTTATTTTCCGATTTAAAAATTGACAAAAATTGAAAATTTAATTAATAAACATAATGATAAAAAGTATATAATATTTATGATTGAAATTGGAAAAATAAACTCAATTGGGGTTTTAATTTTATCATAGAACTAATTTTTTAATATATACAGCTCTAAAATGATTAAAAGGACTCAGATGCATGAATATGCTAATTAAGTATTACATTTGAATCCTTTCGTTGTTAATCATAATGAATTTATAAGTTATATATCAAAGAATTGAAGTATTATTATTATAGATTAATGTATTTTTTTAAGTTAATTTGTGTAAAGAAAAACTTTTCCTAATTTTGCAAGAAAAAAAAGTTATTTCTTAAGTTTTAATAAAAAAAAATTAAATGAATTAACCTAACGCATATTAAATGTTCGGAGCAGAAATAACAAAATATTCTTTTTGTTGTTAAAGCAAATCAGTAACATGAAAAAGATGTATAAATCACAAAAATAATTCAGGATCTGCCCTTCCTCTCATGAAAAGATGAAAAGAAACCCAAAACAAAGATTCCTTTTTTCATTTATTATTATTTATTGAAGTGATGAATGTACTTCTACTTAGGTTTTGAATTAAATATGCCTTATTTTGTTCAGGAAAGCAAACATAAAAAACATGTAATTAAGTTAATCTAAACACAGTGTGGATTGCTAGGGCATTCTGGTCAGTGGAACGCCGGATTTCAAATAAAGAAACGCCATGCACTCTGCCCAAACAAGCCACTGTTCTTCTGCAGTATCTCTCCTCCCTCCTTTGCTCCGTCCTTGCCAAATCCATTTTCAGAAACGGAAGATAACAATACAAACCCATTTTAGTAAAATCTCTCAAGAACCTAATTAGCTTTCAAATGCAACAACTCTTGAAAGTGTTAGTAACAAAAGAAGAAGAGAAACAAGAGACCCAGAACAATCTTCTGATGATGAACTTAGAAACCAATGCTAGTGGAATCTGCTGAGGGAACTAGCAAGAAGAAAAAGGAAGAAGAAGAAGAAGAAGAAGATAAGCCCAACATTTTGGTGAAGTTTTTCGAGAGCAGGAAAGCAAAGGAGCACTTTTTCTGAGAATAACAAGAGATACCCAGTTGGAATTTGATTGAAAAAAAAAAAAAACTCCTAAAATCAACACTCAAAAGAACCATTTTTTGTTTAGAAGATCAGAAACAGTAACAAAAAAGAAAAAAAAAATGGGTGTTTGGTATTCAAGAGTAGAGAAAGAAGAGATGGTGTCACGTTGCAAGGCAAGAAGAAGATACATGAAGCAGTTTGTAAAAGCAAGACAAGCCTTTTCAGCTTCATACCCAGCTTATCTTCGATCTCTCCGAGGCACAGGTTCTGCTCTTCTTCAGTTCGCCACAGGTGAAGCCAATCTCCATCACCACCATCAACACCAACACTACCAGCGTTTTCAACACCACCATCTTCCTCCACTTGTTCCATCTCCGCCGCTACCACCACCCACTCCGGCGCCGGCGACGGCGTCGGTGCCACCTATGAGCCCAAGCTCCGACACCTGGACATCTGTGACTGCCTCATCTCTGCCTCCTCCGCCGCCGCCGCCGCCGTCAAGTTGGGATTTTTGGGACCCATTTGCTCCATCTTCACCAAGATCTGTTGCTGAAGAAGAAGAAGAAGAATGGGAAGCAGCCACGATCACCACCACCACAGAAGCTGCAACCACCACTATTGTTGCTGCTAGTATGGCGGCGCCGCCTTCTGTTGTTAGTGGGTGTTCTAAGGATACTTCAACAGAGCTTGCTATGGTGGTTTCTAGAAATTCTAAGGATCTTGTTGAGATTATTAAGGAACTTGATGATTATTTCCTGAAAGCAGCTGATTCTGGCGGGCTTATTTCATTGCTGTTAGACTCATCCAGTTCTAGTCTATCTTTTCAGAGTAGTAAGTACAAGTACTTGGGTTTCTGAATTTCATTTTAATATTATTATTTTTTAATGTATGTGTTTATGGATTTGGTTTGTGTTTTTGCGTAATTTGATTTAATTGGTGTCTCTGTTTTTTTTTTTTGTTTTTTTTTATTTTTTTATCAGATGAGGTGTATAACTGTGGAAGGAGCTTGAGTTCATTATCATGGACATCATGGGGATCTAACATGAAATCAAGTGGTTTTGGGAGGATGGATGATGTGGTAATTGGGAGCAATGTGGCTAATACCAGCCATTGTTCTACTGTGGAGAAGCTTTATGCTTGGGAAAAGAAAATGTATGATGAGGTCAAGGTACACAACTTTAGAAATTGAACTATTAAAAAGACCAATGCATATACACCCTTTATTCATTGATCTTTTTCTTCTTCTTTTTTTCATGTCTCTTTTTGGTGTTAGAATGCTGGAAATATTAAAATAGAGCATGAGAAGAGGGTGGCTCAACTGAGGAAGCAAGAAGCAAAGGGGGCTGATTATATGAAGACTGAGAAGAGCAAGAAAGAGATTGAGAGGTTAGAGTCATTAATGGTGGTGGCTTCTCAGGCTATGCAGACTACTTCTGCTGAAATCATCAGGTTGAGAGAGACGGAATTGTATCCACAGCTTCTTGAGCTAGTCAAAGGGTAAGTGACTTTGAATTTTTATTCTGGTTGTCCTTTTGCCCTTTTTTTTTTTTTTGGCTTTTTAGTTGTGGATGATGCTGACTTTTTCCTTTAAACTTCAAAGCTCAAGCAAGAATACCGTGCTTTCTGTAGCACAAAATTGCAAACATTAACAGAAACACTATCAATATCATAGCTTTTGGGGTGGTAAAAAAGAAATGGCTTCTCTGTTTGGAACTTGCATTGACTACTTGGACTCTCTGGGTTTCTTCTTATTTATAGTCATATAATTGCCTTTGTTTCACTTGCTTATATGATGATATAAACAAGTATTTTTGGTGCTGATTGTTTAGAAGAAGTCAAGAGAACAACTGGTGAATGATCTCTATTATATGACATTCCACTACATATTTTACTAACCTCAAGCTCTTTCTTCAGTAATTCCTGCAAGTTTAGTGTTTTCATCGATGTTTTTATACAATTCAATTTAATTGAGAACTATCTTGCCCCCCTGTTCAGCATGACGAGCATGTGGAGAAGCATGTACGAGTGCCACCAAGTCCAGACGCATATAGTTCAGCAGCTTAAGTTTCTTAGCACAATCCCAGCAACTGAGCCCACTTCTGAGATCCACAGGCAATCTACTCTCCAACTTGAGCTTGAGGTCCAACAGTGGCATCTAGCATTCTGTAACCTTGTGGAGGCACAGCAAGACTACATTCGATCCTTAACTGGGTGGCTTCGCCTCAGTCTATTCCAATTCAATGGCAACGCTCTAACCAAAACAGGACAGAACTCCGCAATATACTCGCTCTGTGAAGAATGGCAGTTGGCAGTTGATAGAATACCAGACAAAGTAGCTTCTGAGGGAATCAAGACATTCTTAGCAGTAATCCATGCCATTGTGGTTCAACAGGAAGAAGAGAAGAAACAAAAGAAGAAATCAGAGGCTGTGTTTAAGGAACTGGAGAAGAAGATGTCGCAGCTTCAATCATTAGAGAGCAAGTATGGTCCATATGGAATGCACGAAGGTTCTGGGTCCAGGAAGAATCGTGACTCAGTTGGAGAGAAACAAGCAAAAGTTGAATCTCTGAGACACAAAGCGGAGGAGGAAAAGATGAAATATGAGAAGTCTGTTAGTGTTACAAGGGCCATGACTTTGAACAATTTGCAAATGGGGTTTCCCAACTTGTTCCAGGCAATGACCGGTTTCTCTAATGTGTGCATGCGTGGATTCGAGTCTGTATTTAACCAGGCTAAGAACAATGATCAAGATCTTGACTTGAAGAGGTTGCTAACTTGAAAGAAGCCGCCAAAATCTTCCATATAGTAGTTGGATCTTGTGTACAGATGTGAATGTTAGTTCAGAATTAGTCCAGTGAGTTGTTCCCTTCAAGCTTCCTAAACAGACGTAATGAAATCTCTTGGTGGCCATTGGTTTTGATACCGGGGCAGATTGATGTAAGTAGAACTTGGTGCACAAGGAACAGTTATTGGAGTTTGGTGTGAAGAAGCTTTTGTAAGCTGCCCGCCATCCATGGTTCCAAGATGTGGCAATTGGGGGAGAGGGAGAAGTGTATTGATCAGAGGTTTTAGGTTACATCGTTTCAGGGATAGGAAATGTTTGATAACTCTTTTAAGGTGTTCAGGATTTGCAAGATTTTGGTTTGGAGTTGTGACTAGATTTCATTTTGTCCAACACAGTATATTGGCTTCTTCTTGGTTGATCATAGCTTTGCTATGCAGGGCAAGAACCATCATTATATGGTTGCTAATGGCTTGAATTGCCCGTGTTAAGAACTGCTTTGCTGTGTGTTGTGATCATAACCAGTAGCACTATAGTAATGCATATGGATAAAACACCACAATAGTTGTGATGAAATGTTATGGGTGTTTTCGTTAGAGGGATTATTAGTAAAAATTAATTTTTCTGAGGTATCTTGTAAAACCTAGCAAGCTAGAATCAGATAGATAGGGTGCATGGTAAAGAATTTTTTCTGAGAAAGTACCGAAATATGTAATGGGCATGAGAAACAGCGTAAACAACTAAGCCAGTGATACAGCAACTAGAGTTTTCGATGCTAAGAGAAGCTCAGAAAGTTAAAATGAATTTTGAGCAGAAAATGTTTACACTTAATTGAGAAATAAATTTATGCAATCAGTTTCTCATTCTATGGAACCAGATGAAGCGTTACACTTTCCCTTCAGCCACACCAATCTTCTTTCAACTTTGAGAGACATGAATGTCTCTCTCGCATTTGGTTTGTCAAACAGATCTAGAGCTGCATAATAGAGGTGATCCTCAACACCTTGCATCTCATCTAATGCCTTAACACAGTTAGATATAGAAAATCTGTCACTGCCATGGACGACCAAATCCGCCCTCAGCTTCGACGCAGCCGCCATCTCTAAAATGGCTTTGGCCATGACATCACTGACTACAGCACGCTTTCTCTTGCGATGACCTGAACTAGGCTCTGTAATGGATTGAAATTTACTTGGTTCATTTGGTATGTTTTCATCATCGTCTGTGCTTGAAGATGAATCCTCCTGTACAAAAATGGATGGTCCTTCAGAATCAATAGACATGCCTGCAGCTTTTGGACATGGTAATAATGGAGTCTCTATGTCCAATTTAACAGGATTGTTCAAATGGTCATGGTTTCCATTGGCTTTTGAGTCGGAGAAAATGATGCAAAGTTGTCTGTAAATAGGACAGCCACCGGTTCTAATGACCTCAGCATCAGGATGCACCTGTTGAGGAATATAAAGACCCTCTTAAAAACAATAAAAGGTTAAGGGTTTCTAGGTGATGGAATTAAATCAAAGAAGTCGAAAATGTTACCTTGATGTATTCTTCCCACACTGCATCATTAGCTATTACCATTCTTCGTGATTCATCCCAACTAAAGTCATTTAGATCAAGAAGTGATTTCACAGCAGTGTACTGCCTCCTGAGAACACAATATCGGTTCTTCAACTGCTCCTTGTCCCATTTGAGACCTGTCTTTTGACAGAATTCTTCGCATGTATATTTCCATGCTTTCTTGCCAAAAGAATTGTTTTTCTTATTCCCATTTAGAACCTGCGCAGCCAATAAATCTGCGAGTACCTTTGTGAGGTACATTGTCCACTTTGCTCTAGGAGGATCCTGCTTAGACTTTTGGTTAGTGGGCTTAATTGGCCAACTTGATCTATTTGTCTGGCTAGCCATCTGTTTCAGAACCACATTTTCGAGTGAGGCAAGGTAGAATTCATGTGAAAAAACTAAAGCCAGTGAATATTGAAAAAGAAAAAGAAAAAGAAAACAAAGAAATAGCCATACTCTTCCAAACAACCAAGGGAACAAGCATCATATGTTGCTATTCGAAAGAATTGAAAAGCTCATTTGCCCCATTCAACATTTTATCAGATGAGTGCCTACTCCCAAAACATGGCAAGTCTCAAATCTCAACTCAACTGCAATTAAGTCTTTTCCCAACTACATGGGGTCAGCTACATGAATCTGCGCTTTCTCCACCACTCCACTCGATCTAGGGAAAGTCAACATTTAAATTACAAATAATTATATCTTTCTTAAATTGCAAATGGTAGGTCCCAAATCTCTCTTATAAAAAAACTCACATATCGAGCGAAACAATCCAAAATCCAAAGGAAGCATAAAACTACATTCAAATGTAAAGGTTGCGTTTGGTTTTTAGAATCCAAAAACAGTTTTCCGAGATTTACAAAGAAAACATGTTTTTAGAAAATCGTTTTTCAATTTTTTACTTTTTGAGTTGTATTTTAGTTTCTGAATCAAGAACCAAACGCAGCCTTTAATATTCTCATATGTTTAAATATTAGCAATTTAACACACCATTTTATACACAACATGACATGAATCTGAGATTGATTTTACATTAGGAAGCTTTTTTACCCTCTTTTCTCCTCGAGGTAGATAGAGATGGAACATGCTGCTTGTTTTTCAATTACTCCTATTATCAATAGGAATTAACTGCTACAGAATCTTTGACAAAAAAAAAAAAAAAAAAAAAACTGCTATAGAATCACCAAAAAAAAAGGACCTGAAACAGCCTCAGAAGGGACTATTAACAAGTCAAAATATTTCCTTACTTCGTTTATTGCCCATGTTCTATCCTGAGCCCATCCAAAAACAAGAAACACTACGCTGCACTAACTGAGACCTAAGATAAGATTAGAGAAATCCTCCAAAACCTATCCTCTTCTCAATCAATTAAATCATTTAAAATAAAGAACAAACCAAATATTACTCTTCCCACAAAAGTCCTCTTGAATCCCTACTTCAAATGCCAATCATGGTTCCGAAGTTACACTTGTTTCGCAATCAGATTCTACCATCGTTACCAAAAGATCTCGTCTAAATGCACCAATCTATTAAGCCCTAAAATGGTGTTGTGCCCCAAGTTTTGAGCTCTGATTTGAACACATTACAACCCTAAGAACCCTAGATTTCCCGGGGCGAAGTTCTGTCCTAAAGAAAAACTAATAAGCTTTGCATTTCTTAAATCAATTTGAAGATTTTGAGACCCTAGAATTTTATACTCTGGCCAGCATTGGCTAGGCAATCGAAGAACAGAAACACAAAAAAATAAGAACAGAAGAAAGATGAAACCCTAACCCGTCCGGCGTCGGATCTTCGATGATCTGTTTGGGTGAAGCTCGAGCCAGATTATCGCGTTTTCAGTTTAATGCGATATTGAAAAAAGTCGTTTTTGGAATCATTAGTGAGCTATTCTGATTTTGGGAATAACACGTTTTTTCTTTAAAACGTCAGCGTGCTAAAGAACCTTTTTACCCTGTTTACGGGAAGAGTCCCAACTGGCCCTTTAACTGTAGCAAGTCCCTTTTTTTTTAAGGAGCATCTCCATGCCCTTGGGGCTCGTTTGGCGTAAGAAATATAATTGGATAAGATTAAAAAATTAAAAAAAATTTGACAAAAACTTATTATAATGAGATAAAAATATTTTTTTTTTATCATCACTATTTCATCTCATTACAATGAGATAAAAATAAATATGAGATTATTTTTTATCTCATCTTGGTCGGCTACTAAACATGGGCTTGGGACTAAAAAAAGTCATCTCTTATCCAATTCTGTACACTAACCGAGCCTTTATGAATTGTAAAAAAATTAAATATCATATAGGATAAATAAATATTAAATTAAAATAGACTTCTTCAATGAAACTATTACCGTTCACTGTCAAGTTGTAGTTACAAAAAAAAAAAAAAAAGACACTGTCAACATGGCCTTTTACTTTAAGAGGGTTTGTTGAATAGTCATTCTATTGTTGACTCAGTAAATCAATTATTTTATAAGTTTGATTAGATTTAATAAAAAATAAAAAAATCAAATATTTAACACATAATCAAAATATGTATTTAAATGAAAGCATTGGAAAACATTTTTTAACTTGATTATTTATCAAGTAATATTTTATATTGTAAGAAGCAAGTCTATTGACATTAATGACATGACACTTTTCTTTAAAACACAATATCCAATGCTCTTATAAAACGTGATTCTGCCAAATAGTATTAATAGTTTTAGGTTATAATATTATCTAAATTATCCTATCAATGGCATATCCATCCATTGATTATTATAAATGTAACCATGATTTTAAATCAAATTTGAATTACATGGACTAGTACAAAAATTAGGGCAGTGTTTGGTTTAAGACTCAAAACAGTTTTTTTTTTCTTGGTACCCAAAAAAAAGTATAATTAGAAAACTTGAAAAATGATAACATGTCATTTTCCAAGTTTTTTTATTTTATTTTATTTTTTAAAAGAATATTAGAAAAGTAGATTTCAAAAGCTACTCCATCAAACAAGTTTTTTATTATTTTCTTTTTTATTTACTATTTGAAAATTAAAAATAGTTTTTGGATTGTAAGAATCTATACAACTTATTATGATAATATTGTTCTCATCTCTAACTAACACCTCGATTGAGGCAACTTTTGCAAGGTACTTTTTAGATCAAAAGTAATTTTTGATGCGTTTGATAACATCTACTACTCTAACCAAACTGAACTGAAAAAAAATAGTTTTTGTTGCTTTATGGAGAAGTTAGGTGAGAGAGGCACTTCTTTAAAAAAACTTGTTAGAAAAATATTAAAGTTGTACTAAACTTTGTCTAAATAGTAGTTAAACACCTGCACTCTAATGATACAAGGATATAATGGAATGGCCCTGTTTAGGGCAACTTCTGTGTTTGGTGACTTTGGTCCTAAACGCATTTTTTTCCCAAACGCAGCTCACGGAGAAGCAGGTAAGATTGAGCTTATGTAAATTGTATTGTTCCATTGCCAAAGCTGGTTTTCCAACAAGCTAATTAACACGCTGCTTCAACCGCAGAACCAAATAGGACCAATGATTTAAGAACCAAAATTTAGATCAATTTATTGTAAATTGAATCAGAAATCATTATAGTTAACACTTTCAAATCCAATTACAAAGTGGGTCGAATCTATTAGTTTTGTTTCGATGATAAAGGCATGTATTGTGAAGTATAAGACAACACGGCAAGGCCATATTAAAGGTCCAATAAGCAGTGAAACCATTTACTCGAGACTGCATTTTCATGCTTATCAGCCTGAAATTTACGCCAAAACAATGAATGACCGACCCCCACTGCAGAGAAACTGCTTAATTATTCACACTGACAGAGAGCAAGAGCAAGATGACCTCTCTTTATCTACTACAGGCCTTCACATGAATATGAAACAACAAAAAGTTTTAACACTAAAATGACTGGAATGAGGAGAACTAAGCTCAATCTTTCAATTAACAGAGAAAGCTTTTTTAAACATCATCATTATTACAACCAGGCCTAATGACAAGTTGACCTCTCTGGAGCTACATGCGCAGCCCCAAACAAACAGAATGTCAACTAAAAAGAAAAGACAGATAAAACAAAAAAGTGGTTCGTAGCCTTACGAAGTTCTCCACTGCAGTTCAATCTGAATACGCCCATTTTTTGAGTCGATGAGGTGGTACTTCTCATTGATTCGCTTATTGTTAACGACATCTGATAGATTGATGTCGACGTAGCCCAGAGTTTCCTGAACAAAAGAAAGAACAAGGTTTCAACTACTAAAAACTATACGACCATAGATGCTATCAGCGCAATAAAGAATGTAAAAGAACATGGAAGTTGGGATTGGCGAATAATTATATGATAAATTATAAGGGTAAATTTAATATGTGATCCAGCAGCATACCTTAGGATGAAGTATCCCCATCCTTGATGAGGCACTGTGGACTTCCACATGTAGCTTATCATTTATGGGTGGTTCCTCCAACACAAAGCTAAACTCCTCTTCCCATCTTGGATCTCTATTTTTCCTTACATGCTGTACAGCATAAAATACATTACATAAGCAAGAGAAATATGGAAACCTAGACAAAGTAATAGAAGATAAAACAATTAACGCAATTGCATGGTAGAAAATGCAGTAAAAATGTTCTAACTACAGCACAAAAATCATAGAATGTATCCTCCTCGTTCTACAAGTGGAGAAAATATATATCAGTTGACGCTGTAAGAAAGAAAAAGAGAAGAAACTAAATGAGTATCTACAGAGCCATAGTACAAAGTTGAAGCATTAGAATAGGTCAGACCTTTCAAAAGCATCTGTGGTGTTAATTTGCACTAAGTTAATGGAAAGGAAAAAAAAAAACAAGTATATTTTGCAGATACCATTAAAATAAGGTCAGGTTATCAACATGATTTTAAAGGTTTAACATTTCAACTAATAATTTTTTCTTTTCTTTTTGCACCAGTTGAAAAGAAATAGACCTAATTTTGATAACATAAAATTTACGAAAGAATAAAAGTTGCAACTTAACTTTTATTAGCTACCATCCATGGCGTAGGATATACCTTAGTTTTTCTCTCTTCCCCTCTGAAAAGAATCCGAACATATGGATTTGTGTGGTGCTTCCCTTCAACATCTTGGGCTTCATGGATAATAACGTAGAGCACACCACCACCAGCAGGTGTCCCTTCAGGAGCCTTTTCCACGTCATTTGAATCTTCGAAATCTTTTGGCACATCACTCTCCTTAAAAGGCTTGTATGTTGCTTCCACAACAAGCTGCCCACGCGACTTCTCATTTTGGACATCATTGGGCTCCAAAGTTTTCAACAGATCAAGAGTCATAACTTTTGGTTCGTCTGGAGTAAGATCTTTCAATGGGATAATGTTCAGACCCATCTTGTCATGTTTGCCAACCTACCAATACAAAAAGAAAACATATAACCTGAAAAATACAAGATAGGAAATAAAACTTTACAGTGGAAACTAGCAAGCATACCTGTTCCCAATCGTAAACAATTATCTCCAAACATTGAGACTCGGGGTCCTTAACTACCACATTAAACTCTTCATTCCATTCTGGGTTCAAATTTTTATGCTTGACAGTTGTCTTCTTTGATGGAAGCTTATCGTCGGAGAGCTTTAATTTAACATAAGGGTCTGATGCTCCCAAAAGGTCTTTCTTTTTCAGCTTCATTGCCCGCAAAACCTTTACATGGAGAATTCCAACAGGCCTCCTCTGAGCTCTGCAAATTTCAAGGGAACATCAATCAGTCAAAAGGCCTAACTAAATCTTGGAAAACATTGCTATGAAGTGTCAAAAACAAACTGAAGAAATATACTTTGCAGGGTCCATGATTGTCACTTCAAGGGTCTTGGGCCAGAGGTACATATTTGCAACTTGCTCCTTGATAAGCTCCTGCACGAAGAAAAAAAATTCAGCTTCTTAGAGGTGGTGGAGGGGAAAGGGGGTTTCACAAAATAGTCACATAAATCTCATAATTTCATCAAACAAATAGTAATGCTTCGATTTCAACAGGGTTTTGCATGAAATTCAGTTCACAGTTTCTTTCTGCTTGCATTTCAATGGAAGGCACCCTTTATTTTCCCAAAATATTTCAGGTAAATGCAAATTTTGATCTAAAAGGTCCTAATCTAGATGTGAATTAATAAGCCAAATCTCAAGCAAAAAAAATACATGATTTTGATGGAAATATTTTTCATCAGAACAAATTTCATTCAAACTTAATAATTACTCACTAGAGCTTAGATTCCTTTTTTGTTTCACTATACACACAAACACTACACACTTTTCATTTTATGGTAAGATTTATCACAAAATAATGATACCTACATCAACAGTATCTCGTGCACATGTACAAAATTAATCAAAACTAGTCTTTTTCTCAACTTTTTTACATCAGCAATATTGAGTTAACAGATAATAATAATCAAATAAGACACCCAATTAACACCAGGTTTTTCTTCATCAGAAAGGAAACAGAGGCAAACTTGTCAACTTTTTCGAATGGCATCAATGTATACATCAACAAAATTTCCAGAATTTAAATTTCATCCTCACCCAAACAAAAGAAAAATAAGTGCAATAATAATATAAAACATCAAAAGAAAGCAGCTTACCTGGACAAATCTGTAGAGACCGGGTATGGACATAACATCTGCCCCAAGTAGCTTTAGGCCAAAGTCAACATGTGGCTGCAAAAACAAAAGACGAACAAATGAAAGGTTTTCCCTTGGTCAAAAATCAAACTGATGGAAATCCTTATTATGTCTGACAGTTCTTTTAGAAAATCAGAAAACAAGGAACTACATAAGCAAGAGGATGCCTGCACATTAAAGGAGCTTTTCCATTAAATGAGGTCCTGTTTTGGACAATATCACAAGGTTGGAAACAGCAAATGGGCTCAACCAGTAAACCCTTGGCATAAAGAAAACAAGGTAGTTTCACCTCAACTTAAACAAAAATAAATAACCATCAATTTTCAGTCCCCGACAAATTTGCAAACCAATCAAAAAGTATATAAAAACAATCCAAGTATGTATACCAATTATATAAACCTACCTTTTCCATGAGTGACACATAAATTTTAGCAAAACAAGGAAAATTTGGAACCAGTGGCTTCAGGGTAATGCGTGGCATGGCAAAGACTTGCAAATCGACCACCTGAAATTCTCCAGCAGAAGAATGCTCTATTAACATATAACACCTTCAAATTCCAGACAACTACTTTTGACAAATTAACCAAATACACAAACCTGCATAGTTGCTTTTAATCCAAATGCTTTAACTGCAACAGTGACATTAGGATTTCCTGCCCATTTCAAGTAAGGTTCCATAATCAACTCCTTCTCATCCGTGACATAGACTTTCATCCCTGAGAGAATTAAACAAAATATTAGTTCATAGAGTTAAGGCTAATCTGGAGAAAACCGAAGGCTCAAACTGTGAGTGAATTGTAAGTCTTGATGAAAATTGATCTAGCGGAGTGAAAAACAAGTGCATTGATGTTTGATGTGGGTACAAATTGTTAGATAAGACAACTTCTAGAAAACAAATACACAGATCCTATGTTATGTGCTTGATGGGAGTTAGCAAACAGTGTGGGACAAATTGAACTCTAAGAAAATGGAGCATCACTTTCAAACAGGTTAGATAACAAGGAAGCACTTCATGATATGCAACATCAAGGTCATTGAGAGAATGCTAGATAAAAGAGGCTGTGAAAAATACAGTTAAGGAACCAAACAAGAAAACACTAACACATTCCTGGTAATTCAACAGAAATCACGTCAGATAAAAACAATATAATTTTCTAAATGCCATAAATCAATATTTATTGGTATACATTAGCAAAAAATACATGGTCCACAAGTGAAATAGTATACCAGGGGACCCTTATTGGTCAAAAAACATGTATAAATGTATCAGTCTAATATGAATGAAATGCAGAATAAGTACAGATGTGAAGGTATATCAAACTAACCTTGAAAAGTTGGTGGCAAGGATCCCAATGTAAGTGCTTCAAATTCAACTGACTCAATTTTATATTTTGGAATTTGTTCAGCAATGATAGGTTTTGCAATATTCTTTGCTGTCTTGCAAATTGCCTAAATAAGAAAATTTCTCCATAAATACTCAAATGGAATACAGAAGAACACTAGCTTTCATTAATATATGTGTGTGTGTAACAAGTAAAAGCATGTACCTTATCCAGATAAGGCCACATATTTTCAATGAACTTGTTCAACCAGTCAATCTGGAGAAGCAAAAGGTTACAAACAAACAATAAAAATGGGGAAAAAATTGAAACTAGTTATCAAAGATACATTGAATTGAAGCAATAGGTGATCTTAAGATTGACGTACACGATCATAGTCTGGATTTTTCACCCAAAGAGGTATCTCAGGCATAAGCCGCTGCAAAGTCTGTGGGTCTTGCTCAACCAGAGGACGAATTGTAGGATCCTGATCAAGCAAAAGTAAGGACATATGAGAATGCAAAAAACTGTATCGAAACATTCATACGATGCATTACATTCCAACTTATTTTTTATTCATGTTTTTTGATACACAAGGGTCGTTGCTTGGTGAAATCATAATGCATCTCATGTGTTTCACAAGCATTGAAAAGTGGCATGGACATTGGACAGCAATTGATCAAGTTGAAACACTGGAATCAAAATTTCACAGCCTTGGCAGATGAAAGACAAATTTTGCAGCTTTTTTAATTGGGAACAACAAAAAATTAATATATAAATAAGAAAGAGAGAAAGAGAAAATAAAGACTAGGACAAGATGACCTAATAATAGCAAAACAAACAATTTGCAGCTGCACCAAACACAAGCCAAAATATATCGACTTAGCCATTGATAGAGCATCATGAAAGAAGCAAATTCATATAGTCGACCCCATATATTTGGAAAAGAGACTTTGTTGAGTTGAATTATGTATAACCCATAAAGCCCAAGAGAATTGGTCCTAGTGCCACTCCAGTAAGAGTCCTAATTAAACTTTCATAATTATTCCTCAAAAATCCTTTTTAATTCAGTGAAAACTGAAAAAAAAAAAAAAAAAAAAGTAGAGCTCCAAATATGTTAGACTTAATAAGTACATATCCATGAATAAAGGTAGACAAAAAATATGGTAATAACTTTTCCACCAGGTAAATTTGGTGCCAAAAACTGTTCTATGTAAGAATCCCATCTGCAACACTGTGCAAAAACTAAGCAAAACCACTCTTTGATAAGACCTGAACATCTTCTGATGACGCGGTAAGTAAGTACCACTTATTTGAAGATAATTTCTCCACTGAAGGGGGGAAAACGAATAGTGCAATTTGACAATGAAAAGCAATCCGTGAGCCAAACAGACCACAATCTCTTCCTCATCATAATAAAATGCCTTCCTATTTTATCCATACGCTTCCTTTTCCAGGGTCAAAGTTGTGATCATAAAGCTTCTAATAATATGATTACTACCGAATTGGACATGTCTTTCACCTACAATTTGCAACACAACAATAGCTAGATAGCACCAACTTACCCTTTTACATATATCAATGCTTACCCTACACAAAAGGTGATGATAAACTAACGCTTGGCTTCAAATGTCAGCCTACCGAAAACAAGGCTCCTACTATCTTCAAATTCACTCAACCAACCATAGAATTAATACAATACCCTTCCTTTTCCTCGCTAACAGACGATTCATTTCATATCCAGAAAGCAAAAAACTCAAGTAAATATTCCAATCTTCCACTTTGTTAAATTTTGATGCTACTGATTAAAATAACCAAAAAAAAAAAGGAACAAATCAAATGAAACTAATTTCTCCCAAATTTTTGCAGAACAAGTTCTCCTCATAGAGCAATATTCTTGGAGGAGACAAGGCATCAAACATATCAATCACAGAACACGAAAATGAAAATCATGCACTTATAATTCAAACAAAATGTCGGGAAGCCTAAACTCAATCCCTAGTATACTTGCAAACACGCAATATCATCAACATTCCTAACCTATACCAAATCAAACAAAACGAAGAGCAAAATAATTAGATTAAATTTCCGAAAAAAAAAGAGAGAAATGGGGGAAAGAACTCGCCTTGACATCAGAGGGCTGGAAATAGATGAAGAGAAAATACCCAATGACGAGACCTAAAGAAATCCCAACCCCAAATCCAAAAAAACCCATTATAGTACTCAAGAAACCCATCTCGAATCACCCTTCAACCAACAAAAATGTCACCTCCTTCTCTCAAAAATTCAAGACTTTTATCCTTGCAGGATCCACTTTCTTCTGAAAATTTCCTTCCCAAATATCACAAATTCCTCTCCACCAAGACCAAAACGGTCAAAATTAACAAATACCCATCACCAATCTTCTCCAAAACTCTTCAAATCTCCACTCACGAAACGAAAATGCCAAAAACTGAAACGACCCAACAACACCACCACCACCACCACCTATTCGGCTATTCCTATTCTTTCTTGATCTGTCTCGTCATCATACCCCCATCTTAAAGAGCCACAAATTATCCCAATTTTGATCCCAATCCGACTACTAGCACTACTTTAAATGAAAATGAAAAATTCAATAGAGCGTGAATTAGGGTGATGTCGGTAACGCTTGCCTGCGTGGTGGGTCACCCTTCGTTAAGTTTGAGAAGATGGGAAAAAAGAGAAAAATAAACGGCAAGCAACGGAAGATTGATGTCGACCAACGGACAAGAAAGCCACAGGCTTTTATTACAGTAACAGTAACGTTATATATCAGAGCCGTTCTCTTGAAGAGATCACAAATTCAACCGTTTTATTTATTACTATCCAATTTATTATTTATATTATTCCTAACTTGGCAAATTTTCACCTTTTTATTCCTTGGATTATGTTCTGTACTTGGGGTTTTAGATTCTGGGGTTTGGTTTATTTTATTTTATTAAATCAATAAATAAGTAATGAAATTGGCAGCATTTGTGTGGGGTGGTTTAGTTTGTGACGAAAACAGAGGAAATCAAAGGAGACAGATGGAAGTATCCTTGGATTTGTTATTCCTCCAATCGTGCCTCGCCATCTTTTTCGATTAAATGGAATTTTGGAATTGGAACCCACCCACAACAACTTGTGAATAGATCAATCCCTGACCCGCCCTCCAAGATTCTTGGTCAACCTGTCTTGCCCATAGATCTTCTCTTAATTTCAGCGAGATTCCCATTTTTTTTTAAATAAAAAATACTAATTTATGTAACTAAAGATTTATGTTGAGTAGATATTTTTTTTTAGTCACGAGTAAGGAAAGATTCGCCTTATTAAACCTCCGAAATACAGTCATAAATATTTAATAACGTCATTATGTGACTAAAAAGGTTCAAATTTATAATTTATTTTATAGTAAAATCTTACGTCCTTCAACTTTATTATTTTTTCAACCTAATATTAGATCATGTTCATAAAATATTAGTCTTATGTGCATCTCAAGAATAATTCATGTAAAAGTGTTTCTAGTTGTATTTTTTTTGTTAAATTTGTATTTTCTTTTTTTTTAGTTTTTAGGGATTTTCAATCTTTTATAATAAAATTGTGCAAAAAAAAGGAGTTATATAATAATATAATACTAATACGAACGTATGATCAACCGATTATATTCTTCAAATTGGATAGACAATTTTTTTCTCTTTTTATTTTTTAATATATAAATAGCAATGGTTTTAATTTTAATTAAAAAATATTTTTCTTATAATAAGCAAATAATGGATTAATTTAATGAATTTAATTGATTTCAATTTTAATTTTTAACCACATACATATTGGTGCCGACGGGATATTTTCCATTTTAGTGATGGGGCCCCTGGAATAATAAGATGACAATATAATCTTGTCTCCGAAGTGGAGAGCATGGTGGGGGCACCAGCAACAGTACTGTTATTGAGACACCAATAGGCATGGCTTACTTGTTGTGAAGCTCTTTTGGGACCTCTTACTTCCTAGTGCGTCTATTTGATAGTTTTTGTTGGATTCCTGCCTTGGAAGTTGGAACTCGTATATAGTTTATATCTAAGAAGCCTAACTGTGACCTCTTATTGCTTCAATTTTTTATTTTTATTTTTTTGTTTATTGGTTTTTCGGCTTGCCGTTGTTGAAGGTGTCCTTCTATATGATCGAAACTAGTCCTTTCAAAATTTGAGGTTTTGTAGAAATTTATAAGCGTCTCTTTTACCTATAATTTAACAATGACAGGGCTCAAATCTATGATCGAATCTCTTAATCTGTCTTAAGATCCGCTCGCTGTGTCAGCAGACCAACCCACATATGATTAAAATTTAAAACTTGAAACCAAGCCCTCTACCCTTCTTAATTTTCCAATGTCTCATGATAAACGGAGTTGTGTCCCAAACATAGGTAAAGACAATTATCTCTTTATATGTTTCTTGACCTAGAGGTTGCGATTTTCTATTGATTAGATCATTGTTCTCCAATTCATTATATAATAATCAACTCAACTAAGATTTTTTTAAACTAATTAATTGGTTGGCTACATGAATCTATTTTTACTGTAATGTTCTATTAAGGGCTAATTTAATATTCATTCGTTGACATCTTTTGGTTATTATAGTTATTTACGTACTCTTATAACATAGATTCATGTCATAATTACTTTGATAAAGTTTTATACTAGATGTTAACTAAATAGTGCAGTTAAATCTTCTCCTTTATCTAAGCTTGGAACCGATTGTTTTTAAAAATATGTAAAAGACTAATTGCCTTTATCTGCAACTGTTTTTAACCCTATACCTTGAATACAATTTTTTTTGTATCTAGAAACTCCGAAAACAATTTCTCGAAAAAAGTACAGAGAGAGATGAAATGTCTCGTACCAGGAAAACAAACAGGAGGAGCCGGAGCTATCAATATTGGCCCTCCACATGAGTAAGAGGGGGACCCAAGAGACAGCTCATGATATAGAAGGAAAACAAGGGAAAGGTTAATTAAACAGAAAAAGAAGAAGATATTCCAAAACGAAGGCTCACAATTATTGTTATATCTCTTGTGTTTATCACCACCTCTCTTTTTCTCTGTTTATGCATATATATATATACACAATGTGTGTGTGTGTGTGTGAAGCTGTTTCAATTATAATTGACTGATATTCTCAAGGGAAAGAAGTAGAAAAATTATCTTACAGTATAGTAGTTATGAAAAATATAATGTTAACACCTTAAATCAATGCTTTCAAATGTCTTGCAATGTGTCGTGAGAAAGTAATATTAAGAATTATGAAAACAAATAAATGAGTAAACTTGCATTCATATGATATCATCAAAAGAATAAGGGTTTTCTATACCTTTCATGCTAAGAATCATTACCCAGTTTTTTAAAGAAAATAAAAACAAAAGAATTGCTAAACTCAATTGATATTTTGAGTAGTTGACTTCATTTAAAGAAAAATTCATTAATTTCAGCTGATAATTATGTATTATTTATTTATTTATTTAAATTTATGTTTAGGGAATAGCATTTTTCTTCTTCAAAATATTTATATACATTTTGGAGAAAAAACGAATTATAAATTAATAGCAGGTTTAAGGTCATCGTTTACGTGCCTGTATGTTTTAACCGACATGAACGGTTTCTCACGTGCTCTCCGTGCCTAACTTTAGTTTTGGATAAGGTTGTTCAACGCCACGCCACCTCTTTATCATGTATTTTTATGCCCTTTATTTATTTATTTTTTTATTTTTTTGTTACTTATACGCATCAACTAATTAGCCCAATAAAGAAAAATATTACCCAATGTGTGTAGGTCCTTCGCATATAATTTAAATCACAAGAATTTTTTTTAAAGATAAATGTCAAGTTCATCCCACCAGATAATAAGGCTCAAATTATATGAGGATTGAGGTTTGAATCCGGAGAGATCATGTATTATTTATGATGAATAGTGTGGACAAATAATCCTAGGGAGACGTTCTTGTGATGACGATATGGACCGGAATGAGATAATATTATGTGTTGCTATGACTAGAGTATACCCTGCGAGGATACTTATCACCATGAATAGAGGGCACTGTGTGCAACCCAGGTGTGACACCGACCAAACTGAAAAATCGAACTAAACCGATGTGATCAATTCAGTTTGAATTTAATTCTAACCGAATCGAACTTAAGAGTAATATTGTTATTTTTTCTATAACCCTAAGCTTTAAATATGTAAGAACATATGTAGGATTATAGCAATATGATTAAAATATTCCTTAAACTTGCTTTTAATTTTTATTTGTTTAACTATTAGATATTTAGAATTGGACGTGGGACATAAAAATTTTTTTTTAAAGGTTTTGAATGAAAAATATGTAGAAATTTTTAATGTCAATCTCTTTTAGTATTCCTATTATTGAATGTAATAATGTATATTGTGTGTTTAATTATAATGATAGAACTATATATTATATTTTTTAAAGGATTGAATGTATTTTGAAAAGATAAAATAGTGTTAAGTATAAGGTTTATAACTGTAAAATTGACGTAACTAACCCAATCAACTTAAATCGAACAAATTCGGTTTAGTTGGAGTATTAGTTCGGTTCGGTTTGGTTTCGGTTTCAGAAAACCCAACCTGAATTAAGTTCGGTTCGGTTTCAATTTTTACCAAAAATCGAACAGAACTGAAGTTTACACACCCCTACAAATTTTTCCATTTTGCTCATTAATTCTTTATGTCTATATAAAAATATAATTAACAAGAATTAGTCCAAGTTTGTAATTAATATATAAATTTATAATTAAATTATTATATTAAGCTTAATAAAGAGTAAAAAATAAGATAATTGATGTGTATGATTTTTAACACATGAGAGTCAATAATTAAAACTATGTGCTCGGACTTGATTAATTCAAATGCATTATTTATATCTAATCTGATTGTAAACCAAGCTATGTTATAACTTTGCTTGGATTCGAGCAATGTGCTTATTATAATTGTTATTAAAAAAATCTAAAAGCTATTAACATTTTTAAAATTATAGATATAGCACATGGGAAAAACTTCATTACCACAAAAAGAAAATTATGTTACCTTTGGTCTTAGATTGATAAATATAGATATAAACTAAAACTTTTTTGTTTTTTCTCGCATTGAACCAACAAATGTGCGTTTTAAGTGTTCTAACATTTTTGGATATAGAAAGCTATATCCAAACAGGGGCCTTAGGTTTACATATTTGACTTATTAGTTTACATGTTTAGATTTTGGACCTAAAGTTGAGCTTGAAACCGTGATCTTACGTTTGCTTTGTTGGGCCAAATGAAGTCCAATAGTTCTACTTGATAATTTTAAAAAAAACACACTTTCTTATATTAGTTAACAGGATGAAATTATTATCATTATTATTATGTTTGGGTCTTTCCCCTCTACCCTCCCCATTAATTCTTTTATGAGGGGAATCAGAAATGATACGTAATATTAGGCAGTCTCTCATCAGAGTAGACATAAAAGTATGAACACAAATTTGAACTCGAAACCAATAATTTGTTCCTCAACTATAACCTATAGACAACCCCTACCTAACTTTAAGTTAATATGATGAAATTATTTTGAATTAATTGAAAGTACTCCATCATCAAAGGCTTGTGCCCGTAATATTGAGGAGTACTAACTAAAAGATTTACTTTCCTAGTAATTATAATAATTTTTAAATAGTTTAATAAGATGTGAATCTTTTATTTAAAAAGTCATTAATTACCAATATTTTAATGCCTTGCTGATAACTTTAAAACAAGAAGGTATTTTAAATTATCTACCAAATACATTCTTTCTACCCAGATCATGGGTACATTTCCCCTCCAAAAAAAAAAAAAAAAATTCTAACTATCGTCTTCTTTTTTTACATTATTTGACAAAAAAAAAAAGAACCAAAAAGATGTTTCTTTCGATTGCTTTCTATCACATCAATTAATTAGGTAGAATCAAGCTTTTTAAAAAATCAATGCTTTATTTTAAAAATCTATATAAACTTCTTGCTTTTTTTTTTCATAATTACTAGTATTTTAGCATCTGATGGCATCCTCCTTTTTCAAGACGAAACTATTCTACTAGACTTCGAGAATGAGGTGTCACACCCCAGTACACATCACACTACAGTGTCTAGTACCCCGAGATATGATGGGTACCTCATACCGAGCGTATCCCAGCTGTTACGATGCATAATATTGTTATACCTCAATACAAAGGCCCGCACACAGCGTCTAGTATCTCCAAGGTTTTTTGTATGACACTATTTATATGAACAGTGCAGACCTCCCCCATAGTCGAACTCACGACCTTATATCGTTTAAATCCAAACTCTGAGTAACCACTGAATAGTGTCGGACAAAAAACCTTGGGGATACTAGACGCTGTGTGCGGGCCGTGCACTCTCAAAAAAGAAGTAATATTCTGAATAAGTGAAAAATTTATACCCTCAAAATCTTCTATCTAAGAGAAGCTAGTTATTGACAAGGACATGAAGAATATGACTAGTACAAAGAGTAACGTAATAAGGCATGCAATTAATTAAAATTCCTGTGGTGAACTGGTATATTGGAGTATTCTCTGATGAATTATTAAAATTGCCACCTGGACAGGAGCTTGATAGCATATAAAACTGATGTCAGTATAATATGTATCTCCATTCCTTCATATAAAGAGTACCTGAGGAATTGTGAGAATTTAAGGTGTAGGTAAATGTGTTAATGAGCAAAAGATTTATTATTTTTGATATGTCACCTTGGAGAGCATTTGTGCTAATATGGAAAGAAGGTATAGTGAAATATGTTTAAGTATGAATTACTGTTAACTGAGCAAGGTAACACTAAAGAATGAAAATCCTTTACCATGGATAGATGGTCGAATTCGATTAACTAAATTGAGCCAAATTTTCTTTAAGATCATTTTGAGATCTAGGCACCATCAGTTAAGAATTCGATAAAAAGATGTAATGCAAACTGTTTTAAGACAAGATATGAATATTATGACATTTTGGTAACTTGGATTAATGTGTCAATCACGTTTATAGGATTGATGCAGTGGGTATATGAACCATATCTTGATTATTACATAGTCTTCGATGATGATATATGCAATTGTCCCAATAAATGAAAGAAGTACGAATAACACCTCAGAATTATCTTGTAGTCGCTGAGAGAGCACCGATTGAGTGCCAAGCTCGGTGAATATGCGTTTTGAATATAATTAAGATGAAAATTTTTGGATCATGTGACTAGTTTAAATAGTATCTTTAAGGATGTTAGGCAGGTCAAAGTGATCATAGTACTGTTAAAACTGATTTTAATAATAGAAATCAGAAGTTCTCTGGTATTAGTTGTATGTTATAGAAAGTGCGCGGAAAGATCCTTGAAGCTATCTGTTCCACTCACGAAACTAAACCAGATGAATGCTATAGAATGTGTGGACCGTTGTGCATGAGAAAGCTCTCACTGTATTAAATGTTATTACTATTTCTAAAACCTCGAAGTAATTGTGATTGATGAATATCACGTCCAGATCTAGGTTGTGCATTGATACAAAATGATAGGTTAATTACTTGTGTCTCCAGATATTTGGTAGTGCACGAGAATAACTATCCTGAGAGTGACTACAAATTTGTTTGTAGTTATTTTGAATTAATGAGAGCATTGCCTCTATAATAACAAGGTCACATTATCTTCAGATTTTAAGAGTCTGAAATAATTATTTGAACGGCAAGAAACTGAATATGAGGTAATAAATGTTGCCAGAAGTCCCGAAGGATTTGATTTTATATTGAATTATTATCTTGGGAAAGGCCAATATGTTGTTGAGGCATTGAGCAGGAAACAGACTGAAACTGGAGTAGTAACTATCAGTGAGGTCATAAATGGAGATTGTTTGTGAATGAGAGTTACAGTCACACCCCAGTACACAACATACCGCAGTGTTTAGTACCCCCGGGATGTGATGGGTACGCATACCCCAGCCACTATATACCACATAATATTGTCACATCCCAGTACACAGCCCGTCTACAGCGTCTAGTACCCCCGGGATCATTTGTCCACACTATTCAATCATTTTATGAATAGTGCAGGGTCTCCCCCATATTCGAACTCACAACCTCATAAGGTTTGATTTCGCAATCTGAATAACCATTGAGCCAATTTTGTTAGTACCTGACCCAATAATAATGGAAAAAAGGGAAGTGATGTTAAAGAATTATGAAAACTAGAAATGGTTTCCATTGCCTGAGCAGGAGTCACAGACTGAGTAAATTGTATCTCGACCTATAATTGTCTATTATCAATCTGATAAAAAAAAACACAGGATGTGTTATCTCCAGTTAATCGATATGAATGCCCCAATATTTTATCAATGAGACTCCACCAAGATTGTAGAGAATAAATTAAAGTAAATGAAAGACCAGATCCAGATAGTAGTAAGACGTTGATAACAGGTATAATCAAGTGTACTTTCTCTTACTCCATGTGTTGATATTTGTGCTCGGATGCATGTTCAGCTGATTGATACTCATATTCAAAGAGTAAACTTTATGACGAGACGAGTATGATATCCATATGAAAGATTATGAAATTAATAATATGGATTGTGTTAAATGAAGATGAGATTCAAATGGTATCTTATGGGTTATGGGTAGATATGATACCATCTGGATAACCATTGATGGACTGATAAGTCTATATATTCTTCCAATGAACACCATAATTCTATTGATAGACTGAGCAGATTGTATATGTGTGAGATAGAGAGATTTTATGGGAGTACTCAGATATTTGTCATGTCGGATTAAGATCCGAAGATTTTGTCGAGATCTGATATATGATGCAGACTCGATTTGGTACTCATCTCCTCCTCAGTGTGATATTGCATTCTCAGACTGGCTGACAGACTGAGAGAGTGACTTTGATGTTTGCGAGCATGCTCGGGTCTGGCATACTTAAGAATATGTTACGTGTGTAAACTTATGTGTATCAACAACTATTCTAATAGCATAATGATGGCACTCTAATACTGTCAGAATCTCAACCTTACTCAATGTTTCGCTTATCTCAAATTTCATATTATTGCCCCAACATTTCCTTACATTACTTATTTCTCCTTTTACCTAACACTGGTGTTGATGACTCTGCTTCAAATGGTGGTACAAGCTATCTCACTATTGCTGGTGTTACCAATTTCACCACAGCTTTGGCTAACCCAAAAGTTATAGGCTGCCTCACAACTTGCGTATATATTTCTAACCCAACAATTAGCAAACTTGCCGTATAGGATCCCAAAATTTATTCTAGATTCTTATCATTCTCAAAGTATCCATCATGATCATTCCAAAAATAAACTATACCAATCTATTTAATTCATGTTTGTATTTATGGAGGCATGTCACTACATTTTAACAAGATAAACTGTTTCATGCCTTAAATCAATGTCAGCATGATGATAGAAGCCCTCATAAAATAGCTTTTTTAATTAATCTCATGCCTTAATCATCTCAGGAGTCTTTAACCCAATTTTTTATAAGCTCTTATCGTTAGTTAGTTTAAACTTAGCTAACTTGCTTTATCATTTTCAGATACTTAATCATTCTCTAAGATGGTCTCCACTCAGAGTAGCAAATTTTTTTTTACTCCGTCTACTATCAGACTGCTAGTTAAGATAGGAGAGTCTCTTCTCCTGAAAGTTTTCATAACTTTCACATATCTTTTCATTTCCTCTAGCTTATCATTGAGACCTTCTATTTATTTTATTTTGACTTCCGTCTCCACTATAGATGGTTTTACAGAAGTACCCACACCATTAGCACCCACATCTGGAGCTACCAATGGTTCAAGCCTCTGTCTTTCTCACATTACAACTTTGTCACAAGCTCATAAGCTGTGCATTTCGTTGTTGTTGGGTAGTTCCTAGCCATATATTTATTATCCCTGGATTACATCCAATTCTTTTTCTTTCAGCCTTCTGATCCTTTCGTGATCAGCAATTTCCATTGTTAATCTTGACGGGTCTTTTCCAAATCTGGAATTCACCAACACATGTGATTCTCAGTCAAGATAACATATTAGATTAGGCTCAACATAATAGGACTACCCATATGTATACCCATACAAATAATCATAATATCATAAAGCTTTTAATCTTTTAGGCTTTTAATCCTAAACTTGGCTCTGATACCAATATTAATGGAAAAAAGGGAAGTGATGTTAAAGAATTATGAAAACCAGAAATGGTTTCCATTACCTGAGCAGGAGTCACAGACTGAGTAAATTGTATCTCAACCTATAATTGTCTATTATCAATCTGATAAAAAAAAACACAGGATGTGTTATCTCCAGTTAATCGATATGAATGCCCCAATATTTTATCAATGGGACTCCACCAAGATTGTAGAGAATAAATTAAAGTAAATGAAAGACCAGATCCAGATAGTAGTAAGACGTTGATAACAGGTATAATCAACATTTTGTTATTGTGTATATTATGATGTATTGTTGGATCTACCTGGTCCTTTATATCTGGTGATATGGTAGACAAATTGTATTATCTTATGTTATAATAATGCATCATTGATTGTGAGTATGCCTACAGGAGAAAAAATCTACCATGATATGGTTAGCAAATATTGTCACGGCGCCCCTGACGTAGGCTGACGTCATGACCGACACAGTGTACTATACACTATACATACCCATATATAGTATATAATACACTGTCTGTAACACCCTGTAAATTTAATTAAATATATACATTGAAGTACGCGTATATGAAGATGTATAATACACGTATTTTATACGTATGAACTAAATAAATGTGTGTATGATTAGTAAATAATTATGAAATAAAGATGATATGGGATCATCCTATATGGGTGCTTACAAGTTAAAAAATTAGAGTTGAATTAAATTGATTAATTTATGGGATTGGATAATTAAATATGTGGATTGGAGTATGATTTAATGAATTATGAATAGTATGATTGAATGAATGAATGAATTAAGATGGGGTGAGTTGGTTTATTACATGGCATGAGGAGCATGGGATCAAAAGAATAATAAAAGAAAAAAAAAAACAAAGATGCTATTTTATCTCCACCCACCCTATGACAACAAGAGACCAAAACAAAAAAAAAATGAGAAAGAATAAAAAAATAAAAGGAAGAATAAAGAAGAGAGATGAAAGGAGTGGAGTTGCAACAAAATAAATAAATAAATTCTCAAGTTGGTTCCATGACAACAAGCAATAAAATAAAAACATATCAATGAAATAGAAATCAAAATAAGAATGAGTTGCAGAAAGAGTAGAAGAACCAGAGAGCGAGAAAACGGAGAGAAAGAAGAGAAAAAAAAAGGGGGATGCGAGATTTTCGTCGAATCGAGACCCACGGTAAGCGATTTCTACTCTATTTCTTCGTGAAATTGATCTCTAAGCTAGATGTAACAATTCTAGCGGATTAATTTTTGTTGTGAGAGCTGTTTTACGGCGTTTTGACAAATTGGGGTTTTGATCCCAACGTGAATGAAAACCCGCTAGGAAGCTAGAAAAATGCTTCCTGGACTGTTAGAAACCCGAATATGTGGTTAGATTCAATTTTATGATTTTTGGAGCCGTTGGACAATTTTAATACAATTTACAACATTCGGATGAATAGTAAAAATAAATAGTAAATGGTGAATAGTGAATAGTAAAAATAAATAGTGAATAGTGAATAGTGAATAGTAATGGTGAATAGTGAATAGTAAAAATAAATATTAATGGTGAATAGTAAAAAGTGAATAATAAAAGTGAATAGTACTGTGAAAAGTGATTTAATGTTTTAGTAGCTACCGAAATGGTAAATGATGATTCTCATGATAATCTATGGTCATTTCAGTGTTTAAATTGAGAGCTTTTAAGGGCATGGATAAACGCTCTTGAGGAAGCCTATTGTTGCTCGATTTTAGCAGTTGAATTAGAAACTCGTGTAACCACTGTGAGTATAGTTTTCTTGATTTGGTTCTTGTATGACATTGTACGCATATAAACTGTTTGATTGTATGCATGTGATATTATATATAAGGCATTGAGTTTTATGAATCATGCAAACTGATTTTAGCATTGGAGTTTGTAATGATGAGGTTTTGCGATTCCTCATTGTCATTTCGTTAGGTCTGTCCTAACAAGGGTTGCGATCCTTGAAATGAATGTTAATTGGGTAATGAGATGTTGTGGCTACCTTGTAACGGCCATACAAGGGTTAGACCCGCTCTCGTGCCTTGCGGAGGAGGGAGATTGTGCATGGTGTTATTGAATTGGGTCATGAGAAGTTGTGTCTACCTTGTACGACCATACAAGGGTTAGACCTGTTCTCTTGCCTTGCGGAGGAGGGAGATTGTGCATTATGTTATTGAAAATCATGAAATTTATGATGTTGACATGTACAATATATTCATTGAATGATGCATGTGTTGAATAAGTGTTTGAAATGATTTTAAATGTCATATTTCTATAAATGTATATAATTGTCATCTCAAGAACTATATTCACTGAGCTGTTGATTGCTCACCCTATTTCCTCCAATATTTCAGGTATTGACTCGAAGGGAGAAGGAACTTGTTTGGTATGTGTATGTATGCTTGGAGGAAATAGATTATATTTTTGTTATTTTGATATGTATACTTATCACACAATATATATATATGTAATACCATCTAGATGGGTTGTGTGATAATATTATATGAGGAAATGAGATGATCATAGATATTTATCAGGTGAGAATCTAATTTGTGGAATGACTGGAATGAATGTGAGTGGAATGATTATCTATATTAGATTTGATTTGTGGTATAGGAAAAAAAAAATTATGTACATTTTGGGAAGGTTTGTGAGAGTACGTGAAGGCTGACAGTATATTATATACTGTATATGAGTATGTACAGTGTATAGTATGTTGTGCCGGTCATGACGCCAGCCTACGTCAGGGGCGTCGTGACACTGTCAGCCTTAACGAACTTTCACAATAATTTCCAAAATTTTCAGAAATTTTGATAGCATCTCAATTCACATTTTTTTTCCTGATATATCACAAATCAAATCCAATATAGATAGATCCATTCATTCACACATCAAATTCTAATTTCACATCCAATATATTAAGCTATATATATGCCCACACATCCCATCTAGATGATAATACATATATAAGATGTGTGATAATTATATATATATATATATAAACATGTAACCACTTATTCTAAAACATACGTACATTAGCAATGCTACGTCCTAGTCACGTGCTGATTACACTCAAAGTTTTCCTTTTCCTTTTGCTTCTATACCTAAATGATGAGGAAAATGGGGTGAGCAAACAACAGCTCAGTGAATATAGTTATTGACATGACAATCGCATGCATTTTAGGAAACATGGCATATCAAATCGTTTAAATTAAAACACTTCAAAAGCACATATGCACCATTCATCAAAATAATATACGTGCACATATGCACACAATATATAGTTTATGCTAATTCAAAATTTTACCATCTCCCTCCTTCAAGGTGAGAGAGCGAGTTTAACCCTTATATGGCCGACAAGGTAGCCACAGCCTCTCATTACCCAATTCATTCACAGTCATTTCAAGGATCGCAACCCTTATTAGGACATGCCTACTGACAATGAGGGCTCGCAAAACCTCATCCGGGTCTAATTCCTAATGAAATGACATCATTACAAACTCCAATTGCTAAAATCAATTTGCATGATCCATAAAACTCAATGCATTAGATATAAATATAACATGCATACAATCAAACATTTTATGTGTACAATGTCATACAAGAACCAAAATCAAGGAAACTATATTCACAGTGGTTACACGGGGTTTCTAAGTCAATATATCCGAGCAACAATAAACGTCCATCATAATTGCTTCCCCAAGAGTATTTATCCATGCACTTGAGCTCTCAATTTAAACACTGAAATGAACCATATATTATCATGAGAATTATCATTTTAACTCACCAAAACACTATGACTACACTCAAATTTTCTAGCTGGTTCAGCAGCTAAGATGGGGTTATTGCACCATGAAAATACATATGAAAACATATGTCATATCCACAAATCATGTTCTTAACATCGAAACGTCCGAAATTCAGTTCTCTAGGATTCTATGATCTCAAACCAGAGTTTTATTGGATTCTAATTCCATTTTATTCACTGGATATGATCATAGTACTATTCATATCACTGTTCAGGTCATCACTATTCAATAGAAAGATGTAAATTTTTACTAAAATTGTCAAACGATCCCAAAAATCATGAAATTAGCATCGATGCACTCGCAACAGTGCATTCTACCATTCTATAGCCTTAAACTAGAGTTTCATCGGGTTTTAAATGATTCACATGGTTTTCAATTGAAATTCTAAATTCCAACAAACTTTAAACGGCTATAAAAATTCTGAATGAACACATAAATTCAATCTAACCACATATTCGGGGTCCCGACAGTCCAGGGAGTGTTTTCCAACATTCTTAGCGAATTTTCATTCACGTTGGGTCAAAACTTCAATTTTTGAAAATGCCGTAAAACAGCTCCCACAATAAAAATTACTCTGCTAGAATCGTTACATCTAACTTAGATATTAATTTCGTGAAGAAATAGAGTGAAAATCACTTACCACGAGTCTTGATTTCGCGCGAATCGCGAGTTCTCCCTTCTTTTTCTCTTCCTTTCTTCTCGGTTCTTCCGTCTTCTCTCTCTGCTTCTTTCTTTCCAGCGACTTCTTTTCTTCTTTATTTTATTATTATTTTTTGTCTTCTTTACTGTTCAATGAACAGTACCCGCAAATGAACAGTAATGTATTTTTATTTTATTTTTTTCTTACTTCATTCCTCCTCTTCTTCTATACACGCAATCCACATAAGACATACTCGTGTTGTAAATCGAGTTCTATTTAAAATCACATTCCGAACTCACTTTTGACATTTTTAAGTTTATTTGACACATGTACATATGGCTTTAAATATACTTATGCGTGTATTATATATCTCGATATACATGTACTTCAATGTATATATTTAATTAAAATTATGGGATGTTACATGAGGGCTTGAGCTCAAAACTAAGTCCCTCAACTCTTTTTGAGTTCGACCTTCGAACCATCGAACCAACTGTTAGTTGGGATAAATTACTTGATTTTACTAAAGCTATAACGATATTTATTTGATATCCAAAATGTGGTAAAACAAAACCTCAGGACTTGTTATCATGAACTAATAGGGCTTGTTATCATGAACTAATAGGGAAAGAAATCGTATCTACTTCAAATATTTTATTTTATTTTAGACTGGCCAACAAATCCCATTTTATATTATACAAAATAAAGGGGGTTCTATAAATATTGTAAGAGATTTTTTGACATATATACATATATATATGCAGCGTTGTTATTAATTATTATATATCTTGTTGCGAATTTCATAATCAGTTAACGTGGGCTATAATCAAATGGTCGGTGCTCTCGTCACCACAAATTCTTAATATATATGTATATATAAAATAATATATTTATATATACTAAAGTTTTCTTTGCCCTAATATTTAATGAATTAGAGGGCTAATAAGACCTCAACACAACAACTATTAATCATCTTATTGATTAGGGAGAATCAAGCTTCTGAGCTATTAAATAAGTAAAAGAGATTTTGAATCATTCTAAACAGGATGTGATTTGCTATTAAACCATGTTATCCAACATATAGCTTATCAAATAAATCAATAAATCGTTTCATATTTAATGTGAAATTATTATTTTAATTAACATGTCCCTAATAATAAGTGGCATACAAATAATAATTAATAATTAATATTGAATATGCTGAACACAAATTCAACAAAACTTCATGGGATAATTAAGTTTTTTTTTTCCTTTGATGCGTTGTTTTGTCAAGAAAGGAAGTAGATTAAAAAGAAAGATATCAATTAAAGTCAAAGTAAAAGAAAGAAAATATGGGAAGTAAAGCTAAAACCTTTAGGAGAAGAGGCAATATCTTTAAAAGTAGCATTGGAATATGATGGATGAGACCATGACTCATAACCACCCTTCCTACCACTACATCTAAATGTTTATGTGGTGCTGTTCTTTTTCTCTAATGAATAAGCTTTAATTTCTCCTGTTGGAGTTAGAACTATATGATTTCTTAGGTCTCTTTTGCCTCTTTCATCAGCTTTGCCGTCACGGTACTGCTGCACAGTTTTGTGGTATTTCTGCAAATACCTTTCTCTGCCCACAAATACACAAATAAATTAAATAAAACAAGAAAAAAAATGTGGTTGATATGCCATATATGATTAATAGAAAATGAAGTGACAAAGGAAACAAAAATATTAGAAGAGAGGGAGAAAGCAAGTTATGATGGTGATTGCAAGTTTACTAGCTTTGATCTATTTTCAAGTAAATAAATATAAATTAATATATTAGATATTAATAATATTAGCTTTGATCTAAATACACATTAATTTAAATCAATGACGTTAAAGAATTATTGGCCGGTATTTGAAAAAGTTAATAACTTAATTTATGTATATACCAAGCATTAACAACTGATTTTTTATTATATACTTTTTTTTAAGAACTCACTTAGTTTATTATTTTAAATATTGCAAAATAATTTTTTTTTGAATAAATTCTAAAGATGTGCCCAAATAAAAACTATTAGTCGATTTATTTTCATAAACCGCATGAGAGTCTTATGCTCAACTCGATAATTTTCTTTTTTATTTTATATATTATCAGTTTCTAAGTTTACTGATATTGTTACTTTTAAAATATGATTCTTAATTTTTTTTAGTGATCGATTTTTTAGCATTCAGTATCTATTTTTTTTATTGAGACTAATCATCCTGAATTCGAGTAGTGTAAAGTTATTTGAACTGGCCCTTTTAATAAGGACGAATAACTTAAACTCAAACTTGTGACCTGAATCTGACTTATATTTAATTTCTCTACCAGATAAATGTGATCCTTAATTAATCCGAAATAAATTAGATTTTACAAATAATTAACAACGATAAACATCTGAAACCACATCCGCATCAAACCAAGTCAGCAAAAGTTGACCAGAAGAAGTGGGCCACCTCATATCCACAGTCCTACGCACGACATCTTTACTGGTAATTGTGGGCCCAACAGCAGCTCTGCCCTATGTGACATATGCATACGTGTCATAAGCTTATGTTCCATAAAGGTCATTATCTTCGCATATTTAAAATCTCAAAAAAATATACATAAAAAAACTCATATAAAAATATAAACAAATCGCAGTTAATCTAGATTTTAGTAATACACGTGGCGGCTTCACTAAACATCCACATGTCTCATAACTAGGGCAGCTTTCGGTGCTTCACCAGCCCATAAAAGGCCGTGCATCATGCGGTCGTTAACGAGTTAAATATCTACAGGACGGTGACCTTGTCAGGCGCAATTTAATAACATTAAACGGCCGCATATTATATTTCTTCTAAAAATTTTAGAAAGTTATCCAGTAGGATCAAACGTACATACGGATTGGAATCGAAACCGTTCGATCTTTTTTTTTTATCCCAATGACCCTGAGGTTCCATAACGTGATTCACTAGAACTTAAAACAAGGTAAGGACACGTGTGTGGTTTACAATGATCAGAATTTCAGACGATGCGACAAGGTTTCGTGGAACCCGATGAAATATAACGGTTGGGATCAATTTAAGGGCTAAATTTCCATATTGGATCCAACGGTTTATATTACATCGGCGGCTGCCGCCCTACAGAGTAATCTTGATTCTTGTCTTGGAGTCTATGGTAGATGACCGGAGCGGTTGTCGGCAAATTAGGAGAAATCCGAAAATGTTTTAAAATGTTAAAAATAAAAAAAATGTGAATAAAATAAAACTAGCCGTTGACGTTCATCTATAAAATGGGGCTTTCTACAATGTAAACAGATCCGTGTAGTTAAAGAAAGACTGAAAAAGATAGAAAATCAAGAAGAAGAAGAGGAAAAGCGGGAGAAGAGAGACCTCTCTTTACTATTTCTAAATCGTTTTATTTATTTATTTTTCTTTAATTTGAGAAAATCTTAGATTTTATGATTTTTAGTGGTGATTTTGATGATCAGTTAGTTCGGAGGATTTGATGCTATAAGTTTTATCTTCTGAATCTGTATAGTTCTTGTTTTGGATCTTCAGTCCTTTATTTCGTTAGTTTATTACGATATTTTCGTTTTCTTTCTTTTCTTTTACGAATTTCATGCTCTTGATCGTGATTTTTAGATCATCGCCGATACTTTCAGGATCAGATTCAGATCGTTCTAGATTTTTTTTCTTTTCTGATTTTCAGTTCTTGAAGAAGTTTCAGATTGTCGATTTGTGTAAAGAAAAAAACCGATTATGGAGGCGATGCTATTATCTTCAACTCCAGATCAATCAATCTCGCCGTATAAGCATAACAGAAACCCTAGAAAGATCAACACCACTCACGCATTCATTTCTCGGCCTTCTGAGAATTCTGCTCCTCCAAGTTACATTAGAAACAAAGTTCATGGAGGAGGTCTGTTCGGTCCTCCACCATCGCTTTATTCTTCGTTGCCTTCCTCGGTTTTGGTTTTGAACCAACAACAACAACAACCACATCCTCCTCCTCTCCTTCCACTGCCGATCTCGAAACCTTATTCTTCTCTTCCCACTCGAAACAGAAAAGGCGGCGGCATCTCAACTATTAGTAGTCCAAATAACAAAAAAACTACTAACAGTAAAACCAGAGGCCTTGAAGTTACACCGAAGAAATCAAAATCTTCAAAATCTTCTAAACAGGAAGAAAAGAGATCTGAAGCGAAGTTCGAAAGAAGTTTAATGACTGTGTCGACTAATCCGTCTGGACCAGACCCCTGCGATCTTCCGAAGAAGGTTTCCAGCGTTTTAAAATCAAAAGTTTTGTTCAGGTCTGTTATTAATAACAAAGGCGCGGCTGCTGCTGCTGCTGCTGATGATGATACTAATACTACTGCTGTTTACGGAGGAGGTGTTGTTGAGGAGCTTGCATGTTCGATTTACTCTTTGGCTCCTCCTCCGAGTAGCTTGCCATTGCCGAAGTTCTCTTTGAAGCCAAAACTTGGTTGCAATGTCAAAGCAGGAGTACTGGGGGTCGATGCCGGAGCCACGGATAGTCTGCGGCGACTGTTGCGTCTCCGGTGAGTTTGAGTATCTTAACTTGTTCCATCGTTTCACGATGCACGCTGCTGCTGCTGCTGCTATGTGCTGTTTTTCTTCTTTTGTTTGGGTGTAAATAATTCAGAAAGGAATGGCTTTTCTGATTTGACGATGGAATAGTGTTTTTTTTTTTTGTTCGTTGTATGGTTTTGGTGGAATTGTGGGTTGCCTTGTGTTTTAATAAAGGTACACACAATGAGGGAAATTAGGAGGTCTAAACATGTGTACGTGGGAATTATCCAAAAAGTTTCTTGTACCTTTTTTTTAATTATAATAACAATTTTTTAGTGAATATGTTAAATATTTAAATAATAATTATATGTAATATGTATATATATTCTACGTGAAGATATAGTGTGGGAATTATCCAAAAAGTTTCTTGTACCTTTAAATAATCACATGATTCATATTACTTATCATGTGTGGGAATTTTTTAATAATTTTTTAATATTAATAATTTGCTTTAATTAAAATGCTGGCCACAAATACATATATGGTTTGGGGCAAGAGAAACTCATTCGTGATGAAACGAATCACAACCAACCAGATTTATCTTAAATTTTACATTCTAACAAATTTAGGGGACCCCTCAAATATGTGTCTTTTTTTAATTTCTTTTCATCGGTTCTAATAAATGAACATTAATAACCAGTAGAAGTAGAAACAAGCCACACTGGCTGCTTCTGCTTTTTTCTTCTTTGGCATCCCACCCACATCCCCACCTAAAGCAAAAGGGCAACTTACAATATTACAAAATACAAAGCCTTAAAAACAGGAACATGTTATCTGGAATGTTATCTGGAAACCAAATTGTCACGGGCATATTGTCATGACCGACATGATACCCATGCGGCACCTCGAGTACGCATACTTGAGGCTTCAGCCTTCACTCCATATTCATGCTATAGCGGAATACATGAATATCTCGCTCGGTTGGATCACTCGGATACCCTCGATAGCATCTCTATGCACAGTGTCGCCCCGAACCATGCAATACCAACAAGTTCCACGGATAACTCACTCGTGAGTATCCTCACAAGCACACTCTAGCACGTTGGCTAGAGATAGCTCAATACGTTCAACTTGATAGCGGGTGGCCTAGCAGTGTCAGCTACCCAGCCCTGCCTATCAGTGAACCCCGCACTGCTATGCCACCTAACAGTGTCCCATAACCTACCCGATGCTATGGGAACTACCATTACCCCCTTCAGGATGATGATAGCCGGCCCCTTGGGTTGCTCCAAGGGAGTGTCCAATGCATGGCCAAGAGTTGGCCATAAGGGAGAGTTGGACAACTACTCCTCCCCCTCAAGGTAGATGTTAAGCTTTAGGCTTGTTTCCAAAAGGAAACATCAAAATGTGAGGCCAATCATACTGGGCCATATTTACGAGATTGCCACCTCTGATTGAGACCAAACTTCAC
Organism: Paratinospora sagittata; assembly: GCA_035771175.1. Taxonomy (NCBI): domain Eukaryota; kingdom Viridiplantae; phylum Streptophyta; class Magnoliopsida; order Ranunculales; family Menispermaceae; genus Paratinospora; species Paratinospora sagittata. The sequence continues at coordinate 62,303,438 of CM069590.1, forward strand.
GGACCCTCTTCTTGAGTAACGGTGCATGTCTTGACATGACCGTGACAAACTACCCCACTTAAATGGTCGATGCCCTTCATCGACACAATCACTGAGTTTGTCTTCTGATGCACCTTCCAGACGGATCCTCTCTCTGGCATCTCTATGCGCACCTTCTGATTGTCGCGCCCCAACTCGTGGTTGAACTTCTCTGCACAAGCAACCACTCCTCTTAACTCTAACGATAGTTATCTACCTTGGGGCACCATTGTGGGACGAGCTAGCATTTACTTGATGTAGCTCTCCCTCGCACCTCCGTGCGCTACTACTCCGTGTAGCAATGATCTCCCTTCTTGAGATCCTTAGTATCCCCTCTGGGACGAGCTAGCATTTCCCTAATGTAGCTCCCTCTCGCACCTCCGTGCTTTGACTGTTCTTCACCCTGTGCGTCTTCTTCACTAGTCCCTCGAACCCACGCACCTCTGTGCTCGCCATCACCACGACGATGGTTCTTCACCCTGTGCTTCTGCTCGCACTAGTGCCTCAAACAAGTCACATTCCTTCCAGTCCCTCGACCTCAGTCTTCACCCAGGAAGAAATAACCTTGAACTCTAGTCCCTCGACATGACGTCTTCACCCTGAGAACAAGAAGCTCACCCCATTTGCACTAATGGAGCTCACTTGTCGTTGCCACCTCCCTCTGATGCTCAAGCGAGTCTGCCACATACTGCCATCGCACACAAGAGTTGGCAACACGGATGGCCAGTAGTACTTACCACTACTCGGAACCATCTCTTCTGGAATGAGCTAGCATTTACCTGATGTAGCTCACCCACGCACCTCTGTGCTACCCCACTGGGTTCCCATCTGCCCACTTATCGGATATTGCTCGGGCAACTATTGTACCGAGTATCCTCCCACGATCGTGCAATCTTGCACTAGCTCACCACGAGGTCCGCGAAAATCATTCGCCGCTGCATCGTACGCCTTCGCTGCAGTCGCGCCGATCGCGTTCAAAATTTGGGGATCTCATCAGAACCGCCTAATCGGCTTCTTTGCGAGATCGCACGACCTCGATCTATCCAAGAAAACCTGCGACGATGGCGCGAAGAAGAAGGAGATGAGAGATCTGGTGAACGAGACAAGCGGCATCCGTGATCTGTCCATCAAGCTCTGCTAGCTCCACGCTGATTGCAGATAGTGGATCCATCTTACCAATGACAGTGCATAAAAGATTCAGGCGTTCATTATCTGAGATCAAAATCTGATTAATACGACCGATCTTCGATCAAATCTAAACAATGCCGATCGAAACTACGTTAGAACCTCCGAGAGATCGAGATAGCGAGAGGAGGAGACCGAGCGTGAGCGTTAGAGAGGGAAAGAGAGCTTGAGAAGATGATTTCAGATCTGAATAGTGGTTTTAGTGAACAGGGGTGAACAGTTGCGCGTGGTGAACAGAGTCAATAACGCACGCGTGGTGAACAGCCGCGACAGCGCGTGAAGCTGTGCTCGTGAACAGCACCCGACAGCGCGTGAACAGTTCCCGTGCTCGTGAACAGTACCCCGCGCTCGTGAACAGCGTCTAAAGCGCGTGAACAGCGCTGACCGCGTGCCAACAGCCGTGAACAGTACTGACAGTGCGTGAACAGTACCCCCCGACAGTGAATGAACAGTTCGTGCTCGTGAACAGTGTCCACAGCTCGTGAACAGTGCCCGAAGCCAGTGAATAGTGCCGCCAGCGCATGAACAGTACCGACAGCGACGTGAACAGTGTGTGTAGTCGACAGTGTGCGTGTACAGCTCTTTAGGCAGTGGATCATAGTGGTTTTGGTCGGTTTTCAAGATGAGTAAAACAGAAAAGATTGAGAACCAGGGAGAGGAGTTTGAAGTGATGATGATGAGATCGAAATCAGTTGGAGTGTCTGGATGCTCCGAACCAGGAAATGATGTTAGGTTGAAAGGACGGAATTGGTATTTTCGGAGTCCAATGAAGGTTTTCCGGCCGCAGCCGAAGACGGCGACGAAGGTTCTTCAAGAACGATCGCCGGTGTGCAGAGATTGAGTTTCCATCGAAATATCAAAAAAAAAAAAAAAAAAAAAAAAAAGAAAGAAAGAAAGAAAGCAAGACTGCTAAGTAACCCAGAGAACGAGAGAACAGAGTCTTTGAGAAAGATCGAGAGAGATCTCGCGATATTGAAATCCTAAGAGAAAAATCAGCTATTGTGATTTTGCTAGAGCCGTGAAACATCGAGAATGAGATTCTCGAGTTTCAGATGAATAGTAATTTTTATATCGATGAACACCGGCACTGAACAGTGTGACCGGCGTGAAGTGAAGCGTGCTCGCATGGTGAAGCGTGCGAGTTGTGAGCGTGCTCGCAGTGATGCGTGCGCGTTGTGAAGTGTGCTCGCGGTGAAGCGTGCGCACTGGTGAGGCGTGCGGTTGATGAATAACGCACGTGGTGAAGCGTGCTCGCAGTGATGCGTGCGCGTTGTGAAGCGTGCGCTTAGTAAAGCGTACGTGATTAGTGAAGTGTGCTCGCGGTGAAGCGTGCGCACTGGTGAGGCGTGCGGTTGATGAACAACGCACGTGGTGAAGCGTGCTCGCAGTGATGCGTGCGCGTTGTGAAGTGTGCTCGCGGTGAAGCGTGCGCACTGATGAGGCGTGCGGTTGGAGAACAACGCACGTGGTGAAGCGTGCTCGCAGTGATGCGTGCGCGTTGTGAAGTGTGCTCGCGGTGAAGCGTGCGCACTGATGAGGCGTGCGGTTGGAGAACAACGCACGTGGTGAAGCGTGCTCGCAGTGATGCGTGTGCGTTGTGAAGTGTGCTCGCGATGAAGCGTGCGCACTAGTGAAGCGTGAGCTTGGTGAACAGTGCTCGCGTTGTGAAGCGTGCTCGCGGTGATGCGTGCGCGTTGTGAAGCGTGCGCTTAGTGAAGCGTACGTGATTAGTGAAGCGTGCTCGCGGTGATGCGTACGCGCGATGAAGCGTGTGCTTGGTGAAGCGTACGTGATTAGTGAAGCGTGCGAATGGTGCAGCGCGCGTGGTGAAGCACGCGTCAGTCGGCGTTGTGCATTCCTCAAAATCCGTTTTTTTTCTTTTTCACGAAGAAGAAGAAAAAAAAAAAAAAAAAAAAAGAAAAAAAAAAGAAAAAAAAAAAAAAGAAAAAAAAAAAAGAAACATATAGCGGCTGACTACCGTTTTGTTCGTTTTGTTCGAGATGAAAAGCGAACTTTGAGTTTCTTATCTGCAAGTTGGGCGTTCAGAATCTTCACGCTCCAACTTGAGGGAGGGTATTACGATATTACGGAACATGTTTCCAGATAACATTCCAGATAACATGTTCCTGTTTTTAAGGCTTTGTATTTTGTAATAGATATATATATTTGATGATTGTGAATGGAAAGGAAACAAGATTGAGAGACAATTTATTTTGACATACAAAGATCTCTCATACCCTTCAATAAGCCAAGTGCAAAACTCACAGCCAACCTTCCACAGAGGTCAAACAACAATAAGAGCTTAAGTATTTTGGAGGAACTTGTGCCCGCAGCTCGGACATGAATAGAAAATTGTCTGGCCTTCATCTGCTGATCGCATCTGCAAAGGTTGAAAGCATTAAAAGACCAAAATAACACATGTATAATAAATTCCATATGATTGTGATTGGAATTCAACAGAAGATCTTCTGAATCTGAGAAATATGTTACCTGTCTTGATGTATACTCAAGCCAAGGGTGATTGCATTTTGGGCACGATTGATTTGCCTGTACCAGAAAACACAATATCAGGAAAAAAAATAATAATCAGAATTCAAATAATAATAAAGGAAACCATGTCTATCACTACAAGCAACTTGCAGTTACCCTAGCTCTTTCGATATCTTTATCGTCAGCTGCGAGAGGTCCATCCAATTTGACAAATGGTGCAATACCCAACTCTCTTCTGATATCCTACAAACAGACAGACAAACTTCAGCTTTGGGAGAAATGAATTCAAACATTTTAAATCAACGTAGAGAGATAAAAAAGAAAAACAATCAGATTTCTCGAGGGGCAGTATTCTTCCTTATTTATTTGCAAATAATCACTACACTCCAACGGGGATTAAATCATTTGTTCAACTTCCTGAGCTTCCATGTGTGTCAAGAATTTTTATCAGGATAGAACTCAATATGACCAATCTATTCGAATGATATAGCTTCTCAATATATTTACCATTGCAAGGGAAATCCTGCAATCTTGTCAAACATACTCTCCTCCGTCACATTTTGCTTACATGAACCTATTCTAATAATCTTATATGTTCAAGGATGTTGCTAGGTCCCCTTAATTGGCTATCACATTAACAGAAGGCTCTAATAATCTTAGAAACCTTCTTGACAAAAAAGGAAAAAAAAAATCTTAGAAACCAAATTCATGAAACCGACCTAAAACTGTCTAAGGCTCATGGATGGGTGGAAATACCATAAAAAGCATCTGCATCTAGTTTTAAAATGGTTAGATTAAGCAAACTGTCAGCCTAAAGGGTTACTTACGGGAAGTCCTCATTGGGACAGGTTGGATTGATAAAGCTGTAGGATGCCTGGTTACAGTAGGACATGAAACACCTCAAACCCACACAACTAACAACCTTTTACACCATTCAATAATTATTGCCATCATAAAAATTACATAAATGAGAAGAATGGAATGTCCTTCCATAGTTCCATGAGGAGTCTCAACAGAATATTAACAACAAAGGCAGTGATACAATCCCGTTGAGGAGATCACTAATCATCAATTGACACTTTTGTAGTCAGTGGAGAGCATATTGTGCGCCTGTATTATCCCTTTGGTGGAAAGGGAAGGCCTGCCCAGAGACTTGTTTTTTAGGGTAAATCCATCAACAAGATTATACCTATATCAAGAGACAACAATCTATATCTAGAGGATAATGAATCATTGTGCAATAATGACACTCATACTTATTGGATTAAATTTTTTTTCCACTTCAAGTATAAAATTAAACAGATTAATCAAGATCTGAACCATCGTTATCGAGGTCGGAATGGGATCGGGTTTTTCACGTCTCACCGTAGCACAGTGAAAAACAAAATAATTAGACAATAAAATGTTCTTCATTAAATATTGTTCGTGTATGAGAAAACCCATATTAACCACTCGAGATAATTATCATTGACAAGTGACAACCCAAAGAATTATCCTGAATCATGCTCCTTTGACCTCTACCAAACCGATTCATTGTCCACTTGAATCGCTTTGTTATAGATGAAAACAAATATTAATACTCAAGATAGAACCTTTGCCTTATATTATTTACAAACAGCAATTCTAGTCTATGCAACCAACACAAAGGTAGAATTAAAGATGTACATTGTAGTCCAAAGCATGAGAGTAAGTACCTCCGAGATCAACTATGAAGAGTTGAACTGAAAGGAAAAACGACTTGAAAAACAGATAGCCAAGAAATACACCAAAGGATCCTTCTTACTGTCTTCATAAGAAAATGAAGACCAAATGCAGCTTTAGAAGGAATTCGTGTAGAAGCTATTAAAATTTAAAAAAATCGAGGGACACAAATACTTTAAGTTGGTCATTTTGAGCATTGGACTTAAATTATACATAAAAATGATTAAATTGTGAAAGATATTTCCATAAAGTAGAACTTCGTGATTGAAGTGGTGGGGGAACTTCTAGAGCACTATAGAAGACAGCAACAAGGCCAGCAGTGCTTGATAGAGCGGAATATTGGCAAATAAGAAACAGACGTATCAGTTATATTTCAATTTTTCATGTGAAAACCACTAATGATGTAACTTGATCTTGAGCTAGAAGCAAGCTTTTGGGGTATATTTCAAATTGGTAATAGAAATATATGATCTAAAACGAACATTTAATTCTCAACTCAACAAAGTATTTTCCATACTATTTGGAGTTTGGTAATCTGCCTTCCTCCACTTCATTCCATCAAGATCTAAATTTAAAATAAATTAAAAAATTGACATGAGTAGTTCTATTTCTATTTTAAATTTTCAATCTTATCAACTTGGATTGATATATAAGGAATCGTTATTTTTTTTTGTATGCATCTAAAAATCCATCTAACAGGTTTTAAAATATAATGAACTTCAAGTGCTAATGTCATGCCTAGTAATTCATTTTCTGTAATTTCTAAATATTCTCTGGCAATAGGAAATTAGGAATATTAAGATCTACATCTCTAAATTGGACAGGGTATGCAACATGTTCTTTGTCAATTTGAGCTAACTTAAATTAATCATAAACTTCAAATTGTAATAAGCAAAAAAAAAAAAAAAAAAACTCAAAGACCAAGTCCTCTGTCCTCAGAGAAGAAGAGCATACATACTTTAAAAGTTCTATATAATTACTTAAAAAAAAAAAAAAAACTCAACTTAAAAGAAATAATAAAATTAAAGTTTTGAAGCATACCTCAGCTGTAACAGTGTAACTAATTTCTCTTCCCACAATCTCTGGACAAAGAATCATAAAAGCTTCAGAAAGTGAAAACATGAATTCGTAACTCATAAAAGAGTGGAAAATGTAAAACATTGAACGGGAGAAATGATCGTATGAATGACAAAAAGACTCTAAAAATGACTAGAAAGTAAAACATATACTCGTTTTGAAAGACTAACAAATCCTATATGAAAAAGGTTAGTATGTTAAGATGGAAGTAGTAAGCTAGCTAATCCAGCCATTACAATTGCGATTTTCTTAAGCACAACACTCAATTTCCAAAAAAGAAGAACTTAAGAAATCAAGAGAAGAAGCAATAATATCTTTGAAAACTAGCCTCCATCTTCTTCATCTAACATAATATTAGAGATCGATGGGCTTAGTAAATATAGAAATCAAATCAAACAACTAACTAACCGTTCGCGTCCCGCTTAAATCCGCATAACCGGCATTCTGCGTACTCGAATGATTTCAAAGCAAGCATGGTCCCGCACATACTACAGAACAAGAAATCTCGCCCACGACACTGCTCCATTTTATAGCAAGATCAAAGGAAAAAAAAAAAAAAATGGAGGAAATTAAACAACACAGAAGCTCTTTCTTATTGGCTTCTTTGCGTCTCGAGGAGTGTCTGTATGGGCTTGGAAGCAAAGGAGCGGAGCAGGAGGAAACGAAACCCTAACAAGAGAGACAAAGAAGAGGCGTAGGCGTAGTACTGTAGCAGTCCAGCGGTGATCACGGGATGGGTTCGGTCGGGTTTCGGCCCAAATCCGACCAAATCCAATTGATTTCAGGTTGAAGGAAATTTAACCAACCCAATCTAATAGACTTTTTAAATCCAACGTAACCTAACTCATCCAATGAATTCAGGTTAATTTAGGTTAGATTGATTGGATTAATTAATTAATATATTAATTATAAAATTATATAACTTATTTATTATATTTATAAATTTATAATATTATCTGTAAGTCTATGAATATTATGATAGTTATTAACATAATTTTTTTATATTATTTACATCATAAAATTTTAGTTAATTCAATTATAATAAGTATTTAGGATAAAAATAATGAGTAAAATAGTAACTATTATTTTTTATTAATTCAAGTTAGTTCAGGTTAATTATAAAATCTTGATTCTATCTAAATAAGATTAGATTATAAATTTTTAAACTCAAACTAATTCAATTCGACATTTAAATTCAACCCAACCTAAAAGATTAAGATTAATTGAGTTAATCGGGTTAGTTAGAAGGATAAATAGATTACTGGTGGAGTTGGATGAGTGCCTTTTAGCCGTCTTTAATTTTTTTTAGTTTGTTTTTTCTTTTTATTTTATTTTTTAAAGGAAAGACTTTTTTTCTCAGCAAGAAAAGAGTTTTTTCCATTTTTTTTTACCCTTATTTCCTCCTTCTCTCTCTCACGTTATTTTTTGTCCTTCTTTGTTATTTATGGACTTTATTTAATATTAAGATTTAATGCTAATTTTAATATTAATAAATCTCATAGTGATTTATTAAATATTAAAATTAAAGTTTTATTAACTAAATACAGAAATAATATTCTTAAAAAAATTGTTTAAGATTTTCATATATAACTAAATACTTTGATATAACATTTTTCTCCATATATTTTCTAAATTGTTTTCAAGAATGTTAATTTTTATTCTCATTGTGAAATTCTTACGTACCAAGAGAGCATGAACAGAGTATGTGAGCTCGACTCTCGTACAATGGGTTGGACCGACCGTTGGAGTACTTGTAGAACAAAAAAAGTTAAAAAAGGATGAAAAGAAAAATAGTGGAAAGGTTCTCTCCTAGAGTTGCTTCGCGTATGGGGTCTCACCATATTATTTAATTTTTAATTTTTTAAATAATAAAAACTTGCACAAGAGCTGTGCCACACGAAATCTCTTCGAATTCTTAAATTTTAACAATATCAAATAAATATTATAAAAAACTTAAAATTGGAAAATATCATATTAATAAAAGTTAATATTAGTCTCATTAAAATTATTATTAAATTTAATAATATTAAAATAAGTTTCACAAAAAAAAACGTAAAAAAACATCATGAGATGGAGAGAAATAGTAGACATAGGCTATCATAAGGAACACCGGTGAGGTGTCAGTGAAAGACCCTCCGATACTTAAATCAATTCAAAGCTCTGTAAAGTAAGTAATACTAAACTGAGTGAATAAAAACGTACATTCCCCCTTAGAGGTGATGAGTTTTTATAGAGAGTTGGGTCATTGACTGTATTAGTTATGTTGTAGTCGAATTAAGAGAGCCTGGAGACTTCCTAGCCGGATCAGGGAGGACTTAGTAGCCTCTTGGTCGAATTAAGAGAGCTAAGTAGCCTCCTAGTTGGACTGGGAGAGCTTTGTAGCATTATCATACTTGAATAATAAGTAATTCTTGAACTGTCGTAGTTGATCTTGCCTTATCCTTATCCAAACTCGCGTTTAATCCTTATCTATTAAGTAGTCGAAGAACTCATCAGATCGGTATATCGAGCTAGTCTGTCGTTATATCGTTGTCATCCCTAGGTGAGCAGATAGTCCTCATAAGAGGCCAGAACATTCAAGTCGGTAGGTCTAGTCTTGCGTGAGCTGGTATTGTTACTTTACAATCTCCATTCAACAGGTTGGTAACATGTGGTTTAGGTCAACATCTAAGACTCATTATACCGGTATTGTATCATGCCGAATTGGATTCCTCAGGTATTAGTTGATCTAGTAATCGTGGCAGGTGATGTATCGTCTAACTCGGTATGCCAAGAAAGTGGTTCGACACTTTTAATAATTTTTTTTTCTAAAAAATGATCAATTACACTGATACTAATTACTCATTCATTTGTTTTTCCAAATAACACGGGCACCTAAGCATTGTGCAAATATCGTGTAATTTTTTTATAATTTATGGGTGGATCAACCTAATTTACAACTAATATATATGTTGATCGGTCAACTAACTTATTAATTAATCTTCATTCAATCGACTTATCAGTTAAGTCCACAACTTATTATTTACATCTAAAATTTAGTTTGAAAAATTTTAAATGCGTTGAAAAGACAAAAAAAAAAAAAAAATTAAAAAAACAAACTCACAAACACAGCGGATCACAATAAAAACATTTGGTTAATTAGCCACCTGTCAAATTCACTACCCATCTTGCCTTTCTCATTCACAACCTAAGTCTATATATTACAAAATACAAAGATTAAAATAATGAAAAGTATTTCTCAAAAGATACAATCATATCGTAATACCCCCCTTAAGTTGGAGCATGAAGATCACGAATGCCCAACTTGGAGAGTAGAAACTCAAAGTTCGCTTTTCCCAACGCTTTTGTAAATATGTCTGCCAATTGAACGCTAGTAGAAATATATGACGGACAAATCAGCCCTTCAGTCACCGCATCTCGAACAAAATGACAGTCGACCTCTATATGCTTTGTTCTTTCGTGAAAAACAGGATTTTGAGCAATGTACAACGCCGACTGACTATCACAAAACAACTTCATACCCTTCGGATGTCGCACACCCAAGTCACTTAAAAGTTGGTTAAGCCACTTTAACTCACACACTGTTGCTGCCATTGATCTATACTCAGCCTCCGCAGACGATCTAGACACTGTTTGTTGCTTCTTAGTCTTCCACGACACAGGAGAACAATCAAGAAACACGAACCATCCTGTCAAGGAACGCCGTGTAAGTGGACAACTAGCCCAATCCGAATCACACCACCCTTCTAGACGTAGATCACTATCAGCACGAAGCAAAATCCCTTGCCCCGGACTCTTCTTCAAATATCTCACGACCCTGAGAGCTGCCTCCCAATGATCCTCACGAGGTTGTTGCATAAATTGGGACAAGATATTAACCGAATATGCAAGATCAGGTCTCGTCACAGACAAGTAAATCAATCGCCCCACAAGTCGCCTATAAGGCGCCGGATCCGCAAGAAATTCGCCCTTAGCAAGGGCCAAATTGTGATTTTGTTTCATAGGAAATGCCGCAGGCTTGGCTCCCAATAAACCCGTTTCAAAAATTATCTCGAGTGTGTATTTTCTTTGGCAAAGAAAAATTCCTTCTGGATTACGGGCTACCTCTAGCCCTAAGAAATACTTCAAAACTCCCAAATCCTTCATATGAAAGCACCTACCAAGGTAATCTTTAAAAGTTGTCAATGTAACCTTATCATTCCCTGTAATAATCAAGTCATCAACATAAAACTAACACGTTGATCTGAGTTCTTCCCCTGCACAACCCAAATAAGGAATAATCTGAATAGGATTGCACAAAACCATAATTCTTCAACGCTGTTGACAGTTTTGCAAACCAACATCGGGGAAATTGTTTCAGACCATACAACGACTTTTTCAACCTGCAAACCATGTTAGGATTTGTATTTTTGAAACCTGGAGGAGCCTTCATATAAACCTCCTCACTTAAGTCACCGTGAAGGAAAGCATTATGCACATCCATTTGATGTACCTCCCAATTTTTAACAGCAGCAATTGCAAGAAAAATACGAACCGTCACCATTTTTGCCACAGGAGCAAATGTCTCGTTATAGTCAATTCCTTCCACATGATGATTGCCATAGATCACAAGTCTTGCTTTGAGTCGCTCTATGCTGCCATCGGACTTATACTTAATTTTGTATATCCACTGGCTCCCTAGTGCTTTCTTGCCGGGTGGAAGAGTCTCCATTACCCAAGTCACATTGTCTTCAAGGGCTCATATTTCCTTACCCATCGCATCTCGCCATCCCGAGTCTTTCATCGTTTCTTTAAAATGCTTCAGCTCATGTCCCGCTGTCACAGCTGCAAGAAAATTCCTATGTCTCACAGAAAAACGTTCGCAATTCACAAAATGTGTTAAAGGATAGGGAGTACCTGAGGAAGAGGAAAGAGCTGATGAATTCTCAGATGGACTTATTTTCCGTATAGTATGAGTAACAAAATCACGATACCGTGTTGAAGGAGTTTTGGTTCGTTTTCCTCGCCCTAGCTCACCGTCAACTTCCACACCTTGCTCCCCCACCGTATTCTCCAGCCCCTCATTACGCACATCCTCATGTGCGGGCTGCTGCTCGGGCTGCACCGCAGCACCATACCCCCCCTCGAGGGTGGATGCTGGTTCCAACCCCCCTCAACGCACGCAGCACACTCATCGGCACCCTCATCCTCACTCCATGCCCCATCCTCATTGTTCGCCAGCACAGGAGTCACCACATTCCTTGGTTGGTTTGGCGCAAAAGGAAATTCTTTCTCAAGGAACTTCACATCCCTCGATACAAAGTACTCATGTGTTTCTAAATCATACAATTTCCAACCTTTCTTCCCAAAAGGATAGCCAACAAAGATACATTTACGGTTCCTACTTGCAAATTTATCACCTTTGTGTCGTTGATTATGAGCATAGCAAAGACAACCAAATACACGAATAGCATCATAAGAAGGCACTTTCCCAAACAACATTTCATATGGCGATTTAGTCTTAAGTAAAGTAGAAGGTGTCATATTAATCAAGTGACACGCTGCCAACACACATTCACCCCAAAATTTGATTGGTAAGTTCCCTTGAAATCTTAGGGCTCTAGCCACATTTAAAATGTGTTGATATTTTCTCTCAACTCTCCCATTTTGTTGAGGAGTCCCAACACAAGAAGTCTCAAAAACAATCCCATTATTTTGAAAGTAATCATGCAAACAATTAAATTCGGTCCCATTGTCACTTCTCACACGTTTTATCACTTGTTCAAATTGACATTCAACCATAACAACAAAATTAAGAAACATAGATTCAACTTCTATTTTATTGCAAAGTAAATAGACTCAAACTCCTCTTGAAAAATCATCTACTATTGTCAAAAAATAGGTAGCCCCACACGAAGAACGAGCACATGGTTCGACGCTCCTGTATCGATAATCCAACTAAAATAACTGTTTTTACCATGTAGTCGATCTTTTGTTTTGTCGAAGTTCAAAATCGCAAGAAGTTGCTGCAATTGCGTTGCGAAAACACCTGCAAGAGCCGCAGCGTCTGTTGCACCCGCCAGCCCCTGCGAGTTCCCTGCGTGCTGCCCAGATAAAGTTCCAGCCCCACTAGTTTTATGTACGCGGACAGGCGGTACACCATTCCCTCCGCCGGCCATGAGCACACGTGGACAAAACAATGTTCACAAAACACTGTTCACAAAATACTGTGCAACGCGCTGTACACACTGCACTGTGCACGCACACTGTCCAACTCGGTGTACACGCTGCCCAACGCACTGTGCACGCATACTGCCCAACGCACTGTTCATGTCGGTCGCTCTGTTCATGTCGTTGCACTGTCCGGTCGCACTGTTCACCTATCTGAAAATCACTGTTCACAGATCTGAAATCACTGTTCACCGTCCCTGTTGCTGATCATCCTCTCGGATCTTGAAAACCCTGGTTCGATGCTCAGATCCGTAGAATCACCCCTAAGAAGTTCTTCTTCTTCTTCGTATGGATCTTTATCATCGTCTCATCTGCTCCGTCGATCCTTCTCTTGTAAGTCCGCCTCTGGCTCTTATAAGTCCCCTTCACATCTTCTCACTCTCTTCCGCTCCAACCAGCAAGAAGAAGAAGAAGAAGAAGAAGGAGAAGAAGAAGAAGAGATCTCAACGACAATGGCGGAAAGAGGGGGCGACCGTGGTCGCGGTGGTCGTGGCGGCCGTCGGGGCGGCCGACGAGAAGAAGAAGAGGAGCGATGAGTTCCGATGCCAAGGCTCTGATACCATGTCAAATTCACTACTCATCTTGCCTTTCTCATTCACCCAAGTCTATATATTACAAAATACAAAGACTAAAATAATAAAAAGTATTCCTCAAAAGATACAATTATATCGTAATACCACCAAACAAAAGAAATGGTCATCATAAAAATAAATATAACTAGTGACTTCGTAGCTAAATATTTTTAAGTGATTGACTAATGACATTTGAGGATGAAAATCTAATTTATTTCGTAGATAGAATATTAATTTTAACTATAAAAAGTACAATTGCACATGCATAATAATTAGATAAACGTGTGTTGTATATTTTAAGATGTGTAATAGATAATTTAATAATTGTACATGTATTGTTATACTTAAATTTATAATTTTTTTAATTAAATTAAGATTCACCTTAAAAAAAAAAAAAGAACTCCTGTCGGTATGGTCGTATCACCATAGGTTTCATAGTGGTATTACCATAAGTTTCATCTTGAGTCTTGGCCTAGTTAATGACGACACAACTAGCCGTGTGTCACGGGACAACTTTGGAACAAGGCAATTCCCGTGCGGCACCCGGCAATTCACTAGCAAGGTCCGCCTAACTGCAAGCAACAAGAGATAGCAACACAAAGTAGAAGGCAACAAGTAATAAAATAATGATTTTATTAATATCAAATGAACTGTTACAATACACTGGGGTCAACACGAATGAACACGCACGCACCCTAGGGGAGCAGGTATCACTAGAACACCACACCACTAGCAATAGTGGGTAGCAACAAGGGACAAGGCAACACTCGTTGGTAGCTTTACTCGGGACTCGAATGTAAGGGAACACCTAGGCACTATTCTAGGCGACTACCACCTCCCCTACAAGGTAGATGTTAAGCTTTTCAACTATCTCCAAAAGGAAACATCAAAATGTGAGGCCAATCATACTGGGCCTTTATTACAAAAATGCCACTCGAAAAGCAAAACAAAATACATGACGGTGCATGGGATAACATGACCGTGACAGACTCCCCCACTTAAAACGACGACACCCCTGTCGGCGGACTGGCTAAGTACTTGAGGATCTCTGCTTCATGCTCCGTCAATGAACTCGCTGGCTCCCAACTGGCTTCGGCTTCAGGCAGGTCCTTCCACTTGACTAAGTATTCTGACTGAAACTGCTTCTGTGAAGGTCCGGGAACCCGACGATCTGCTACAATAAACTCCACCTCACGAACAGGTCGACACTTGATGTTGGCTGTAGGTCTTGAGGAGCTCGCCCGATCTGAATCTTCCTGATCAACATGACACGGCTTCAGGTTGCTGGCATGAAACACTGGATGTAGATTCTTCCACTGCGCTGGTAATTCCACCCGATATGCTGCTTTCCCGACACGCTCTGTGATAGGAAATGGCCCTTCATACTTGCGAACCAACTTCTTGTTCACCTTTCTGAAGAACTTCATAATATCAGGTTGGAGTTTGATGAAGACATGATCTCCGACCTGGAACGATGCTGGCTTCCTCTTCTGATCGGCCCATTTCTTCATTCTCCTTGATGCCTTCTCCAGGTAAGCTTGTGCCACTTCACTGGTCTTCTGCCACTCCCTGGCAAACTGATAAGCTCGTGGGCTGCTCCCACTATAACCCGCATCCACTGTGTGAGGAGTCAAAGGTTGTTGGCCTAACACCAACTCAAAAGGACTCCTGGAGGTTGAAGAGCTCTTTTGCAAATTGAAACAGAACTGAGCAACATCTAACAAGTTCACCCAATTCTTCTGGTTGGCACTCACAAAATGCCTGAGATATTCCTCCAGTAATGCATTGAACCGCTCTGTCTGGCCATCTGTCTGAGGATGACAACTGGTGGAAAAGTTCAGATGAGATCCCAAGAGTCTAAAGAGTTCTGTCCAGAAACGCCCTGTAAACCTTGAATCTCTGTCACTGACGATAGTCTGAGGTACGCCCCAATACTTCACCACATGGCGTAGGAAAAGATAAGCTGTCTCCTCTGCTGAACAGTGTTTGGGGGCCGGAATGAAGGTTGCATACTTCGAGAACCGGTCCACCACAACAATAATGGAGCCATACTCCCCCACTTTTGGCAAAGCAGATATGAAGTCCATCGTCACACTTTCCCACGGACACTTAGGAACTGGCAGTGGTTCTAAGAGCCCTGTAGGTCTGTCTCGCTCCACCTTGTCCTGCTGACAAGTGAGGCAAGTCTTGGTATATTCACTGACATCATCCCGCATATTCGGCCAATAGTAGCCCCGTTCAAGTAGGGCCAATGTGCGATGACTACCCGGATGGCCGGCCCATTGAGTGTCATGGCATTCCCGCATCAACTCTCTACGAAGTCCACCAGTGCGAGGTACATAGAGACGTCCTCCTTTTGTAACAAGTAACCCATCCTTGATATGGAACCGTCTCGTCCGACCAGCTTCTACTAGTGGCCAAAGAGTCTTGACTTGAGGGTCCATCTGTAACCCATCTCTAATTCTGGCCTGTAAGGTAGTCTGCAACTTGGTGATGCTCCGCTGAGCTTCAGCTGATAAGGTGGCAAGCTCTGCCTTGCGACTTAGTGCATCGGCAACTTGGTTAGTTCGGCCTGGCTTGTACTCAAGGACCATGTCGAACTCTGAAAGAAACTCTTGCCACCGAGCTTGCTTTGAAGTAAGCTTTTTCTGGGTTAAGAAGTGAGAGATGGCTATGTTGTCCGTCTTCACTACAAACTTTGAACCCAGCAAATAATGCCTCCATGTCCGAAGGCAATGGATCACCGCGAGTAACTCCTTCTCTTGAGTTGTGTAGCGGCGTTCTGCTTCAGAAAGTTTCCGGCTCTCGTACGCCAGAGGATGTCCCTCCTGGACCAACACTCCACCAAGTGCAAAATCTGAAGCATCTGTTTGTACCTCAAAGGGCTTGCTCAAGTCAGGGAGAGCAAGGACTGGATCCTCCATCACTGCTGATTTCAGATCATCGAATGCCTGCTGGCGCTCTTCTGACCAAACCCATGACTGTTCTTTCTTCAAAAGGTCGGTTAGAGGTGAGGCACGAGCAGAATAATCCTTGATAAACTTCCGATAATAGTTCACCAAGCCAAGAAAGGACCGCAACGCCGACACTGTTGTTGGGGCCTTCCACTCATGAATGGCGCGAACCTTCGCCATATCCATCTTCAGCTTGCCACCACCAATGTAGTGGCCCAAGAAAGCGATCTCTTGTTGGGCAAACGAACACTTTTCCTCCTTCACATAGAGGTGATTTGTCCGTAGTAATTCGAACACGATCCGCAAGTGTTCCATATGCTCCTCCAGAGTAGAGCTATATATCACAATGTCATCCAGGTACACAACCACAAACTTGTCCAGGTATTCGTAGAAGATTTCATTCATCAGGGTGCAAAAAGTCGCTGGAGCATTAGTTAAGCCAAATGGCATCACTAAATACTCAAACGCCCCATATCGTGTGACGCAAGTGGTCTTGGGTTCATCTCCTTCAGCTACTCGAACTTGATGATATCCCGATCGCAAGTCAAGCTTCGTGAAGTACCGAGCTGCACCCAATTGATCGAACAAATCTGCAATCAAAGGAATAGGGTATTGGTTTCGAACAGTTACCTTGTTTAGAGCTCTGTAGTCAACACACATACGCAAGCTCCCATCATGTTTCTTCTGAAATAATACTGGTGCTCCGTATGGTGCCTTTGATGGCCGGATGAAGCCTGAGTCAATGAGCTCACTCAACTGCTTCCTCAACTCCTCTAGCTCTGGGGATGCCATCCTGTAGGGACGGCTAGCTGGCGGTTTCGCCCCCGGAATTAACTCAATCTTGTGATCAATATGCCTTCGTGGAGGGAGTTGCTTCGGGAGTTCTCTAGGCATCACATCCTTGAAAGTTGACAGTAGCTCCATCACTGCCTCTGGAACAGGTTGTGACTCCTCTTCCCGCTCGTCTACCACCAAGGTAGCCAAGTATGTCTCCTCCCCCTTCTTGAGTCCTTTCTTCAACTGTAGAGCGGAAATTCTCTTGTCCTTCGATTCAACAGCCATCGTTGGAATCATACAAGGAGAGTCTCCGAACATACACATGGCCTCCAAGTAGGGCATCGGCACTGCTCTCGCTTCATGCAAGAACTCCTGACCCAATATCACCTTGAAATCATCCATGGGAATAGCCATGAAGTTGGTCCTCCCTGACCACCTACCCACCTCTATGGGCACGGCCTTCGCAACACCATGGACTGACCTCGCAGCAGAGTTTACCGCTTTGATCTTGCTCGAGTCACCTTCTAACTTGAGACCCAAGCGTTGAGCTTCACCTTCAGCGATGAAGTTGTGGGTGGCACCCGTGTCTACCATGGCACGAGTCATCTTGCCACTGATTTTGAGTTCAACAAACATCAAACCTCTTGATGGATTCGTCTGCTTGTCGACAACTTGCCCCTTCAAGGCATTCAATAACCGCAGAGCCCCCATCCTCGGTTCATCTGACTCGGCATGAGATTGGGAGGGCCCCTGCGAAGGTTCTTGGCTAGTAGTTAATGCTCGCAATGCATTGAGCGCACTCTTTTTGGGACACACAGCTACTCGATGTGGCCCTGCACACAAGAAGCACTTCAACTCCCTTGCCTTATAACTTGCTGTTGAAGTGTAGGATGTTGAGGGTTGTTTGGAAGACGAGGCTCCCTTGCTAAACTGGCTCTTTGGCTTGTTGGTACTGCCCTCGTCCTTCCCCGATGAAGGTTTTGGATTGTTGCCGCTCGACACCGTTTTCTTCTTTTCACCAAAGCTGGTGTTGTAATCAGTTAATCTTTCAGCCGCAACGTAAGCAGACGCGAGGTCCACGACCTTCTGCCTCTGTAACTCAGTTCGAGCCCACGGTTTTAACCCATCCAAGAAGAAGAATAATCTATCTTCTTCGGCCATACCGTGAATGTCTAGCATGAGAGTTGCATATTGCTTCACATACTCTCGAATGGTACCTGTATGTTGGATCTGCCTCAGCTTTTGCCTAGCCAAGAATCCCACATTCTCAGGTAGAAACTGATTCTTGAGTTCCTTCTTGAGGTCTTCCCAAGTATCAATAGTCACTGAACCATTCTGAATAGCAGTGTAGCGAGTTCGCCACCATAACTTGGCATCCCCTTCCAAGAACATAGCGGCTGTTGTGACCCTATCTTGCTCCGTCTCAAGCTTGATCACATTCATATATTGTTCGAGATCGAACAAGAAATTCTCCAATTCCTTGGCATCTCGAGCTCCATTGAAATGCTTAGGTTCAGGTACTTTAACCTTCCTTCGACTCTCGGCCTCCTTCGGACCTGTCGAACCCGCTAGTTTGGTAAGAACATTCACCCTAGCGCTCATCTCATCGAGCTGTTCTCGTACTACCTGGAACGAAGCTTGGTTTTCCTCTGCCAAGGCTTCGTAGACCTCACTACCCGATTGTTGGGCATTCTCAACCATTTCCATTCGTGCCATCAGTTGTGCAAGCTTCGCTTCCAACTCTTCGGAACGCGTTACTCGAGCTTCCAGTTCTTCGAACCTTTCCTTGGTGGACTTCTTTTGTTCTGCCATTCTCTTGCTTGTCTCTGATACCACTTGTCACGGGACAACTTTGGAACAAGGCAATTCCCGTGCGGCACCCGGCAATTCACTAGCAAGGTCCGCCTAACTGCAAGCAACAAGAGATAGCAACACAAAGTAGAAGGCAACAAGTAATAAAATAATGATTTTATTAATATCAAATGAACTGTTACAATACACTGGGGTCAACACGAATGAACACGCACGCACCCTAGGGGAGCAGGTATCACTAGAACACCACACCACTAGCAATAGTGGGTAGCAACAAGGGACAAGGCAACACTCGTTGGTAGCTTTACTCGGGACTCGAATGTAAGGGAACACCTAGGCACTATTCTAGGCGACTACCACCTCCCCTACAAGGTAGATGTTAAGCTTTTCAACTATCTCCAAAAGGAAACATCAAAATGTGAGGCCAATCATACTGGGCCTTTATTACAAAAATGCCACTCGAAAAGCAAAACAAAATACATGACGGTGCATGGGATAACATGACCGTGACACGTGGCCTAGTCTTGGTCTCTCTCGTGACCCTCCCCCATCATCCATTCTTCATCTACCCAATATGTTTACATTAGTACTGATTAATATATCCAAATTCATGAAAGATAGAAAGATAGCAACCCCTCCAATTTAATCCTCAGGCTACCTCAATTATGAGTTTGATCACTATGGGGCACCCGGAGTACTGTCCAGAGAAAGAAGTATAGTGTTAATAATCAAGTCGAAAAATTAGCCGGGGGTTTGATGAGATTACACCATAATTAATTACTTTTCCTTTTTCCTTCTGTCTATGTGCAACTGAACATCATCTGGAGTGAAACATAGTGATTAGTGATATTAACTCTTCTAATGGAAGCAGTGGTAGGGGAGACCAGCAATGTTGTTGAAGATAACTCGGCTTCGACGTCAAAGCAGAAGAAGAGTAGTGGCAGTAGTAATGGTTCGTTGTTTGGGCTATTTGCAATGGCGGACTCGACTGATTGCGTATTGATTTTGTTGGGAAGCATCGGGTGTTGTTTGCATGGTGCGGCCGTTCCCATTTTCTTGGCCATCTCATTAGCGCTCTCTGCTCCATCCTTAAAGATCCTCACAAATTATCCTCGGATATTTTCAAGGTATGTAAATAATTATATTATTTTAAGTACATATAAATATATTTTTAAAACATCGTGCATTCCATTGAAACGTATATGCACATCATAAATTGTCAGCATATATAGTTATAATTAGAAAAGGATTTATATTGGGTAGGTTAAGAAATAAATAAAGAGAGTGAAAGTGTCGGGAATGGAAGGAAGAGACAAGAAAGAGGTACATGTGGGGGCCGTGTCTAATTTTTAATATTTTTGAGGTGCGTTATTTTTATTATAATTTTTTTTTTTATGTTTTAAATATTAATATTATTTTTTAACATTGATATTTAATTTTTTTAAAATATTTTAAAAATATATGTATGTTTTATAATATTTCAGAGGCCCGGTACCAAATAATATTGGCACCGACATCCTAGATGACCTTATTATTATTATCATCATGATAGATATCTTTATAAATTAACGTTTGAGCCTAACCGACTTTAAGTGAGTGGTTTAGATTGATTTATATCCGAGGCTAAAAAGATATTCTTAAGTTTAATAGTTGTAGAATATGTATTCCAACTTCCCCGGACATCCCATGAAAACACGGACGCAACTTTTTGAAAATACGTAGAATGTGACCTAACGGTTGTCATATTACATGTTTCCAAAAAGTGAGTATCTGGTGTGTGTTTCCTACTACGACGCGTATGTGGTATCTTTCTGTGTAGGAAAAGCAAAGAATCAAATGGGCTTCTTGTGTTTGTTGAAATGCCCAAGAGAGCTTGAACAGAAAAAAAAAAAAAAAACTGCCAATTGCTACTCGAGAGTGGAATTGGGTCTAATTCCATATCTGACAAAGATATATGAATCGGAAATTACATAAAAGAAACAAAGATATATGCATTACATGTGATTTATTTAGGTTAATATCTCTCAAGAAAACTGGTTTATCTTAAGTTGGTGATCCTGTGGAGGAAGGTTGCTCGTCAATCAAATTCTCTTTTTATATGGAATATGTTCTTTAAGTGGGTAACACAAGAATGATTTGCAGAAATCATGTTGGACAATGAGATGTTTTTCTTATTCAATGTTTTTTTTTAAAGTAGAATGAGTTTGAGTTTGAATTTGAATTCTTTAGATTACAAGTCCCACTCACTTTGAATTCCATCTTTTCTCGCAGAATGCCTTGGCCGTAGTCTATTTGGGACTCCTTGTCATGGCATCAGCATGGGTAGGTATGCCCTCAATTCTTAAGTTTCTTCATCTTTCCCATTGATATCATTATGCAATTTTTACAAAACTAGTTGCACTTTATGTCTATCTAAAACTCAAAATGACAAAAGGGGCCTTAAGTTTCAGAGAAACCTGTTATGGTTGTCATGTCTAACCAAATTGCAAAATAGTCTAATTACTTAGACTTTTCATTTACTCAGATTTTTCACAATTTGGTTAAACTTAATGATTTTTTTTCTCGCAATGTTCTGTGAAGATTACCGATGATTGGCATCCTTGTTAATTTATTGTTTCCAGGGGTAGCATGTTGGATGCAAACAGGGGAGAGGGAAACAGCCCGTTTGAGGTGAAGTACCTTCAATCAGTGTTGAAACGAGATATTTAGTTTCTTTGACATGGAAGCCAGGGATCAAAACATTGTTTTCCATATCTCAAGTGATACCGTTATTGTGCAAGATGCAATAGGTGATAAGGTACCTATGAACTGTCAATGAGATGTATGTGGCAGTAACTTAATTCATGAGGATGCCAATGTGCTTTTCCTTTTACATGTTGTTGCAGACGGCATTTTTTTAGGTACCTTTCACAATTCTTCTCCGGGTTTCTCATAGGATTTCTATCAGTATCACGGCTTACTCTAATGACAGCGGCTGTCATACCATCGGTTACTATTGTGGGAGGCATATGTGCAGTTATCATGTCAACGTTGTCGAAGAAGGGTGAGGCTGCATATGCTAAAGCTGGTAATGTAGCGGAGGAGGTAGACTTAATCCATTGAATTTTTATTGTAGTTGCCACTTCTACTTAGTTATGAAAATGTGAAATGAAAGGATCAAAATATTGAATTTGGTACCAAATTGAAGGTAAATGAATGCGTCTAGCTGTTAACACTTAACAGTAGTTGCCCTTGTCAGATTATTAGGACCATTAGATTTGTAACTGTGTTTCTGGGCTTACTGTTGTGGAAGCTCTCACGCACAAAACACATCAATCATGGGTCAAGAACAAACACACTTATGTGAGGACCTATTCAATATTATTTGGCTTGGCAATGATGCCTAAATTATATCGAACTTAATGATTACAATGCATGAAAATTACATCCAGGTAACCTACTTCTCATTTGAACACTCACTCTAAATCTAAGGTTTATGTGGAACTTCAGAATATATGCTTTGTATATTAACTACAAATTTGTCAAAAGACCATTTGAATGATATTTCTTGTAGTGATGCAACTTGGTAGCTTTTGCATCTTGGCGAGTTTGTTAGCCATGTATGAAAAAACATTAGAGTAACCTGAAATCTGTTTTTCCTTCACATGGACCAGGCCATTTCACAGGTTTGTACAGTGTACTCATTTGTGGGGGAGGATAAAGCAATTGAAGAATACTCAAGGTTGCTTAGTAGTGCCTTGAAATTGGTCAAGAAGAGGGGGTTTGTAAAGGGTGTTGGCATTGGCATTACATATGGTGTGCTGTTTTGTGCTTGGGCATTCCTTCTCTGGTATTCTGGTATCCTAGTAAGGCATCACGTAACCAATGGTGCTAAAGCATTCACAACAGTCATAAATGCCATCTTCAGTGGATTGTAAGCCTATTCTAAAAGTTGAAAGAATATTTAATTCAGTCCAGCATCATTATAGCTTCTTCTTCTTCTTCTTTTTTTTTTGTGTGTGTGTGTGTTGTGTGTGTGCAGTGCTCTTGGACAAGCTGCTCCTAACCTTGTTACCTTGGCGAAAGGTTGGGCTGCTGCAAGCAACATTATGAGCATGATTCAAAAGGATGCAAATTCATCAAGACGGTCAGATATTTGACTTGTTCTTCCTGAAGTATCTGGGAGAATTGAATTTTGTGAAGTCTCCTTTGCCTATCCCTCTCGATCCAATGTGGTCTTTGAATCTCTGAGCTTTTCAGCCAGTGCTGGAAAGACTTTTGCAGTGGTTGGTCAAAGTGGGTCTGGAAAGAGCACTATTATTTCCCTGGTTGAGAGATTCTATGAACCAATCTCAGGTATGTTACACTGTGTTTGGTCATGATTCGAAACTTAAAATACAACCAAAAATTAAAATTTCGGAAACAATTTCTAGAGTCAAAAGCTTTTTTCAAGTTTCATTAACCAAATATGTTTTCCTTGTTTTCATCAGGTTTTTCGTTTTTGGATAACAACTGATAATTGTATAAACAATCCTTTTGAAAAGTGGTCAGAAAACTCTTAACTATGAAAATGCTATTTTAATGTACTATCAAAGTGCAGTGGACTCTCCTATGAGAAATACTTGGAACTTGGTAGTCATGAATCATGAGTTTGATCACCAAGTATTTTTTATTTTATTTTTTACTCTGACCTTGGTGAAATTCTGGAGAGCAAGGGCATGGCTTACATATTGATATTCTAAAGGTAAAATTCTGTTGGATGGGCATGATTTGAAATCTCTTCAATTGAAGTGGCTACGGGAGCAGATCGGACTGGTGAGTCAAGAACCAGCGCTTTTTGCTACTTCAGTGGCTGAAAACATCTTATGTGGTAGAGAAGATGCAAATATGGAGCAGATAATGGAAGCTGCAAAAGCATCAAATGTGCATTCTTTTATACAAAGTTTACCTGATGGTTACAATACCCAGGTTAGTATTTTGCTGTCTATGAATCCATTATCAACTAGTGACTAAAGTTACAGTTTCGAGTTGGTATTATTAATGGATGATCAGCCAGACCATGTATCTAAGAGCTGACATATATCAATAACAAAATGTGTTGAGCATCAAACCAGCTTTAATGATTTTGGTTTCTGTTCATTGTTATGTTCTCATGCTACTTTTTGATCTGTAAGGTGGGAGAGGGAGGAACTCAGCATTCTGGAGGGCAAAAAAAGAGAATTGCAATTGCAAGGGCAGTGGTGAGGAACCCAAAGATTCTACTTCTCGATGAGGCTACAAGTGCTCTTGATGCTGAATCAGAACTTGTTGTACAGAAAGCACTGATTACAGTCATGGAAAACCGCACTACAATTATTATAGCTCACAGATTATCCACAATTCGTAATGTTGATAGAATCATTGTTTTGAAGAATGGACAGGTTGTTCAAAGTGGGAGCCATTTGGAGTTGATGTATGAGGGAGAAGTTGGAGAATATGCTACTTTTGTTAAATTGCAGGGATAAAAAAACCTCAGCCTGGAGAATTCTAGTGAACGTTCCCAAACTTCAATCTTTTCACAAATTCATAACAGACAAATTGAGTACCAGAAGGCTGTGTC
Source organism: Paratinospora sagittata (assembly GCA_035771175.1). NCBI lineage: Eukaryota > Viridiplantae > Streptophyta > Magnoliopsida > Ranunculales > Menispermaceae > Paratinospora > Paratinospora sagittata. The sequence continues at coordinate 62,327,812 of CM069590.1, forward strand.
AATCAAAGCAAAAGAGCTTCAGATATGCAATGAACATAAGCCCCCCAAACGCAGCTCCAAGTCAGCACCATTGATTCGGAAACTGATTAAACTGAACAAGCCAGAGTGGCCATTTGCTTTACTAGGTTCGGTTGGTGCTGTTTTGGCTGGCGTGCAATCTCCTCTATTTGCTCTTGGAATCACATATGCCCTGGATGCATTCTATTCTCATGATGACTCAAAAAGCAAGCATGAGATCCAAATTATCTCTCTCGTATATCTTGGAACAGCAGTTGTTACAGTACCAATATATATTCTACAGCACTACTTCTATACCTTAATGAGAGAGCGGCTTACTACTCCTGTTTGCCTCCTCATGTTCTCAGGTTCTCATCCTACATGTTTGAATCTTTTCAGTGCTTAATTTGGTTGATAAACTCAGTTCATAATTGTTTCTCTCTTGGCGACTTGCATGTTGCTTCTGAAATACAGCAATCCTTCAGAATGAGATTGGGTGGTTTGATTTGGACGAGAACAATTCCGGATCACTGCTATCAAATTTAGCAGCAGGTGCAACTATAGTGAGAAGTACTCTTGCTGAGCGTCTATCAACAATAATGCAGAATATAGCCCTTACCATGACAGCCTTTGTCATTGCTTTTATTCTCTGTTGGCGTGTTGCTTGTGTTGTAATTGCCACCTTGCCCTTTCTAATTGCATCTTTCATAGCTGAGGTTGATCTCAAACACCCTAATATCATTATTTAGGCTTAGGGAATGGGATTATTTGCAAGCTTTCATTGTACATCTGTACCAACTTCTTTATTTTCTATAATTCTTTTTTAACTTGTGTTTGCAGCAACTATTTCTTAAGGGGTTTGGGGGAGACTATAGCCAAGCTTATTCTCGGACTACTGACCTAGCCTGTGAAGCAATAGCAAATATCCGCACTGTGGCTGCATTTGGTGCTAAGGACAGGATTTTAGATAGATTTGTCTCAGAACTAAACCAGCCTGCCAAACAAGCACTTCTACGTGAGCATATATCCGGTATTTGCTATGGTGCATCTCAGCTCTTAGCATTCTGTTCTTACGCACTGGGCCTTTGGTATGCGTCAATCCTCATCAGGAAACAGTATTCAAACTTTGGAGACACCGTGAAGTCATTCATGGTGTTAATCGTCACTGCTCTATCTATAGCCGACACACTTGCACTTGCACCTAATATCACTAAGGGATCACTAGCACTTGGACAGGTCTTCAATATACTTGAAAGGACAACAGCCATTGAACCAAACAATCCAAAAGCAGAGGTTTTAACAGAACTTAAGGGAGATATAGAATTCAGAAATGTTAGTTTCAAGTACCCTCGAAGGCCTAACATTGCTGTTCTTGATGATCTCAATTTAAAGGTCACAGCTGGAAGCAGCCTTGCAATAGTGGGACAAAGCGGACCGGGTAAGAGTTCTATAATCTCATTGCTAATGAGATTCTATGATCCTACCTCAGTTGTGATTCTGATCGATGAACATGACATAAGAAGTGTAAACTTAAGGTCCTTTAGGCTAAAGATTGGATTGGTTCAACAAGAACCTGGATTATTCTCCTCTATGATATACGAAAACATCCAATACGGGAAGGAAGGGGCTTCTGAAATAGAGATCATGAAGGCCGCCAAGGCAGCAAATGCTCATGTTTTTATCTGTAGAATGTCCGAAGTGTACCAGACCCGAGTTGGAGAGCGAGGAGTACAGTTATCAGGGGGTCAGAAGCAGAGGATTACAATTGCTCGAGCGATATTAAAAGACCCGGCAATTCTTCTTTTGGATGAAGCCACTAGTGCATTGGACACAGCGTCAGAGAAAGTAGTTCAGGAGGCTCTTGATAAGCTAGTAAGGCCGGACTAATATTATTGTAGTGCATAGGTTATCAACGATACGGGAAGCGAACGTTATTTTGGTATTGCAGAATGAAAGGGTGGTTGAAACTGGCAGTCATGAGGAACTTTGAAGTACGGCTGGATCTATTTACACAAGGCTCATTAGTCTACAACAGGCAACTAACTGAAAAATTCTTGGGCGATTTATGCTTTAAGAAAATGGTGATGGGCAAGTAAGAAAAACTTTTCAAATGCTAATTCAGGGAGAATATGTTCCTTTCTGCAGATTGAATGGAAGAGGATTTGGGTCATCAATTTTAGCTGATTTAGCCAAGGATTTTCCTACATACCAGGAAATATTTGTGCATGGCAGGAAACATATATATTGTGGATCATTTAAAACAAGTATTATTATTTATTAATGTTTCTTGTGTTATTGAAGTGCTGTAGGACTTGGTTCTTTGAAATAAATGCTTTTTGGTAGGGTACTTTGAATGAGTATGAGCCACAGAACTGCTCTCACCCTTATTGAAGGAGGAGCCAATTACTCGTTGAAATTCCAAAGAGAAGGCTGGCCACTGGTAAAAACGGAAAAATTGAAAGAACAAAATGGATGTGAATTGCAATAGTAGTATTAGTGAGAAATGTTGAAAAGACTGACTGAAACCTCCTTTTTTTGTATCCAAAACACCAAAAAACCTATTTAGTTTAAGGATTCTAAAAACAATTTTTCACCTTTTTTTTTGTTAAGAAAATAATAAATATTGTTTTTTGAATTTTCTCTTTTTGGATTGTATTTCTATTATTGGATTACAAACCAAACTCAGCCTTAGATCACACTTCCATACATTTTGAGACTGTGGTCCTTTTCTCAAAACTTTATAATGTTTCAAAAAACCTACAGTATATGGTTAAAATTGCAAAATATATAGTCTTGTAAGGATCTGCTTGGTACACCTTTTGTAAAAGTGTTTTTTTTTTTTTAAATGCTTCCAAAAAATTTATTTTTTGAAAAAATTAGTCTCATTTAATTAGCTTCTCCAAAAAGTTTAAAAAATGTATATATTTTCCATCGCAACTAATTTGGTCGAAGCTTCCATTAACTGTTTTTCAACCAAAAACTAATTTGTAAATGGTCAACTAAACGCAGCTAAACAATTGGGTAAGTGGTCATATACTCATATAGTGTTATTGTACTGTTACACCTAAAACCAATTCTTCAGTAATGTTGGTCAGATTGAAGAATCTAGTTTCAAACATCCAATTGGTAGCTAAACAATTAATAATTCTTATAATTAAAGAGATGTATCTTTTATAGATTTAGTTGGATGATAGATGAATTCAAAGTCTCAGAAGGTAAAGAAAAGAAGCAGCAATCAATTGGTTTTGACTTAATTAAATGCCCTTTTGCTGTCAATTTGGAATTCCATGTATATCATTTTAAGTGTTCATCAACATGTGCTACTGTTGAGCATTTACAAACTATTTTTTGGTTGAAAAATAGTTTTGAAAGCTAAGACCAAAAAAAAAATTAAAAATAAGAAAACATGTGCTACTGTTCATGTTTTGTAACCCTGTACATTATGAGCTTAAATAATGTTTGATTAACATATTTTGTTAACATTATCCTGAGAGTTGTTGGATCGTCTCGAATTACATATTGATGTGTGATTTGAGACGATCTAACAACTCTTAAGGGCAATATCAATAAAATATGTTTGAAAAATATGTTTCCAAAATATTTTTTTATCCTGACAAAGGGATGGAATAAGGAATTGACCCTATACCTATTAGAAGATTGTAATATGGTCATTCATATTTAGCTTAAGGGGCATATAGTTTAATTGGTAAGACACATCTTTCACCTTTCTCGATCCCTAATTTATTATTACCAGCTCCTATCCCTTCTTCAGGCCGTCAGTTTCTCTGATCGTCCTGATCGTTTATCATGGTCTCTTGACAATTCTGAGGTGTTTTCTTGTCATTCATTATTTTCCCTCTTAGTTGACGATCCCTCTTCCCCTTCGATCCCCTCCATCTCTCATCTTTGGAGTGCTCATATTCCCTCGAAAGTGAAGATTTTTGGATAACTCTTGTTTCATAGGAAGCTTCTTACGGTCGATGTGCTTCAATGGCGTTTTAGCTCGATTTGTCTCTCTCCGGGTGTTTGTATTATGTGTCTCCAAGATGCGGAGTGTGCAAAACATCTATTTATCTCGTGTAGGATGGCTAGGGTTATTTGGTTTAGTTGGGTGGATTTTTGGCCCTCTCTTTTTTTTTTGATTCAGTACATCTTTCACCTTTCTGTAGGTTGGAAGTTTAAATTAGGATGGTATAGCATGTGCTTATCTAAAATATTTATTTTCTCTTCACTCGCCGAGCTTCACTACCAATCCAACCACTTACTCAACCAACTTAACTCAATTAAGTTTTTTCTCAATTACATGGCTAGCTACATAAATTTACTTATTCCACTTTGTTCAGTCAAATGTTAAGTCGACATTTAAATTACTATTACCCCAACCACTTAACGGTTCCCAAAAAAAAAAGAACAATTTCTGATTTAGCCCATGGGATTATGCTAATCTTCTTTGTATCATATAATTTTATGGATTGCGTCCAAATAAATTTCCTTTTATTTATTTATTTATCTTTTACTAATCTATTGAAATGAAATCTTGTGACTAACTATTCAAACAAATCTTGTAACATATATAGAAACTAAAAATGAGTGATGTTACTATATATAGTCATTATAGACTCGACCATATGACAAATTAATTAGTTAACAAGAATAAAGGGTTGTAAGAAATTGTGAGCCCCCATCCCACCCATTTGTAAAGATGAATATGTTGATGCAGGCTTGAAAACCCAGCTTAATGCTTCAGCTATTGGGGTTATAATCAGGGATAGTGACGGCCAAGTTCTAGACGCAATGGCTAAAAACATTAAACGTTGCCTCCCTGTCAGATTAGTTGAGGCAATAGGCGTTGGAGAAGGGCTATTATTAGCTTTGCATTGGGTTATCCATCTGGATTACGTTGAAGTAGGCTATCATACTGTGATGACAGCTCTTAAATCAGTCAACCAAGGCGTCGATGAATTCTCTATGCTGATTGAAGATCACTGTAAATCTCTTATCTTCCTTTTTCCTAATGTGAATATTAAGAGTGTGTTTAGAGAAGGTAACATTGCAACCCATACATAGGTTTAGTTAGTATGCTTTGGACGTTGATGATTTTGTAGTGTGGTTGGAGGAAACCCCTCCACTTGTTTCTGATGTTGTTCGGGAAGATTTTACAGGCCTTAAGTAACCGAAACTCATTTTCTTAAAAAAAAAAAAAAAAAAACAAAAAATAAAACAAAAAAATCAGGTTCTTATTTAAATCAAATCAAATGAAACAAATGTAATATTTTTCATTTCTAAATCTCAATTACATGAAGCTTTTCTATATATTTTCTCTCTCATCAAAATAGAAAAAAGAAACTTTTCTCTATATATTAATATGAAGTGAATAGTTGAACAATTCATGACAAAGCTTTTTATTAACCATTGATTCTAAAGACGTATAAAATGGTAAATTTCTATTTTATCTATTTTAAATCATTAAATGTTCACGTCCCATTGTCCCCTAATCATTCAAAAAAAAAAAAAAACTTAAATATTATCTAATCTACTCCAATTATTTTTATTTCCACCATTGACCCAGAACCTTCTCTCTTCTTTTTTATTTGGAGAATGTTATTTTGACTATAATAGTTATAAATTTTAAATGTAACTATAAATGCACAACGATTAAATTATTTATTACACATCTTAAAACATGTAACATACATTTATTTAATGATTATGAATATATATATAGTAGTTACACTTTTTATAGCTAAATTAACATTTTCCTTTTCAATTTTTCAAATAAACCAACACTTTTCCTTCATGTAAATATAAATACTTTATATTATAAAATATATTTCATTTTAATCAATAAATAACAAAAATAATAATGCCCAATACATGCACTTTGTTAAAAGTCCAGTGTACACTAGACTTTTAACAAAACTTGATTGCCGACGTGGCAGTTCCTAAGCGAAGGGCTAAAAAACTCAAAATCAGATTCATGGAGACACAGGATCCAAAGCCCCTTACGTGGTTAATTAATGAGCGATTGCTTACAGTCACAAGTCAATATATGATAAGTGCGATTGATTGATTGAGATAAATGCCCATACGTCCAAACGTTTTTATAAGAAGTTCGTTGAAAGCATTAAATGAGTTCTATCAATCCAATTCATCTCGCTTTCATTGATTCTCCAGTAATCATTAATGCGGTTGGAAGCAGAAGAAGAAAAAGAAGATCAATAAGATCACGAATAAGAATAAGAAGCAGCAGATGAAGATCTAGAACAAGAATAAGAAACAGCACTCACATATCAATATGCAGCAGCAGCAGGATCGAAAAGTTCGAGATGATCGGAAGAAGAGAGTTTTTGGACTCTTTTATTTCGCGGACAAGACCGATTACTTCTTGATGATTATTGGAAGCATTGCTTCGTGTATCCATGGAATGGTACTACCAGTGTTCTTCTTGATCTTTCAGAAGTTGGTTCATTCCTTTGGAACTCTATCTAAAGATCCTCGGAGTTTGGTTCCTCAAATCAGTAAGGTATATATATACGTACGGATCGATCTTGCGTGGTCCTGTCTTAATTGATATCCTTTCTGTTTGGAGTTGTTGTTCGTATTTCTATTTATACATGCTCTTTATTAATGGGTTTTTTGTTGTGACATGGAAGAGCCCCTTTTGTTAGGGCAATTACAGTTCCTGTTTAATTAGTTTAGGGCCAATTGGATTTTTTTTTTTAAATAAAACAGTCTCTCTCGACCTTTTTTTTATGTTTTATTTTAATTTTTGGCTTTGAAGATATTATTTAAAATAATCTTGTTTAAATTATTGGTAAAAATATCATTTTAAGGATATGAAGCTCATTTTATATTCATTTTTCTTTCTTTTTTTATGCTTTATTAGAATAATTCTGATAAATTTCCACTAACTTTTAATTTCTTTTTTTCTATAATATTGGTTAGATTTTAATTTCTTCTTTGACTACAGGATGCTTTGTTCTTAGTTTATCTTGGTATCGGTGTCTTGCTATCAGCATGGATTGGTATGTTCCATCAGCTTGATTTTACAGTTTCTTATATGTTGAATCTTTATTTTTCTTCCTAGTAATTTTCCTCGTAGCCTTAATAATTATGTCTATCATTACAAGATTAATTTAGCAAATCTCATGTTAGGCCATATTAAGGCCAAAAAAGAAGCCACTAGACCATAATTATAAAAAATATAATATAAAAATAAATAAAATATTAAAATAATAATATTTTATTCATGACTCAGAATTCAATTCAATTCATTCAGATCTGAGTAATCATAAGTATATTCGAATTTTCAAGAGAAAGAGTCTCATTGTTCTTTCCTTGAAAGTAAAGAGAAAGTTGTAATCTACAGTCTATAGTGAAGTTTTTACATTCTACACTTGAACGTAGGTCTCAGAATCGAACTACGTAAAACTTTTATCCCTCTACTCTTTATAATTATTGTCTTTATTTTACCATTTAGTAGTATAATATTGTATACGTTTCTTAAGAAGTGGTGTTAAAACCTCTTAGAAATTCGTAGTATGCTCTGTGGTTGCGGCCTTAGCTGATCTTTCACATCAAAGGTCTTTTTTGAGACAACACTATTAACGTGTACGATGCTATTCACTTGCATGACACTATTCACACATACAATACTATTCACCATGTGACACTATTTCAAAGTATATGATATTATTCATGTACACAGTACTATTTACGAGAAATAGTGGGAATCAGCGTATATCAATTATTCACACATATCACTGTTCATATGTGTACCATGTCAAAGAATCAATGCATTATACCGTTACTCTTCTGAATCAACAATCAATATAGTTAGTCAAATTCAGTCTTATTCTTAGTAACTTTAAATAGTGAACAGGAGGCAGTTTGTTGCTTCAGAAGACTTGATATTTAAGCGGGTTCAGTATGATCCCACCTCTCAGCCTGGAGACTAGACTAGTTGACTTTATTGAGAATTTTTCACTCTGTTAAGATAAATGTTAGATATCCAAATGAGGCACACAGACAAAGACACCACAGGTCAGTAAACAACTTAGTAGGTTTCAGCTCAGTGCGTCCCCTCTAATTTATTATTATTTGGTGTTGATCAAATCTTGCGTCAACATCTCATAATTCCATCACTAATTAATCTGAAAGATTACCCAATTAATTTTGTTCAACTGATTATTATTGTTAATATTATTTACAATAATAGAGGAGAATTAATAAGAAGTTAAATTCTCAGGAATTGCTTGTTGGATGCATACGGGGGAGAGACAAGCAGCACACCTGCGAGAGAAGTTTCTTCAATCTATTCTGAAACGTGATATTAGCTTCTTTGACATGGAAGCAAAGGATGAAAACATCACCTTTGCCATCTCAAGTGATGCTATTCTTGTGCAAGATGCAATTGGTGATAAGGTTTTTTTCTTTTTTCTTTTTTCGTTTCTTGCTTTAGAACTAATTAACTAAGAGTTATTGTTGTTGACATGTTCTTTTCTTTTCTTTTCTTTTTTCCTTAAATTTGGTGTATTTAAATTGTTTTGCAGATTGGGCATGGCTTGCGATACGTCTCTCAGTTCATATTTGGTTTTGCTATTGCATTTACTGAAGTATGGCAGCTTACACTTGTCACCTTGGCTGTTGTTCCATTGCTTGCTATTGCTGGAGGTGCATATGCATTGGTTCTGTCTAGTTTGTCAAAGAAGGGTGAGACTGCTTATGCCGGGGCTGGAAAATTCGCAGAAGAGGTAGTAAAGTAAAGCGTAACTTCATTCCGAATACTTCATCCTTACTTCATGTTAAAATGATCCATGTAGTCTGCTACACCAAGGAAAAACAAAAAAAATCCTGGCTCTGCCCCCTGCCCATCACCAAAACTAACATTGTCCAATTAGATTAATTAATGGAATCACTCAAAATATCCTTACTTTTCTAGGTTATTCATTAATGATTTACTTTTTCAAGAGGACAAGATCAAATGCTTATATATGGACATTAAACATGGCAAACTATGTTGTTTTAATTCTTAAGGCTTCTAAATGGGCTATAACCTACTCTGTATCTAAGCAACCTCAAGCAGCAGTGCAGCTTCTTACTGTGAGTTTCATGTGCTAAAATTGTAATCGTAGAAGAATATTCATATTATGCAATATAGAAAATGCTAGGTATCATTGAAGATGCAGGTTTTTTTTTTTTTTTTTAAGTCCTGCACCAACAGTCTTGTCTGCCTTGATAAGACTACACATAGTAAGTGGAGTGTCATTAATTTCTTTTGGTTTTACTTCATTTATATGAACCTTGCTACCTGAATTAATATCCTTTCTGGGCTTCCTACTTCATTTAAAACCTTTGGCCTCATGTCATGTTTCCATATTTGATCTATTTATCGTGCATTAACCATTTCCTTTAATTAACCCCATTGAGCCCAGTGAATGTTTTTATTTTATCTTTTTGTGACCTCTCCACTAACCTGTTGCAATTAGTTGCTCATCCCATTTTGTGAATAAGTTGATCTGATTTCTTAGCATTCAGGTTGATCTCTGATCTCTCCACTTTAAAACCTGACTTCTGATTATATGGATGTCATTCAGTTCAATTCCCTTCTTGAATGATAGACCATAATACTTGCAGCTGTTACTTTGACTTTATTTTTAGGCTCAATTTTCACCACACTTTTGTACTCCCTATCAATTTGCATTCCTTAATAATCCCTTTGATGCGGCTGATGTTTCTTTCATACCATAAATCAGGTTATTTCACAAGTTCGAACTGTGTATTCATTCGTTGGGGAGGACAAGGCAGTTGAAAGATATTCAAGATTACTAAGAAATGCCCTGAAGTTGGGAAAGAAGAGTGGGTTTGTAAGAGGAACTGGTCTAGGCATTATGTATGCAGTCATGTTTTTTTCATGGGGTTTCCTCCTCTGGTACTCAAGTCTCCTCGTCCGGCGTCATGACGTCTATGGATCTAAAGCATTCATGACAATTGTCAATGTTATATACAGTGGATTGTAAGTTTTTGGTCGAAATATGAACGATTTTTTTTTTCTTTTTGCATTCTCAAAAAACATAGTTGTATCAAATTTAATTTTTTGTACTTGCAGTGCTCTTGGGCAAGCTGCTCCGAACCTTGCTGCTGTTGCTAAAGGTAAAGCTGCAGTAGAAAAAATTATAAGTATGGTTGAAGCAGATGGCACTTCCGAAAAGAGAAATGAGGGAATAGTTTTGCCTAGAGTAGAAGGACAGATAGACTTCTGTGAGGTGTCATTTGCCTATCCCTCAAGATCGTCTATGGTCTTTGAAGCCCTGAGCTTTTCAGTAAGTCCTGGGAAAACCGTTGCAATTGTCGGTCAGAGTGGATCAGGAAAAAGTACCATCATATCCTTGATTGAGAGGTTCTACAATCCTACATCAGGTATCATGAAATTTAATCACCATATCATGAAATTCAATCACTGTTAAAATTTACAAATTTCATGATTATGCAAAATCCAAATTATGGCTTAATTACTTTAAATGATATTCATTAGGTAAAATTTTGTTGGATGGGCATGACTTGAAGAGTCTTCAGTTGAAGTGGCTGCGAGAACAGATGGGACTGGTTAGCCAAGAACCAGCGCTGTTTGCTACAACAATAGCTGGGAATATACTAATTGGTAAAGAAGATGCAAACATGGAGGAGGTTGTGGAAGCTGCAAAAGTTTCAAATGCTCACTCTTTCATACAAAGTTTTCCCAATGGTTATAATACCCAGGTTAGTATTTACCTCTCAGAGTCATCATTGACATAGCGTTGACTTGTTCATTCCAAACACCTAGTCATCGATAATGCTGTCTGTAACATTGGTTAGACAAGGATCAAGCTACCTATAATTTTTGGCATAAATTATCCAATTGAGTGATTGAAGTATTATCATCTAAACCTCAAATGGATGACCTGGTAAAGTTGAGCCCCAATAAATGCTTCAGGAACTTGAAGGTTCAGGGTTTGGCACAACCCCAGGGTCCGATGTAGCCCAATAATCACAGTGCATACCTGGGGACAAGGTGACTGCACGTGTTGGTGGAAAATCCTCTGCCTAATTTACTTCTTCTGATAGCTTCATGCTTATATATCAGTATTTGAGACTTCATTTTCACTAGAAACTCATTTTCTAAAATTTTATATTATTTGGATTAAGGTGGGAGAGGGAGGAACTCAGCTATCTGGAGGACAGAAACAAAGAATTGCCATTGCTAGGGCACTTCTGAGAAATCCAAAGGTTCTACTTCTAGATGAGGCCACTAGTGCTCTTGATGCAGAGTCCGAGCTACTTGTTCAGCAGGCACTCAATACAATCATGTCAAAACGGACAACAATTGTAGTTGCGCATAAAATGTCCACAATTCGCGATGTTGATACAATTATTGTATTGAAGAATGGGCAAGTTATTGAGATCGGGAACCATGCAGAATTGATGTCCAAGGGAAAAGCAGGAGAATATGCTACTCTAGTGAAAATGCAAGTACTATCCAACATTAAGAATAATCAACCAGAAGATTTAGGAGGATTTTCTGAGATTTCTATCTTTCCAGGACATCCTAACATTCAAACTCTTATCCAGGGTCCCAAGTCGATTGACAAAAGTGATATTCAGATGAGCAGCCAAGAGTCTGTCCCAATTCCAACCAGCTCCTCATCAATATGGAAACTGATTAAATTAAATGCACCAGAGTGGTTGTATGCATTACTTGGGTCGGTGGGTGCAGTTCTGGCAGGCATAGAAGGTCCCATATTTGCCTTAGGAATAGCGTATTCATTGGATCTATTCTATTCTAACAATAACTCAAAAATCAAGCATGACATTCAAGTGATCATTGTTATATTAGCTATAATGGCAGTTGTCACAGTGCCTATATATCTTTTACAACACTATTTCTGTACTTTGATGGGCGAGCGACTTGTATCTCGTGTTCGCCTTTTCATGTTTAGAGGTACATTTCTTTACTTTTCTTTGTCATCATCTTCTTAAAGAGCTGATATACAACTATAACAACAGTTTAAAAAAAAAAACATTCGTTCAATTCTCTGGTTCAGCATCATGATCCCAATCCTCTGTCACTTCTAGTTTAAGAGACATTGTTGGAAAATTCTAGTATTTTCAGATATTCACTTACTACTTCAACCCGACAAAATATCCTTTTTGCTCTTTCCTCTACCATTTTAGAACGATTAGCATTCATCTTTCTTGTAATTTTAGCTATTACCATGCCATGTTTAACTGTCTTCTCTGTCTCTTCACTTGTTCTCAATATCAGATGTTAGAGCTACTTCTATTCTTCCTTTATATGTCAATCTCTAACTAATTTTATTCATGCATAACATATCATTCCCCACGATCTTTGAACTACTTGTGTGCTGTCCTCCATGGTTTTGTTTTATAATTTTTTGCTTGTTTCTTGGAACCACAGCTATACTTCGTAATGACCTCAGCTGGTTTGACATGGACCAGAATAGCACTGGTTCTCTAATCTCAACTTTAGCAGCAGATGCGACATTGGTAAGAAGTGCACTTGCAGACCGTTTATCAACAATCATGCAGAATATCTCGCTCACTGTAACAGCATTTGCAATTGGATTTAAACTCTGTTGGCGCTTGACATTGGTTGTCACTGCAACCTTTCCCATCCTCATTTCAGCTTCCATAGCTGAGGTAGTTCTTGAATTCCCCTAATCCTCTTATCTCTCTGAGTTTATATATATATATATATATATATATATATATAATGTAGTATTTCCCAAATGTTGGGCACTGAAGCCTTACTCTCTTATTGTATTTGCAGCAACTATTTATGAAGGGATTGGGAGGAGACTACTCCAAGGTTTACTCTCGAGCTACTGCCTTGGCACATGAAGCGATCACCAACTTCAGGACTGTGGCTGCATTTGGTTCAGAGGACCTGATTTCAGCACAATTTGCAACCGAACTGAACCTATCAAACAAACAGACGCTCATTCGTGGGCAATTATCAGGTATTGGATTTGGATTGTCACATTGCCTTGCCTTCTGTTCTTATGCACTTGGCCTTTGGTATTCATCGATTCTCATCAAGCAGCAAGATCTAATCTTCGAAGACACTATGAAGACCTTCATTGTGCTTCTCTTCACTGCAAATGCAATAGCAGACACTCTTAGTCTTACACCTGAAATCGTAAAGGGGTCACAGGCTCTCCAATCAGTATTTAGCATTCTAGAAAGGAAAACAGCCATAGAACCCGATGATCCAACATCATTAGTGTTAACAGAAATGAAGGGAAATATAGAGTTTGTGAATGTTATCTTCAAGTATCCATCAAGGCCAGACATTGTCGTTCTTGATGACTTCAATTTGCAAGTGACGGCTGGCAGTAGTCATGCAATAGTGGGCCAAAGTGGCTCTGGAAAGAGCTCTGTGATTGCTCTTATAATGAGGTTCTATGATCCCACCTTGGGTGTAATTACAATTGATGGGCATGATATTAGAGGTCTAAACTTAAAATCTTTAAGGCTGAAGATTGGACTAGTTCAGCAGGAGCCAGTGTTGTTCTCTACCTCAGTTTATGAAAACATCCTCTACGGGAAGGATGGAGCCTCTGAAATTGAGATCATAAAGGCGGCAAAGGCGGCAAATGCCGAAGAATTCATCAGTAGAATGCCTGATGGTTACCAGACCCAAGTTGGTTCACAAGGAGCACAGCTCTCGGGGGGTCAGAAACAAAGGGTGGCAATTGCTCGAGCCATACTGAAAGACCCAACAATTCTTCTTTTGGATGAAGCGACTAGTGCATTGGATACAACCTCGGAGAAGTTAGTCCAAGAGGCCCTTGATAAGTTAATGGAAGGAAGAACGACTGTAATTGTAGCACACAGGTTATCAACCATTCGTGATGTGAAAGTGATTTCTGTAATGCAGTATGGGAAGGTGTTGGAAACTGGCAGCCATGAGGAACTGAGCACTCAACCTAGTAGTATCTACTCACAGCTAGTGAGTCTTCAACAGGAAAGCAACGGAGTGGTCTCGAGCTAACAGAAGGTTCAAAATCTGCTAAACCGGAGGAGAAAGTTACTTTGGCTGGACATGATTGAACCTACAATAACAAAGGAGAAACAGAAAAGAGTCGGGAATTTCAAATTTGTGTCGTAAGATGTTCTTTCCTCTAAATGATTCTGTATTTTACTGCTTTTTCTCTTGTTTGTTGGCAAGGGCTTTGTACTTAATGGTTTCATTATATATAACCAAGAAGAACACTAAGGAAAACAAGAAAAAGGTTCTTGTTTTCAATGTGGCTTCTTTCTCCTTGGCATGTACACGTAGCTCTTCCTTTTATACGTGTGTTTGTGTGTGTGTGTGTGTGTTTTTTTTTTTTTGAAAAAACAACGTGCCCTAAACCCCATTATCCTACCTGTATGGTATCAGGGCCTTTGAAAACTCACTAATTTTCACACTAACAGTTACAAGAAAGGCCAAGCGTTACACAAACCAAGCACGAACCAATATTTGAAAATTTGTTCTGTCCATCTGTTTGTCACTTCCTCCTGTATGGCCTATGCACAAGTTAGGAAGGCTTTATATGCATTTAAGACATATTTAATAAATTTTGAATGGTAAAGGCCACTACTCTTAAGACTCGAACTTGCGATACTCCACAGCCCTCCGAGAGCTTAACATCTGTGTTTGTATGAAGGTGACATGAAAACCTTAATTAATGTTATCAGTTGGAGTTAAGTACATGATGCATATTTTACAATTTGATTCCTCTAGTATTGATTTTTATATTAAATCAAATGCGAATCCTATGTCTTTATTTATTATCTACATCTCAAGTCAATTAGCAAAGTAGTTATTATATATAATAATTACTTAATGAGGGTAGAGGTAGAAGATGCCAGGAAGTTCTTAAATTGACTAGCATATAAAAGACAATCCCCTCAGTAGAATACATAGTTATTACTACACCTTCTTATAATTGGAAGGGAAGCTTATGTTTTCATTTGCCGAGGAATTTATATAAAACTTGAGAAATCGTTTAAGATACAATGAGGCCGCAATGGAGGAAACATAATTAGTAGCATTCTTTTGGCTGCATGAAATAATAAATTCCCATTACCCTTCAAAAGTGAATCTATTAGTCAATAGGCAAAATTTTCTTTTTTAAATTTATTATTTTCTTGTATTCAATTTAACTCAAGAGAGTTATTTCTCAATCACTTGAAGTTAGCTACGTGAATCTCGTGAGAATCCGCTTGCTTTGCTTTTCACTACAAAAAGTTTTATCAATATTGTTTTGCACTTTACTATGCATGCACAAATTTGTTAGTACTTTATATATATATATATTTCAAGGACTCTGATGCTTAATGTTTTTTAAAGAGTATAAAATGTCATTTCTCCAAAAACATTTAGGAGTAGGTGTATTAGCGCTCCCGTGTCCGTTAGATCACCAACATAAATACAATTAAGTACATGTGTTGAGATCGTGATTAAGCAGAACGCCTACATTTATAACACCTGTCGCTCCCCATGCATATTTATCTTTTTTCCTTTAAAAATTTACCTAATTTATCATTTCTAAAGCAAAATATATAACAAATTCTAACAAATATTATCTTGCGTTTATTTAATATTATTAGTGGGTTCAACTTTAAATATTAGTCTAAGTATGTTTTAAGATAAGGTAAAGTCTTACCTCTTCTCACACTAATAAAAAATATTTTCTTAAGAAAAAAAATAAAACAAAACCTTTGAAACTTGCTTTTATGATATTTTTTTTCTTAAGAATGAAAAGCTAGAAAAGTTAACCCTCCGTCCAAACTAGCAGATGTTCCCTTGTTTCCATTGTTTGGTAGCGGGTATTTGTCAATCCATACCAATGACACAACATAGAGATGCAGAGAAAAAATAGACCGAATGACCAAACATCCAAAACATTAAAAGACATTGGAATTTTATTAAGGACTGACTGACATGGCACACCAAAGCGATTGCCGATAAAAACGGGGCGCTAAGGGGGAACTCTTCACCGCCATGGAAGCTTATTAGAGAGAGAGAGAGAGAAAAGAGAAAAACAGATTCTCTCTTCTTCCTTTTTTTTTTTTTTTTTCTCTCATTTCTAGGGTTTCTTTTGGGTTTCACAAAAAATCTCGATTCTTTCTCATCTTTATCCTTCATCGCGATTGAACTCCAAATCACTACGCATAAGCTCAAGTAAGCTTCTTTGAGCTCTTTTCTTTTCTTTTTCTTTCTTCTATATTTAAAATAAAAAATAAAAAAATCCATTCTTTTTTTTTAACATCGAATGATAAAAGAAACGCAATTTCTTGGGCACTTGAAACCTAGAAGTTGTTGATTTTTAGGGCTTTTTCTCTGGTCGGATTGTTTAGGTCATTCGGTTCTTGGATTCAATCAAAAGGTAGGGTTTTGGATTTAAACAAAAGAAAAACCTAAAAATTTGAAAAATTTGTGATTTAGAAATGCTGGGGCTTGATAGATCGGGGAAAGCTTGATCGCCGCCGGAGGCGAGCGGCTTCTTCTCGGCCTGATTTTGATTTTGTATGGAAACACGGAGTCGAAAGCGGGCGGAGGCCTCCTCAGCAGCCCCTTCATCTCAACCTACCACCCGATCAAGCAAGAGAGCTCGTTTATCCGTATCGTCTTCGTCTAACCCCGTTGTTTCTACAATCTCCACCCGTTCCCGTCTGAATTCGCGCTCGCAGGACTCGTTGGCATCGGCTGCTATCGCCATGGACTCTAACAACAACAACAACACTGAATCGTCCGGCTCGGGTACCCGGCGTGAATCCGGCAGCGGTCGGCGTGGAAAGAATCAGGTTTCTGAAAGAGAAAAAGATTTGGAGAAAGGGAAAGAAAAGGAGCCTGAGGTTAGGGTTAGAGAAAGAGACAGAGATAGAGATATGGATAGGAGCTTAGGGCTTAGTATAGATGGTGGGATGGACGATGATATTGACAGTGAGGGTACTGCTGGTATTTTACATCAGAATTTGACGTCTGCGAGTAGCGCCCTTCAAGGGCTTCTTCGGAAGCTTGGCGCTGGGCTAGATGATCTATTGCCTTCGTCTGCCGTGGGAGTGACATCGTCCTCTCACCAGAGTGGGCGGCTTAAGAAGATATTGTCTGGTTTGAGGGCAGATGGGGAAGAAGGGCGGCAAGTTGAGGCCTTGACGCAGCTCTGCGAGATGCTGTCGATTGGGACTGAGGATTCTCTTAGCACATTTTCTGTGGATTCGTTTGTGCCCGTGCTCGTTGGTCTGCTCAATCATGAGAGCAATGCTGATATAATGTTGCTTGCTGCAAGGGCGCTCACTCACCTATGTGATGTGCTTCCTTCATCTTGTGCAGCAGTTGTGCATTATGGTGCTGTTTCATGCTTTTGTGCCCGGCTTCTAACTATCGAGTACATGGATTTGGCTGAACAGGTATGTGTCATACATGTATAGATTCTATGTATAACTTGCTAATAATACAGGAGTTTACTTAGTTTTCCATTTGTTTTATTTAAATTTAGTTTTATGTGTCACAGAGCTTGATATATTCAACCCATAGAATGTAAGAGGAATGAACAGACTAATAATATATACATTAAAGTTCTCTTAGTGCGGGGAAACTTGGTTTTGGCTCTCACGCTGTAAGGAATGCCACCTTGACCTGCCTTCTCATGCTATAGTTGTCTAGAATTAATTACTTGTGAGTTGAGATTGTTATTCTTTTATGAACTTGTAGTAGCTTGACTCTTGTGTCGTTGTGTTTGTGCTACATCCAGTCACTGCAAGCTCTTAAGAAGATATCTCAAGAGCACCCGACTGCCTGTTTACGAGCAGGGGCACTTATGGCAGTACTATCATACCTCGACTTTTTCTCTACAGGAGTTCAGGTAAGTTAATTCATTAGAATTCTTAAGAATCTGTCGAGTAGTGTTATCATTTCAAAAGGAAGTCATTAACTCATTTTTCTGTTGGTTTGTATTTTGTTTTTCTTAATGTTTTCAGCGAGTAGCACTGTCTACTGCTGCAAATATGTGTAAGAAACTCCCTTCTGATGCAGCTGACTTTGTTATGGAAGCTGTGCCTCTGCTGACAAACCTTCTTCAGTATCATGATTCAAAGGCAAGGTCACAATATCATATTTCACTGATACATCTGTAGAACTTCCCACACCTTTGTATTAATCGTCTTATTAGATTCATAATTTGTGCAGGTATTGGAACATGCTTCTGTTTGCTTGACTAGGATTGCTGAAGCATTCGCATCATCTCCTGAGAAGTTAGATGAATTGTGCAATCATGGTCTGGTTGAGCAAGCTGCCTCGCTGATTTCCATTGGAAATTCAGGGGGTGGCCAGGCATCTCTCAGCACGTCCACATACACGGTAGATGCAACTTTTTGTTATCTCTATAAAATAGTGGCTTGACTAACTTTTTGAATGCTGTTATGACATTGACATCTAAGCTGTACAGGGTTTAATCCGGCTTCTATCTACTTGTGCGAGTGGTTCTCCTTTGGGAGCAAAGACTTTACTTCTCTTAGGAATCAGTGGCATTCTCAAAGATATTCTGTCAGGTTCTGGTCTAGTTGCAAGCATATCTGTTTCACCTGCTTTAACCAGGCCGCCTGAGCAGGTAGGTTGATCTTGTGTGCTACATACTAGTTCTGGATTATAATTAATTTGCAGTTTCATACAGCTAACTGAAGCTTGTCATTACAATTATGAGAAATGCATTATATTAATTACACCTATTTGCGCTGCTGTATGCTTTCATAGTGCATGAGCTCATAGCTTTACTATTTATTATTTAAAATTATGTAATACTCCTGTATTATTATTAATTTTTTTATGAGAAACAGAAATAATTATAATAATAAGTGGGTAAAAGGGTAAAATTAGGGAGTAGATGTCCTCAATGCTTTGGACCATATGGTTAAAACCTACGTTTATTAATTCCTGGGTGTTATTTGAATACTCTATATCCAAAAATGATCAAATTGATTGGACATGTCACAGTCGTCACCTGATCATTACATATAGCGTTTGTGTGAATCATGCCAAGGATCGAAAATTTGACTGCGCCCTTAACTTAGGTCACTTGAAAATTAGAATTAATTCAGAGAAGTTTAATTCGACATGGAGAATTTTTATAAAAATTCGCTAAATTAGAGAAGTTTAGAGAATTTTTGCATATATGCTTAAATATCTAGATTTATTGTAGTATAAGTTAAAATTTAATATAAATAGACACTTCTAATACATACAAATACTCATAAGTGACCTAACAAAATCAATCTTAAGTGGGTTGATGAATTTGAAATAATGGCTTTTGGTCTTAATTCGTTTTCTATGTTTTGGTATTTAATTTTATGGTGGCTTGCCTCTCGACCATATACTTTGCTAGTTTAAAATCCACCATACTTAATTTATTAATTTATTATTTAAATGTATTGCTTTTTCATATTGTTTTATAAGAGACAACTAAAATAAGATGACTTTGAGAACTCTTTTAATGTATTTTTAAGTTTTTATTTTATTTCAACTTTATTTATTTATTTTGTTTGTTTGTTTGTTTTTTTATTGATGAAATAACATTTTAATTTTTTTTCTGTCGAATTTCATTGAATTTTGTTAAATTTTATCCATTTTTTGCATTTTCTGATTGAAAAATAGAAATTTCATCCAAGTTTATCAAAATTTTCAAATTTTATCGAAATATTTTGACGAATTTTTGCATTTTTATTTTACATCCACTTCACACTTTGGTGGTTAAAAAAGCCGAATTTCACCGAATTTCGGCCAAATTTTGAACCATGAATCATGCATTTGGGAAGCATAAGTGTGCCAACTGTGTGATTAGAGAGCAGAATTAGGTGCTGCTATAGGAGCAGAATTAACTCTTTTTCATTGACTTCATTTTTGGAGGAAGAAGTAATTGAATTCAACCTATTCCTCACTAGTAATGAATATCAAGTGCCAGAATGGAATTTGTTTGTTAGAGTAGGTTGATTCTCTTGGTTGCATAATTTCTTAAGGTTATATGACATCAATATCACCATCAAGATGGGGGTTTATCCCACCAATTTAGGGCAAGCTGCATGATTCTCGGTCCACCATTTGACTCTATATCTAGAGTTTTTTTTTCCTTCTTCTGTATTGTCTCAACATAAGTTGAGGACTCGGGGTTGAATTTTATTTTAATATTTTATCACAATTCAAGATTTATATTTCTGTTATTAGTTTACTTCATGTGGTATGGGAAGTCTATCAACTAACCTCCTTTTTTTGTTTTTTAAAAATCTTGTAGCTATTAGCTCCATTTCCCAATCTATTTGGAATGATCGATGTTTACTTTTCTCGCTATTCAACCTAATTCAGGAAGTAGAACGAACTAGTATTCTACAGCATTTTCTGAGTGGAATATGATGTGGTAGGGTATTTGTATTCTCTTCTGTTTTTGGAAACTTGAGGATAAGAAGTGCTGAAAATGTTGGTATTTTAGGAAAAGGAAGACATTAATTGCTCTTTTCTCGAATGTTTTGGTATCTTTGGACAATAATTTTAAATCTAAGGGTTAGTTTAGAAGACTGTCTTCTGTGGTTATTGGATTTGGGTACTATTTATTACATTGGAGCAGTATGAGATCTATGTAGTTGGTTTCTAATAGTTGGGATGAGAGTTTGTCGCTGTTGTATTTCTCAGATTAAATATGGATAGGTTCTTTTCTTGGTCCTCTGAAGGGCGAAAACTTTGTTCTCCACTTGATTGTCTCAATGTCTTTGATGGGTCCTTATCAGTCATTTGTGAAAGGCTATAGTGGGCTAGACCTCCTTTTGTTTTGTTTTTTTGTTTTTTTTGGCAGAGTATTTTACTTGCTCTGTTTTTATTTTTGTGTTCTTAAAGACTACCAGATTTTAGAACTTAGAGTTAGAAGTCATCTCCACTTCCTTTTAAGCCAAAACATGCTTGTGCTTGATTATCTGGAATTGGAAGAGACATATATTTGACTTTCCTCCTGAAAATAGTTTGTTACATAGCTCACTTTGCAATTTGTGTTTCCTTAATAACAGTACTTGTTTTCTCTGGGTCTGTTATACTTCTATATTCAAACTTATTCCTTCAAAATAGTTGTAGATGTCCATTATGTTCTATGTCAGTGTTTGCTTCCTTTTTTGTGGCTGCTAATTGAATGATGGTAGAAAGGAAAATTGCTGATATTCAGAGGGAAAAAAACACTTTATGTTTAATATCACTAGAATGTCTGCATATATTTCCTGACCGACATATGGTTGCTCTTTTAGTGACGTATCTGATTTAATGGCTATGTATGTTTTGTTTGTGAGAATATATTCATTCTGCGCATTAGTGTTACAGCAGTAGTTAAATGACTGATTTTCCATGTTCATCCCATCCAATAGATTTTTGAGATTGTGAATCTTGCGGATGAGCTTCTTCCTCCGTTGCCTCAAGGAACGATATCCCTCCCTACCTGCTCTTTTCTAGTGAGAGGATCCCTTTGTAAGAAGTCACCATCTGGAAGTTCTGGCAAGCAGGAAGATGTTAATGGAAATGTCTCTGAAGTTTCAGCTAGGGAGAAATTATTGCATGATCAACCTGAGCTTCTGCAGCGATTTGGAATGGACCTTCTGCCTGTTCTTGTACAGGTTAGTGCTTCTAATGTGTTCATGTACTTATCTAGTTTCTCTATAAAGTGGCGAAAATTTCCTCTTATTCTTTTCCTTGCTTCTGAAGCAGATATATGGATCCAGTGTCAATGGTCCAGTACGGCATAAATGTCTGTCAGTTATTGGGAAATTGATGTATTTCAGCACTGCAGATATGATTGAATCTTTAAACGGTGTGACAAACATATCAAGGTAGTTAACTATTACTTTCTGCACGGTCCTTTCGGTGTGTTACTTGCTGAAAAATGTTCTTAAAGCGTAATGTCTAAATTCTCACGGTTTGATCTCAGTTTCTTAGCTGGTGTTTTAGCATGGAAAGATCCACAAGTCCTTGTTCCTGCCCTTCAGATAGCCGGGATCCTGATGGAAAAGCTTCCTAGCATTTTCTCCAAAATGTTTGTTAGAGAAGGGGTTGTTCATGCTGTGGACATGCTTATTGTAGCCGATTCATCAAATTCTACTGCTTTGAGGGCATCTTCAACTGAGAAGGATAATGATCCTGTTTCTGGAACACCATCTCGACCTCGACGTTATAGACGACGTGGTGGTTACTATAGTCCAGATGGTAGTTCCTTGGAAGAACTAAAAAGTCCTGCTTCAGGAAACATTGGTTCACCTCAGTCTGCAGTTGAAATTCCAAGTGTCAACTCTAGTCTTCGCATGACTGTCAGCAACTATGCGAAATCCTTTAAAGATAAATATTTCCCAACTGACCCTGGAGCAGCTGAAGTTGGACTAACAGACGATCTTTTACGCTTAAAGAATCTTAGCAAGAAGTTGAATGCCAATTTTGAAGATCAAAAGACTAAATCTAAGGGCAAGTCGAAAGCTTCTGGGTCGCGCCTGGCTGATCTGTCAGCAGATACAGAGGAGCATTTGATTGGAGTGATATCTGAAATGCTGGCTGAACTTGGCAAAGGAGACGGCGTATCTACATTTGAATTCATTGGCAGTGGAGTAGTTGATGCATTGCTGAATTATTTTTCTAGTGGAACTTTTTCCAAGGACAGGGCATCAGAATCTGTTTTGCCTAAGCTACGGCAGCAAGCACTTAGAAGGTTTAAGTCATTTATTGCAGTGGCACTACCTACTGCTGTTAAAGAAGGGAATGAAGCTCCAATGGCGGTCTTAGTCCAGAAGCTCCAAAATGCTCTGTCCTCATTAGAGCGTTTTCCAGTTGTGCTGAGTCATTCACCTAGGTCAGCTACTGGGAGTGGACGCCTGTCATCTGGACTCAGTGCAATATCTCAACCATTTAAGCTGCGTCTTTGTAGAAGTCAAGGAGACAAATCTCTCCGTGATTATTCTTCAAACATTGTGCTCATTGATCCATTGGCAAGTTTAGCAGCTATCGAGGAATTCCTTTGGCCGAGAGTTCAGCGAGGTGAATCTGGGCAGAAACTTTCAGCATCTTCTGGAAACTCTGAACCTGGTGTAACTCCTAGTGGAGCTGGTGCTTCATCACCATCTTCTTCAACTCCAGCATCCACTCGTCGCCATTCAACTAGATCTAGATCAGCTGTGACAATTGGAGGTACAGCAAAGAAGGATCCCCCACAGGATGGAAATGTGAGTTCGTCTAAAGGGAAAGGCAAAGCTGTTCTGAGATCTGCTCCAGATGTGGCAAGAGGACCTCAAACAAGAAATGCCACACGTAGGAGGGCAGCTTCTGATAAAGATGCACAAGCAAAACCAGTGCAAGATTCTAGCTCTGAGGTATGCTATTTTATTTCCTTTTATAAAATGGGAGAGTGGAACAAAATCTATGTTGTTGATGTATTTGCCCCTTTCCCTGTATTAATGTAAAATAATGTGTTTCTTTTCTTCACTTTCCCTTTAATATGACTCATGTTTTTCTACTTGGAATTTACATGTTTCTTGGAAGAACTTACATGGTAGCAAGATATCATCTCTGAGTTATTGGATATCTAGTGAAGTTGAGTAGCCTAGTCATTTTTAGATTTTTAGATACCAAATTTTCTAAAGAAAATAGGTTTGGAAATTTAGAACAAATTAAATGAACATTTTCTTGTGTTCTCTCTTTTGAAAATTATAAATCAAATATCTACAACTTGTTTTATCTTTTTAAGAATTGTTATTTTGATTCTTTTGTTTTTCATGTCCTCTTGCAGTCTATATATAAGCAGATCACAGTTTTCATATTCAATATTGTATATATTAAATGTAATGTGCCATGGATCGGAGTCTGCTTCATGTTTATTTGAGCATTTTAGGAGTACCTTTGCTCACTGAATTTTGATAGAAAAGCCTACATGGATTGGATATTCTAATATTTGATCCATCAATAGTGATTGAGCTTCTATCATGGCTCAGCACAATTTCTAACTTTGTATTTTGTATTTATTTCATTTGTTATCAATCTTTTTCTATTAGCGTATCTTTCTCTCTTTCTATTTATTTTTACTTTCCATGTTATGTAGGATGAGGAGTTGGATATATCTCCTGTTGATATTGACGATGCTTTAGTGATTGAAGAGGATGATCTTTCAGAGGATGAAGATGATGACCATGAAGAGGTATGTTTTCCATGCTTATAATATTTCCTTCAATTACTTTTTGTTTGATGAGAAATTTGGACACCATATTTTGTTCTGTTGACGAAGATTAAAAAACTGACTTTGACATTATCTTTAAGTCACTTGAAATTTGAATTTAAATTTGAGAAGTATAGTTCAACTAATTGTACACTACTATGTGTGCATGTGCATGTGCATTTTGCATGAAGTTGGTGCAGTTAGTAAAGAGGTGGCATTGAAACCTCAAGGTTCTAGGTTCAATTCTTGAACTGCCTCGCCCTAGGGGGTGAGGGGGATTAATGGTCAGGAACGGACTTGATACCTCTCGAGAGTGCGGTCTGTTGATGAAACTGGTTCTACAACTAATTACTAACCTTGAATCTTCTCAAAAAAAAAAAAACCCTGTATAAAAACTCGATTTATGCATTGGTAAATTATCAATTTGTCTTATCCTTCCTACAATACATTACTAAATTACATAGTCTTATCTTGAGATCACTTTTGTTATATTATCATGAATTTTTAAAATATGGATATATAATATAATAGTTTAGTTATGAATCATATATTTTATTGTATATAATTGTATTTATGAATGTTACTTATTAATATTATTATGATAGTTAAATTATATGTTTTTACAATCTAGGGTCAACACAATTTTAAATAGGGCCGAGGTCAAAGCGTGTTGCACCAATTTAAAACTGGACCAAGTTTAGGCACACTTTATACCTTTTAATATAAGGTTGCTCGAACCCAGTTTTTTGCCATTAGTAGAATTTTTTTTTTTTTTTGACAAGAAACAAAATGTAAATTGTATTAACTATGTGAACTGTACAAGAACATACATACGGAACCGAGTCCGCAACTATAAAACTAAACTATCCAAAATTGGTTTGCATCCCCTCAACCAATCCCCTAAGGGAAAACCCCTTGCTAGCTTACTAACACTAATCCAAAGAGAAGCCAAAAAGAATGAACACTCCCAAACAACCCTTATCTCCTTCTCTTGGTCTTCAAAAATACGTGAATTCTGTAAGGACCAAACAACTTTCCAGAAGGACAAAACAACTGCAAAAACAACCACTCTCCGGTAATCTCTAACATGACATGGTAAGACATCAGATTTTATTTACTGTTTCGAAGAAACTATAGATACATAAACAATTGGTACGAAAATGAAATCAATTGCCTTTCATCAAGGTGAATTAAATGCCAAAAAAGAAAGAAAAGGAAATATGCAAGTGGCATACCTATGAGGTTAAAAATGAAGTCTGCCTACTTGGTGATGGTCAGTGGGTAAAGACGGACTTTTTGTTTGAGAACAATATGATATATAGATGTGTGGATTGATGAGAAGTGAAGATTTGATTAGTTTAATAGTAGAAGAAATAGAACACATGCAATTAGAGATAAGAGGCACTTCTTATTTGTTTTAACTACCACTTTCAACCGAACGTGTATGCTGATTCACTTTTAACTGCCCAATCAGTTTCTCCTTAAAATTTCATTCGACTTTCACTAATGACCTTGCATCCCCTAAAATCTTAATTTTTACATGACAAGCTAAAAAGGATATATTAGAAAATGGAAAAAAATTGGCCACATGGTGACCTCTCCAAGTATTTGTATTAGAAGTAGTATAGATAAGGTTTATTGGGATAATATTGGAAATTGCCAACAATGTCTTCACTATGACTTGTCAAAGTATTGGCATTATATAATTTAGATTTGTGAAAATTTGTCATTTTAGAAAATTTTTAGGTAAATGTTTGGGCAGCCATCCTTATTTCAAGTTATGCTAAAACAAGCATTGTTATGCACTTTAAATTTTATAAATTATAAAATACTTTTCAGGATCATGGTAGAGAGATGTGTGATTGGTTCATTTCGAGTCCAATGGCAGGTCGGCAATGTGGCACAGTTAGACTACATGAAGCTATAAAACTTCCATTGATATTGATGGCCTGCTTCCTCTTATTTTTTTTTTATTTTTTATTTGAGTCGGTAGGGGTGGAAGTGGCAAAACAGTGATGGATTTGTTTAGCTGATACATTCAGTATTGGAAAGGAAAATGACATGCAAATGATCATGACTATGACCTTTCTTTTTATTCTTAAATTGCCATAGCTCCCTAGAATTGATTATTTGTACTTGTACTAGGAGATTTATATTAGCTTTTTGATGTTATTTTGGAGAAAAGAAAAAAAAAGAGTTATATGAAAAACAAAGGATTTCGATTAGGCCTTTTTTAGTAATTTGAAAAACCATCTTGTATTCAAGCATGGTACATGGACTCTATGTTACTCAGACTCTTTACTTTAGCCCGACTTACCCATATCCAACGTTTAATGATACGACATGGGTATGGTATATATATCTGACACTTTAGATTTAAAAAAGAAATATTACTATATGGATTCTCTAGTGGAAAGAAGAGAAAAAACATAAAAGAAGATAAAGACTAATAGGTGACAAATCACTTAAGTAAGGGATAAAAAAAGACAATAAACTAGTGAAAGAAAAATTTAAAGGAAAGGACAACATATAATATGGCCTTCATAGTGAACATAATATTGTCTAAATACCCAAATCCAAATTTTGGGACACATTTTAGCCAAGTCCCTGTATTTCAAAATTTGAAAATAAAGAAATCGGACTTTTAGATATGTACTACTCGTATTCAACATCCATACCCAAATCCAGGTAACATAGCATGGATTAGTACCTTTGAGACATCAGTTGAATTATAGAAAGCTAGAGCAAGTGTCTCCATTCTTGTGGTCATCCATCTATGTTCGTCATTCTCGTTGAATAATTTTATGAAATGAGAATGTTTCGTGGAAGTTGAAGTGTGCCATTGGTAATTGCTTTCAGTTTTATAAGGACAAATGTTTCACTCTAATATTTTCTTGTTATTTAAACCTGTGAATTGTTTTGTTGTACAAGTTAATTATTTGCTGAATGATACCTATTTCCCCTTTCTCCAGGTACTAAGAGATGATCCTGTTCTTGTTTGCATGCCGGAAAAGGTACATGATGTGAAACTTGGAGATTCAGTCGAGGATGGCACTGCTGCCTCGGTAGCCAGTGATAATCAGTCAAATCCTCCTTCCGGTTTAACTAACAGGGCTGCTACTGTTAGAGGCACCGAGTCTGCTGAGTTCAGGACTGGAAGTTCTTTTGGCTCCAAGGGTGCAATGTCATTTGCTGCAGCTGCCATGGCTGGGCTTACTTCTTCTGGTGGAAGGGGTATGAGAGGAGGTAGAGATCGCCGCGGTCTTCCTTTAGGTGCTAATGTAAGCGATCCCCCTAAGTTAATATTTTCAGTGGGTGGTAAGCAGCTAAACAGGCACTTAACTGTATACCAGGCTGTTCAACGCCAGCTTGTGTTGGATGACGATGACGATGACGATGAGCGATATACTGGCTCTGATTTTCTTTCTAGTGATGGAAGCAGACTTTGGAATGATATCTATACTATCACATATCAGAGGGTGGACAGCCAAGTTGACAGGGCATCAACTGGTGGTTCATCTTCTGCTATTACCAAATCTGTTAAGGCTAGTTCTGCATCCAATTCTAATTCTGAGCCTCCATGGAATCAAATCTCACTCCTGGATAGTATATTGCAAGGAGAGCTTCCATGTGATCTGGAAAATTCAAACCCTACGTATAACATCCTGGCATTATTGCGTGTGTTGGAGGGCCTGAATCAGCTGTCACCCCGTTTACGAGTTCAGACTCTATCTGATGATTTTTCAGAAGGGAAGATTTCAAGTCTAGATGAACTTACTACCACTGGTGTTAAAGTTCGTTCAGAGGAATTCATTAATAACAAGCTAACTCCCAAATTGGCCCGGCAAATTCAGGATGCTCTTGCACTCTGCAGTGGGAGCCTGCCTCCATGGTGTTACCAGTTGACTAAAGCATGTCCTTTCTTGTTTCCTTTTGAGACCCGGAGGCAGTACTTCTATTCAACTGCTTTTGGACTGTCACGAGCTTTACATCGGCTTCATCAGCAACAGGGTGCTGATGGTAATGGCTCTACAAATGAGAGAGAGGTCCGTGTTGGGAGATTACAGCGCCAGAAGGTTCGTGTCTCCAGGAACCGCATCTTGGATTCTGCTGCAAAAGTTATGGAGATGTATTCCAGCCAAAAGGCTGTTCTGGAAGTAGAATATTTTGGTGAAGTTGGCACTGGATTGGGTCCCACTCTGGAGTTTTACACCCTTTTAAGCCATGATTTGCAGAAGGTGGGACAGGGACTGTGGAGGTCTTCATCAGAGAAGGCTGCTATGGAAATTGAGGGAGATGAGCCTGACAACAGAAAAAGTGAAGAGGTTGCCAACACAAAGAAACTTGGAGAAAATGTTGGCACCGGTGACAGTGATATTGTACAGGCTCCTCTTGGTTTGTTTCCTCGACCATATCCTCCAACTGCTGATGTTTCCGATGGTAGCCTATTTTCTAAAGTAATTGAGTATTTCCGGTTGCTTGGGCGTGTGATGGCAAAAGCTCTTCAGGATGGAAGACTTTTAGATTTGCCAATGTCAACAGCATTTTATAAACTTGTGCTGGGTCAAGTAAGCTGAACTGCAGTTTTCTTTAATTTCTTCCACCTTTTCATTTTGTTCCCTCAATAGTTGTTCCTTCTCTTTATTTTTTTACATCCAAGCTTTTAATCTTCACTCCCAATGGCAGTTGATTTTGAAAAAACCTAATGGCCATTTATTCTGTGACAGGAGCTTGATTTGCATGATATTCTATCATTTGATTTTGAATTTGGAAAGATTCTGCAAGAATTGCAAGTCCTTGTCTCTCGAAAACAATATCTTGAAGCAATGGGTGGTAATGATTGCAAGGCTATAGCTGATTTGTGTTTTCGTGGTACCATCATCGAAGATCTCTTTCTGGATTTCACACTTCCTGGTTATCCAGATTATGTTTTAAAACCTGGGGAGGAAAATGTAATGATATCCCTTATTGCTTGTACTTTAAGTTGGCATCATTATTTCCCACACATTCTAATATCTAATATGATTGTTGAATAGGTGGATATCAATAACCTGGAGGCATATATTTCTCTGGTTGTGGATGCAACAGTGAAGACTGGAATCATGCGGCAAGTGGAAGCATTCAGGGCAGGATTCAATCAGGTAAGCATCTCTCTCTCACACACTTTCCCTCATATGTATCCTAGAGACACAGAGGTAGGCATTTTTCCTAATCTTCCAGAAAGCTTCTTCAGGAGATTTATTCTTCTTTGTTAAGTTAGCCTTTCCAGGTGTGTTTTCTTTGTAGCTGCCCTATTTATACTGCTTGTCATCCACTTTGCGACTTATGAATGTGGATTTGACTGGAAATCATGTGAGAGTTATAGGATTATAGCTCGCACTCCATTTTACGTTTGTGGTCTTAACATTTAGAAGATGTTGAGTGAAATTGAGTATATGCTATGAAGTAACAAAGTTCATTTGTTCATATTTACACTGTAAGAGAACCCTATGCTTCTTTCTCTAATACATCCTGCATGGAGAAGGCAAAGTGAAGCTGGAATCGAACATTGGAGACAGCAGCAGTTTGTTTCGATGGGAGTGATGGAAAAAATGATCTGAAAGTCTGGGTCCTGAGGCATAATATAACCAACTAAAAATTTCATTAAATGTAGCATAAGTGGGACACTACTTTCCTATACAGCTTCATGATGACCTATCATATTCTTTTTCTTTTTTTCTGAGATGAAACTAATGTATTCTATGAATAATATTATAAAGATTTTTAGATGGCAAAACACCAGTATTGCTTGGTCAAATATCCCATTTCACGACACCCATTCTCCTATTCCCCCAGCACACAAAACATTCACATTATAGAGATGAATGTCCACTTCTCTATTCACTATCCCCTGTATAGGCATGCATTCCAATTCAAATACCAATTAGAGACCGAAAAACCATTGGTCCATGATGAGGCAGAAACCCACGAGCAGGCCAGCAACTTTATCTCGGCCCACAGGGCAGTCTTCTCCTATAACCTGTCATATTCTGGGTATCTAGAGCAGTTGACATAGAAAGTTTTGTCCTTTGATGGATTTTTTTTCCCCCTCGCTTGCTGCTATTGAACATTTTATCCTCTTTGTTGCATTATGTGTATGGTGAAATGCTTAAACTTTAATGTAATGTGAAGTTAAATAATAAAATTGACATCTCATTGCTGTGCCTTCTTTTAGCAGTTGATACTGCTCATAACATAACATAAGAAAACTACTGTATTATTGTCCTTGAAAAGACTTTCTTATGTTTGTTTGGGATCAAAGCTAATTTTCTTGCCATCTTAACAATTAGGTCTTTGACATCTCTTCACTGCAAATCTTCTCCCCAAATGAATTGGACTACTTACTGTGTGGCCGTAGAGAATTGTGGAAGGTCTCTCTCTCTCTCTCTCTCTCTCTCTCTCTCTCTCTCTCTCTCTCTCTCTCTCTCACCCCTTTTCCATCTCAATTTCAATCTGTGGTTAATTTTAACTTGTGCAGGCTGATACACTGGTTGATCATATTAAATTTGATCATGGGTACACTGCCAAGAGCCCTGCCATCATTAATGTAAAATTCTATCCTTTAGATTTGTGGGGTTTGTATATGCTCATATGTTGCGTTTGTAGTTAAGGGATTGCTAAATGGTTTATATCTTTTAACGTTTGTGGCCATCTTCAGTTTCTTGAGATCATGGGAGAGTTTACCCCAGAGCAGCAGCGTGCTTTCTGCCAATTTGTAACTGGTGCACCCAGGCTTCCACCAGGTGGCCTAGCTGTGCTGAACCCAAAGCTGACCATTGTGAGAAAGGTATAATGTTGTTTACATTATATATGCCTAGTTATCTTTTCACACATTGCATTGGTTTGTACAATGTTTTTCACATATATTAACAACTAAAATATCTGCAATCTGACCACAGCATTCTTCAACGACAACAAGTGCTGCATCAAATGGGACTGGACCATCAGAATCGGCTGACGATGACTTGCCCAGTGTCATGACTTGTGCTAATTACCTCAAGCTTCCTCCTTATTCAACCAAGGTACTGCATTTTAGACTGCATTTTGTTGGTTATTCAAAACTTAGGATACATCAGAAAACTGAAATTTAGAAAACAAATTTTCAAAACTATCCCTTTTTCCAGTGAAGTTTTTAAATATGTTGAATCAAGCACATCTTCATTGTTTTCAATATGCCTTTTGTTTTCAAATACAACAATCTGCATCAGAATCACAAACTAAGCATGGTATTAAGTTTGCAAAAGAAAGCTATAATTCATGAAGCCAAAAAAAGGATTACAGTTTGAAGAATTAGTTTAATTTTCTCATTGGGCCTGTTCTTACTTCTTTTAGGAAATTATGTACAAGAAACTGCTTTATGCCATCTGCGAGGGGCAAGGATCTTTTGACTTGTCATGAGACTTCTTCGAGGCTGACAGTTTCAATGAGCAATATATTATATCACAACACTTACTTGAATTCCAGTTACTGGCATGAGCTAGTTCTGAAGTGAGAAATGAGAAATCGTTCTATCTGAACTCTCCCAGTACTCACTAGTCTCTAGAAGCTAAGATATCTTACTCTCCCATTTTGAAGGCCAAGAAAGGTTGATTTTTTTTTTTTTTAATCCCCCTTTTTGATAGAAGTTCAGTTATGGGCTTCTGTTTCTTCTTCTTTTTTTTTTATATATATTTTATTCCTTGTAAATTCTCAATTGATCTCATAAAGTGGCAGACTAGCAAAAGTTATCTTAAATTTCCTTAATTCTAAAATAACAGATATGTTACTGTCAGTTGAATGCGAATGTCTGTTTCTTAACCGACTGCTTCATCTAGTGAGGAGGAACACTTTTTGTAGCTGGAAAACATGAAAAAAAATGCCTTTTTTTTATTTTTTTTTTACTATAATAATGCTCATACAAATAGGTGCTCAAGATTTTGGAGCCTATTACTATTATGATCCTTTTCTCTTCTCCTCTCCCAAAGCAATCTTCAATTGTGAATTTGCTGGAGCTGTCTGAATTTCTTCTTTTTTGATAGCCTAACCATGAATTTATACCTGACCGAGTAAATATTGGCAGTGATTCTTGCTAACTTTCACAATGCTCTTCTTGGGTCATTTCTAAGTACGTTGAAGCGTGAAAAGTTTTTTGTTTTTTGTATTGTTCTGTTTTGTTTTGTTTTGTTTTATCTTTTGTGTTTATTTTTTGGTGGGGCGGGGGATGGAGTATAAAGTATATCAGAAAAGGATGCTGGTGAATGGAGAATCTTTTGGAAAAGTGGGAATTGCACGTCAATGCTAAACTTTATTCTAATTGCTTGAGCAGAATATCCGAATCTCATTCTGTCCGCTGAGTTTCATAAATGAGAATACATTTTAGTTTCAACCCATCTAGATGCTTCAGTCGAAAAGTTGGAAAGGCGAAAAGATTTTTCTCTCTTGTATATTAGCTGAGTAATAACAGTAATTTTTTCAATGGTCAATAGAAACTATATATTTTGGGGTACAATGTAGGCATAACAGTGATCTTATAGGCTTACAAAGAAAACAGGCAAAGCCCAAGAACAGAGGACACAGCCCTTGCAACAAGAATTCAAAAGCCGTGCAATAAGAGAGTAAAACTTTCACAACAAAACTCCTTTATTAGCATAAAACCAGGAATGGGGTGGCAAAAACTTACATTTGAACAGTTTGTTAACAACACTCACGCTGGTTTTTAAATTTGGGCATTCTAGCACCTGTTATTCTAAATTGGGTTGCTCAGTTTTGTTTAAATTTTAAATAATTTATATTATAATTACTAGTAACAATATCAATTATAAACATAACACTAAAATAAGAATACATAGGATCATATATTTAGAAGTTCATGATAATATAGTACTATAGTGACTTTACTCTTGCACGGTTCAATTTTTACACTTGTATAAAAATGTTTCCTTGGAATCAACCGTTTTAATTTGGCCCTGAGCCAAGGTAGTGTCCCCTGGAGCAGCTTATGTGTGTCATGGAGACTAGTTCACCTTTAGGCGTGGGCTTGAGTGCTAAACAATCAGATAAATCTGCTCGGTGACCACCAATGGGATAGGGAGATTCAAGCCTAGGAGCTTCCGCTCGGTTGGTTCTCTATCACACATCCTTGGTGATTTGGTATTACGATCACATTTGTTTTCTTCTATTTTTTTAATATTTTTATTAATTAGTTAAATAAATAGAGGTAGTTAGGATAATTTTTAACAATTATAGTCATGTTGTGGAACATGGGTGTGTGGGTATAGAAAATGGGATTGTGTGTGCAGAGAACATGGGCTTGTATAGGCTAGTTTTTAGGATTTATGGGTGCTATAATTTTCTATTTAAAGAGAAGGAATCAATGAGAAAGGGATGAAAAAATTATTGAAAAAGTCATGTTTGATCTATTGGAGGTTTTAGTTCTCTCGAATGAACCATTTAGAGGTCTTAGCTCCCCTCAATTGAGCCAATTATCTTTTTATTTTATGTTCTTTTTAGATTTAGAAAATGAGTTTGTATCATTTGGCCTCGAGTTTGTTGCTTAAACTTGGCCTTGAGTTTCAATTGTAATGCCCAATCCTTCACACTTTGCATTTTTTGATTGACTTTTTGGATTTTTTTGTTTTTTTGTTTTTATAATTTTTTGGGGGGAGGGGGCAGGGAGGGTTCACAAGATTACAATAATTTTCATTTCTTGAGTACATTCTGCTAACAACATAATGAATCATTTTAAAGACACATGTAGGCATAGAGACTGGGCGGCTCTCTAGGGGCCATAGAGACAAAAATAGCATGAAGGCAAAGTTCTCACAACTTACACCCGTTAGGACTAACAATAAGGGTGATAGACCCACAACAAGACCATAAAAAATTAACAATCATGGTTGCTCTATTTATTTTGTTGGTAGAGGACTTGAACCCTCCTTATTTGGAAAAGGGAGATGGGTGCCAACCATATGAGTAAGCGCTAGTTGACTTTTGACCAGCTTTGATTACTTTCTAGTTTTGAGTTATGTTAAGCATATAATATTCATAACAACTCCATTCGGAGGCTTCTTCCCTGGTATAAAAATGGCCAAGAGAATTTAGCTTCAAAAAATGCACAGGGAAGTTACTTGACTTTAATCCACCAGTAATTGAGATTTTCTACTTCAATGTTTAGACATCATGGTAGATGATGATGATTATTTCCCACTTCAAAACAATATTAAATAAAAATCCATTCTTTGATAAAATTCTTGAAAAAAGATACTGAACTTCTATAATCATGTATAAAAGATTAAAAGATTAAAATATTTCCACATTATTGATGCAAATAGCACTCATCAACATTTTATTTTATTTTATTTTATTTTTCAAATAAGCAATTCCTCATAAACAAAAAAAATCACATCTCATGTTCCCATTCGAGATTCTTGTTGTTATATAAATAAATAATAGATTGACCTTGAAAAACATGCATTCTAATTAAGAATTCAATCAGCATAATCAGTAACATCTCTCACACCGCATTGCAACTGAAGCTCCATAATAAGAGCTGGTTGTGGTTAGTTACATATTTCTCACTGATAACTCACTTAATCCTTCTGGCTGCAAAACACTTGAACTGCTAGGGCCTTCATTATATCCGGGCATGGCTCTTTTTCCTTGTCGAATATGTTTCGCTCAATCGGTATTGCGCATTCTGTCTTTCCCAAGCAATACTGCTCATCAAAAACCAAAACAAAATCAGTATAATTAGCTAAAAATCACAAAGGAAAGTAACTGCAAGGCATTTTTTATAATAATAATAATAATAATAATAATAATAATAATAAAAATTACCTGTTCAACAACTTTCTTCGATGAGGCTGAGTTACAGGATCCTAAAGTGAAGTTTCCACAGGCACCAGCAGGATCACCAAAGCTTGCAAACTCCACATTGGTTATTACCTTCTTATTGGGACACTTCAAGAGGGATTTGATTTTCATGTCATCCACCACAGCAAGTATATTACTATCTTGTCTCTCCCAAGATTTCACATGTGGTGGATGGTTTTCACTCACAAAACTACAAATCGTATCTCTATTTACTGTAAAAATGGTAATCTCATCTGGGTTTCCTCCACTTTCTTCAAGGAGAACCAACAGATTTTCACTAGGCTTCAAGAACGCCCTTGGAACATGGTACCTGAAAGAACATGATAAATTTATTTATTTATTTTGCAAAAAAACTTTGTTTTAGACTCTCTGGTTTTACATGAATCAGTGGTTGGTAACTTACTCAGATTGAGAAGGTTTCCCGAAAGGCGTAAGATAGGAGGCCCAGTAACGGCCGAGGCTGTGACTGTTCACCCATGCCATACCTTTGCCCATGCTGGTTAGATTAAGAGAAACTGGTTCATCTCCTTCAGGTTCATCGAAATATGTCTGTTAACAAGAAACTTGAATTATTTTCCAAATTTTCTTCTATGTAATGTTTATTTCTTTCTTCCTAATAACTATTTAGTAACACTACTAGCTACATCTAATTTCTTATACCTTGTACCATGTAAGAGCCTTCCCAGGTCCCTGGGAACTAGTCCATTGTACCCTGTGCGATCCACCCTGTGTATATAGATGAAGCTTTTCTCCTTCTAGGCCAACCTACAAAGCGAGAATGACTTCAATTCATAAGCAAGGAATTATTATGTAGTTAAGTGCAATTCATCATGGATGATCAATATATATACATATACATTACCTTGTGAGCCCATCCGTTATCCGAGAGATCGAGGGTACCTGTATTCAAACCTTGTACTGATACAGCATGAACTCCAGCAAGCCTGTGCTCTAGGTAAGCTCCACTATCCTTCATCAATAAAAGGAGGTTCACTAGTATTCAGTGGAAATTAAAGAACATGAAAGGTTGAGAATTGAATCTTTTAGTTCTTTACCGGGAGACCAACGGTCATGCCCAACAATTGTATATGATTTACTCCTTGCTTCAAAGGTGCAGCTTTCTGGAAGGTAAAACTTTTTTCTATGTTGTTCCCGTGACCGGAACCTGAAAAAAAATGATAAAGAGGAGCCATTAAGAACACAAGAACAAAGAAACTTGAATCTTAACTGCGATAGGAATTGGTGAATTATGTTTGACATGAAAATGGGTGATTTTACCAATGTATTTGCCGTTGACAAATGCGTGCATTGCATGACCAAGGTTCGCGACTTGAAGGACCGGGTGAATATCATGTCGCATTGGTAAATCATCCCCATTTAATTCAATGCTGTGATAAAAATGGGCATCACATATTTCAATACTAAGACAAAAGAAAGTTATATATATCTTGAATCCCGGTAGGGATTCACTTACCGAGTGGTGTACCAGAGGTAGTCTGTAGTGTCCTTTGTCTGGTCCATGAGTTCCATGGGTGACTGAGATTTGATAGGGCAATCATCAATGGTTGGGACCTTTTCTTGGGACATTTCCCATTTGAGATCCTTGTTAGCTCTTTTTGATGCAA
This sequence comes from Paratinospora sagittata, assembly GCA_035771175.1. Taxonomy (NCBI): domain Eukaryota; kingdom Viridiplantae; phylum Streptophyta; class Magnoliopsida; order Ranunculales; family Menispermaceae; genus Paratinospora; species Paratinospora sagittata. The sequence continues at coordinate 62,364,587 of CM069590.1, forward strand.
CAAAGTTTCTTTTGTTGTGTTGTGCAACTACCTGTATTAGACCAATAAAAAGATGGTTGAGTTTGATCCATTCTATTAAATGTACTTCAAAACTCCTTGTTAGAAAGTGCATTAAAAGTGCTAGAAGGAACATGAATCTTGCATATGAAAATTACCGTTTGAGTGTTGAAGACGACGGTTTTGCAGTCGGGAAGAATACTGATTGAGTGTTGAGGCAGAAAATAATCTTTTCCTTTCCAAGTAACAGTTGCGGATTCTCTAGTATGGTTGTTGCATAAGAAAGCTGCACACACATTACTTCCAGGCTTCTCATAGACTCTGACCTGCAAGGTAGAGTTGTGAAGTTTATTTGAATATTTGATCTAATTCAAGTTCATTTTCACCTCAGCTGCCACCTTCTGAAACACTGTTAAGTTTACTTGTCAATGGCATACCTCTAGTTGGTCACCAAGCATTTGGGCATAAGTATTTCCCCAAAGCAAAGCCTTCTTACACAACCTCAAAGCTGAATGCAGGTCTCTGAGGTGAGACCATTTGGGATTCTTCTGCAAGCCTGATGAACAAGAAGAATTGAAAATAGATGTTATGAAATAGTGTGCCTTGATGTGCTAAATTATAAGATAATGGAGATCCCACATATCTAACCATATTCATCGAGCGGAGCTTCATCGTAGTACCGAGTCGTCACGAATGAGGAAGCTGTTCTACCGTAATTTGTCCCACCATGATACTTTGGACACAAACAAGGATATTTTGTTAGTTTTATAGTCTGTGGCTAACATATTTTCCTCGTGTGGTATTAAGAGATAAGTTTCCCAGCCAATTAGAATTTCTATTTCTACCTAATTTCTGATTATCTTATCTTAATGATGGTTTGAGGTACTTGCAGGATAGAAAAGAGAGTCCCCCGAGTCTGCCTATTATTGTCTATGTATTCTTCTCTATCAAAAGTGCAAAAAGGCTAAAACTTGGAATAACTTTTATTTAAATTTATTCTTTCATAGTTTTGTCAAGGGATGAAGGTTTTCTGCCCTTACTAATAGAAAGAAGTTGGAGAACAAAAGTGAGAATCCATACCATATAGTAGTTTACAAGAGTGCCATTTTTGGAGAAGAATCGAGCTACTGCAAATGCAAGATCTTCTGCTGATCTCTGAGATGGAGGATCTCCAAATACTCTGTACCTGTAGTCACATAAAGCCATTGGAGTTGCAGTTACATTCTTTCATCGGCTAGAAACCTATGAAGGAAGTACTCACAAAAGCGTAATTTCGAGCTCTTGATTTGAAAAAAATACTTACTGAGCAGTCCAATTTTCAGTCCAGAGAGATGGTTTGTTTGGTTTGTTAGGGCCACTGAAGGTATCACCACAGTTTCTTCCATTACATGAATTGATCTGTACATAAATGGAGGAGGATTAATAATTTGATGCCCTCACAACCCCGTTTTCATGTTTTTAAGAGAATTCATCTAAGTTTTTCAATATCTTTGATGAAGAAGAGGGAGCAGAACTAGGGGAGACTTCAGACATACCACTGGATCAGGAGCATCCTTTTGCTTGCACATCATCCATGGAACTCCAATATTCATTCCAACAGCCATGTTTCCGGCCCATTGAACGTACCGAGTTCCTAGCTCTTTGTATGCAAGTTGGACATTGTTATATTCATTTTCAATCTGCATCATAAAAGATCATATTTCAGGTTACGGGAGGAAGAAGAAATATAGTTGAAGATGATAGAATTAGAACCTGTGCCAGGATGATAGGACCTCCTTGAGGATAAAATAACTTGTTTTCTTTCATCTTCTTTACAATCATCTCAGTGAACTTTTTCATGTGGTGCTGCAGATAACAAGAGTTTCAGTTACATTTGCAATATATATATATATAATATCATCCAATTCCATGTGGATTTCAATGGGATAAAAAAGGATTATGACTATATCACTATGGAAGACAAACTTGCTCACCTTGTATGGTTCATTATCCGCGCGGAACGTTATGTTTGCAACCTCTTTCAGCCAAAATGGAAATCCTCTGCACAAAAATTGCATTTTCCATGTTAAACAACAGTAGAAAACAAGAAGATAATGAAAAAATTACAAGAAGTTGATCGAGATATTATAAGTACATATACGGACCCGTAATTCCATTCAGCCTCAATGAAGGGTCCAATCCTTAATGTTACGTACATGCCTTTCTCTTGAATCAACTTGATGAATTTAACCAAGTCCTTATTTCCTTCGAAATCGAACTACAAGTTCAAGACAACCAATAAATCAGGAACTTTGTCTTCTTCCTTAATTACCAGCTTCATACATAGATATTTAGAACACGCTCACGCACACACGCACACATATACATATGGAACATGTTTTGCCTCACCTGGCCTTGCACAGGCTCATGAAGGTTCCAAAACACATAAGTTTGGATTACATTCAATCCTCCATGCCTAGCTTTATCCAAGATTTCCCCCCAAGCCTAGTAAAAAAATCAGAATTCTCCATCATAACATTCTTAACATTCTTAACAAAAAAAAAAAACTTTAGCAGATATATATACGTTTAAAGATTGCAAACGGATGGATGGATCTATCATGGCCATGTTATACCTGGACAGGAACACGCGGATAATGAATCGAACCGGAGAAGAAAAGCTCTCTCTTCCCGTCTATCATAATTGAGCGTCCGTCATAAGTAATGCCTTTTGCATTCCCATCATCAGAGACCACCATGAAAGCCCATGAACAGAAGAGTGTTAGAACAAGTGGTATGGACATGGCCGTTCTCATCATCATTTTGTTAATTCCTATAATAAATTATGGGTCTCAATGAAGCTTAATTTTTGTATTATTCGGTGCAATATGCACCAATGTTAAGAGGCTTAATTCAAAGAATCCATGAAGAAAAAGAAGAAGAATGAGAAGAAAAAATAAAAAAAAGGCATTAGGAGGCAAATAAAAAGAGTCTTTAAATGGCTAAAAATGTTGTTTTGAACTCATGGTTCTCATTTTCTCTTCTCATCAACCTCTTCCCATATTCTTCTCTCTTCTAATTTTGGGTCTGGAACGTTTTGACCGGTTTGAATTAGGACACGCTCGTTTCGGTCGTTGACCAAGTATCCCGTTATAACTTTGGAATTTGCCACGTGGTAAAGATGTTACAATTTATTTATTTATTTATTTTTATTTTTTATTGACAAGCAAATAGCAAATGCTCAGATTATTTTTAATTAAATAGTTTTGTACATGAACAAAAATTAATAAACTTAATTAAATAATCCGAAGTTTAAATGCTTGAGTACTTTTTAAAAAATTGAAATTACATTCAACTTAATGATATAATATTGGGGGTTGCAAGAATCGAAGTGGCGACTTTTCGGACCCAAAGCCAGAATCATACCATTAGACCAAACGCCGTTTTAATGTGCAAAATTGAGCACAACTTAAAAAGAAAAACTACTATAATATTTAATTGAAAATTATATCATTTTGCCGCCAAAAATTAAAATCTCCCGCCGAAGCCAAAAACGGTAGAAATGAAGAGCGAGCTCCATTGCAGGTGTTTGGTAGTTGCAAGCAGGTCGGTCATGGCGACGAGCGAAGACGATCTTGCTCTGCTGCTCTCTCTTCAGGACAGGGTTTTAGAAACTCCACCGGGTTCTCCGACCACACGTCGCCGCCGGTCGCCAGGTAGTTCATTTCGATTGTAGTAAGCCATCACGTTTTAGAATCAAGCTAGGGTTTTGAATAATCTTTATCATTTGATTCTTACCATCAATTCGGCCTGATTTTCAGATAATATTCCGCGCAATGGATGGCGCGGCCTGGTGGCGATGGCGGACATGTCCGTTTTCCGGGATACCGTTCGCGATTACCTGGAAGACAGTCCTACAGTCTCCGATGTAGGTCCCAAGGTGGTTAAGAAATCGAAAGGCAGATCAAACGGTGTTCATGTTGAAAAGTTTTCTGGTTTGCGAATACGGTAGGTTTCTCTGACCAAATCAATAAAACAAAAAAGCCCTAATTGTCATAGGTATGTCATTAATAACCTTTCTTGTTTTTCAGGGATCTTATTATCTCAAGTGTAGATCTCAGTAACTGCTTTTCGGATTCCCGCTTTATTCGTTTGAACTCCATAAGGTATCCCCCAAATCAGAGTGATTCCAATTTTCCCCTCTTTTCAATAAAATAACTCGTTCCTATTTTTTGAGAAAAATGGTGACAAGTTTTGTTATTGTCTGTGTTGTCTTGCTTGATATATATAGTAGGGACTCTACTTATTGGCTATAGTTTTAGGTCAAGTGGTTTCTAACATGGTGTTAAAGTAATTTTATTAATCACGTTATTCCTCCCAATCATAAATCTAGTCTGCGTGCCATCATGCACATGAGAGGGAATGTTAACGTCTATGTTCTTGCTTGATATATATAGTTGGGCATCTACTTATTAGCTAGTTTTTTTAGGTCAAGCGGTTTTTAACAGGTTTGGTCTTATTATTTGGTTCATATCAGGAATGCACTAATAGGGGATACGATTTCTGGTTGTTGGGCAACTGTTGGTGTTTTGATCGAGAAGGGGGAAGCGAGATTGAGTTCTGCTGGGAAGAAATATTGTATATGGAAAATGGGGTGTTTGGGTCAAGTGTCTATATCTGTGTTCTTGTTTGGAGATGCCTATAGTAAGAATATGGGGGAGCAGGCTGGAACAGTCTTTGCTCTGTTCAATTCTGGTGTTCGCAAAGATGCTACAGTATGCCCTTTATCATTTTTAGCTTTTCTTGATGGAAGTTTCTCTGCCAAAAATATTGGAAATTAGTGATTTTTGCTTTGGTTTGTAGGGCAATGGATTTTCTCTTAGTGTGTTTTCAGCTAGTCAAGTTTTGAAGATGGGTACTTCTGTTGATTATGGTGTCTGCAAGGGTCAAAGAACGGATGGGAACACTTGTACCATGGTGATAAACAAGTATGCCTTTCATGAATCTCTTGCTTTGTGTACTAATTTTTTGATTTCATGGAACTTAAATGTTATATTTGTATATTGTTTGAGTAATGACAGCACTTCAATGATGTAAGCTCCCTTAAATCCTTCCTCTCCTAAGTGAATTTTAGGATTTTAAACACAGTAATGTTGTATGCCATCAAAATCTAAGCACACTATTGAGAAATTTAGAATCACAGTATTCAATGCCACAAGAAAACACAGAGATATTTGAATCCATTTTTGAGGCAGAAGATAATTGGGTGAAGAAAATTATAAGTCATTGATCTTGAGGAGCATCATATATCATGTTGAGTCCACTTCCTAGGTTGTTTATGCTCATGTTTGAAGTGCATATTAAAAGAGAACTTTCTTTTTCTGCCTAAGCAAACTATAATGCATATTTCACCTCCATATTCTCAGAATGTAAGGAGAAACACTACTATCTTTCAATACTCTTTAATACGTTCTTCATATTATTTTACCGACCTATATAGACAATGAAAGTCTATCTTACCAAATGAATGTATGATTTCAGGCGTGAAGGGGCTTATTGCAAATACCACAAATCGGTATGATGAATTGATGGGCACCATCAAATTAAACACTGTTCCATTTTTTACTGTTTAGTTGATAGTTTTGGTTTACTTAACAGAAAGCATCCCAAAATTATACAAATGTGCGTTCGGAACTCAAAGGAGGGTAAGCCTTAATTCATCTGCAGTTTTCTCATCTCTTTACATGAATCTGATATCCAAACTGTTTTCTTTGAGTCTGCGTGTTCTACCATAGTTTTTTTTTATATACATATAAACTTCAGGTTTAATTATGTTGTTTCAGGAACTTAAGAACAGTCTTTAGAGATCCCCTCCAGTCAGAAGGTATATACATGGTTGATCCCCTACGTGACAAAACAAACCAGCAGAAAGCCACGCAACCAATTAAAGTTTTGTCTGTGGATGGATTAAAGAAAGCCTTAAGGTGTGTCTTGGAATCTAGAATATGCACCTGTATTTAAATTTTTGTAATTAATCTTGTGACTTCCAATTTGGGAAGATAAAATCTCTTACTTCTATCAGTTCAAGCTAACGGTACCTAAATTTTGTGACAAATGAACCAGTAAAGCAGGTAAGGTGACTACTAATACCCACTCACAAGGAATTAGATTCCTCACAGAAGTCACAGGTTTGATCTGGTTTCCCATCTTCAACCATATGGTGTTGCTGTAATTTTTTTCAAACTTAACTTTTTTGCTCTTCTTAATTTCAGGGAGAACGACATGCCAAAAAGATTCAAATAAAAGGTCTGCAATGGCAACTGAATAGTGTAGCTTGGGAAATAGTTGTGTTAATTACTGAGTATCTGTATGTGTTCATCATTTCAGGCTATTCTCAGCTATGAAGACAGATGCAACTTTGGTTCACAGAAAACAACCTGTGGCTAAAAGAAAGAAGCCAGAGAAGGAAACTGAAAAAATGATTGAATTAGAGGTGTTCAGCTCAGATGGTGAGTAGAGACTTGTACAGTAGTCACTCTCCGAACACCCTTAATATATGTATGCCAAGGTGAGTCACTATGCTAAAGTTTTTTTCTGCAATCTTTTGGAGGTTATGCAATTGAATCTCCTTTGCATGACAATTGAAAAAAATTACGATTTATTGCTGGTTGAAGGAAATTTCTAGCAATACCATTAATCTATGTTTGAGCTGAATTTTTAAGAACGTTGATGACAACTTGATATATATTGTTGGGTCTTTGTCTATTAGCGACAAACATTCCTATTCAGAGAATAATAAAATGGGTAATCTTAGTATATTGAATGTGTATTTCAAAGTGTAGGCAATAAACAAGAAATTGATGGTGATTTCTAGGAAACTATGTATGAGAATCTACTCTCCGAAACGATTGAATTATAATTTTTCTTTTCTAACTAGGAAATTTTCTTTCCATGAAGCTAAGTTGGCCTAACATTTGATCAAATATGAAATTGTTTGGTTTATTGAAACTCAATTTTGCCCAGAGTAAGCCCAACTTTGAGAATCAGCAACCTGTCCATGTATACGCCTGACAATTTCTTCCTTGGATGGGCCTATTGCTTCACAACTATGGCCATAACTTGGTTTATTACAGCACCATTGCCATTGGTAGGAACTTTTGAGTATGGTGACCAGGTTCAATATTTTATTATTTGGCAGTTATAGAACCTGCTAAGCTTTTAATGAATCGTCAATTTTTAAATTTCAGTAGAACAATTATTTCTTCTGTAAATTCTTTTTTCTTCTTTCTCTTTGTTTTTTTTTTTTTATTGTTGGGGTCACACCTTAATATGCCCGCTAATCCTTTTTGTAGGATAATATTATTTTAGAGTTAGAAACGGTACGTGACATTAGACAGTTCTTTTTTTTTTTTTTTTAGTTCTAAGAAAATATCAATATTGGCCGTAAACTTTCTAACAAAATAAAATTTAGCCGTTTGATGTACATATATTGCAGTAGAAATGTGGACTTTGATTTTTTTTAGGAAAAGGGGCATTTGCTTTCATTAATTAAGCAATATATAATACACATTGTAATATTGAGTAGAGTGGTCCCCTTTCCATCTACAATTGTGTCTTCTCAGCTCTAAGAGGGTCGTGGAATCTGGAATAAACACACAGATGATACAAACATAGTACTAATAATAAGTTTTTTTAAAAAATAATAAAACATGAAGGTGTTAGAAGTAATAGTAGGCAGGTTGGTCACCTAAGCCGCTAAGCCACATGGGGTTGTGAATATGCTACCCCATGTGCCCTCAAACTAGCGTGATTAGCGGAAAGTAATTAACAATTAACACTTAAAATATTCTCATGCTTCAACCTAGGCGAACTTGCACCCAATGTTATTATTGTTCCCTTCCCAACGAATGCATACATATACCCGGCCCTACAATCACAATCAAGATCACCACTATGTAATATTAAGTTTCAAAATATATTTATCAATGTCTCGATTGTTACAGTTCCACGTCTTTGTAATTGTGACGGGTGTTTAGATCAATTTATGGGAATCTTGACTAATTATCTTAAGTTAAGATAATATCAGTATTAATTGAAATTAAGCCCACTCAACATATAGGTGAAGCAGAAACTAAAACGAGTTTTGGATGTATAAATCATTACAATAAGAAGAATCTGAGCATGATATATTATTATATTTCATAGATAATAATAATAATACAATCTACTAAGATATGCTTAATCATGAGATAAGCTCAATGCTAAATGACAGCCTCATAATTTATGAGTTGGTGGAAGAGAGAAAAGGGGGGTTGCTATCCACGTCTCTTTTAGGGTTCCATCAAATAATTGCTAAATGCATGGGTTTGGTAGGGGAAGATGAAGAGGGTAAGGTTGTGCTTTGTGTGGAGTGGGTTGGAACTAAGATGACTACGCTTTATGGGAGTCCGAGCCAGTGGTGGCGTCAGCAATAGCAACGGTTCTAGGTGGGTTCATAGGTCATGGTGATACAAATATGACCCAATTAGTTGGATTACAGTTGTATTCCCTTCTTTTGAAAGCCAAGGATCAATTTGATTTTATGCAGTTTGGCTAGCTAAATGGCAATATTCTTTGAATTGATCGTGAAAACCTAACTGAGATATAACGGGGCAGCATTTTGATGTGACTGCTGAATTGCTTCTAACTAATCAGCTTCTTTACCCAAGATCTTTACATTCACTTTGTTTTACTTGCATTTGTTTACGACGAGTGACCCTACACCTACGCCTGAGTCCAACGATATTTTCTGTCTCTGATATTTAATTTTTTTAAAAATATTTTAAAATGTTAGATAATATATGTATATTTTAAAATATTACACAATGTATGCTTATTGATAAAATATCTAAAAAAAATTAAATGTTAATATCTAAAAATAGTATTGACATCTAATTGTATATAAAACATTTTTTTTTTATTTATATCATATTACATATATATATTGAACATATGGTAATAAATAATTTAGATCTAAGTTGAATACCCACTAGCTACAATACTGTAATACAGCCTAGCTAATTAACTATGTATTTTGCACTTTTGAACTCGAATTTTAGTCAACAATGAATTAGATTCATAATTCGTAGATGTAGCTAGTCCTATTAGACCATATTACATATGTTTGATAGAGGGATTAATAAAACCTATTCTAAACCCTATTTGAACCAGTTTTTGGAACTATCTCACTAAGTGTTTTAAGAAAAAAATTGATAAAGAATCTTATTCATGCCAGTACTCTTTACTTTGAAAGTTAATTTAATTTTTAGTTAAGAAGCTAATAAATTATCGTATTTATTAGAAAAAAAGTTGATAACACTATGTATATTGAATTATGCAATTACATGATGTATAAAGGGTGATGTTTTTTATAAAATTTATATCAATTTCGGTTATCAATGTCAATATATTTGTACTTCAAACTTCTAATTTTTGGTTGATAAAATAATTTCCAAATCGGTTATTGTATTTTTTGGTAAAAACTAATCATCTGCCTTTACAAATCAACTACCACTTCTAGCAATCACTTTCTTGTTGTTAACTAACTATTGTTACCACCCAACTCCCATCATTATCAATAGGAAGCTGCTGGTTATCACCCTTCACTAATAACCATCATGCATCTATTATCAATAAAAAAAAGTAGTTCTATTAGAAGCAATCTGCTTAATGTTCAATCTCGATACAATACTAACCCAGGTTGTTTGAATTTAGATTAACTAACACCTAATCGAACCGCCTCTTGTTAAGACGTCTCTTGACAATTATAGATTTATACTCTTATAAAAAGATAAAAAAGGGAACATTTGATCTGTGATTTAAAAACAAAAATAGATTCAAATACATTTTTCTTGCTTTTGTAATCTCCACATATAAAAAATTGTATTCATATCATAAATTAATAAGTCTAAAAACAAACAGAGAGAGAGAGAGAGAGAGGGAGGGTGTAGCAGCACCAACTGCAAGGGTGGCGCCAAGAGTTAGGATTATGGGCCCAAACAGGGTTGCAGAACAGGGTAAAGCAGGTGGTGGTGGAACGCGCCGAGAAGGGCAATTATAAAGAAACGACAACGGCCCGTGCACTTCATCAGTACCCTCCCATCCACATCGCGTGAAGCAAGCATAAATACATTGCAGCATTCATGTAACTTTAACTACAACTGCTGCAATTAAAATAAGAGGTCAGCTAAATAAATTACAAAAAATTATGAATTTCCATCTCTAACAATATCCCGTGGATTGTACCAAAATATCTTTATTTTTATTTTTATTTTCAATTTTGTTGTGGAGTTCAATCTTGCATGACCGAACCAGAATGTATTTATTTGATCATTCAAACCGAATCAATACTACTAAACCATCTATATTTTATTTTTTTTTGTGTTTTAACTACATTAAAAAAAAATTTATATGGTTCGGTCGGTGATGACAGAACTCAAAACGTAAGGTTTTGTCGTCTTCGTTCGAACCACCACAATCGGTTCGGAATCACAAATCTGAACCGATCGCGGTCCCGTTCTTCCTATGATGATTTTCTCAGACACCCAACGACATTTTTTGCAAACAAAAACACCAAAATATACCATTTTAACAATAAATCTCTTATCGATTTAGTAATTTTTATTCGTAAAACTTCGAATCGCAATCACCTTTCGTATTGAAAAAAATAATATAAAATCTACCAAAATCATCGATTTTTCCATTGAAGATGAGATAATAACAATGAAGTAAGTAATTTTTAGGATTTTAAATGTAGTGATTTATGGTTTTTAGTGTTGAGAATGAGAAAAAAAAATAGAGATGATGCGTTGAAAACGATAGGGTTTGGTTGGAGGGAGATAAATTTATTTAAAATTATGAGAATGATATTTAGAGAAGTTCAATGTGGTAAGAATAACATTTTTTCAGATTTTTGTAATAGGAATAGAATGTGGTGAAAATAATATTTTTTTATAATTTATTTAGTTGCTCTCCTAAAATAAACACGCTTAATCACATCAATGGAGGGACATCAATAATCTTCTTAGACTCACGTTAGTTAAATGTATAATTTTGAAGAAATGTGATGCAATCTAAAAAGAGTTTGGATAGATTTGAACATCCTCTGCAGTGAAACAAGAACATAAATGAAATTTTGCTAAAAGATTGTGTCTAAGATTTTTTTTAAAATTTTGGTGAAACAATACTTGTTTCGAAGAAAAATGGCATGTCCATCAATACACACTGCTAATACTTTGACTAACATACTTTTTTTTAGCAAATTTCACCATTTAGGCCTTCAAATCATTCATTTGCTATTTTAAGAAAGTTTAGTTTCAAGTCTAACTCGACGTAAGAGAGTCTGGTTTTAGTTTTATTTTTTTCTTCGTGATATACATTACAAGATCTTTCTTTTAAAATAGGTTTTGGTGTAGTTTTTTATCTTTGACAAATTTTACTATTTTTAGTATTCAAGTCGGTTTAAAAGTATTTTGTAGGTTTTGTCTATTTAAGACTATTATATGTGTCATTGAAATTCAGTTTTAGTAGAATTTGAGATTTTAATCATTATTTTTCTTCTTTATTTGGTATTTCTTGTAAATTAATGAATTAGAGAATGTGCATTTATTGTGTTCCATGTTCATGCCCTACATCAAAATTACTCTTTTAACATTTTATATTCATGCAAATTCAGTACTTTTTATGGATTTACATAATTAAGGAAAAATATTGCTACATACAATATAATTAACAAAAGATTTGGCTATTGATATAGTGAACTAAAATAAAATAGACCTAATTAAAAATTAGCCCATGTGCTTAAAAAAAATAAAGGTTTTATTTCTTGAGTTAGGTCTAGATAAATATTATGTTGAAATCTTAAACTTCTTAGCTTTACTTATTATAATTGACCAAATTAGTTTAAAAGCATAAAATTCAATTAATTTTTTTTTAACTATATAGAATCGGCTATATAAATAGTTCAAAAGCATACTTTTAAATAATATATAATCTTTTATTTCCTTTTTAAAGGAGTTAACATAAATGAAACTCCAAAATCAAAGATAGGTAGCGTGTAACAGGCTAACAACAGCTGCCTACATAGCCTATTAGGATTATAACACCAAAGTACAAGTGTTGTTTTTTTGTTTTTTTTTGTTTTTAAAGACTTCGAGATGACTTAGATCCCAAACTTAACCCAACAATATATATATATATAAAGCTTTTATTTATGTTCTAACTCTACTCGTATAAAATATATATTTATATATCTTTAAATACAACCAGTCTCAACTATAAATGAAAAAAAAATGGATTATGTTAATGATAGTCAACATTGTCAAATTAACAATAGGAACTAACTCAATTGATTGAGAAATTAAGTATAAATGAAATTAAAGTTCAGATCTCGAGTTTGAACTTGAAGATGTCCTTATTTATTTGTCTCTTGTTAGAAAAGTCAGCACAAACGTCTTTGTCATATTCGAGTTCAAGATGATTAATCTTGTCTAAAAAAAATTAGGATATTTCTCGAGTACCAAAAAATCGATAATAAAAAAAAAATCATTGTCAAATTAACTAACATAAATTCTAACTTGAAAAAAAATCTTAGTTAAGTTAAATTGTTCTCAATAAATATATATATAAAGTGGGCCATATTTTTTAAGGAAAAAAGAAAGAAGAAACTTTGATTATGACAGCAATTCTTTTATCAATAAATTAATGGAAATCAATAAATAACAAGTAAACGTATAAATGGAAAGTAATAACTCTGTACAACTGTTAAATTACGATGGAGGGTTTGGAATGAGAGGGATGAGCTGGCGATGGGAATGTAGCAGCTTCCAAATGTTACAATAATTAATGGGGGATTTAATTAAGAAGTGGAAGGTGGGTGGTGTTGTTGTTGTGTAGTGGGAGTGGGTAAACGAAGAGAAAGATAGGTTTTTGAGCCGTTGAGTGAGAGGTAAAGCTAGCTTCTCTTTATGGTATTTGTTGCTGTTGTTGGTGGTGGTGTTATTGCTGTTGCTGAGATGAGGTGTGTGTGAGCGTGTGAGTGCGCGCGTGTGGGAACGACATTTAGGAGGAGGAGCCTAGCTGTCGGAGATTCATTCGGTGCGCGGAACGCTTCATCCGCATTCTTTCCCGGCCCTAGCAGAGGTGCGTGCTCTCCCCTCTTCCTCTCTCTCCTCCTTCTTCATCTTCTTCTTCGTCATCTTCGTGCTGTTAGGGTTTCCGTGGTGCTGTTGTTGTTTTCTTCTTTCTTTTTGATTCGTTATTGTGTGTGCATTTTTGGTAAGGAATGTTGTGTTGTTGTTTTGGTTTGGGGGTTTTGTGTGTTTGGACAGATGTATAGTTGAAGGAAGGTCGAAGGTAGAGAGAGGTCGACGGAAGGACGGAAATGAGCGCGTCTAGGTTTATAAAGTGTGTTACGGTGGGGGATGGTGCTGTGGGTAAGACATGTATGCTCATTTCCTACACCAGCAACACTTTCCCCACGGTTAGTTCTCTTCGATTCCTCTTCTTTTCCTAATGTCCGTGCTTCGATTGATCTCTTTTTGGGTTTTTTTTGTTTATGTCATTTCAACTGCTTTGTCCGAGAATGCTTGCAAAATGAGATTTTTTTGTTAAAAAAGGGGTCTTTTTTTTTGAGATTTTACAGCATTTGTAGGTATGTTCGAACTTGGATTTTATTTTTATTTGTTTTTGAAGATTCGGATGTTTAGCATTTTGGAGGTGAAATTGTTAGAGATGGGATTCGTTGAATTTGTTGGATCTTAGAATTGCTCCGGCATAAAAGCCACCCTTTGTTTTTCCCCCAAGATTCTGCCTTTGTTGTTGGATTACTGATGGAATCTAATTATTGTTTTGTTTGGTAATGTTAAAACAGGATTACGTGCCAACTGTTTTTGATAATTTCAGCGCGAATGTGGTTGTAGATGGAAGCACTGTCAACCTTGGATTGTGGGATACTGCTGGTAAGTTTACATATATAAGGTTCGATTTTTGGAATTTTAGGGTTACCGGTCTGATTTTGTTTTTTTGTATGGAACAGGCCAGGAGGATTACAATAGACTAAGACCTTTGAGCTATCGTGGGGCAGATGTTTTCTTACTGGCATTCTCTCTAATTAGCAAGGCTAGCTATGAAAATGTTGCCAAAAAGGTTTGTTCTTGATATTTGATTCTTTGTAATTTTTCCCTTTTCTGGGTTTTTTATTTTCCCCTCCCCGTCTGATGAGTAATGCAAATTAAAAGCTATTTTCTTTTCTTTTTTCTGTTTTCAGTGGATCCCTGAACTGAGGCATTATGCACCTGGCGTTCCTATAATTCTTGTTGGGACAAAGCTTGGTTAGATTTTTGCTCATTCTTGACTCTATTATGTTGTGCTTAGGAGTTTCTTTATTCTCCATGCCTTTAATAATACTTTGACATCTTTTAGATTTTCTTTCATCTTTTCCTTTCTCTGTTTGTGTGTTTAGGTTACTGATCATATTGTCCTCTCTAGATTCAGATTTAATGCTTTATTTGATGTCCTAGTCATACTTAGATTGTGTTGCAAAACTTAACTCAACTAAAAAAATCCTTTTCCCAACTAATTGTATTTTAGATCATGTGCAATTTTGTTTGATTAAATTCCCTGTTCTGATTGCACCGAGAGCACAAACATGGGTTTTGTTTTGGTTTCATTTTCATTTAGCTTTATATGTAAACTTGTTCACTAGATGTACATGAGCAACCTAAATAGAAGGCTAGCCATGGTTTAAGGATTAATCTTCATTCGCATGTCAATCAATAATGAATTGAAGCTGTGTGTTGAAATTATTGGGACATGCCAATATGCCATATAGTCTTACGACTACTTACGTTAAGATGAATCACTTACAGTTGATTAACTTGAATTTGTGAAGTTTCATCGGGGAGTTCTTTTCTAGAATTCAGATAAAATATTCGATTTGGTTTTATATGGATCTTACATATCATATGCAATTGTTAAAGTATTCTTGGACTAAGGGGTTTCTTATAGATCTTATAGTCCATAGGTTGTTTTTGAAGAAATTTTGTAGCATGTGTTTTAAATGTGAAATTAAGAGATATTAAATGGATCTTTCATGTTGGTTAATTTTGCGGGATGGTAACAATAGAGGTAAAGGTAGACCTAAAATAACATGAACATAAATAATTAAAAAAGATCTAACTTCTTGTAATTTGAAATACAACTTGGCCTCGATAGAGTGGAATGGAGGAAGCGGATTCATGTAGCCGACCCCATGTAGGGAAAAAGGCTTAGTTGACAATTTAACATTTCAGGGAGCTTATCATTTAAGGGAATTTTAGTACTTGTATGAGATGTTTTTAAACCACTATACATACAACGTAGGCCTTTAGATGCACCGGTTAGGAAAAGTGACCTATTAACATTAGATGGTAACAATAGGGTAAAGGTAGACCTAAGATAACATGGACATTGATAATTAAGAAAGATCTAACTTCCTGTAATTTGAATATAGATTCATGTAGTTGGGAAAAGGCTTAGTTTAGTTTAGTTTAGTTGAGTTGAGTTGAGAGAGAGAGAGAGAGAGAGAGAGAGAGTGTGTGTGTGTATTGGGTGGTATATTTATTTATGGGGTATAGCCTTGCAGGGCTTCTTACTTTAAATGGAAATGCACCACTATTAGATTTCTCAAACTACTCAAGTGGATTCTAGTGTCCTATAGCATTGACCAAATTCATAGTAGAAGACTCCAAGGCATATCTCGTGTTTCTGTTGCAGAATTATCAATACATACTTGTTGAGCATTGTTGTTCAAATGGATAAGGGTCAAAAGACCAGTTAAGACAAGAATGTGCATTCTATACAAACTTGGTAGGAGAGGACCTATTGGTTATCTTTTTTATGCTAAGGGCGTGTTTGGTAGCTCAGAAAATTTTCCTTGAGAAAATAGTATTTTTTGGAGAAAATTTTCTCAAAAAATGTACTTGAGAAAATTTTCTCATGGTTGGTTATTAGTTAGTTATTCTGTTAGATAACTGTAGCTTCTTTAAATTTAGTATAATTAGAATTTTCTCAAGAAAATCACTATTTTTTTTTTCTCAGAAAATTTATATTTTCTAACCTACCAATCACACCCTCAGTGTCCAATTAGAATAATCTTGTTAAGAGTTTCATGAATCAAATAATTACTAACTGCTGGTATGTGTTACACTTTAGAACTCATCTTTGGAGCAAACCTCAGCTAAAGCTTGTGCAACAATGTGGAGGCAGATTTGAGTGTACTGCCTTGCACCAAAAAAAGAAAAAGAAAAAAAGATTTGAGCGAACTGTCCTCTGCTTGGTTTTATCAAGATTTACCATATAACATGGTAGCACTACTTGGTTATAACACAAAGGAAAGTTCAGAGAGTTGGTTCAACCATGCAAGAGAAAGCCCGTAGGGTTTTTATTAGTAAGAGCAGTGGGATGGTATAAGTTGAAAATTCTCAAGGGGTAAAAGAAAACTGAAAATTGACTTGGGTTGGTGATAGTGAGAAGAGACATGGATGCTCTCAAACTAACAAAAGTGACTCTCCTTGAATCAAATGATTCAATCTGTATCTATGTAACACTGAACTGACCCCAAATATTTTGATTTAGGATTTTATACTGATTTCATCAACTGTTCAACTTAAAATTTATCTCACTGCCCATTTGTGTGCACATGACCCAAGAAAACTTTTTCTGTTATCTCCATCACTTAGACCAATCCACCTATCCAGACAATAATAAATTCGCTAGAAATATGTGGTAATGTATGTGGTGTTTTCTCTATATAGAGATTATGCTGATCATGATGTTTATGTACTGAACCATCACAATAATGTTTTCATACTTGCTTTTTTAACTGGAAAGTCCATGGCACTTCTGCCAGAAATGTTATGAACAATATTGTTACTAGTTTTGGTGACAGACTAACAGTTGCAGGGTGTATGCCAGTTTATCAGATTCATATACTTAATTCATATATGTAAATATCCCAACAGGGGCTTGCCCTAGTGGTTTGGCATCCGAATGCTCACAACCCTAGTGGGGGGGTTCGAGTCTCGCTCTCCCTTTATATATAAATAAGTGGGAGTATCTTCCTCCCGTGTGGGAGACCATGCCGTGTGTTACATGGTCCAGGTTTGGGTTTCACGTGCCCCCACTGCTGCAGTCACCTTCATAGCTCCATTAGGGTTCCCAACTACCTTTGACCTTCTATTAGTACTAAAAAAAAAAAAATCTATATATGTAAATGTATTGCTGAAAGTTCTATGCTCCTTTTTATTTGATGATGAACTGCTGTATCTGTTTTCATGTGTGATGTGTGCTTCAAGTTTTGGATGGCTATCATACCCTACATGAAAATGAGATTATGGACCTGCCATGATGCAGATATGAGTGATCAAAATACCATAAAATATATTTTTTTTTTCATTAGAATGCGTAGGAATAACATTGAATGCTTTTTTTCCCATTTTTAATCATCCAGTTACTCTGAATGAGCAAACCATTTGAATATTTTTGTGGTTGAGTGCGGTTAATTTTGTATTAAATTGATGGGACTGCAATATGCATGAAACTTTTCATGATTTCAGTTGTACCAAGTCCCTCTTTGTAAATGGCCAATTAGCATGTGTGCACTTATCACCAACTTCACCACAAAGCCTTAATGCCATCACTTTTTTGGGCTACTGCACTGCACATGCCAAAAAATGACAGTTTGGCATCTGCTACAGTCACAGTACATGTGATTTTCTGAATTGATTGATGGATATTTTATGTTTAGTTGCGGGTCAGGTTGTTTCATTGTGATGTGACGTAGAAGTCATGGTTTTGAACCCAGAAACAGCCTCTCCAATATAGAGGTAAGGCAGCGTACATCATTCCTTTCGCAATCCCTGCAGTGGAGGATACACCTATTTTTTGTACTTTTATAAGATGGCTTCCATACAAACACATGCATTCATAAATGGTGACGAAAGTTGTGTACACAAATGTGCCATTGTGTTGCATCTTCCAGCATTCTCAGTTGGAGTTATGAAAAATATAGTTTAAATACTGTTATCCATTCTCCAAAAAAAAAGCCTCTTGTCCAAAATTGTAATGGAAAGTGAGTGATGAAAGAACACAAACTTGAATGGTGATTTTGGTGTTACCGAATTATCCTTGAACAAACAAAAAAACTCTAACCTGTTGCTTGGTGATTGAGTGGCCTCACCACACCTATTTTTGCAGTAGGTGACTGTGCTCCACATGAACTTTTGTCTCTCTCAATGACAATTGAATTTGGACTGAACCTCTTCCAGAAGCAAGAAATCCATTCAATATCTTGATTTGTTTGAACATTGTTTTTCCTCATTTATAATTGGAGGAGTCCTTGAATCTGATCTATAATTACTCATTTGTGTTGTATATATAAAATATGTTTTTTTCTTTTTCCTGCTCTCCCCAACTCTATTAAAGGGAAAACTTTGGTTACTAGTCTGTTCATAAATATCTATATTTATAGATTGTGAATGTTAATACTCAGAGATGATTACCAATCAATAATACACAGTTCTCTTTTTGGAATCACTATGTGCTTTTAAGTGGCCAATAGTTGGTTTGCCTATCTGTCCCTATATATTTCTGTTAATGAAAGATGATATGTTTAATCTCTTACTACTGGAAGTGTTCATAATGTTTTAGCGCCCTAATTCTTCGTGCAGATCTTCGGGATGATAAGCAGTTTTTTGAAGACCACCCTGGTGCAGCGCCTATCACTACATCTCAGGTAAAAGCTACTTTATTTCTCCATTCAACCATAAAGATGTTCCACTCTGTTTTGTTTCCACTCTCTTGACAACGTCTTCTGGTGTGTTTTAAGGGTGAGGAGCTAAGAAAGCTTATTGGGGCTCCTGCATACGTTGAATGTAGCTCAAAAACGCAGCAGGTACTTCACCCCCATTTCCTTGTAATACTTGACAGAAATATGTAACTGTTTTATTGCGAGGCTTCACTAAACCGTGTGTGATTTTTCAGAATGTGAAGGCAGTTTTTGATGCGGCCATCAAAGTGGTGCTCCAGCCACCCAAGCAAAAGAAGAAGAAGAAGAGAAAGACACAAAAGGGCTGCTCTATTTTGTGATCAAGAAAAGAATAGGCGTGAAAGGATGGAAAGAAAATTGACTACCAACCACCCTGTAGTATCTTCCTCTCATCTTTTTTCTTGTCCCCTCTTCACTTTGAGGATGCAGCAGGCCATGTTGTATAGTCTCTCAGCTGACAGTAATAGGGAGTTCTTTGAAAGCATCAGTTAGTTCGTTTCTTTCTTTCGGAGTCTCGTGATCTGTAATTGATGATTCACTCACACCTCCTATGTTTGGATTTAGATTTGTCTCTCAATATTAACCAGATGCAAAGAATCCTCCTCTGAAAGAAAAATCCGTGGTTATATTCATATTCTGTAAACTTATTTGGAAATACTGCAAAAGAGCTTGGCTAAGGTGAACTGCCGTGTTGTGTTTGTGTTGTTGCCATGTTTTAAACCCTTTTACTAATTGGAGATATATTAGTTGAGATCAGCTGGCAAGATGCCATGAGCCCACCATTGGATTGATCTGGTTTTACTGTCCATCTGACTGCTACTTTCCGTTTAATTTGCGTTCATTGGTTGTGTCCATTTGATTGGTTCATTTCTCTTTCAAGACAGGTTACTCTTGATTCTATGGAATACATGTGAAACGAACAAAGCAGAAATTGAGAGAAGAATGCCAAAAAGGTTAAAAAAGAATAAAAGGGCACATGCTGCTGATCAGGAACCATTTGCTTTCTATTATCATAGATCAAGCAGTAAAATGAAATGGAGATTTAACCCTAGCACCAATTTTATGGTTATTTTGCTAGTGTTGCAGAGTGGGTGTGACGTAAGGACTATTACCTTAGTATGAAATTTATTTATTTTTAGTAAGTGTAACTTAAACAAATCATATTAGTGTAAAAATTGAGTAAAAATTAATCATTTGCCCCTAGTAAAGTTCAGATTTCTAGAAGCACACCAATAAAGACCATATCTTAAAATTTTCAAGTTGTTTATTTTTTTTTATTTTTTTGAGCAGAAACAAAGAACAAAAAAAGCAAAAAAAAAAGAAAAAGAGAGAAGCCTGTTAGGGCTGAGTACGAATATATCTTTAATATTGTTTAAAGAGGCAAATGGGTATGTAAGCATGTTGATATTCCCCATTAGGTGCTAATTCTGATAGTTGAAGAATACATAATAACGTATCCGGTACATGAGGCTCTTATTATAAGAAAAGCACATTTAAATTGCACTAAAGGCTAAAAGGACCTTCCTGATTCTAGTTGGATGGTCATGGGAAGTGGAACATTACAATTTCAAGACAAGCATTAGCAAAGAAATTCTTAATGTTCTCAGTAAATTGACAAGTGACTCTAGCAGAAGATATCAGATTTTCTCCTTTATTGTGATCAAGCGTGGCCACTGCTTTACCTTTTTTTTTTTTGTTTTTTTCCCTGACTATGGATTCTTGACTTGCTACTTTTTTCTGGAATCTGTACTTAATTCCCACTTCCATCACCAGCTTTTATGAATCAATGGGCCTTCCTACTTCTCCCTCCATTATATACACCCCCATCATCCCATCTCCTGGTACATCCAAGAACCATTGCTTTAGCACTTCTTCTTCCCATCCTTCATTGGGCTTGCATTAGAAGAGAAAAATATCGAGTGTAAAATCAAAAGAGAAATTTAGAAATGGCTTCAAAAAGAATAATCAAGGAGCTCAGGGACTTGCAGAGAGACCCACCCACTTCATGCAGTGCAGGTAGGTTACACATACAATAATATTGCAGAATTCAGTTGTGGTGTTTTGGTTGTTTCTATATGTTATGAAAATTAATTAATTAAGCTGAACCTGTCTGTCAGGTCCTGTGGCTGATAATATGTTCCATTGGCAAGCAACCATCATTGGTCCTAATGACAGTCCTTACTCTGGCGGCGTTTTCCTCGTAAACATCAATTTCCCACCTGATTACCCTTTTAAGCCTCCAAAGGTTGTTATTCATCAAACTTTTATGTTGCTTTTTGGCACTTTCTTTTTGCTGTTTTGCTTACAAGGATTGATTTGATCATCAATTATGTGTTGGCAGGTTTCCTTCAGGACCAAAGTTTTTCATCCAAATATAAACAGTAATGGGAATATCTGTTTGGATATATTGAAAGAACAATGGAGTCCTGCACTCACCATATCCAAGGTTGGCAATTGGCTCTTTGCCTCACAACTTTTCTCCTTCAGTCTTATTTTATCACTGCATAAAATTCCTCTAGTTAAAGATTGTTTATATTTGAAAGAAATATAATATTGTTGTTGCAGGTTTTGCTTTCCATATGTTCATTACTGACAGACCCGAATCCAGAGGACCCTTTGGTTCCTGAGATAGCTCACATGTGCAAGGCTGATAAAGTCAAGTACGACTCCATGGCTCGCAGTTGGACTATGAAATATGCCATGGGTTGATAGTTAACAATATAATTTTTGCGTTTAGAAGCTCTACCCAAGAAGTGTTCAAGTGTCCTAACCCAACCTAGACACGGTTATGTTTGCCCATTATCTTTTTGATTCTGTTGTTCTTCAAAGTGTGTGAAAAATATGTGCTTCTTTCGTAATGGAATAAACAGCTAGATTGTTTTAATGATCACATATTCTTGTTCTTTTCTTTCATTTTATTTTTTGAACTTTTTGTGTGGAGCATAAAGCGCAAAAGACATTTACAAGAAAGAAATATGCAATTACGTTGGGACTTAATTGATTGTTTAATTGATTCTCTTCTTAATACTAATTGCAATCATATTAGAACTAAATTTAATCATTTTTCAACCAGACAAGGAGAGAATTATCCTGCCTGAAAACTTAACCACAAGAGGTTAACTTAAAATGCAAATTTACCTAAGTAGGAAAGCCAATTAGGCTGTCCCAGACATACGTAGCCACATTCATTAATTTTTTCATGATGCATCACACGGCAGCCCACAATGTTTCTTTAAGTTCTGATGGTGATATCTTAAAGCGGGAATGCATACAATCAAATAAACAGGTATGAAGCAATACATATTTACTTAAATTGTCAAAGATGTTCCTTATATGAATTCATGTAAATTTTATTTGGACATCTTCTGTAGCTTGTGGGTAGGAAAGAAAAGAAGCAGGTGTTCTGAAACAAAATTACACATCTTCGACACATACAACAAACTACATTTAATGTAATACAACACCCTCCTAGAAAAGCACTGGATGTGGGAGTAGGCAGACCTAAGCATGCAGAGAGCCCGCTGTAAGAAAAAGTAAATGCTTGCAGAGCTGAAAATGGAAGAACATAATTTGATCAGGAAATGGACTTCTAAGTTTAAGTTACTTCGTCCACCATGGACATAAAGCAGCTCCATTATCCATTTTGGTGAAGATGTGACACACCCAGAAACAAATACTTGGAACTCTTCCCACAAGTCGAGATGTGAAGCGCTAATGTTGGCAATAAGCTCATGCTTTGGCAATTCACACCTTGATGGCCTCGTACTTCTCGCCCATTGCACCACCCTTTTGTTTCTGGAACTGGATGTAACGCAATGTACTCGCTAAGAAAGCATTTGCAGATGGATCTGGCGTTGTGTTATCACTTTGCATCTCAGTTGTAATTAGTTCAACCAGGCCTTGGATGGCAGCACTTGTAATTTGAGGGTTGCCCTTCTCAAAAAAGTACAAGTACCTGAAATAACATGAAAGAGCCGGGTAAAAGCCAAAGCAATATGAGAAAGTATGGAATTCAACTCTCAGATTGACTGGTAGTAATTACTTGTTCAGTATTTCAACAAAAAGTGTGACTGATCCACTGCTACCCCGTGTCACACTGGCCATCTGTTGAGCAGCATTTGCAATCCTTAAAGCACGCTTAAGGCAAAGCAGGACCCTGAAATGGAAAAAGAACAAATTCACGATATGGTATGGTAGCAGCCTAGAGCTCTCTTAAGTGATTACATTCCCTCCAAGTTTCAAGACCTCTGAAGGAAGGTACTCTGTTAAAAAATATAGACAAAAGGAAGCTGTCCAAAGAAAAGTTCTGCACTAGCACAAATATACCTTTTCCAGCAAGAAAAACCATGGAAAGAGGCAATCACTGTAAATCATATAGACCTTGCAGCAAGAGATGCCATAGCAATCATATATACCACTAGCACAAGTAAATTATGCTAAAAATGTAAAACTTCTATTGGTTGCATGGTTAAGCACGTATAGATGAGGTACACTCCTCATCCCATGATAACATTCATAACTGACAGAAGAGGCAGGAATGCTACACACATAATGAAACGGTGATGATTGTATAAAGAGGTGGATAAAAACAACCACCTCAAACTGGTGGTGAAATATATAGTTTTTTCCCTTAGCGAGTAACCATAAAAGTCCTCGTGCACCCTAGTACATGCTGCAAGTTTACACTTGTAAATAAACCATTGATTAAAAAGCACATTACCTCCCACATGTGAAATATGTGCTTTGTTTCTAAATAAGAGAAGAAAAAATCATAAACAAAAACCCACATACAACCTGTGCATTCATGCATGGACGTAAATGTACAAATGCAAGCAAGTGGATATATTTTTCCTTCCTTTTCTTCTTGATAATTTTGAATACTTGTGAAACTAATTTTCCTTCCTTCCGCCAAGATAACATTCATGGAATGACAGGTAGAGGTGTGGATATTATGAGGACGGCATCTTGGACCACTCTTTGGATGATTTGGTTGGAAAGAAACCAACGTATTTTCAAGGGATAATCGTGAACTGTTCATGCATTGTGGAATGATATACTATTTATGGCCAGTTCTTGGTTATTGGCTTTTAATCTTAATGGGGATTTTTCCATCAATGAGTGGATTAGGAGTTGGGAGTTGTCTAGGAGTGCCTTGATTTTCAGTGTTTTACGGTGTTTCAATGTGTTAGTGGCAGTGTTTTTGTTTTCTTTTTGGGCTGCGGTTTTTTGTTTGCTTTGTTGAGTACCTCTGGTACTCACTTGATGTACTCTGTTTTGTTTGCATATTAATTCAATGCTTTGTTTACTCTTAAAAGAAAAAAAATGAAATCCCACCTTTCTCCATCTTTTATACCATCCTGATCATCGACCCAGAAAAGATGTGAGCAAGCATAAACAGCTCTGCATTGGTCAGGCTTCTTCAAAAGCTTTGCAGAATACTGCTCAAGGAAAATCACCACAACAATTCAAAAACCATAGACCAATAGAGAAGGCTTAATAATCAGGAAAATGTACGACTATTACCCCTGTTGCCTTATGAGTCAAGGTATCCCTGTTCTCCACACCGAATATATTCATCCGTTGAAGAGCTCCTATAATAAGGTGTATAGCAGTCACCTGTGCTTTTGAATCCTAATGCAAATATATATAAGTACAGCTTAGCAAGATCCAGACCACATCTAAAAATGTTGGGAAGGAAGAACAGTACAGTAAAAGTAGCAGCAGCTTGCATAAATGGTCCCATTCAACCATCGAAATGGAGAATGTTGAGTACCATCTATGTAACAGTCCCTCAAAACAAATTAAGGCAAAACATCAATACTCATAATTACCGCAACTTCTTCTTCATATAATATGAATGCTTGAGTGAAGAACTCATATGCAACAAGTTCAAGATCACAGTCATTCGCAGCCTAAATATAAACAATGGAAAAAATAAAATAAAGTTAGCAAAGACAAGTAATATTTTGGTAATGGGGCTATAAGAGATCTTATAAATACCTCAGCACATTGCAAGTATAATTTTAATGCCAGTTCAGGTGCTGGAACAGATAAAACAGCCTCAATAGTCTGAAACAAAAATCAATTGTCATCAACACCAAGGATAAACACTAAAGGACCCATTGGACATGATATCACACACTACAGGTAATATTATCAGAAATAAAACTTGCTGTTAAATATTTGAACCAGGAGTTATTGTTTCTAAGGAAATAAACAGATGAGTAGACAAGGCATGAGAAAATTTGATGACTAGTCATCAAATTCACAATCCTTTGGCAGATTTGAGACATGGTCATTTAAAAATAAGACAATGTTTGATTAGGAAACTGTGTAAACAAAGTAACACTGGTATAAATTATCAAGCCAGTAGAAAGATATAGCTTGATTGAGATTAATATCAATCATTTCCTTTCATTTGGTAGTTTGGTATTTATAAGGCTTTTGGTCACTAGGGAAGGAGATTTGATGTTTTGAGAATTTCTTTAGTATAATTTTATTTCAACTCTATCTTTGAGTATTTTCTATTCTTGCTTTTGTGATTAACCTACATCAAAACAAGTCCTACAAACTAAAGGCAAGCAGCCTTCCAAAAAGTTACCGGGTGCAAAAGCTGAAAAATCTTTTTTGGTGTTGCAGGCATCTCTTCTCCAGCTACATCTCCATCCTGACTTTGCAATCTCCTGACCAACTGCAGATCAGAGGCAATGTTTAGATAATTTATTGGGTCTTCAAGAGGAACATCAAACTATAGTATCACGCATGTAAACAAATTGCAACTTCAAAAATTTGTTTGGCATTTGATTTAAAAACAGTTTTTAAAAAATAAGTTTGAAAAAAGTTTTTTTTTAAGTTGTTTATAGTGCGGTTCAGCTCTATCACCAGACCGCACTATCAGGGAGTATAAGGCTCATTCTTGACCCATTAATCCCCCTCACCCCCTAGGGTGAGGCAGTGGCAAGAGTTTAACCTGAAACCTTTGGGTTCCAAAGCCACCTCTTTACCAACTGCACCAACTCCATGTTGGCAGGAAAACAACTTTTTGTAGTATTCTTGTTTCCTTCACAAATTTTAAAGCTAAATTTAAAAACAATTTTAAATTTTCTGAAAATAGTACACAACCAAACAGGTTTTCAAGGAATCTTGGATTTAAAAACAGAAAACTGTTGAAATCGCATACCAAACGAGGCCTTCAGTTTCTGAAAAGGTGAGCTCTATGTATCACCACTATAATGAAGTGACCTTTTTCACACAGCAGGAAAGAGAACATTCAAACCTTGAGGGCAGAAAAAATAAAAGGTGGAACAGTGAAAGCAAGACGCTTTGGACCTCCCGTCAGAATATGCTTCCTTACAACACACATAATCTGAAATATGCCAAAAAATAATAGTGAACACAAATAAGCTTTTAATATAATTTCATTGCTTGAGGAAGTCACAGATGAAGAAATCAAGGAAGCACGATGTGTTCAGTTCACCAGAATTAGATAGAACTATTTACATAATATATCCACAACTGTCATATTTCCAAGAACCTGAAGATTGCATTCACGAGTCATTACAAAAACAGAACATCATATTCCAGCATCCACATACCAAAATGTATGAAAAACAGATTACATTGCTTGAGGAAGTGCACACTTACTAATCAAATTAACAATTGCATCAACTGCACAATCCACACTGTTGGTGAGATGTTCAAATCCATAAACAGCTAACTAGAAGTTTAAATATTAATTTCGTCTCAAATGTGGAGGTAAAGTTGTGTACATTATCCGTTCCTCAGACCTCACGATGGCAAAAGCCCCATGCACTAGGTATGCCCTTTCACACACATGTGATATAAATATGTTTAGTCCATGAACAAATAATTCTTCAAATTCTTATGTCACATGAGGTCAGAACCAATTTGTAGCCCAAACTGCTTAATAACTACTGACTAGGTGATGTAGGTGGCTTAAATAACAACCTTAAATTCTGCCTCTTTAACTAGTTGCCTAGGTGACTGCATACATGATGCCTTAAAAAAATATATCATAAATAAAAATGACTTGACAAACTTATATTGTATCAGACTGGTCTACTGCTCATAATTCAGATTTTTCAAAAAAGAAGCAAGGCCAAGCTCCGGTCTGGTTACAGCATTGAGGTAATAAATTATGAAAAATGATAGACAAAAACAAGCTAAACTATCTAACTACCTTCAACATCTCTTCTGGATCATCATTATAAAACATGTGTATGAGACGACCGACAGAATTTTGCTCCTCCTTGAAATCCTCCTCGTCCAGCTGATGACAAAAGGGTAGAACCATCAATATAACAGGATTTTTTACCATAGTCAAAGCATAATCATCTATAAAAGGCTGAGCCCCAAATAAAATCTTAAGTAATCATACAATAAGCAAATAAACAGTATGTGCAAATTTATTAACAATATTCACCTCATCTACAGGAGTCCCGTCCAAATCTTTTATTAGCCCCTTTATCAATTCAAACAATGCTTCAACCTACAAAACAGTTAAAAAGCACAATATGAGTGTGGAATGACTTTAAAAGAAGAAAGAAAAAGAAAAAAAAATCTGTAAAGAAGAATACTTTATCAGCAGTTGAAATGCAAGTGTTGTTTTTCATAATGCTTTGAATAATAACCACCGCCATGACTTTATTTGTTCCATTGTCCAAGTGATCCATAACAAGTGGATAATTAGAAAGCTTCAGTGCTATTCCAATATCATTATATTTCTCCAGAGGAGCACTCAAAAGTGCAACAATTTGCTTCGTTGCTCTGTTGTCTTCAAGCTTTGCTTTCCCAGAAAGCTTCTTAACGCAAGCTCCCTTCAGGGGAAAAAAAAAAGTATAGAGAAAAATAAGTCATTATAGAGCTCAAGATTACATGTTACACAAACAATATTAAGAAGCCACTTAGAGCATATTCGAATGTATAACCAGCAAAGGCCACATATTAATAGACATGGGTCAGCTATTCAACCTCGTAGTAAACTTCAGTCACTCAAAATGCAGAATTAGATTGGAAAAGTCATAGTTGGCATACAAAGCTTTTGAAACTCATCAACTTACAAAAGTTCAGAGGAGGATTTTACCTAAATGCTAGGAAAATCCAAACAGCATTAGATGTGCTACAATAAATACGACCATACATCTCAGCTTAATTATATGTGTGAGTTCAAGTTTGTGAGTCACATGCAGGACCCATATATGACATAATATATGCACCCAATAATGAAAGGTAATCGTATTTAGCTGTATAGTGTATACATATTTAAAATATACAAAGTCATACAAAATTCACAATTTACATTGACTGGATCAATTTGTATTTTTAAATATTTAAAATTTTAAAGTATACATGTTCTATTAATAATGCATAAAGAATTAAAGATAGTGCTAAATAGTTCTTTCATCTAAGCAAATACATGAATATGTACGACAACGAGACTTGAAAGTAACCATACCAACACTTGATCTACATAATCAAGCCGATCAGGATGGACACGGAGAGTAAATGTAAGGAGAGAGACATATAAAGATATAGATCCAACAACGGGCATGTCGACCTGTGCTTCAATGACCTGTCAAAAAATTGATTCGCATTAAAAAAAATTACATTGGAAGAAAGGCAAAGTGATAAATGCAACACATTAGTAGTTTTAATCATAGTTGCAAATATTAGTCAAATTTGACTCAAATTTCTAACATATATAGACACCATTACTCACTAGTATTATCAATATGGACAACACAAGAAAAAACCAGAGGGAAAATATCCATCAACAAGTCCAGAGTCCACACAACCTCCCAATTTTGGCATTAAGATTAGGATTTCATACATACTTATTGCAGTTTTTAATTCTTATGTCAAATGTAACAGCAGTGGATGAAAATATCCATCAACAAGTCCACAGTCCACACAACCTCCCAACTTTGGCATTAAGATTAGGATTTAATACATACTTATTGCAGTTTTTAATTCTTATGTCAAATGTAACAGCAGTGCAATTGACATGCACTGCTGTTCCGTTCATTTCAAGTAAAGAAAACCTGAATTAGTTTAGATGAACAAGTGTTGCAAGATTAGTAAGTCCTTTAATGTGAAATTGCCATGTGGACAATGGCCCCATTTGTTTGGGCAACTCAAAATGTTTTTGCTTACTTTTTAAGAAAAAGCTGTTTATAGACATGTTTGGCAACTGCAGCTTCTTCTTAAAAAATAAGCAAAAGCACTTTTTTGACAGGCTGTTCACAACCTTTTTTTAAGCTTATGTTTAAGACATCTTTTTTATTCTTTTTTTTTTTTGAGATCATGGGTATCGGGGATCCCACTCCCCACTAATCCCATGGGGCCGGACACAACCCAATAGTACCGGTGTCCAACAAATGGTGGGAGACATAGACTCGAACATGAGACCTCTCCCTTAAGTGGATTTTAGGTGCTTTGCACCCTAACCACTCTCTCAACCCTTTGTTGGCTAAGACATATTATTTACTAAAATATCCTCAGTCAAATTGTTGTATTAATTACTTTTCTTGGGTGGGAAAAGAAATTTTTGATTGCTTAAACCAGAAACCAAACAAACAAAACCAAAGAGGAAAAACACTATGGGGGAGAACAGAGCACCACATACAACAGACCTTGCTACCTGCTAACAGCCACTCATCAAACCCAACCACTCGCCACCTTCTAGTGTACCAACCATTATTCCCATCTTCTTCAATAATCTCAGCAATAATAAGTTTTTTCTAGTGCTTTTATTTTAAGAAGAATAAGTATTTATTAGTGCTTTTTCTAAGAGGAAACAACGATCATATTATATTAATAAAAACCTGAAAACAAAACACTTAAAAAAATTACCAAATGGGTCTTAATGAGTTTCTCCATAATCACTTTACAAAAGCTATAACCTATAAGGAGAAGCTGTACCAAACGAGGCCAACAACAAAGTAAGAGCCAAGTAGAATGTCACTGGCCAACACTCGTGAAGGAAATAAACAAGTTTTTTTAAGATACCACGTATCATATTTCACTTCCTCCCATAAATCTTAACAAACAGGATCATCTAGAGGCTTGATACAAAAGCGCCATCACTGTGGTTGAAAAACTACAATTGACACTAACATATCCTATGATTTAGAAATCAAGCAACATATAGGATATTTAGAATATCTAACAAAAAAAAAAATTATAACAGAAACTTCTTGAACAAAATGTCATAACATATTCATTAATCTCAGTTTATAGTATATGAAGACAAAACATTATACAACAACATCCAGGAATTCACTGTCAGGCATACCATCACATTTATGTTATGTAAGGTTTGCATAAGAGGATTGTAAGGGTCGGCATCTAAAAGTAGTTCCTCTAAGTACTATACCTGAAGCTGGCCCATTTCAATGGAGACCCCCACTTCTCAAGCAGACAAGTATAGCAGTTATAATAATCTTGAAAACTAGTGAACTTTCCATTCCAATATTCCAAATTTTTTAACAGTGTTTCAGTTAGAGTTATAGCATTAGCTTCCTTATAAATGTCAAATATGAAAGGCCAGAATGGGAAAAAAATCTCAAAAAAGAGATTACTTGGGTAACAATGAAGCAATTACAAGTTTTACCTTTCCAATGGCATTGCTCAATTTAGCAAACGCCTCCACTTGCAAGAATTCAGGTAGAACCTGCAACAGAAAATCATAAGAAACTAGACAGAATCCTGTCCCAGAAAAGTATTAATTCTTTTTTTTGTCATGTCAGAAAAGTATTATTTGGATGCTTACTTCTGCACTTGAATCAGCATAATTTGATAGTCTCTCCATTAGCTGGGATAATACTGTTTTGATATCAACAGTTGGCTGCAAATGAAGAAAGCAAGAAGCTAAGTAAGCTCCTTCTTGTTAAAATGATTAGCTTGAAAGTTTGACTGCCTAAGAGTTCTTCAGCAAAGCTCTTAGTTGTACTCACACAAACAAAATAAAAAATGTGTGTGTGTGTGTGTGTGTGTGAATGTAAATCGGTTTTAAATGATTCATTCACTGCCATTGATTGATGTATTTTCACAACTCAAGGAAGGAAAATAGACCAAGTACCACACTTCTTCTAATGAACCGTGCAAAAGTGGTCTTAACAGATAAAGCAATATCAAAACCATCTTTCAAAAATATGAACATATTAGAGTGCAAAACTGTTCCTACAGAGCAATTTCATTGGATCAACCATCTAAGAGAACAGCATAGTCTTTTTCCATGCAAGATTTCTACCCATTAACTTTATTACATGTAATGTAACAATATCGGAACACAGGCAAGTAACAAAATCAAAAGAATGGCCTCCACAACTTTAGATGGATGCAGGTATGGGTGTCAAATCTAATAAATGTTAGCCGTGTTGCATGAAGAGTTCACAGCTGACTCATCATTTTATCCTAAATAAATTGAAATAATAATTTCTACAATATAATACCATCAATAATAAGCATAAAACTAACAAAAAAGAAATAATAATGGATCATTTAACAGATATCTTGTTTTATTTATCAAAACCTCATGTTTCATACAATAAAAATTTCAAGTAGAAAAAAGTACAACTCATACGTTCACAATAATCAAAGTTCAGTTACAGAATCATGGCCAAATACTAGACATACGTAACAAATTTTCTCAATGAGAAAATCCTACTTTTTATCTTAAAGGAAGACAAGGCCACGGGTTTCACTAGGCATAAGAATGCAATCAATTAGTTCTGTTGCATACCTGCAGCTGGGGACAAGCACCCAATAATGTCTCAAGGGTTTGCAAGTGGTACTCATCGGGAAAGACTTGGATTATGCAATCCATCAAGTAATATTGGGCAAGTTCATCTTTACAATTAACAACCTGTCAAACCATGGTAGCATATGAGAATTATGTATAGCATGTACAGTCACATAGAAGATTAAGAAAATAAAACAATGAGATCTAGACAAATCAGACCTGTTCCAATACTCTAGGTAGCACAGTTTCTTTGTACATATCAAGATCAACACCCTCTATCTGACTAAGGACATGTAAGTTCTTCCCAACCTATTAAGAAAATTCAGAAGTGAACCAGACTCATTTATACTGAGTATAACGATTAAATACATACAATTCAACCAGTTTCAAGTCACCGCTGTGGTATTTACAAGATCACGAAGCTCGCTCCTCTCCTTTTCCCGCTTCTCTTTTTCCCGGGCAGGTCCCTGCAGACCAGAAAGCCCGATTGCAGGCCTCAACTCAGGATCACCAAAGAGTATGAATTCACAAGCACTATAACACCTGCATGACCACAAATCATGCCCTCATGATTCATTGTACCTCCATGGCACGCAAGCATTGGTACCATGCATGTCCAAACATGAGAGCAGGTAACCTACGGGGAAAGTCACAGAATCCATGCATCTCAACCAACCTGATGTTGCATCCGGACCCAGAGTTTGTTCATCTCTGTGAAGTTTTGAAGTACAAATTCAACAGCATCCACAACAGTGTCAGCATCCCTACAGGGAAAGTCACAGAATGAAGTGTGAAACCAAGTGAAATCATGTCTCTTATCACAATGTATTATATATTTAGACTGCTACTAGCAAACAGAAGAATGGAAGTGAGTAATGGACTAAACAAATAATTCAAAAATTCACAAACACCACTGAGAAGACAAATAAACAGACAACGGCAACTGAAAGAAGTGTCTAATGATGATCGTGTCAAGTCCGCTCATTTCTTTTGGCTCTCAGTTCAACCTTCTTCTCGAGGTGCATATACCGCTCCGACATTTACAAAAAATGCTTATACTTTCCAAGTGTATACTTATATTTCCATATATAATAAAATAATATGTTTGTATAGAACATAATACCAGTGTTGTCAAGGTATTGTCTAGGAGAAGGCAATTTAGCAACAATACACACAATACCAGTAGGGGTGTAAGCAAATCGACAGACCCGACTAAACCCGACCATTTCGAGTCAGGTCCGGTCGGGTATGGATCATAAGTCGGGTTGGTCGGGTCACTTTTAAAACAACCCGACCAAATCGGGCCGAGTCTCAAGTTTTATTAAGCTCAACCCGAAAATACGCGACCCGATCCCGTAATATATATGTACATATATATTTATATATTTATACATTCACACACTATATATTTAACATTATTTATATGTACTAAACAAATTCATCATGTATAAGGCCTTCTATTAAGAAGACCTATGACCCTCAACTACTTTTCTTGAGTTGTTGGGTTAGAATGAGAGAAGATGTAAAAGGACTAGACCAATTTATATAGGGAGAGTAGATTGCTTTTGTCTTCTTCTTTCCATGTGGAACTAAAAGAAGAGAAACAATTTCAAAAAGGGAAGTGGCTCTCTCTTGTCTAATTGTCTCTTCCCTCTCTTTTTCTAATGTAGGATTAAAATAAAAGGTTTCTCCCTTCATTCAAGTTTTAAATTGTGGATGTAAATATATCATAATGAATTAAATTGACAATTTAATATCTATTCTATTTCTAATTTTCTATGCATAAATCATGACATATACAATTGAATTTGTTATTTATTTTTCTTTTTGGATAAGCATGTTCTCGCATTATATAAAACTACTATTGGTGCCATTTGAGAAAATATAAAATTATAAAGGGAAAGGTATTCAATTATAAGATGGGTAGTATTGTCCCATTTTTCTTAAAAATATGTATTTTTCAAATTTTGTAGCTTAAAAGCACTAATTATTAGTTACTTTCATAATTATACATTTAATTATAAGTGGAAAATATTTGGTGAACCACTAATCAAAGAAGGTTCATCTAAGTAAGAATTTATAGATTATTATCATTATATTGATTATGTGTATATACCTTTTAGTGGTTATAATATGCTTAGTCATATATTATATGGTGTATATGTATGTACAATAAGTAATAACTATGCAATATTTTATATGCATATATGTGAGTGTGTCAATGTGTGAATATATTATGTAACTATATGTTTTGTAACATTATAAAACATATAGATACAAATATAACATTATATATTATCTAACTATATGTTCTGTAACATTATATTATATATATATATATATATATATACATTAGTTATATACTATAAACATATGTTATATGTGTACATTTTGTTATTATGTATACTTATATTAGTTATATCATAATTATATATTATAATGCTATAATATATAAATGTGAATTAACATATGTATACACACTTTTGTACTAATATATGGTTATACATTTATTTATACCATAAATGAAGTGTATACTTGTGAATTAAAATATGTATACACACTTTCGTATATATATAACATTACATGTTATATTATATATATATTCTATAACATATATATATAACATTATATGCATAATTATATTATAATGTGAATTAACACATGTATACACACTTTTGTACTATTCTATAGTTATACATTTATTTATATCATAAATGAAGTGTATACTTGTGAATGGAGTTGAGAGTGAAGAGGGTATTTATAGAGGGAGAGTGACTTCTTTCCTTCTCCTTTTTCCAATGTGGGACTAAAATTTCTTGTCAAACTCTAAGAATTTACGATTTATATTTTATGATATGCATAGATTAACAATTATGGTTTTATTATATGCATTTATCATAACATATATAGTGTCATTTGTTAAAAGTTCTTGAAATTATTATATTAACTCTAATTATATCTTTGTTATTATATCATACTAGCATATAGATATATAAAAGTTGGATTTTATATTTTTAGAAATTACTCTTAATTTGGAAAATTACATTATCAACAATATTATTACATGTGTCTAATATATGTTGCTTCTTATACATTCATAATCAAACCTTGCCTTGTAAATTATCGAGATTGTTATAGAAAGAAATAGTAGAAAACCCCTTTTCGATTAATTTCGACAAATATATCATACCCAACTTTAATTATATTATTGAGATATGAGTCAAAATTAATTAATGTCATAAATGGTCACTTGAAAGATTATGTGAATGCAAGTATAAACAATTTTTTGTTAAGAATAAACTAATTTTAACACATATTATACCCAACTTTAATTATATTATTGAGATATGAGTCAAAATTAATTAATGTCATAAATGGTCACTTGAAAGATTATGTGAATGCAAGTATAAACAAATTTTTGTTAAGAATAAACTAATTTTAACACATATTATACCCAACTTTAACTATATTATTGTGACATGAGTAAAAACTAATCAATGTCATAATGGTCACTTGAAAGATTATATAAATGCAAGTAGAAACTAATATTTTATTAGAATAGACTAATTTTTTTTTTCATAAAAAAAAAAGAATAGACTAATTTTAACACAAATGTTATACCTAACTTTATATTATTGTGACATGAGTCAAAATTAATCAATGTCATCCCACTTAAAAGATTATATGAATTTAAGTATAAAGATGTAAAATAGATAATTGCTTTTGTGATCACTTTAAGATTTATTAAATATTGAATAACTCTATATATCCAACAAATATGAAATATGACTTCGAAGGGAGGGAGAGAATTTTTTATAATAGGATCGAATTAATGCCTTTGAGCCATTGAGTGAAGATGAGAGAAAATGGGATCTTGTATATATATATTTCCTATAACTTGTGGGTTTTAAAGAAAATTATGCTGACTTTTTTGTCACTACATTATCAATCTCTAAAAATATTTGAGGTTACTAAAGTAGAATATTAATTGATTGGCATATTGATGACAACCTTTAAGATTAACAAAAAAACAACTTTTTTTTTGTAGCCTAGAACGCCTAGCCTAGGCTAATATATACCTTGTGATGATACTTTGTTGAATTACCAAACTTCTCTTGGGTAAGTATTTTATAAAGTTTACTGTTTTGCTGAAAGATACATATATAGTTAGACACACCGTAAGAGGGGAAAGGAAAAAAAAAAGAGATCTCATGGAATAACTTATCCCATTATTCTCATCAACTCCAACATGCAAATAGTTGAAAAAGTCTTTTGACTGTGTGAAATATAATTCCATCAATACTAAAGTCCATTCAATAGTTTAGTCCATTCAAGTAAAGAGATTTTTCAGAGAAATGATCCTAATTTCCACAAATTTGTCCATTCAATAGTTTAGTCCCACATTGAAACTTTTGGGGGCGCTCCCCCTATAAACACCCTTCTTTCCCACTTCATTCTCACTTAAGTCTTTTTGGCATTTGGGACTTCTATATATGCTTAGCAAAGAGGCCCATAGAAATGGGGACCCTATGCTTAGCAAGGAGGCCCCGTGAAAATATTTTTTTTTACATATATATGTATATGTGTGTATATTTACATATGTATATGATTTTTTATTTTATTTTTACGTGTTTGATTTTTGTTTTTGTGTTTCTTTTTTTTGAATATTTTAGTTTTCAGATTTTTATCACTTTAATTTTTTATGTTTTGATTTTATTTTATTTTTGGTAATTAGGCTTGTATGGGGTGGCCGGCCCAGCCGAGTCCTCCAAAATTTAGAGGTTGGGCGGCATCGGGCCTAATTTGATGCCACCCGACCATAGCGGGTCGGGTGGGTCTTTGGGCCAAAACCTGGCCCGACCAGACCCGCTTTCACCCCTAAATACAAGTGTTGTCAAGGCATTGTTTAGGATAACACCAAGGCAATTTAGCAACAATACACTTAAGCATCGCTTAAGGTGGGGAGGGGCCTTTGTGATTGTCTGAAATTGCAGGGGCTTCTCTCATATTTTGATAGTATTGTCCCTCTGTACTCAATCAAAATCATTCACCCTCCTCTTCTCTCATTTGCTAGACTAAAACCCTTCATCCTACCACAACCAATGCCACATCTTCACCAACAACAACTCAGGCAAAAGGGTCTTGGCACTCCAACAGCCTTTTATTGACGTCAACAACCCCACATTTGTTGCCGCAACTTGGTTCAAAACATCTACTTCTGCTGAAACGAGCAGTAATTCTATATATTTCGGAGAGAGGAGGCAATGAAGACTTTCAAAAACTCAACCTACTCTATTAATACCAATGAGCCTGTGACTGTATTCTATTTAAAAGCAGACATGGAGGCTAAATAGTAAAAAACAATTGGTTGACTTACCCTTCATATTCAGATCCAATGTCAGGTAATTTATCTCGGCTAATTAGAGAAAGGTAGCTCCTTAAAAAAAGCCCACGTACAGGATGCTGAACACCACGACACATTTCAACAAGGTCTTTAAGGACATCCTTAGCAGGTGCCTCCTTTGATTTGATGTACACGGATCCCACTGTGCAGAGAAGATACCTGATAAAACAACGACGATAACAAAAAGTTATGGCAATCTGCTAAGAGAAGATAAAATCTCAAGTCTTTGAGATTTCTTAATCATTCACACTGCTAAGAGAAGATAAAATCTATCATACAGAATGCAACATTGCATTTTTCATGAAAATTGCCACAGGTGGAAAATAAGAATAATGTAAAAGACTGAAGGTTCAGTGAAATCTGAATAATTAATGTGAATAATGTAAAAGACTGAAGGTTCAGTGAAATCTGAATAATTAATGTGAATAATGTAAAAGACTGAAGGTTCAGTGAAATCTTAATAATCAATGTGAACAAGACGTGCAGCATTAATGAATTTCGATGTTTCAACGAGATAAAAGATACAGTTCAACAAAACACATCCTTTCCCCACCAATTCACAATTTTAAGTGCACCAAAACACTTGAATTAGGCGTTTGCAGTAATACGAAATTCGGGACAGAAAGAAGGGGCAAATCACGATTGTTGTTTTAATTAAGCAATTCATTCTCACTTACAGTCTAGGTAAGATATTGCCAGCGTGCTGTACAAGCTCGTAGAGATCGATGATGGAGCAACCGCGCTTGGTCTCCTCCTTGAAGAACATTTCGAGCTTTCTCAACTCATCAAACGCTCGCATGTCTTCGCATCAACAACAACAACCAAAATAGAGAAACCATCTCATTCTTATTCCCAATCAAAAAATTAAAATCAAGACAAATTGAAACTTGGGATCTCTCGATCCATGATGGATCTGAGAGAAAAAGAAAGAAATTGGGAGAGAAATTACAGAGTTCGTAATATTTGTGAGGGGAAAGCCGAGAAGTCCGAAGCTCGGAGAGCATCTGAGCAGAATACTTGAGAGCGTCTCTGAGATTGTTCGAATCCTGCAGGAGAAAACTTAGGGATAGTGAATTAGGGTTTCTAATAAAGATAGAAGATTGGAGGAGAATAAATGTGTGAAGAGAGAGTACCAGAGATCGATGCATGTAGAAGGCGTTGTGTTGAAGGCCTGCAATTCCTTCCGCAAGCCATTTCTCTTCGTCTTCAATGCCGTCTCCGATCATTTTTTCACCCCTGCTGACTGCTCTGTGTGTGTCACTTGGTCCTTTCTTTGTTCTTAACAGAACTCGATTTGTAAGTTTGCGAATCTGTTTTTCGTGTTTTCTTTACTTTGCCTGAACTGCCTGCCAGGAGTCAGGACTCGGGATAGCTGTCAAATGGCCCCCTCCAAGATTTTTCGAGATCGGGCTCAGGCCCGACAACTAAATCTGTCAATCCAGGCCCGGGACGTCAAGGACCAAAGCTGTTATGAGTAGGCAGGCCGTGGACTCTTCCGGCCCATGAACTCCATAATAGAATTCTATGCCCGAGCTTCATCATCATACAATTTTAATAGCTGCTATTATATTTTGGTTTATTCTTTCATGTAATTTAAATGTGAATTTAGCTTTTAATAAAAACGAATTCATTCAAACATCACATCCATATCTAGTAGTTAGACCCGTCTCCAACCCCCTTTTTTTATTTTTTTGGGTCAACTTTCATTGCCACGTGGATGTGATGGAACCCTAAGTCTACCTTAGTCGTTAATGTTTCGTTTCATTTTAGGTTAAATAATATGCTTTAATGCTTAAGCACAAGATGATGACGTGTTTTCCACCATATAGATAAAAATAAAGGAAAAGCATGCATGAATAGATTAAAGTTATCTTGTGACACGTTGAAGTTACGTATATAAGTCAGCTTCAACCAACGAGCTCTTCTCCAAACGAAGCTCATGATCGCACGTGCATAAAAAATGTAAATAATAACTTCTTTCGCGTTAAATTTGATAAAAACTGATCTTCCAGCTTAGCTGGACAGGTCTCCTTGTATTACACAAATAGTTAGAGCACGTTTAACTTGCTCATTTTAGCCATTTTTCATTTTTCAAATCTTACTCTTACTTCATAAAGTTAATTTTAAATATACTTATTAAAAATATTTACCCACTTGTTATATTTTATTGTTAAAAATTAATAAAATATGTGAGTAGAGTAAATATTTTTAGTAGGTACCTTTAAATTTTTAATAAAATTATAAATTTAATATGAATATTTGACACATTAAATTTATAATAATTAATATAAAAATTGTAATCTTTATAGTATTTTTAAT
This sequence comes from Paratinospora sagittata, assembly GCA_035771175.1. Taxonomy (NCBI): domain Eukaryota; kingdom Viridiplantae; phylum Streptophyta; class Magnoliopsida; order Ranunculales; family Menispermaceae; genus Paratinospora; species Paratinospora sagittata. The sequence continues at coordinate 62,403,892 of CM069590.1, forward strand.
TTAAAAATAGGTAGAAAGTTTGTGCACATATTTTATAATAATTGATCCACGGCGGTTCAATTACAAAATTAGTTGAGATGAAAGGTCCGCCATCAACACGATCGTGTGAACGATGAAAAGCCCGGGACGGACAGCGAACTGGGCGTCATTTCCACCTGCTTTTCTTAAAATAATGAATATACAGTAGCAAGGGACACAAACTTAGCTTATAATTACCTCGTCACCTGAACTTATTGTCTTTCAATTATTTTAGGGGGACATCTCGAAATCAGATCAGCAGGCTTTCCAGACATGAATTCCTCGATTTCTATCATTGAATTAAAGCCGCCAGCAGAGGTTGCATTTCGATGGTGCTTACAACGCTTGTCCCTTCCAAAGACATAATTTGGTGGTTTCTTGTTAATTTTTTTTTCTTTTAACTATTGATAAATCCTTTCACGTTTAATACAATATCGTCGTCCCCTTTCTTTTATTTTTTTAGTTATTTTTCTAATGGTAAGCCATCATAAAAGACCTTATTTAACCTCCAAAATTCTAATATCCTATCAAATTCAAAATTGACAACAAAAGATTACCATCCAAATGTGCCACATTTTATATATCGACTAAAGATATGTTTATGTAAAGTATCAAAATGATTTAAGATATGTATTCAAATTTATAATAAAGTTTTTATAGCAATACACCACATCATAACATTATAAAAAAAAAGGACACATCCTCCAATCACCATACACCACATATAATTTTTGGGTCATAAAAATAATTTTCTAATTTTATAGTTGTAATTTAATTTAATTCAATAGTCTTTTTTTTCTTTATTCTATTTAATTCACTTTTTTTTTATCTTTCTCACCTTTCTTCTTTTTTCTTTTTTCTCGAGTATTGAGATAAGCTCAGAGGATATTGGCACTGATTTTGCTATTACTTTTATTAAAGGAGAAAATATTTTCACTTATTTATAAAAGAAAAGAATCAAACTCCCGAGATCACGAATAAATTGATTTGAATGTATACTATTAAAGTTAGCCAATATTTGTTCTGTCACTTCCTCTTGCTAGGCTCTCTATTAGAAGTAAAGTTGGTATAGTTATAATACATTTGGTAGTTATAACTGAATATAATTAGAAAAAGGTTACCGATAACTCATTTCTTTTAGATGAATAGGTTTAAATTGACGACGAATTTGAGAGACGTGTTAGGTTTCTTAATATTTTCTTTCTGCATTGTTGACAAAAAAAAAAATCTTCTTTCTGCATAATTATAATTATAAACCAAAGATATATCTTGACAATCATATATTTTTAGTGACGTAAAAAAAAAAACTCTCAAACATCTATCACATCAAATTAACACATGTACTGTCTTCACTTGCTTGTCCCATTTAAAAAGGGGACGAATCATTCCAAAGAAATTTTATCTTAAATGGAGAATAATGGAGTTGTACCCTGTAAATCACGTGCAAAGAAAAATGATACTTCAACAACCCAAGATAATAATAAATTTTCATAATTGGTCGTTCAAATTAAATTATTCTTGACAATTCCTTGTTAAATAGTCTTCAAACGTAAGGAACTTTTTTCAGATTAAAGCCGGGTCCGTCTTACATAGCAAAGATACTCAAACTTTATCCTTTTAGGTCATAATTATAAATTTTAATTACTTTGTCATTTTATTTAAAAGTTTGTCGACAAGAATAATTTAATTATGATCTTAGATAATTTAAAAAATGATAACTACCAATATAACACCGGACGACAAGACTCAAAATAGATAGAAAACGAGTGGAAATGTTGGAACTTTTGAACGTTGAAAGCGTGCAAAATGGAGTGAGACTTCCTTTTTGACTCGAAGGGCGTTTTTGTCATTTCCAGAAAAGCTGACGTTTTTGACTCGAGTCTTTTTTATTTTTAATTTTTTACGGTTAGTTGTAGCCTGTATTTGTACAGCGTCGACCCGCAATAGCCGGTAATTATTTCACTAGCCGTTGTGTCGGTCGACGCGGTGACCGATTATCCTGGGTTTCCCGCGAGAATTGCCCGGTAAAGTAAAAGGACGAGACGATTAAAAAAAAAAAAAAAGAGGGTCACCTTTTTTCCATTTTTACAGATTTTTTTTATTAGGGAAAAGAAAATCTTATATTTATTAATCTGGTTCAGAAATTGAATTTTGGTGGAGTAGTTGCAAGATGATCTTTGGCGGTAAATTCGATTTGAAAGGTCATGAATGTGAGGTAGCAAAAAAGGACAAATATTAGGTGGATTTTTTTTTTTAGATGAATTGATAGAATAAAATATGATGGTTGTTAGGCTTCTTTGATTAAGAAATTCCGTGTTGGTTGTTAATTTCAATTGGAATTTGCGTATATTTTGAGTTAACCTTTTTTTTAAATAGTAGTTTGTTAGTTAATTGGTTGTGTTCAAAATAGTATTATGATTCTGGAGTTTAGAATAACGATTTTGATAGGGAAAGAGATATGGGTGTAGTTGCGGGAATTTGTGGGAAGAATCTGAGATTGTGAAATACTATTGGTAAAAGAGAAGAGAGAATATGATAGTTGAAGAGGAAAAAATTGCAGATAAGAACGGTTTGGCAGAGAAGAACAGTAACAAAGAGTGGAAGAAGAAGAAGAAGAAGAATTTAATGGTTGGGATCCGAATGGACAAGAAAGATCAATTGTTGCTTACTTGGGCACTTGTCAAAATTGCAGAACCAGGAGATAGAGTAGTTGCAGTGCATGTTTGTCGACATTCTAGTAAAAATCGTACTTAATTTTCCTTCTGATGATCTTAATTAGTATTTTAAGCTTATTAAATGTTTAATATCAATCAATCCTTGCAGACCCATCTTCTAAGGATAGTATGAATTTGGATGGATTTTTGGATGTTTATAAAGGGCTATGTAATGTAAAGCAGGTGTGTGGTTTCCTACTTCAATACCAATTATAAATTTATAATCCTATCTTTTTTTCTCTGTCTGTTCTTCAAGTCTGATTTTCTGTAATTGGGTATTAGCTTGATCTTGCAGGGAAGGTCTCTAATGGAAGCTCTGTTAGGAAGGTTTTGGTGAGAGAGGCAAAGCTCTGTGATGCCATGGTAGTGGTTGTGGGAATCAGCAAGAAAAATACACTTGGGTAAGTGGTGTTAAGAACAAAAATTTAGTACAACTTAATTCTTCCTTTTTTTCTTTTTTTCTTCCTAGAATTAATCTTTAATGGATGAATCTGAGAAGAAATCTACCCACCAAGGAAAAATATAATCTGAATAGCAAATCTGTTTCAGGAGTTGGGTTTCAGTTGCCAAGTATTGTGCCAAGAAGCTACCGCCAACTACAGCGGTGCTAGCTCTCCACGATGGCAAGGTCGCCTTCAACCGTGGTGTCAGTAATCAGACACCAGGTAAATCTGTTGTTTTGGAGGAATTTTGAAGAAGACCATTTCTGCATGCTAATTTGTTTGATTTTGTGGGAAAAAAACAGGCAATTCAAGTTTGGATGTTAGAGGGACTCTTGAGAATAAAAAATTTAGTCCTCAAGTAGTTCAAATTTCTGAGGATGGATCAAGAGATGATGAAAATGAGTCCGAGTATGACACGTTGAGCTTAGCTTCTGAATACAAGGAGGAAATTTCTTCGTGCTCGGTTTCAGGATGTGGAAGCACAAGAGATGATAGTATTGGTATTGTTCAGGAAAACAAGGATGAGGCTTCTTCATCAGGTTCATTTGCTGAGCCTATGAAAGAGCTACCAGGACCAACACCTGGTTGGCCTCTTCTCAAGAGAGCAAACACCATGAGCCCAGACGCTCTCAAAGGGTCAGAGGCCAGAAATATGTCTGTGGTTCAGTGGGCAATGAGCCTACCGAACAGAGTTCACTCCGTGGATCCTGAAAACCAGAACAATTTTTGTTCAGATAAAAGAGGAATTCCTTTGGAAAGACATTTTGATTCTGGGGAAAAGATCAGTAGGAGTTGCTCATGGGGGCAGCTACCTGAGGAGTTGGAAATTTTACTTCAAACAAACTCGGCCAGGTGCCGGTGGTTCAGCCACAAGGAGCTCAAGAATGCAACCTCTCAGTTCTCTTCAGGTAATATATATATATAATAAATTTACTTGCTTATGAGATTTTAAGTCTTTTTCATTCTTTTTCTTCCTTGATTCACTTTTCAGTATCTTAAATGTTCTAGTTCTTCTTCAACAGATAATCTGATCGGGAAGGGCGGGTGTAGCCGAGTATACAAAGGTTGTATTCCTGGTGGGAAGCAGGTGGCTGTGAAGATTCTTAAAGTGACCAAAGAAGCATGGAATGACTTCCTTTTGGAAATTGACATCATTTCTTCCTTGACGCACAAGTGCATTGTACCTCTAATTGGTATATGCCTTGATGAATATGATATTATCTTAGTGTATGATTTCTTGTCAAGAGGAAGTTTGGAAGATAATCTTCATGGTAAATCTTCTGCAATCCATATGGTTTGACTGATTTTAATGACGGTTCTTCTATGCAACTTCATTTATTAAAAAAGAATCTTATCTGCAATGCAGGCAATAGAGAAAAATGTGTCTTATCATGGGAGATGAGGTTTAATGTGGCTATCGGAGTTGCAGAGGCCATAAATTACCTGCACAAGGAATGCCCTAGGCCTGTTATACATAGAGATATAAAGTCTTCGAATATTCTTCTCTCCAATGAATTCAAACCACAGGTATGAGAAAAATTACTAGTAGACACAACCAGAGATACTCTAAAATTCAAGATAGCTAGAGCTCTGTATTAAGGACGCTTCTTCTTTATATGTGACAGCTATCTGATTTTGGCCTTGCTATGTGGGCACCAAGTTCAAATTATGAGACACACAGCGACGTAGTTGGGACTTTTGGGTACCTTGCTCCAGAGTATTTTATGTATGGGAAAGTTAGTGATAAAGTAGATGTGTACTCCTTTGGTGTGGTTCTTCTTGAACTGTTATCGGGAAGGAAACCGATCAGCAATGAGACTCCGAAGGGCCAAGAGAGTTTAGTTATGTGGGTAAGCATTCATCCTTTATATAACGAAACATCATTTTTAATATTTCTCAAATATCTGTACATGTTTAACTAAATACATTTTGAACAGGCAAAACCAATATTAGAAAGTGGAGACATAATGGGTATATTGGACCCAAATTTGGAGGGAAAATTTGACGAGGTCCAAGTGAGGAGAATGGTTCTGGCTGTAACACTTTGTATTACTAGGATAGCACGTCTTCGACCCCAAATAAGCAAGGTAAGTAACTATTCTTATGTGCTCTGTTGTTTGGTGATGATTTGAAGCCAGTTAAGAGTTCTAAATACTAGTGTTGAATGGTTCAGATATTAAAGCTTCTACTAGGGGAGAAGGATGTCGAAGAGTGGGTGAACACACGTGTGATTGATCGAGATTCTGAAAACCTAGATGGTGATGAAGCGTATCCAGATTCTAATGCTGAATCATATCTAGATCTTGCTTTGCTTGATGTGGATGATGACACCACATCATTCAGTAGCATTGAGCAAAACAGCCACCACACATTTGAGGACTACCTGAAGGGAAGATGGAGCCAGTCATCAAGCTTCAACTAGGCATCTTTTTTCTCTCTTTTTCTTTCTGGGTCTTACCTGAAACAAGGGCAAGTCTTTTGACACCTCCAGAAGTGGAATACACGGCACTCGGGTGCAAAGGATCGGACAGGAGAAATCCAGCACAAACCCAAATTTGGGTGGTTTTTGTTACTCACATGATCTTGTGTATTTGGATATTAGTGTACAGATCAAAGGGGATCAAAAGTCCTTTGATTTTCCAATTATGTGGCAATAGTGAAATGTTGTTGATAATCAATGTTTTTATACAAATTCCCTTGTACATATATGAGTGTCTTATGTGTAATATTTCTCAGTAAAGCTTCTCAAACATATCAAACACAAGCAATGCTGCAGGCAAATGGGATTCCATAAGCATTTGTGAATTCATCAATAAATTGAATAAATGGGCACTTGTTCTAACTTCTAACATCAAATTTTTCTTAGTATGCAGTAAAGTAAACAGAAGGCACTTTTCATTGCGTGCACAAAATGAAAGGTAAAAAAGACCAAACATCATCAATTTCTTTTTTCAGTTTGATGATCAACTTCAGTATAGAACAGTAAATGGCAATGCGTATATGTCGAAATCAGGTAAGTACCGTGCACAAGGCCATAGACTGGAGCTTCCATGAGAAGATGCAGAGTCACTAGCTTTAATTTTCTTTGAATTGTGCTTATTGTGGCTCTGATTCATCTCAAACAGCCACTCCATATCATCATAATCCTGGTTCATGATCTGCAACTTTGTCGGGTCCCAGTTTTCAATTTGATCTCTGAGCTGCAACCATTCATCAGCCTTCTTCTTGTCACTACTAGATTCTCCACATTCTAGTTCTTCTTCTTCTTCAGTAATCTCACTTTTCTCTGAATCTTCCATTTCACCCTCTTGACTCTTCAAATACTCTCCCTTCTTCCTGTTACCACTGTGCCTCTTTCCAGAACAACTGTAGCATCGCTTCTTCTCGAATTTCCGTTTTGCTCTGTATCTCTTCTTTGCTTCCCTTCGTATCTGAAGCATCAGAAGCAGCACATCAGCAATTTGGAAATTCCTATCAATCAATCTAACACATACAGTGGAAGTATTCAAAGAAGCAATCAAACAACCCCAATCAATTTTACGTTGTTTGACCAATTGGTTCCTCCATGTATAGACAGAAAAATCAATATCAATACATTACACTTACAAAATTACAATACAAAAAAGACATCCATCCACGCTCATTTCTTATCATATACTCAATCACTCATAATCTATAATGATAATTAGAGTTCGAGTCCATTCTAACAGCAAGAACGAGTTCAGTTATTAGAATAGAGAAATGGATTAAAAAACGAACCTTTTGAATCCATTGAATTAGGGAATCGCCGATGAGGCCATTTTTTTCGTACCCTGGAGAAGGGAACGAAGAGCATCGAGACATTTCGTGATAATAGCAGCGTAATCCAGCACCAGTAGTACTGTTAATCTTCTGAAGATTTTTAAAAGAGATGAATTAGCAGCACCGTGTAATCAAAGATCAAGAACTCGAAGAATCGTGAGCAGATACGCAAGCAAAAACCTCTACAACAGACCTAACTTCCACCTAATAATTGAAACAAATCGATTCTCGCAATCAAACATTAGAAATTTCCTACTTAGAAGCTATAATTCTTGATCCTGTTTAGATCATCTCACTGTAAATAAAAAATATATGATTGAAATTGAAATTACTTTTTTTCTCGAATCAAGCCGAGCTAGCGATTGGTTTTATACTTTTATGGGAAATGAAAATGAAAAAGGGCAAAAAAATTATTGGCGCGCTTTACGTTCTAAATTAGCTACGCTGAGACACGTGGCGGAAGGCACTGCGTACGTGCGCGAGTTCCTTGTCATGCTGGACTTCGCGCCGTCGATAGCACGGTCCTCCTTTGCCATTTCAAGATCGCGCATTAAACCGAGTGGTCTCAAGATAAAGTTTTGCTGCTTCAACTGAATAAAGAAGTTTGATGCCCACAAATGAAAATTTACCCAATTTGCCTTTTGTTTTATATTTCATATTCAAGATTTTACTCAAAAATGATTTAGATCTTAAGTTGTCCTCGCTAGTTGTTTTTATTTTTTTTTGTTACCAATTTTCCAGCAATGTGTCCTTATTCATTTTGAGAGAGATTAATCATTCCGGACTAAACAGAGTCATTTGAGCTGGTCCACTCAGCAAGGGCGGATAAATAGGAGCGCACCGAGGCTCGAATTGGATAGTTGCTATTGTTATAATTATATTACTTGTGCATAAATCTTTTAAAAGACAAATGCGCAAAAAAAAAAAAATGCATGTATCTATTTTATGAATTATATATATGCATATTTGGTGCATAATATTCCATGAGCTATTTGATTACCTATTACATATATACATGGGGTGGACTTCATGAACTATATATGTATATATATATATAACTTTGCTCTATCAATAAAAGTCAATATAAGTTTATAAATTTATTATTATTCTTATCCAATAAGTATTCTTCTAACTCTATTATTACCATTAATTGATAATAGCTAATTGATTATCATGACCATAAAAATCAATTAGAGTGATAATTGACAACTGTAAGAAACATTACATTAAAATATTCATTTGATGTTAATTGATATTAAACATTACTTCACCAAACGGTCAAGTTTTTATTCACTCACGTTTTTTCAAAAGGAAAAACTTAAATTAAGTTCATAGTTATATTCATTGACCTACAATAAGTAAGAAATAATTATTAAATTATAAATTAAATTCAGTGTATAGTTTAATTATAAAGTAACCTAGTTCTGATTTTTTACACTCAACGATTAAATGCTCATAATTGACATGTGTATTAACTAAAGTATGAATGGTTGACCTTATAATAGTTATATTGATTTGAAATATAAACACAACAATAACAACTATATATAGAACTTAAATTGAACAGTACTAGTATTATAATAATTGATCCAACTCTAAATAAAATCGTGATAAATAAGTTAATACACATGCCAACAATATTGGCATGGTCGTTATTATTATCTCAAAGAACGAAAAGGAAATGACCACTAATAACCAGCTGGTCTAAGAATAAAATTGGTCTATACACACCTAGCTGAACAAATTGATCGATTTAAATAATCCCAAGAACCTAGATGGAATAAATTAAATAAACTATATATTGCCAAACCATTCTAATTTCCACAATGAGATAGATCAAGAGCTCATCACTTGATCATCATACGTTCTTTGTTGCAACAATATCTCCTGAATCACAAGCCTCCGAGCTCTATTAATGGTGAGAAAACACAAGTAAACATGCTCTTCAAGCTCATCCAACTGCTCCAAGAAACAAGACTCATGCGTCTCAAACTCCTTCACCACCTCCTTCAACATCTGCCTCCTCCGATTCCTTAATCCCAACCCAGCAATGCTCTTAAGATGCTCAATCTCGTCTCTCAATCTCATCACAAGCCGATCCATCGTTCCGAAATCTTGATTCAATATAAAAACTCCTTTCGCCGCCGTATCAAGTTGTGCGCCAAGCCTTATCAGATTTCTTCTCCTCTTAAACCCTAATGATCTTCTTCTGATGCTTATTAATGGAATATTACAAAGAGTCGTAAGAAGCCCTGGCGCTGCAGCTACAATGCCGATCAAACCGTGCGCTCCTAGGGCCAATGTCGCAGCCGCAAGTGCACCACAAGCAACTATCAAGAACATTTTCCAAACCTTTTCGCAAAAACCGATCAGTCTCAATCGCCTAGCAATGCTTTTACGCTTCATACCTAATCGATCAAGCATCAATCCGCATTGGTTTCGAAGTGTGTTGAGTTGCAGAAGATTCGAACTTGAAAGCGGATTTTCGAGCTTTGCAAACAAAGCAAGTTTACTGAATATGATCCGGCATTGATCATCGGTGTAATTAGTACTGTAATCATCGCTTGATGACGACGACGACGATGATGAATTTGGTAGGTTTGTGGTTAATCTAATGATTTTTTGAATGATTCGGTAATCCGCGCGAGTTCTGTCGATGCTTTGAAGGAGGATTCCACAGATCCTGCAAGCTTCTAGGTTTCCATTGAAGAAATCGATTAGAAGGCGATGTAGATCTGAGGTTTTTAGCATATCGGTTAGAATATCTTGTCGAGGTTCCAGTAAGTACTCGGAGATTTGAGTGTAGCAAGGAAGAATTAGAGGCGATAAATTAGAGGAACGTCTCTCTAGTATGGCTGTTGATGAAGATCTGATCTGCTCTCCATGAACCTTGTCCCATATGTCTGTAAATGACTTCGTTCTTAAGGCATTCAGGTATTCCTCGTTCACATTTAACTCTCTCTGCACGACATCTAATCGCTCTCTCGAAGAAGATTCACCTAATTAAGGAAAAAAAAAATTAGAAATCCAGAAAATGAACCTTTCGAACGATCAGCCGAAGATCAAAATCGAGAAAGCAATAACAAACAAAGGATTAATATAGAAATTATCTCAATATTCGAAAAATCAAAGCAACATTTCGAACGAGAAGGTTAATTTTGATTAAGTTTTTGAATCGTATACTCACCTGTTCCTGAAATTAGAAATGATTTAAACTTGAAGCACGACATTGTTTTCAAGTACTCTAGCACATCAGAAGACCAAAAAAACAAAGCTGGAGATTGAAAAACACAAGAACCCTAGCTGTGTGTATATATAATATAAACCGACTTGGTCTTGTGTGATTGAGAAATTTAGATACAAGGTGAAGTGAAAGGTCCAAGAAATTGAACTTCTGTAACGATCCTCTCGTTTTAATTTATATGTGAATTATAAGATAGACATTGCTGAGGAGTTTCATTGAGGAGACGAAGAAGTTGTTGCTTTTCGTTGAGTGGGATTCAAGAAATTTTCTTGCTTTCACTCAATCTTCTTTTCTCTAGTGTATAATAAGCCCACACGAGATATAGGCTGGGAAGGGTGTTGAAGCGTGTTGGACACTTGGCAGCTAGATATGGTGTGGGCCCTTGAATTTTGTAGTGTCCCAGAGAGCAGAGAAGATCTTCTGGGAGAATTCTAGCCATACAGGTGTCTAAGAAAGGTGGGTTCGCCAAAAAAGTTTGGTTGGTCCTAATTAAATGATTGGTGGTTATGACTCATGATCATCATCATCTCCTTATGGAAAGAAAGCTTGTTGTGAAGGCTCGTTCGGCTGATTAGGGGACGTAAACGGAATAGGCTTTCTTCGTAAGTCAAATCAGTTATTCCAGATTAGTATTGTCATAAGTGGATAAAAATAAGAATGTATAGAAGCTTAAAGATCAATAACCGAAAAAGAAAGCGTAAAGATAGCATATACAAAACGAATGGCATACCGATTTCTAATGTATATTTTTAAGAAAAAATTGTTTTAGCACCTCTTTCACAAATATAATCTATAGAAAATGTTAGGAAGACGTAATTCTTAACATTGGATTACGTAAAAATATGTGATATAATTTTTTTTTTATCATTTTAAAAAAATTATTTTTTTTATGTTTTATAAAAATTATGTCAGCATGAGTTGCGGGTACAATACTATTATAATTTATATTTAGAAACTCTTGGAAAAAGCTGTTGTTACTATTCTATATTATATAATATAGTTATTTGTTGGTATAAAGAACAAATGACCGCATAGCGCAGTGGATTAGCGCGTTTGACTTCGGATCAAAAGGTCGTGGGTTCGACTCCCACTGTGGTCGAGTTTTTTTTACACATTTGCTATCTCGCCATTGCACTGTTCTTTTTTTTTTAATAAATAATAATCCTACCTAATACTCTACTCGTTTTCATTTCAGTTTTCTACTAAACTAGATGCATTCGATTAGGTGAACATAAAGCTTGAAACCATTACTTAAATGCTAACTCTGTAAATAATTTTATCTGATACAATGTTTATAAATAAGTTTCATAAATGCTAAATTCGTGTATTATTTTTCTGATACAATTTGTTTCAATATTTATGATTCAGCCATAAAATCGTTGAAGAATGGGGTTATATTGACTTATCAGTTGACCGGGGGCATTAAAATGAGTGCTCCTATGGTAAATGGTAGGGGTGTTCACCTGTTGAAATGAGTCTGGTTGCGGTCAAATACTAATTCAACTAAATTTAACCTAATCCGACCTAATAAAATCTTTGAACTCAACTCAATTCAATTCAATAACTTCGGATTGGTCAGATTAATTAACTAATATATTTAATTACAAATTACATAATCTACTTAATATATTTATGAATTCTAAATAATATTTATAATTTTTTTTGTAAATAAAATGTGAATATTATAATAATTAGTAAGATAATGTTTTTAATATTATTTATACCATAAAATTATAGCTAATTCAATCATAAAAAATGTTTATGGTAAAAATAATGAACAAAGTAATAATTATTATTTTATATTAGTTCGAGTTGATTATAAAATCTTGACCAAAAGATTAAATTATAAATCTCTAGATCTAACTAAATCTTTAGACCCAACTCAATTTAATTAAACATATAAACTTAACTTAATCTAATTCAAAAAATTGGGATTGATGGGGTTGGTCAGTAACACCCTTGGGAAATGGTACCGTATAAAGGGAGAATTGTACAAAAAATGTACCATTAGTTTAATATAAATTAATAGATATTCATATCATTTTTCTTTTCCAAATGCACTAGACACTATGGTCGGTTGATATCCCCGACTGAACCTAAGCCATCAATTAAAAATGTGAAGTATTATAAAATCAACTTATGTTTTATTGGCACTTATACGTTTTCCTTTTTCAACACTACTTTCAGTCGGATCTTGAATTTAGTGAGGGCAGTGGGGGCACTTAGTCTCGTCATTCAAAGTTAGTAAAAAAAAAAAAAATCTCATCTAGTTTATAAAAACCTTATTGTGCAAGTAAATTGTCATGTATATATACAAGATATAAAAAAAAATGAATTTGTTGTGATGTCACGTGTCATTGAGTAACATGTCCATATGTCCCATTAAGAATGTTTGCTTATTCTAGATGAATAATATTATGGTGAGTCGTGACTGTGGCCAGAGATATTTTATATTTTTATTTAAAAAAAAAAGAGTTAGAATAATATTAGGGATTAAAAATCTTTTTCTCTGAAAAAGAAAGAAAGCTACGGAATCTAACTAACAATTAAGAATGAATGAAGCTGACCCACCATAGACTGTTACATCATTCCGTGTTTACAAGTCAAACTTTGCACCTCACCGAGATACAGCGCCACAGTCTTATCAGTTGCACCACACCGTTGAATTGGTTTCCTGATAACGCGTGCCACTTGCGTCTCACGATAGCAATTTAACTCCTCGCACCGCAGGAATTTTCACTTTGGACTTTTCTTTTTGCTAAGAAAGGTGCGAGGTCTTTTCTTGTCGTCTCTGACCAGGCAATATACTCTCGGACATAATATAGTTTCCCAACACCACGTGTGCTCTTTCCTATGATATCGGGCCCACCTGATGATGATGGTCCAGATTTCTGATGTTAATCGGGGTGTGTTGCCGTGTGGAAGTATCTCACACAATATTCCACCAGATTTATGAGCTTTCCGGTACGTAAGATCGAACGGTGTGGAAGATTAGGATGGCTGTGGCCCCTAGGGATCGGCTGACTCCAAACCTGCCAATTATACTATGCAGCTTTGGGTGAATTCGTAGGAGCGAAGAAGCTTTCAGGAAGTTTGTTTGGTTCAATTATTCTTCCTTTTTGGTGCGTATTTTTCCATGGTTTTCTACATTGTAGATTTCTTCACTCAAAATCTAGGGTTTCATTGTAATCTAATATCTTAAAAGCCCTTCTTCTTCTTCTTCTCCTTCTTCTCTCTCTCTCTTTGTTTTTTGATTCCGATCAGAACAGGTGGTTTTGCTGTTTTCACTTGCAACATCCGGAGGATCTTTTCTCTGTAATTCTTCGGACTATCGGTAAGAACTTCATGCAAATCGTCTCCCTTTGTTGTATCTGTTGTTACTTTTTTTTAGTCATTATCTGAGATCGATGGTTACCAATCTGTTTGTGTTGAAATGGCAGATTTCGTTACCTAAATTTATTTTTTAAAAAAAGTATTTTTTTTTGTTTTTTTGTAAGAAAATTCTAGGGTTTCGATCAAATGTGTCCCAATTGGACGAAATACCACTGTCGATTTATGCATACTTGTGGAATTCTCTTTTATTGCTCATCAAAATTGTTCATTTTCATCTGGATTGCTGTTCTAGCTCAAGAATGTTAGATCTTTTTTATTTGTTCAATAATTGCTCAGTAATGTTTTTCAGGTCGGCGTTTAAGTTTCATCTTAATTGAATTGACTAGTGAACTTTGATAGATAACTCTTGTAATTATGGACGACGGAGAGGTTGATTTTTCAAACCAAGATGTTTTCCCGAATCCAAACATGGATGACCAAATCCCGAGCAGCTGTTCCATGGATAGCTTCTTTGATGAAATTCTGAAGGATACTCATGCCTGTACTCATACCCACACTTGCAACCCACCTGGGCCGGATTTCTCCCATACCCACACTTGTTTTCATGTCCACACCAAAATCCTCCCCGCACCATCTGATGATAAGAATGCAACTGATGATACTGCTGAATCAAATGATAATAAATCGAAGAAACGGCCATCGGGTAATCGGGAAGCAGTTAGGAAGTACCGTGAGAAGAAAAAGGCCCGGGCTGCTTCGTTAGAGGACGAAGTTGCTCGATTGAGGGCACTCAATCAGCAGTTAATGAAGAGGTTGCAAGGGCAAGCAGTGCTTGAGGCTGAGATAGCAAGGCTCAAATGTTTGCTTGTGGACATTAGGGGAAGAATTGAAGGGGAAATTGGATCTTTTCCATATTCGAAACCTGCAAAGAGTGCAGATGGGATTGCGAACATGGTGCAACCGAATTTTGCTGGGGCGTATGTGATGAATCCATGTGATTTGCGCTGTGATGACCAGGTGTATTGCTTGCATTCTGATGCTGGAGGCAAAAGTGGGGAACCGGGAATGTTGAATGAACAAGGATTTGGTTCTTGTGATATAGGCAACTTTGAGTGTGTTGGAAATCCTGATTTAGGACTTAAGGAGCTTCCTAGTTGTGGATGTGGAAACATGATGCCTACTCTCAGTTCTTCCGTTTCAAACAAAAGAAGGGGTAAATTTGTTTCTCCTTCTATTTAATATTCTGTATAAGTATCCTGGCTATTAATCCATACCAGGCATCTTTTGGAATTTGTTGATAGTTGAAGGAATGACAATAGTTTGAACCCACATCTCTTGTCCATGTTAGTTTAAAAGTTTATAATTCAGATTTAGTCTCTTGTTTAGTACTTTAGTTACAAAATGTTTGTTACGTAACATTTGTGAGGTTGGAGGTATGTAATGCTTGATTTTGTCACCAAAGACCTAAATGTTTCAAAGACAAAAAATGTTTTTACTAACCTTTTTTTTTTTTTTTTTATATAAAGAAAAACATTTGGAAATTGCCCATTTGAGAATCTCATGTTTTGACTAAAAAGTATATTCGTCTCCATTTAGAGAATTTTGACTCTTATCAGGTTGTTTTTAGCTTCTGCTAGTTAAATTAAATGTTTCTTACTTATATTTATTTAAATTTTATTAAATGGAACTGTCTCTTTTTTTATTTTCTATTCAGTGGCCACATTAAAAGATCTACTTGTTATATATCGTAGGTAAAGTTGTCAGTTTAGGTGAAAGTTAAGTTTTTGAACACTCTAACCAACTATTATCCAATACTCTATTTTGCCAAAGTTAAGTTAAGTTTCTGACAATTTCACTATAAACAATTTTTTAAAAGGACTTTTATAGAAGTTAGAAGCTATGAGCAGGAGCGGTTAACAGGTTAAGAGTGTGAAATAAACTAAGACTAAAACTGCAATGAAAGTGAGTTAGTTGGGAAGTTCAGAGATTCATTACCTTAAATTGTATTTTCTTCTTGTTAGTGGTGGTCATAAGTCAGTTTTTATAGCTCTGTGTTACATGTAGCTGCTTTCATCTTGGTGCAAAAGTGTTTTTGATATATGCTCTTGGAATTTTAGTTATGCTTTCTTCAGATTCTCTTGGTAGATATTGGACAAATTTTTATCCTTTCTTTAATCTAAAGTTTTCATGTTTTAAATACTACATAACTTAAAATGGCTTCATGAACTAGTCTTATATATATTGACAATTAGAATGTTAAGTATCTGGTTATACATTTTTTTGTTTTAGTATTTGTGCATTCTACTGTTTTCTTACAAGTGGCAATATATTGTTTGGAACTTCTCATTAGACATATCATCTTGCATCTTATTGTCGGCCTACTGTGGCATGTTTATCAATGACCATGCTTCCCTTGTTGCTATACATCTACAGTCCTTTCCCAACAGTAAGAGAAGTTAGAGGTCCATAGTCTTTGAATAGCATACTCACTAACCGAAGATATTGCTCTGTTATGGGGAATTACTACGGTTGGGTTTTTTCTGCCAAAATAAATACTTTCTAGTTCCAAAAAAGAAGCAATGTCATTTTATTTGTTAAATTTGTGGCCCCTTTTCATGATCTTTTTTGTTGATCAAGTAGTGGTGCTTTCTGATGATCCCTTAAAAGCTTGATAATTTTTATCTTGATCTTTTCATGGGTAAGCTTGGTGTTAAACTAGAGACCTCATAGTCATAATGAAACAAGTGTTGAACTCTAATTGTGATAATTTTACTTGTTCAACAGGAGGGGCTCGTGCACCACCAGCAGGCTGACGAACTTACCAGTGGAAATGGCTTATTATCCAATAAAGTAGTTTAGTAGAACTAGATATTCTCCTTTCTTTGAAGTTCCCTCTTCCACCAACATTTTGGGCTACTGCAGGTGGAGTTGCTTATTTTGTTCTTTCAGTGCACCTTTAACATTGCTTCGTATCCTTCTTAGTTGTGGTGAGTGGCCCTACATATTGGGGATAATGTAAATTGAGAGGATTGATTGTTCTGCTTGGTTGTTGGAATTAGCAATGCTATAAGACAAAATTTTTATTTGGTCCCCTATGGCGAGATGATTGCTAGTGATTGTATTTAATTCATTTTTATTTCATTTGATGGGTATCTATTCTATTTTTTTTTTTTTTGTTCAGTTAACTGTTTCAGAAGCTCTCGGCCTTGTGTTGGAGTGGTTTTATGGATCACCTCTCTAGGTCAAGGACAGAGATAAGCTGACTTCATCTTGGTTACTGATAGGTGAGTTCTTGTAACAGGTGAGTAGAGAAGTCTTCCAAATAGTTGGGCTTCACGTTTGATTTTCCTTTTTATCAATTTGTTTGTTAGACCACTATTTTGATTAACCCTAAGCTTGAGCTTGAGTTCTTGGCACATAAAGGATAAGCTGAGGTGAGCTTCACCTCCCTACTAAGTAAGAAGAATAGAAGCGTGACAATTGACCCAAAATAACCTATGGCTTGTATCTAAGGGATGGGCAGATACATTTGATTTGTGTGACAAGTCATATAGAAAGGACTTGTACGTAAAAATATGGCCTTAAGTCTCATTCAAAATATTTTATTTAGAATTTTTTTATTCTTGATTTAGAAAGCTAAGATAACTGCCTTATCACAGTGACTCAACTTCCTTGGTTTGATCTCTATGTGTTGCTAAAATAGTGGTCGAACACTGCTATGTATACCATTTTATTTTCAATTACTAACATCTGTGGTTAGTGTGCTCATGCTGATAGTTTGAGACGAATGCAAAATACTTTGGATTTGGGTTTCTGAATCTATGAAAGAATTTGTGATTCACCCTCCAGCACAAGTTGGACTGGGGTGGGGTACACTAGCATGCACTGCGCTGTACGCTTTTTTTGTGTATGCATTGCTATGGACGCCTTGTGCTACTTAAAAATTGAGTTTTTTTTATGCAAATTTCGGTACTTTTGAGATAATTAAATATTAACATTAATTTTAACCTTCTTTGCTTTTAGAAAAAAGAAAAGTGTCTTTTATTTGAAAACTAAAAGGAGCTTAAGAAAGGATGAAGTCGAATAATGAAAATGAGAAAAGCAAAAGGAGTTTACAATTAAATCAACTGATGAATAGTATTGTAAATATGTTAAATATTTAAATAGTATATTTTTTTTTTCTTCACTAATTTTTTTTTATTAAATTTTAACGAGACTTTATACATGATGAATATTTAAAAAAAAGGTGTTATAATTATGTTGAACATCTAAATAATATATATATTTAAGTAATATATATATTTAAATTATATAAATACATATATATACATATCTTATATAAATTATATAAAAACATAATTACTCATTGATATGAGAATATAATTATTTATTTTTACCTATCTTAGAAATTAAGAGGGATTTAAATCAACTGATGAATAGTATTGTCAATACGTTAAATATTTAAATAGTATTTTTTTTTTTTTACTAATTTTTTTTTATTAAATTTTAACGAGACATATTTTATACATGATAAATATTCAAAAAAAGTGTTATAATTATGTTGAACATCTAAATAATATATATATTTAAGTAATATATATATTTAAATTATATAAATATATATATATATATATATATATCTTACATAAATTATATAAAAACATAATTATTCATTAAATTGAGAATATAATTATTTATTTTTACCTATCCTAAAAATTAAAAGGGATTTAAATCAACTGATAAATAGTATTGTCAATATATTAAATATTTAAATAATATATTTTTTTTTCTTTATTAAATTTTTTTTTATTAAATTTTAACGAAACATATTTTATACATAATGAATATTTAAAAAAAGTGTTATAATTATGTTGAACATCTAAATAATATATATATTTAAGTAATATATATATGTAAATGATATAAATATATATATACATATCTTACATAAATCATATAAAAACATAATTACTCATTGATATGAGAATATAAATATCTATTTTTACCTATCCTAGAAATCAAGAGGGATTTAAATCAACTGATGAATAATATTATAAATATATTAAATATTTAAATAATATATATATATATATTTTTTTTTACTAATTTTTTTTTATTAAATTTTAACTGAATATTTAAAAAAAGAGTGTTATAATTATGTTAAACATCTAAATAATATATATATTTAAATTATATAAATACATATATATACATAACTTACATAAATCATATAAAAACATAATTATTCATTGATCTGATAATATAATTATCTATTTTTACCTATCCTAGAAATCAAGAGGGATTTAAGATTAGTGTACCGAAATTTTTTAGGTTGTAAGCTTTATTTTATAATCTTATTAAAAAATTAATATTCATCATTTGTATTAAAATAAAATTCTGACAATTTTACCACAAATAGAAAGTTGTGAAGGAGCAGAAATTAGTTTATTGTTTAAATTACTGAATTATCACCCGTTATGTGATAATTAACATTTGAAGTAGTAGATAATCTTACTTTGCTTAAAGGGCGATCCAAGTACAGTTGCTGAGGTGCGTACAAATTATTGACAAAGACAGTAATACAAAAAGTGTGTTTTGATAAAGTAACACCGACTTGAAACTGAAATGTCCGAACCGAAACAAAATAAATTGTAATACTTGCAAACCCTTCCAACCTTCTCTACACTTGTCTGTTTCCAAGAAGGAGAAAGAAGAAACTAAAAACAGCATATTCAGCGAATCTTCCTTTAAAACCTGTCCACGTGTCCTCCAAGAAAAAACCCGTCCACGTGTCCTCCAAGAAAAAAACCTGATAATAAGTAATAGAATGCAACACCCACACACGCATCATAGTATCATACAATACAAGTTACAACCAAACAAACAAAACCCTATCTATCTATCAATCTATCACAAACTTTTACTCTCTCTGATAGAGTTATTTACATCCCAGCTGTCGTCAATCAGCAGCTTACATAACGGAGCATGCGTTGGCATTTTCGTCGCTGAAGGCGTTGGAATACTTAATTTCTGTGGAGCTAGCACGTCCCAAGGAGTTCTTCGTGGGGTCGTTGATGTCGTTGCGCACGTACCCAGCTGGGGCCCTCTTATCATAGACACCAGGTGCGTATGGATGATCCACTACGTCGTAAGGTACATAGGGCCAAAACTCCGCCCTCTTTCCCGTACGACATACCCTCCTCAACACCTTCTTCGGCTCCACGTAGCCCACTACCGTCAACTTGTGCTGCTTTGGGTCCACATCCACCTGAGTCACCCCTGCGCATCCATTCACACTTTAATCATCAATAATACATTTCTATATATATCTATGATCTATCTATTACAATGACAACAAATATTTTTTATTTTTTACAATAGTTTATAAGCATCTTTTTCACCTAAAATTAAACCGAGGCCGTAATTAAATCCTTCAACCTGCCTCTTTCCGTACCGTAGCAGGCGACCCACCCACGATTGGTATATATGTCATAAAGTAATAATTGAAAACCTTGACTTGACCCCTCTCCTTTTTCTTTTTTTTTCTTAATAATGGAAGATGCTATCATTTCACCCTAATTTTTTCTCCATAGACATTTAATTAAGCTAACTTGGGCTTTCTGGTAAATTTCCAGCTGGAAATGAGAAAAAGAGTGTAGATCTAGTGCCACAACAAAAGCAACATCATCTCTTCTCTTCCAATGACCCTTAATTAATCCTACTGTTATGAAGAGATGGGGATGGTGATTTGTGTGGCGTGAATCACGAGAAAAGAAACATTTTCCATCAGCTCTAGACAGAACACTAAGAAGAGAGAGAGGGGGGAGGAGGATATGATATGATGAATACCTTTCATGCCTTCTACGGCCTTCCTCAGTTTCCTCTCGCACCCTTCACAGTCTATTTTCACCTTTATCTCCACAGTCTGATATCATACATCATCAACAACAACTAAATTTCAGTAAATCTCAACAAAATCTCAAGTTTTTTAGTTGAAAGTAAGTAAAGAATGAAACAATATTCAAAAGAAAAAAGAGAGTTTGAATCTGGAAATAAAGGGTCACGGCTAAATCAATAATACCTGCAACTGCTGGCGTTTCGTGTGCTTCTTACTCCCACGAGAAAAGTCCAGAAAGTTTGAAAAGTGATCGAAAGCCCCCATTTCAACAAACTTTCAGATCTAATAATAATTCACAGAAACAAACTTGTACAGTAACAAAACCCAGTAGTAAAAACGAAAGATGGGATTGAAGCTAAAGGTTGCACTTATATATATACTGATACATGGCATTCGATGCGATGGTGCATCTGAACGGCCCCACCGACCAAATTTCCGACAGATGTCTGACACGTGTAATCTTTATTTTGGACATCGTCACCCCCCCCCCTAAGTATACATCATGGCCTGTTTGAAGACTGGTCGAGTCGGTCGAAGATTGGTCCAGTTGGCTTGTGCTGTTCCCAATTCCCACTTTGAAAGCTACGCGCTCAAACACACACACACCCCAGTCTTTGCTGTTATTAAAATGCGTGATAATCATTTTTTTATTTATTTGTTTTCTAATATTACTTTAGATAAGATAATACGGCGAGGTGACAGACCGTGATGATGCTCTCTCGAGTTGCCACGTGTCCACGATTGAGTCGGTGAGATCTTTCCAGGAAACGTAATAACTTTTTTTTGGCCTTGAAAAAATTGGCCCATAAAACGACAAAAGAGAGAGAAAATATATAGTGACGACAAGATAAATAGAGCGTTGGTTTTCGGCCTTCCGAGAAACTTCTGTGAATTGAATTTGCTAAAACTTCGGTTGCGTTTGGTTTTAGATTTGATACCATTTTTCTAAAAATGAAAAAATGAAAAAATTGTTTGATTTGAATAAATTAAAAAAAAAATTACTTTTTATAAAAAAAAACGATAGTTTTTAGAAAATAATAAAACATTATTTTTAAAATTTTTTATTTTTTAATTAAATTTTAATTTTTAAATCATCAATCAAACACAACCCTTTAACCCTTTATTTTATAATAGAATTTACATCTTTAATTTAAAATAAAAATAAAATATGTATGTCAAAATATATATAGTAAAATCCAAAGATTGGGAGAGGTGCTAGATCATGGCACCATGGACATATATTATATATCCTACACCAATAAATAGCAAGATGTGATATATTGGTTTTTTTTTTGTCTTGGGGTTTTGTGCTAGGGGGAATGCACCTTACCTTACTCTTGCCATAATAACGGCAATTATGTTTTATTAAATAGAATCATGGGTAGTTAAGAAAAAAAGTATGTAAAATGAGTTTAGATAAAAAAAAATTTAGATGGCAAGGCGGGGGGGGTTAATAAAGTTAACTAATATGCGAATTTGTGGAGAAGATGGCTCAAATTAAAAATAGAAAATCTCGTTACTTGAAGAAAAAAGGAAAAGTACAAGTGTATTTGATACGTTAGCTTTACTCTCATACCTAATAAATCGTACATGCCATATGCGGTATCTTCCCAAAATGGGCCAACATACTTAGATTTGATGGAAGATGTCCCATGTACTTCCCATCCTCATTCAAAGCCCGGTATTTATCAATTTTATACCAAAGAGATAAGCACTTATTCAATTTTCACATAAAAGACAAAAATTGGTAGTGTAAAATCTGACCAACACTAAATAAATAAACATGTGAATGAGATAACTGGATCTAGAAGTGTGAACTCTCTGACTCTGGTGATGGTTTATCAGTTAAATTTGAAAAATAAATAAATAAATAAAGTTATCATAAGAAACACTGGTGTGGTACTGACCAAAGACTCTCTGATGCCTAAGTTAGAGCTTGTATAAAATTATAGCAATAACTCTTGTAAAAAATTATTCGTCCTTTTATGAGGAAAGTTGTAGGTTTTATTTATAGAAAATGCCTTTAACCGGAATAGTTAGCTGCCAAGTAGGCATGTGTCACGTGTCGTCTCGTCTTTGGTTAAGATGAGCTGGATAAGTTCATCTATTTTAGGTTGTTCAGATCGGATGATCCTTAACTTCCTGGTTCATCTTGGAGAAAGATATCTTGTTGGTTCGTCTTGGAGGAGTCTCATTCCGTCTTTATGTCGAAATCCGTGTTTGATACGTTCAGCTATTCCAAATTCTTCGGGATGTAGCGCGTTAAGAATGACTATCTTATATTTTCTATTTCGTCTGGAATGATCAACTCGGCTCAAGGTCGAGCTGCCAACCCTGAATAGTATTGCACTGAGCTATCGTCACCATCATATTTTTGGAATTTTCGTAAACATCATCTCGCTAGATGGGCTGAGACGATTTTTCTGGTTGAGTCAGATCTGGTCCCGTCGAGCTGATTTGTCGGTCGTATCGACGTAGGTGATTTTTATTCCGTCACTTCGACTTGCCAACTCATTCACGTGACTTATATTTTTTATAATATAAGGTTGGCTCACTTCTAGTTTGGTCTCGAGTAGAAGTTGGCTGAATATATATTCAAGCACCCGCATTCTTAGGCTACATTTAGTTCGTGATGCAAAAATAAGAATATAATTTAAAAATAAAAAACTTAAAAAATAACTTTATATCATTTTCTGAAAACAAGCTATTTTCGTCTTAACACAAAAGTGAAAAATAATTTTCAGAATCTTTTGAACCAAACAAGTTTGTTTGTATTTTTTAATTTTTAGATATAAAAAACTATATCAAAATTACGAATTAAATAGGGCCTTATATTTCTTCCAAGGTTCTATTAAACTCAAAGTTTATTGGGTCAAGATAAGCCCTTATTTAAACCTCAACTTTGATGTCCATCCAATATTGTGGCTAGGTGTAGACTAAAAGAAAAATAGAAGAAATTGTTAGACACTAAAAGGAATTATTTTACATCAGGAATGATTTTTTTTTTAGGACAATATTGATACTGGTTGTAGTGGCATCAAATGCTCAAAGTTCATAATTCGGCTGGAGCATGACACGTTTGGACGAAGTTAATGTAGGCTTATTAAAACCTAACTAATATGTATTATGGTGAAGTTGGCTCAATAGGAGCCAGGCTTGCTAATAGTGTTGATTTTCCACCTCACAGCGTCTTATTCAGTAATCCCGGACACGGTGTTGAGTGACGAGTTACATACGCGGGGCCATAAGATAAGGCCATTTATTTTTTTATTTTTATTTTTTTAAAAGCTTGATTTTATCACCAGAGTTTGGGAAAATATATTTACCGAACTCTAAATTAATTTGACTCTCTTTTAAATAAATGATTTAGATAAAATACTATTGTCAAATACTCCAATCAAACTTTTATTGTTCTTGCATTCGGAGTGCAAATTTATTCATTATTTTTTGAATTTTACGGATAATATGTTTAATTCATTTTTATCTTTTTATGACATATACAAAATATTTGACAAACCTTTTTCTTTCTTCCAATGCAATCAATTTTCTTTTAGTCGGTAATGATGTAGCTTGTGAAAATTATAATGAAAATTAAAAAATAAAAGTGAAAAAATGGTCTTCAATTAATGAGATGCTTTGGAGGATTGAATACTTAGAATTATTTAGGTGCCGATTATCAAAATCTCTGGATTAGAATGAGAATTACTTTTTTGAAGACGTGATTAAAAAAAATTTAAAGATGAGATAGAGAATGCTTCGTTCTTGTGTTTAGTAGTAGATGAGAATCTTAAATAATTTTTTTTTCAAATATTATATTATTTTATTTGATTGTGCATCATAATCTCATACGATTGTTTTTAAAATTTAATAATATTAAATAAATAAATTAATAAAAATATTATCAAAATAATTTAAAATTATATATAAACTTATAAAAATATTAGTTGTATAATTACTATTATAGCTATTAAAATTAATAAATTTAGTTACTTAATCCAAATTTAATAAAATTAGCATAATTCAAAATTTAATAAAATTAGCAAAATCAATATTAAATTAATTAGTTATTTTAAATAAAATAATAATATTTTATTTTTTTTCAAATTATCAAAAAATATTTATTTTTGTTAAAAACTTCACAATATTTCTTGAATAAACTAAAAAACAAACTCTAAATAAAAATAGAAATTAATTTTTGTAAAAAGAAGTAAAAAATATTATATTAATTATATTATTGTAATAAAATTAATGAATTTATCTCAATAATTATAAATAAAAATTAATTTTAAATAAATATAATATAATTAATGTCAATAAAAGGAATTCTTTAGAAAATTCATAAAATTGTTTTTCATTAAATTAATAATTTTTTAATGAATTGTTTTTGTTAAAATTAATGAATTTTTAGTAAAATAACGAATTAAATAAACTAATGAAATTAATTTTTTTATTTGATATTATTTTACATTTAAAATATTATTTTAATAAAACATATGTGAGATATTACTTTTATCACTATATCAGAATAAGTAGAATTGTATTGACAAATAGAGCTGCCCTTCGTAACAGCTTACACTGCTTTCTAGACAAGGTTTGGGCCAATAACTGGATGGGCCAAGAACAGTTAGGCCTGGAAGCTCACGAGCCCACAAGAAGAGTGTGGACCGAACGAATCGTAGTGGCTGTCGAAGTCCTTGGCCCCCAGGATTCCACGCCTTAGTGGTCAAGTTACAGATTATATTCCATACGTGTCCCCTTCCTTCTGGTTCATCATCAATTCATCGTCACCTTCTCCGCGTTTCTCCTCTTCCATCATTGACCCCTCTTCAAGCTGTCTCGCCAGACCTCTTCTTCATCATCATCTCAGATCCACCTCCAATTCCTCTCTATCTCTTCAATTGGAACCAAAAACCCTAGAATTCAACATGCAACAGGGAGATTTCAGCTCTCCTTACTACCACTACCACCACCATCCTCATCTCCAGAACCCTATCTCAAGCTCCAACCCTAACCCTAACCCTCACCCTAACCCTAATCCCACCGATCTTCCGGCAGCTTCCTTGCCGCTGACGTACGCCTCCGCCCCTCCTTTCGCCCCCAATTACCCTTCCTCCGATTACACTCCTTATTCCTCCGGCTACCCTCCGTATCCCCAAAATCCCGATCCTGTCCCCAATCTCCCTCCGACCTCTCCTTCCTACGCTTCAAGCCCTAATTACCAATCCTTCAATCCTCCCCCTCAACCCTCTTCCTTCGCTTCCTTCCCTCCGGCGCCGGAACCTCAGGTGCCGTACCCTCCTCCTCCTCCTCAGGCGCAGCAACCGCATTATTATCCGTCCTACGATCAGAATCAGACCGCTCCGAGCTACGCTCCTCTGCCGGCACAGAGTTCTAATTCCGTTCCGAATCAATCTTTTTCCGCTCCTTATTCGGGTTCTTATGGCGGTGGTAGCCTTGGATCTTCGGTGCCTCCTGTGTATGAAAACCCTTATGAGAGTAGCAGTGCGAAATTTGATCATAGAGGGGGAGGTTATTTTGATGAGAATTCTGGTAGATATGGAGGTTATGGTAGGAGTAGATCGGATTTAAGTCAAGATTTCTATGATAATAATAAGAGGCAGGAAAGTGGGTTTGGTGGGTATGATCGGGGTGGGATGATAGGTGATGATGGGCTTGGAGATGGTGTTTATGCTTATGAAGGAGGGAAGGTGGAGCCTTACGGTGCTCGAGGGACGAGTGCCAAGTCGTCGGCTTTTGATGATTATGGGAGGTCGATTAGTTTTTCTTCTGGGAAGGAACAGAGTGGTTCTAGTAAAGTTGTGAGAGCGGTGCCGAAGATGGATACACAGCAGGATGTGAAGAATGGGGTGCAGAAGTTCAGGGTTAAGCTTTTGGCTGAAAGTGGAGGGCAGAGCACCATGGATGTTCTATGCCAGGTTTGCTTCATTTCCTTTTGATTGTTTGAGTTTCTGGATTAATCTCAATTTTTTTGGTTTTTTTTTTTGTTTTGGTTCTTTTAGTGGAACTTTCATGTTCTTATGTTAGCCTAGAAGGCTTGGGTGAATTTTGTTCTTATTTTCTAATTTACATTTAGCATTGATTGGCCGGCCACTTAATTTATCTACTTGTGCTAGTGATTGACGGTAGCTGCCTGTTTGGGTTTCCATGTTGTACCATCGAAAGAGAAACAAAAGTCTAAGTGATTAATGGTTTGATGCATTGATATTTCCATAACAGGGAATTCAAGTTGAATGATGCATTTCAATTCTCTTTGTTTGTTGTTATTCACTTTCCTTTATATTCAAAGTTGGAACAAATTAATTTGTCGTGTTAGTGTTTTGATGAATGGGCAAATGTTGAAACCTGATCCCATAGCTTTGTGCCATTTTTTTTAAATGCTTTGTGATGGCTTGTGCTAAAATAATCTTCTGATTTTTTGTACTATTCAAATTGAATTGTTTTTCTCTGAGAATTTAAGTTCCACATCTTGATTTTATTTCTTCCTATCTTTCTTTATTTGTTTTGATGCTCATGTTGTACTGATGGATTTAACTTTCAGATTGGTTTGGATGGCATTCGCATGCTTGACCCCAACACAGGACGGACTTTAAGGATCTATCCACTTGATACAGTGACAAGGACAGATGTATGTGGCTGCTGCTTCTTGATTTAAAATCCAGTCCTAAATGCTACTAAAATTACAAACAACACTGTTTCTGATTTATGTGTTTTTCTTCTTTTACAGGTTAGTGATTCCTCTATCTTTACTTTTTGGTCAAAAAGCTCTGTTGACATTGAACCTAGACGCATAAGACTGCAATCAAACAGATACACCACAAATACCATTCTTGACATTGTCACTGCTGCAACTTTTCAGGTTTGGGTGCTGATGCAAGTTGTTCTCTTTGTAGGTTTTAACTTTAATGTCCGTGTCTCTGTTAAGGAGTAAAATTCTGCTTGGTAGTTGCCTCTTTCTTTTTTTTTTTTCTTTCTTTGCCTCACTTTCATTTGGTATCGTTTCCCCATCTCTCTATATGCTTTACTTTTCGTCCTCCCCATTGGTGGACTTAGGAAATAACGTAGTGGAAGCAATTTGAATCAATGGATTCAAGAGAAAATTAAAAAATAAGGAACTAGAACTGAAATTTATTCTCAAAGAGAATGATAATTGATAATTGAATTATTAAACCCATACTTGGTGCTCCTTATATATATAACTCCATGGAAACAACTTAGAAACTTTTTAAAACACTTAAAATAAGTTCCTTAAGCCATCTATAGCATTATAGCAACTTTCTAATATTGTTAGAACTCTATTTAAATACTGTTAAACACATTCTAATTACATCGAATAACAAAAAGGAATTTGAAAACCATCTAAACTACCACTAAAATACCAAAATAGAAACATTCCACTTGACTAGAAAGTAGAAAGAAATTAATAATTAAATAATGGAACCTTCCTTATTATTATTCTATGTCCTACATCGGGAAATGCCATAGTGAGGAAGCATGATAACAATGAAGGGTGTAGATTGAATGAAAAATGCAGGATACATTTGTGTTGTGACTCATTATGTCTATTAAAATGCGCAGGGAGTGGTTGGCGGGATTCTAAGGTTCTTAAAATGAGGATTGTATCTTGGAATATTCGGGGGAGTGGCTCAAGCTCGAAGAGAAGTCTAGTTAGAAGGGTTTTAAGAAGAGCCAATCCAGACATTGTTGTTTTACAAGAGACAAAGCGAATGCGGATTGGTAGACGTTTTATCAGTCAGATTTGGGGTGCCCGCTTTAAAGGGTGGTCCTTCCTTCCTTCTGTTGGTGCGTCAGGGGGTATTCTTATTGCATAGGATACTAGGATGTACGATGTTTCTGAATGTATGCTAGGCAAGTTCTCGATTGCAATCAAGGTCAAGGATACAACTCTCAACTGTTGGTGGCTCATTGGCGTTTACGGTCCGTCGTCTTTTCATGAGCGACAACTATTTTGGGATGAGCTGGCGGGTTTGGCGGCAATTTGTGAGGGGGGTGGTGTGTAGTGGGAGATTTTAACACTACCAGATTTGTGGGAGAAAAGCTGAACAGTGCACGCCTTACTAGGAGCATGCAGGACTTTGACCAACTTCTATGTGAGTTAGAGCTTCGAGATGCCCAATTTACTTGGTCCAACTTTAAATCTGTTCCAATTTGTGGCTGTCTTTATAGGTATCTATTGTTTTCTCAGGTTTCCTTCTAGCCGTCAAGAAGGGCTCTGGCGGCTCACTTCTAATCATAGGCCTCTTTTGCTTTACACTATTGACATTAAATGGGCCCCCCCACCCTTCAGGTTTGAGAATGTGTGGTTCTCTCACAAAGAATTCCTGCCGATGATTAGTTCTTGGTGGAGGGACGCGGTTGCCTACAGTAGAGAAGGCCACAAAGTTATGTCCAAGTTGAAGATGGTTAAGGAGTCTATCAGAAATTGGGATCGCGAGGTTTTCGGCTTTACGAGTGCTAAAAGGAAAACAATGGAAGACATTATTGGTTCTTTGGATGCTTTAGAAGAACCGGAGAATTGGAGTGATGAGCTATCATCTTTTCGCAATCTTTACAAAGTCGAGTTGGAGGAATTATGCATTAGGGAGGATAGAATGGCATATCATAAGGTCAAAATTAAATGGCTCAAGGAAGGTGATGCGAATTCCAAATGTTTCATAGTATTCTGAGCAACCGTAGGTGTATGAACGCTATATCTTCTATTGTGTCTGACGAGGGAATTTGTATTGATGGGGAGGATAGGGTTGCCGACGAGATTGTGAGGTATTTCTCAAAGTTCTACTCTTCCCAGCGGAGGTTCAGATGGGATCTAGAGGGCTTCGACTGGAGCCCTATCTCCTTGCAGGAGAGTGGATGGTTGGAACGTCCGTTTGATGTGGAGGAGATCAAGGCTGTAGTTTTTAGTTGTGATGGCTCAAAAGCACCTGGCCCAGATGGATTTTCACTATGTTTCTTCCAGAAGGCTTGGGAGGTGCTTAAGGATGATCTTGTATCTGTCATTCTGGACTTCTATCAGAACTTCATCATAAATACTTCTGTGAATGAGACATACATTTGTTTGGTTCCCAAACGTCCGGATGCTACCTCCTTAAGGACTTATGTCCTATTAGCTTGGTGTCTAGCCTCTACAAGATCATTGCCAAGATCTTAGCCATTTGGCTCAAACTTGTTCTCAATAACACAGTGGAAGAAACCCAATTCGCCTTCATCGAGGGCCGACAGATCCTTGATGTGGTTCTTGTGGCTAATGAGGTTGTTGAAGATTATAGAGTGCGGGGGGAGCTTGGAGTCATTTTCAAAGTCGATTTTGCAAAAGCTTATGACACGATCGACTGGGATTTCCTTGAATATGTGTTGCAAAGGAAGGGCTTTGGTGCTAAATGGATCTCATGGATTATGGGTTGTGTTCAGTTAGTATCCTACTTTATTCTGGTGAACGGTCGCCCGAGGGTAAGTTCAAGGCGGGTCGGGGTCTTCGGCAAGACGATCCTATCTCCCGGTTATTGTTCACGCTGGTTGCGGATACATTGAGCAGATTGATGTCAAGAGCAAGGCGCCATGAGGTGGTGAAAGGGCTTCGGGTTGGGAAAGATAAGGTCGAGGTGTCCCATTTACAATTTGCCGATGACACACTTCCTTCTCCAGGGTGATGAGCTTAATGTTTCCAATGCCATTAAACTTCTCCAATGGTTCTGTGAATTTTTTGGTCTAAGGGTGAATGCGAGCAAATGCCAGTTGGCCGGTATCAATTTGGATCCTGGTTCAATATTGAGATTGGCAAATTCTGCAGGTTGTTCTGTTGGCACATGGCCAATTCTGTATTTAGGACTTCTATTGGGTGGGAACCCGAGATCGAGTATCTTTTGGGTTCCGGTGGTGGAAGCAATTTCTAAGCGCTTGGATGGGTGGAAACATGCTTTCCTCTCAAAAGGGGGCAGGTTGGCATTGATTAAATCAATTCTTCTTGCTATCCCATCCTACTATTTGTCCTTGTTTAAGATTCCAGTCGGCGTAGCTAACAAGATTGATCGACAAATTACACTATTTTTTTGGGGCGGTAGTGGGGGCAATGGCTTGAAGAATTTGGTAAAATGGAAGATTGTTCAACAGCCTAAGGAGATGGGGGGTCTTGATATTGTCAGTATCACAAAATGCAACATTGTTCTATGTGGCAAATGGTTGTGGAGATTTTTGAAAGAGAAGTCTTCTTTGTTGGCTAGGTTTATCTCCAGCAGGTACGAAATGTTTGACCCTTTGTGTGATGGTGGCAATGGGGGAATTTCTAGGCGTCTAACTCTCAGAGGCCCTTGGAAGTTCATTGCATCTATTAGATCGGTAGTTGCGCCTCATATTAGCCTATCGGTGGGTAATGGGGAGTTGTTTCGTTTTTGGGAAGACCGGTGGCTTGGCTCTCGATCATTCGCAGTTTCATTTCCGAATCTTTATAGGATTTCCTCCGTGGACAACCAACCCATTTCTGCGTTTGTGTCTCATGATACCTTTACCCAGCCTCCCACGTCTTCCACCTGGAACCTCCACTTGTCTAGAGCTTTGACCATTAGAGAACAAGATGAGGCCATCAACCTAATTTCTTTACTCACAAGTATTTCCCTGTCCCGTCTTCCTGATAGATATGTGTGGTCCCTAGAACCTAACGGTTCATTTTCATGCAAATCCCTTCGTATTGTACTTTCTTCCCAATCCGTTTTGTCCCCATTCCCACTTGCCTCCCTTATTTGGTGTTCTAAGGCACCCTCTAAGGTTAAAGTTTTTGCAGGGACCTTGGCTCACAAACGTCTTAACATTATGGATGTTCTGCAAAGAAAGCTAACCACCAAGTGCATTTCTCCACATTGCTGTTTATTCAGCTTGCAGGATGGCGAGTCGGCGGATCACATCTTTCTATCTTGCCCTCACGCTCGTGAATTGTGGGATAGGTGGGTGTCTTTTTCCAGGTATAGCTTTCGCTGTCCTCTCAATTCGGACGAATACTTTTCTTTTCAACACAATTGCTTCTTTTGCCACATTGTGGTCCATATGGTTGGAAAGGAATGAGAGGGCTTTTCACGGTCGAGCTAGAGAATTGAGCCAGTTATGTGAGTCTATCAAACTTACTGCCAGCTCTTGGGCTTTCACAGCCAATTTGGCAGATGGTTTTTCTCTATCGGATTGGTCGGGTGATTGGGGTAGAGTTTTGTTTTGTATCTAGGTACTCTCTTGGGGGTCTCCTTGGTCTAATTTATGTGGTTTTGCCATGTTTGTTTGTTAATTTTTTGGTGTTAGTGTGTAAAGTTTTGTGTAATCAGGTTGATTCAACCATTTTATTATCAATATAATCCATATTGTTTTTGCAAAGAAAAAAATATGAAGATGAATATGTGGTAACGCTAAGGGTGTGTTTGGTTGGTGAGAAAATAAAAATTTTCTCAAGAAAATAGTGATATTCTTGAGAAAATTCTATTTTCTAATGTTTGGTTGGCCAAAAAGATGTGAAAAAATTTTAAAAAATTTTCTTGGGTCCACCATTTTCTTACCATAATTTTCTCAACTAGGGGGATAAGAAAAAAAAAAATTCTCACGAGAAAATTTCTTTGCACTAAATTTAAAGAAGTTACAGTTATATAACTGAATAACTAATTAATAACCAACAACTATGAGAAAATTTTCTCATGTCCAACCCAACAACCATGAGAAAATTTTTTCAAGTACATTTTTTCGAGAAAATTTTCTTAGCTACCAAACACACCCTAAACGATCTAAGAATGAATATATTTGAGAAACGTTAGGAATCACCTCAATAAAATAGTTTTGGACACATAATGAAGACCGTTAGATGTGCTAGTTACGAAGAATACCATTGGCAATTAACGATAGCAGTAAAGGAAGAACAAGACTGAAAAATAACATGAGCATGGATAATTAAGAAATATAGCTTTCATAATATGAATATATCTAGAGACTTGGCCCTTTATATAGCAGGATGCAGGAAGTGATTCTTGTAGTTGACCTATATTGTTGAGAAAGGGCTTTGTTGAATTGAGAGAAGAATTTATGAGAATAAGAATATGAACATGCAGTTGAAGCCTTGTGGCTGACCCATGCTTTCAAGTTTCAACTATTAAGCAAATAGATTCATATAGTGAAAGGCAAAGAATACATCCTTCTTTACAGGTTTCATCTGCAAAAAGTCTACGTTGATGATGAATTTGAACAAAACCTATTTGATAGGCTATTGGGTGGAAAAGACAGTTTCAGAATCAAGCCTTTTGAGCATTCGGAAAGCCAAGAATATGATCACTAAGTTGGAAAATGAGGATGGTTCTATCATGGAAAACATTTAGGACATTTGCCAATCGATTATAAGCCACATCACCTCTTCCTTCTCTAAACCCAATATGGGTAATTGGGGTCTTGAGGGGATCAACTGGTCTGGTATCAGCCAGTTCAGAAAGATTGGATTGAACGTCCTTTTGAGATGGAGGAAATCAGAGCAGCTGTGTTCAGTTGTGAGGGTGACAAGGCCCCGGGCCCGGATGGGTTCACGATGTTGTTCTTCCAAAGGCATTGGGATATTATTAAAGATGACATCTTTTTAGTATTTGAAGAATTCTTCCATGATGGTGTGGTTAACAATTGCACTAACGAGACGTACATTTCTCTGATTCCTAAGAAGGTTAACTCCATTAAGGTCGGTGACTTCCGTCCGATCAGTCTTATAACTAGCTTGTATAAGATCATTGCCAAGACTGTGGCCAATCGTCTTTGCCAGGTCATTCACCTTACGGTGGCTCCCACTCAAATGGCTTTTGTGAAAGATCGACAGATCACAGATGCGGTCCTTATTGCCAATGAATCTGTTGATGATTGGAGGATGGCTAAGCGTCAAGGTTTGATTTTGAAAGTGGACTTCGCAAAGGCGTACGACTGTTAGGTGGAGTTTCCTTGATTATGTGCTCGAGAAAAAAGGGTTTGGCAATAGATGGCAGAAATGGATTCGGGGGTGTCTGTCTTCTGTTTCTTTTTCCATCTTTGTCAATGGTCGGTTGAGGGGGAAGATTTTTGGCTCAAGAGGGCTTTGCCAAGGGGACCCATTGTCCCCTTTCCTTTACACGATTGTGGCAGATGTTCTGGATCCTTGTTACCAAGGCAAGAGATAAAGGAATTTTGCAAGGGTTTCATGTTGGGAGGGACAAGGTCCACGTCTCTCATCTACAGTATGCTGACGACTGCCTCTTTTTCATCAACAATGATGGATTCAGTCTAGCGTAAGCTATGCACATAATCAAATGTTTATGTTTCGTTTCCGACCTTCATATTAATTTGTCCAAATGCCAACTGGCTGGTACTAATGTTCCGGAAGCGGAAGTTTCGTCTCTTGCTTCACAGATTGGTGTTGCAACTGGTTCTTTGCCTATGCAATACCTTGGTATGCCTTTGGGTGGTAACCCTCTCAATATGGCCTTTTGGGACCCAGTGATGCATACAGTTTCCAAAAGAATCGATGGTTGGAAGAAGAGCTATTTGTCCCGGGGGGGAAGGATCGTTCTTCTCAAATTTGTGCTTGAAGCAATTCCAACATATTTCATGTCTCTGTTGCGCATGCCTAGAAGGGTCGCTAATTTTCTTGAGAAAAAAATGAGAACTTTTTTGTGGAAAAATGAAGATTCAGAGCACGGTCGCAACTTGTTTAAATGCAGTAAAGTCAAGCTTGATTTGCTTCATGGCGGACTGGGGATTGGTGATCTTATGTTGAGGAATCAGTCTCTTGCTGGGAAATGGTTATGGCGTTTCTACAAGGAAAAAAACTCTTTTTGGGCTTGGATCATTCGCAGTCGCCATGGGCTCCTTGCAAATCAGAGGGATTCCAACATTTGCCCTTGGGTCACCTACCGCTCCCCTTGGAAGTTCATCTACTCCATTTATCCTATTTTCTCTCCTATGGTTCGATGGGATATTGGTAATGGGTATCAAGATCTATTTTGGGAAGATTCCTGGCAACTGTTCCCCACTCTCTTTGGGCAATCTGACCTTCATAATGCTCCCATCTCTTCATTTATCATTCCCCCGCTTGCTTCAAATGAAGCTTCTCAAAACTGGAATTTCCATTACAGAAGGAACTTGTTTGATCATGTCATGGAGGAAATTCCTTTCCTTCTTGATTGCCTTTCCTCCATATCTTTCAGTGATTCTGATGATTGCCTACGCTGGTCTGGTCATTCCACGGGCATTTTCTTCTCTAAATTTTTTTTCCAGGCTATCTTGTTAGATAATTCGCTTCCCATCTTCTCCCACCCAGTTTTCATTTGGACTGCCAAGATCCCTCTAAAAGTCAAAATCTTTGGTTGGCTAATTGCTCTTAACCGTCTCAACTGTGCTGATATTATGCAGAAGAGATTCCCTAATTTTTCCCTTTCTTTCTCTTGGTGTGTTCTATGTAGGAACTTCGACGAATCTATTGATCACCTTTTTAAGGAATGCAATTTTGTGAAGACAATGTGGAATGAATGGTTGGGAAGGAGCAACAGTATCAACAATCCTGATGCCACTATTTTCTTTGTCATCCCTGTTTTTGTAAAGACTGTCTATAAAATGTTTTGGGTTTGTGTGTTTTTTGCTGTTCTTTGGTGTGTTTGGTCAGAATGAAACAATAGACTATTCATGGGTGTCTATTGTTCTCCTCATTAGGTGTGGGAGAAAAGCCTCACCCTTTTTGCATCTTGGGTGAGCAGTGGCAAACAATCCATGGGGTATGGTTTTGGGGAGTGGCTTTTGACTTGGTCTTCTATTTTGGAATCTCTGTAATGTGCTGTGAATATCTCATCCCGGTGCTTTTTCTTTTCTATTTTAATATAATATCTATACGTGTCCAGTAAAAAAAAAAAGCTTTTAAAGTTTTGACACACTACTTCAGTAAATAAATACATCCATATATTAATCAAATACATTCAAGTTTCAACTATTAAGCAAATACATCCATATAGTGAAAGGCAAACAATACATCCTTCTTTATATGTTTCATTTGCAAAAAGTCTACGTTGATGATGAATTTGAACAAAACCTATTTGATAGGCTAATGGAATAAATCAATTAAACAAGCAAGAATAACTTTTAAAGTTTCGACCAAGGAACGGAAATTCGATTTCGCCATAAACTTCGACCTTCAAAAATCAGAATTAATTCGGAGAAGTTTAATTCGACGTGGAGAATTTTTGTAAAAATTCGCCAACTTAGAGAAGTTTAACGAATTATCTAATAGGGTAGCATTAATTTAAAAAATGTTAATTTTTATTTATATTATATGTATCAACACTATTAAAATATTTCCTTTACTTTAGCAGTCTATTTATTTTAGTAAGACACATAACATTAATTTAGAATATATATATATATATATATATATATATATATATATATATATAAAGGTAATATTAATTTAGTGTAAGTATTTACTAAGGTAATATTAAGTTTTAAAATGTTTAATTAACATTATTCTTATTTACATTACTAAAATATTTTCTTAAGTAGTCTATTTATTTTCGTAAGATGTATAACATTAATTTAGAACAAGTTAATATAGGTCAACATTATAAAAATTAACTTTATCAAAATATTTTATGAGTGTAAGTATTTTTATTAAGGTAATATTAATTTTAATTTATGTTAATATAAATTAACATTATTCGCATTATACGTACTATTTTTTTATTTTACTAATTTATTTATTTTAGTAAGATGTACAATATTAATATAAAACATGTTAATAGATATTAACACTATTAGAAACAACATTAAAGTATTCAAGTAGGTACAACTTTTTTTTATTAGCAAAAGAGGAATAAATAAATAATGTCATAGTAGGGCTTGACCACTAGGAAGAAAAAATATTCAAGTAGGTACAACTTTTTTTTATTAGCAAAAGAAGAATAAATAAATAATGTCATAGTAGGGCTTGACCACTAGGAAGAAAAAATATTCAAGTAGGTACAACTTTTTTTTATTAGCAAAAGAAGAATAAATAAATAATGTCATAGTAGGGCTTGACCACTAGGAAGAAAAAATATTCAAGTAGGTACAACTTTTTTTTATTAGCAAAAGAAGAATAAATAAATAATGTCATAGTAGGGCTTGACCACTAGGAAGAAAAAATATTCAAGTAGGTACAACTTTTTTTTATTAGCAAAAGAAGAATAAATAAATAAATAATAGAAAAAGATGAAGGAAATGATCTGGAAAAAGAAGCTTAGCCGACAAGATGATCGATTTAAGCTTCTCATCACATGGCAACTTTGGAAGAAGGGAAAAAAACGTTGCTTGACCCTAAGAAATGTATATTGGAGAACCTAGAAAGGACCATCAGTCTTTTAATTAACCTACCTATATAATAGCAGACAGTAAACATATCAATAATTTAATTGGCTTTTCATTAAGTCTTCCTGTTTGAGCCCAAGCATCTAACGTGAGGTTTGCAACGAGATGAATTAAATTAACAAACCTAAAAAAATGTCGCTGACTCGCTGGTTTTCCCCTCTCGCCGCTGGTTCTCCTCCCTCCTCCCTCCGCCGCCGCTGCTTCTCCTCCCTCCGCCGCCGCTGATTCTCCTCTCTTCGTCCGCCGCTACCGTTGGCTCTCCTCTCTCCCTCCGCCGTTGCCGCCGCCGCTGCCGCTGGTTCTCCTCTCACCGTCGTTGGTTCTCCGCCAGCGCAAGAAGGTATTATTTTCACTCCTTCTTCCAAAATCTCTTCTTCTTCTTCTTCTTTTATAATGGCGAAGAAAATCGACACATGAATTTGCGAACTGTGCATCCCGTGAAGAAAACGACGCGCGAACTGTGCATCCCGTGAAGAAAACGACGCGCGAACTGTGCATCCCGTGAAGAAAATCGACACATTTCGTCGATTTCGGCGATTTTTGTCGATTTTTGTCTATTTTATGTCGATTTTTTGTACTTTTTTTTTTACATGCGCCAGATTAATCGGCTCCTTCAGATTTCGAAATTTTTCGGCGAATTTCGACGAAATTCGCCGAATTTTCATTCCTTGGTTTCGACACGCTACTTCCATAAAGAACAATAGAAATGAACTAACTTCTAAACATATAGACTAACCATATATCTGTTAATATTAAATGGATTGAACAACGTGATGGCAATTGTATAATTGTATTAGTACTTGTTTGTTTGTTATACAATTATTATAGGTTTTTGTTTGAGTTTTATTTTGTTCTAACCTTTACTCCCACCCCCTTGAAATTTAAAAGTAAAATAAATAAATAAATAAATGAAGGATCAAAGAATCAAACTAAAGTTGTTTTACATGATGAGCTTAATTTTTGGCCTTAATAATGTTTACCGACGCTCAGAGGGTTGCGTCAATATTTTAGCCTTTTGAGTGGCCCTTTGTTGTTTCCATTATTATTTACGTGTATTGAACTTTTATTTATATGCCATTGTTTTAAAGCCTAATGACATGCTCTTCATATCTTGGCGTCCTATGTAACAGTGAAATGAGCATGTGACTTTGACTGACATTGTTATGAATTTCCATTTGAAGCTTCTGCTGTATAGACTTTTTGTGGCAAGGATAGTTGATTTTGTCAATGCAAGTGTGGGATTTATACTTGTTTCTCTGTTTTACAGCTTAAGGAGATGGGTGGAAAAGATAGTTTCAAAAGCAAGTCTTTTGATTCTAGCAAGACATCTGAGCAACTTGCAGAAAAGAAGAAAGGTTTGGGAGATTGGATGAATTTGATAAAGCCCGGAAATGAAGAGAAAGACCATTGGGTAAGCGTGCTACAATCATGCCCAGATTCTGATGTTACTTGATAACTTTATTTTTTGTGTTGTGTGAACTAAGTTATGCAATGTTCATTTCTTAATATTCAATAACCAAGAGGAATCATTAAATATTTTAATTGCATGCAAATAATTTGAAGCCCCCAAAATGCTGGCTTTGATCAATTTTTTTCAGAGGAATCATTTTGGTGTATTATGATTGGTGACTCAAAAGGGCGGGTTTTGGTATGAGAATAGAGATTGCTCTATTGTGACCAGTGTTTTCAAGGTGCCAAAGCGATGTCTAAGCTAGGCGTAGCCTAAACAAAGTCTAGACGTATCACCTAGGTGATAACAAAAATATTTATTTATAGGTCTTTAGATAATTAATTAATTATTTACAGGTCTCTGGACAATTCATATACATAATTTTATATATCTAATTATATTTTATAATGAATGTTAAATTTTCATAAAATGATAAAGAACACTTCATATTAATTAAAATCATGTCAACAAATTGTTGGGCAACAAATATCTAGAGGGTTGCCGACAGTCGTTGGAGATTTCGACGACATGTCTTGGTCAGAGCAAATGGAAAGAATGGGCTTAGGGAGAGAGAGGTTCGAGTTAAAGAGACCCCCCTAAACTTTTTAAATATTTGCACAAACCCCCACTGGCTGCCTAGTGCGCCTAGGCGTTTTCTCCCTAAAACGCCTAGGCGTTGCCTACCTAGGCGACGCCTTGAAAACACTGAATGTGACATGAAGGTCTCATGTTTGAATCTGGAAATAACTTCAATATAAAGCTGTGTACATTACCTCTTTCCCAGATTTTGCAATGGTGGTAGCCTTTGGTTCTAGGTTCACCTCAAAATGGTGACTCTTCATGGAACTAGGATTTGTAGCTATGGTTTTTGTCATTATTTGACAGATTTGTCATTCTTCTGGCCACATTTCCTTTAGTATTGATATGCGGATGGGGCCTTAGTACAACACTGAAGGTTGCTTGCTGCATTGTGACTTGGAGGTCACTAGTTTGAATTAAGGGATGGCCTCTCCATAAAATGGAGGCAAGGCGGCATACATTGACCTGCCCCTGGACCTTGCATTTGCAGGAGCCTCATGGAATGGGTACCTTTTTATTGATATGCAGTTCTCCCAGGAAAAGAAACAGAAACATGCCAAAGAAAATTCTAGTGCTCGTGTGATGTGGGTGCTAGATAACTTATAGATTGCAAACCTTATATTTCTCTTTATTTATTAACAGTTTTTTTTAAAGGAAAATTCATCCTATGAACCTGAAAGGAGACATTTGTGTCATTGAAAGTAAATTGTCAACTCTGATTTTGACATGGTTTGCATGTTACAAGCTAAAATCTCCCACGTCCTTACTCAGAGAAATGAAGTCAGTTAAAATATTTATTCCACCCCTTAGAGTGTGCTTGTAGTAATTTTGTTGATTCCATTTTATACTTTATTTCAGTTATTAATCTTTAATTTTATTTCCTTGGTTTTACTGCAGGTTCCTGATGAAGCAGTCACTAAATGTACATCGTGTAGTGCAGATTTTGGAGCTTTTGTGCGTAAGGTGCAGTACCATGTTACTACTTGTCCACCTAATATTCTAGAAAATCAACTATAAGACTTTAATTATTTTTTGTCTGTGAAGTTGATCAGGTTTCCCTTTCTTGTTTTTTCTCGTTCACAGCATCATTGCAGAAATTGCGGGGATATTTTCTGTGATAAGTGTACAAGTGGGAGGATTGCTCTTACTGCAGATGAGAATGCCCAGCCAGTGAGAGTTTGTGACAGATGCATGGTATAAATTAGTTATTTCAAAATCAGTCATTCTATACTTTTTTTAGTGAAATGCTTTATTTAGGTGTTGAACTTCAGCTCGAGTGAAGAAATCTTTCTTTGGGAAGTAGTTTGACAAAGGAATTAAATTTTAAAGGGTTTTAATTTGGCAGTCTGTACACTAGAAAAATGAATAGGAATCTATGATATGGGGGTCATGTTCTTGTGAAGTCAACTGTAATCTCTGGGTTTAGTAGTAAATATTGAAAGCTGGCCATCATATAGTTGTCTATCCTTAATCCTAAATATTGGGGTTTTGCAATTATTTGATTCAGTTTATCTTCATATACATAGCCAGGCCTATGCTTCAGTTTTTCGCTTATAATTTTTCACATTTCCTCAAAATCTTATTTCTTTTGCATGTAAGTGCTTCTTGTTTGTGCTGTTGATTTTTTGCCTAGTATGCCATTTACTACCTCAACATAGTTATCCTTGACTATGACAGTCATATTTTAAGGTTATAATCACATTAGAAGATATGGCTTTGCCAACAAATGAGTTACAGCACGTGTTATCAGATCCTCCTAGATGTTTGGGGATATTTTAGGGTCGTACATTTTATGAATGATTTAGGAGCATGGTCCCGCTTTAGATGTTACAACATGACTAAAGGGCCTTCTCTAATCATTCTTATATATCACACTGGCTTCATTGTTGGCCTCAGTATATTCCAGTAATTTCTTTTATATGATCTAGTGCCATATTGGACTTGTTAGTAAAGTGGACAATTTCAGAATTTTGGAGTCCCCACAAAGTAGCCTTAGCACCACTTGACTTTCATTTCCTCTCAAAAAGTAAAAGGCACCACTTGTCTTTTAAAACTGCCCTTAGCGATGATCAAGAGAAGGAGAGGGCTCAGTGGTCAATATCAACTTGATGGCTATAATGATCAGCTGTAACTCATTGAATGCTTTTTGATGAAGTTTGACCTGAATTTTGTTCCTGCAGGCAGAAGTTACTCAAAGGCTGAGCCATGCAAAAGATTCGGCCAGCAAACCCGCTGGATTGCACAGTCATGAGGATCTTGCCAAGAAGCTTCAGGTGACTTAAAATTGAGCAACCCATTCTTTTTGTAGCATCATCATGTCTTTTTTATTAGCAATGCCATGGCTTGCCATTGCAACTTTTCTATCTGATTCATTTTGAATGCTTATGTATTATGCTATTCTCCAAGAAATAGCAATGCATTTGTAAGAACTTTCTTAGGTCCATGATTTTCTAATTTGAACTCCATAGAGCAGTGTTTCCTGTTACATCATTATCTCTTAGGCTATGCCATTTGATGTTACCACATGGGTGTGCTATTTGTAGCTCCCTTGAAGGAATTTATAGGACTATGCAGCTCCAAGAAACTCCTTGTTAATTGTGAATTGGCATTAAGGAGCCATAAAATTGCACCAGTTGGATTGGGGCTGGGTTATCTGGATTTTATAGCAGTAAAAGAAGATGAATCAAATGGAAAACAGAAGAATAATAAATGTGATGAAGATTTAATGGTTTACTTTGATGATAATGAAGGAATTTCATGAAATAAGTCATTTTTGGAACCCCCAAATCCTGATGTGAACTGTAGTATTATGTGATCTAGTTTTTCAAGTATTTTATCTATTATGATGGGAGGACCAAAACTTCAGTTAAAAAATGCTTATTTTATGACAGTTGGAGCTTGGTCTAGGAAGAACTAGTGCTTACACATCCAGACCATTTGTTGCCTTGTATTTGTCATGTACACTGTGTATCATAGACAAACTATTTGTTGCCTTATATTGATCTCTGTCTCATGCACATTATGTATCTCCTCCTCATAAACAACACTGCTTAACTTACTTTTTCTCTGCGTGACTTGGTGAAAATTTTCTTTTCACAGGAGGAGATGGAGAGAAATCGCAAGTCATCATCAGGTAAGGATCAGAACTGGCATTCTATTCCAAGCCGTAT
Source organism: Paratinospora sagittata (assembly GCA_035771175.1). Classification (NCBI taxonomy): domain Eukaryota; kingdom Viridiplantae; phylum Streptophyta; class Magnoliopsida; order Ranunculales; family Menispermaceae; genus Paratinospora; species Paratinospora sagittata. The sequence continues at coordinate 62,445,946 of CM069590.1, forward strand.
AAAATTGTTACATTTCTTTTTTATTGACTTGATCTGTGGAAATTGAGATAAGATGGAAGCATGGGAACTGAGCAGCAGCTGTTTCTTTATGCTGTCCTCATGAGACCGGGGTGTAGTGTTCTTCAGGGTTTTTTGTGACCAACACAACTGATAATTTATGCTCTGATTTATGATTACCTCATCAAAAAATTTATCCAAGTTGCAGGTTCAAAATCCTCTGATAATGCTGGGAGGAGGATGAGGGAAGTTGCTTGTCCTACATGCACAGTCCATTTGCAGGTTCGTAAGCCATGTGTGACTTAAAATTGGATATGGTGCCAATTTGTTTGTATGCCATGTGAAATCACCTTCAATTTCTTTAACATTGTTCTGTTTTGTTGGGTTTTTGCTTGTACTGCAGGTTCAAGTTCCAAGTTCTGGTTCTGAGACAATAGAGTGTGGGGTATGCCAACATCCGTTCCTAGTCAGTGCCCATTGATACTATCTGAGTGCGAGGTGTGCCAACATCCGTTCTGCTCATTGATACACTCGCCCAACGTTGGAAGTGTTTCATGCGTCTTTGTGTCATCTTTCATCAAAATTAGCCCCGTCCCCTCTATATTCGTTTAATTTCTTCTGCTGGCGCTTGCTGCTGACAAGCGGGTGAATATGGTTTGTTTGTTTATCATATACCCTTCAAATTAGTGGTTTTTGCCATGTAAAATTGTGGACCTGATGAATCTTGCTGCATCATGTATATGGCTTTCTTTGCTGGTAGAGGCTCTCAGTCATCAGGAGGAGTACATTTCTTGTGTATAAAATCTTCTGATTCTTCCGTATGATATTCTGTAGATTGATAATATTGCTTTCTTGTGCTCTCTTGCATGTGTGGATTCATTTGAGAATGTCATTGCTTACGTACCCCCACCTAATTAGGTGCATCTCCTTGGCCCTTATAATTTGGATGTTGGAAAACCGTCCTCTAATCCTCTAATAATTCGTGGCATCCTATTCTTACTGAAAAGTATTCTTTGGAGGGTAGTTAATAAAGAAAGTGCATCAAAAAATTATTTTTATTATTTTTTAAGGGGAAACAAGGGACAGCGTCTAACCCCAACTACCGTCTTTCCCAACCTCAAAACAGTTTTAAGAGTACAATTCTATTTTTTATTGATTTATAATTTTTAGAACTGTGTTTGGCGTTGTATTTTAAGTTCGTTTTTTAACATTTTGAAACTAGTGAAAAAAAGTTGTTTGGTTTGTTTGAAGTCGAAAGGACAATTGGTGGGATCTTTTAATTGTAAATTATAAATGAGAAACTAATATATTAATTATAGTCTTGTTATTAATTTGTATCTAAAAACATGGTTGAAGAAAAGTTGGAAAATGGTTTTTACATGTTTTTAATTTTTTTTGATTTTCAATGCAAAAATGATTTTTAAATCCTCACAAACCAAACAAGTAATGTTAAAAACTGAATTTAAAGTCTATGACAACCGCAGCCTAAATTCTTGACAGACTGGTTTAAGTTCCACATACAGTAAGTTAGGACCAACCAATAAATGAAGGGAAATTCCAAATTAACTACAAATGTTGTAACTGTGCAACTATAAATCACTTTGGTTTGTGTTTGGGCTGACCATTTAACCAATATATTTACCTTTGAGAGTTTCGGGGTTCCTTCCAATTTTAAAGAATCTGCAGTTTTCTTGAGGCAATATTCATGCACTAGGCAGGCTTGACCTCTTCTTGCTCATTTGCTCAACCTAATTGAATGCTTTGATCCAAGTTTACAGCATTAAACAATTATGCTCAAGTCTCTTTACATATATAATTTCATGATAATAACCTTAACCGGGTCAGCTATTGGCCTAATCGACTTGTAGTATGTAAAGTAAACTTTTAGAGGAAAAACATAACTTTAACTTGTAATATTTTTGACAACGATCATATAGAGACACAGAGGTGTGGAGCTGAGATTTGGTGCAAGTGGTTAGGTTACATGCCACTGCCACCCCATCATCTCAGATATTCAAGGCGCTGAGTTCCTATTGTGCTAACCATAAGATGCATACGCAAAACTATCATACTATTCATGAAATGCATAAATAAATACAATAATAAGCTGGGTTGGCTGCCTTCTTCCATTACTACTGACAATTAGGTCATAAATAATAAAAGGATCTGATGGCGGAAAACCTAACTCATTAAATTTCTGAAACGACGTGGTTAATGTTAACTAGTAAATGCCCAAACATGTGTTGATATATCGTTGACCATATATATATGGGTCCGCAAACACAGTACCACGTAGTTTTGTCTTTAATTTTTTCATGTAAACACCTAGAAAAATATTATTATTATTATTATTTTATCATATGATGATTAATAATAAATATAAGTTTTAAAAAATAAGATAAATGCGTTATTATTTTATCATTTAAAATAAAAAAAAATAAAAAAAAGCTTCACATTTTTTTTTCTAGTAATTTCAAACGATTGAAAAAAATAATTAAGAAGTAATAAAAATTATATTTAAATTTATTTTTATTAATTATAATTTAACAGTGAAGTTACGCCGAACAGTAAGGTAGGAAAAACCTTTTATAATGTCTACTCGTCTATCCTTCCTTCTTTGCCGATGTGCCATGCGACGGACCTGTGCGGGTCCGAAAAAACACACCATACAATTGGCCTAAATAAAGCTGATGTTATCGCAAAGATCCTATAATATTAATTATTGATGCTGTGACCAATATTGACTGGTAAACTCTCTTTTCATCCTTCATTTCAAAAAACAATTCTCATGTCTCCGACTTTTTTTGCTTTTTCTTACTCTCATATACTTTCATTTTCTCCTTCAAATAAAAACAATATTTGTATAATATAAAAAAGATGCAAGTTGATACGAATTGATTTACCACGTCGTCTTTGGTGTTGTTTATCACTTGAAACATTTGTTTAATTTTCAGTTTGCTTTTGGGAATAAGGTCACCAATGTTGCGACGGTGATGTTAATTGGAATTCAGAAAATGTTTTAAAAACGCACTTAATTCTACGCCCTTAAATACGGTTGGATTGCCTAACCCGAGACACAGGTGAAAAAGTGTGTTTTAATTCTAATTATGTTTCCCTTGCACTATTCATACTGAAATTCAACAAAATACATTCTAAATGTGTCTTTTTCTTTTGAAAATGGGGGTGGGACCAATCATTTAAGTAGCGAAGGAAGCCCAGGAACTTCAATAGTATTGGATATCTCTCTTTTAACAACTATATCCTTCCATTCAATTTCGAACAACCACATCTAGCTACCATCCCCGCCAAACAATAACTGGGGTGATTTCGACAGCTTCTTCTTTTGACCTGCTTCTGCTTTTAAAAAAAATAAATATAAGACCCTTTATATAAGCAGCTGACACAAAGGAACTTCATGATCAACTTATATACTTCATTTATATATCTTTCCAAATATATGGCTTCTTCTTCTTGCTCTCTTCATTCAACCATTAATCTCTCCATAATTCTTCTAATTATGCAGAGCATGAGCATCAGAGGTATAATCACCTTACCGAAGAACGTAGTGGTTCCAGCAGTTCTTGTGTTCGGAGATTCAATAGTGGATCCTGGGAATAACAACAACCTCCCTACGCCGGCTAAGGCCAATTTTCCTCCTTATGGAAAGGACTTCATGGGTGGAATGCCATCAGGACGGTTCAGCAATGGGAAGATCCCATCAGACTTGACGGGTAATTTTAGTTCCAAATTATTATTATTATTATTATTATTATTATTTATTTTTATTTTTATTTTTTCTTCTTCTTGTTAAAGTATGACACTACAAAAGCTTTTCTTTCAATCATTTAAAGGCATGGAGCGCCATATATTGATGTAGGACATTATCCCAGCTCCGGACTTCTTAGCCTTAGTGTTAGAAACCAATAAATCCAAAAACTATAGGTAATAGTTACAGGTCCAACAATGTATGATAACTATTGACTCTCGGGGAATGAGTTTTGCCGAAAATGAAATTGGTAAGGGGGAAAAACATAAGGAATTTAGGTTTTCTTAAAAGTTGGTTTGGGTGGGGTTCTACGGGTCGGTTTTCCATAGAACCTGACACCTTATTTGAATCTATTAGCCAGGCCCCTTATTCTAAAACCTAATCTACCCGAGACCTTTTTGAAAAAACGACCCAACTTGACATTTTTTGATCAAGTCAAGTCAGGTGGGGGTGACTTTACCTAAAAGTTATAGTCAATAAGCGAAGTCTCAATAATGAATATCAAACTATCATTAAAAATATGCGGGTGGTCTTTACCTCTCATTAGCTGAACTTTCGAAAGTATATGTTCCTAGCATCATGTGACGTTAGAGAGACAATAAGCCTTTTATTTTATTGGGGCTAGAGGGACCTGAGCCAGAGACAATAGACCTTTGTTTTATTGGGGCCAGAGAGCTTGAGCCCTCGAGGATTTTTAAAGTCGACAGATTTTCTTTTTACTATAAATTTCATTATTATTAGTACTTTAGAAGTATTTTATCCTGTCCGGGTATTAGGCTCTTGGGTGGTGTGAGTTTATGATGTAGGGACATTGTCTTTCATACCTGAGCTTAAGACTTCTCTGTAGGTTGGTGGTCTATACTACATTAGTATAAGCTTTAGAAAGTGTACGCTCTAACCATCATGTTGCAATATTTGTTCTTATGTTTCTCTTCGAATGGCCTAATGAAGAAGTCCAAAACTTTTTTAAAACAATCGAAATTGTTTTATTTTCTTTGCAAATAAAAGTGATCGATTTAAACTATAATTCAAAAGAAAGATAACTGGAATTTCCAATGTAATAGAAAGTAAGATAAAAATTGTGGTGTAATGGTAATTAGGATTTTTACATATTATAAATGTGTGATTTTATTTTTCAGAATAGTATTTCCATCATATATAAATTATATTAATTATTAGTTCATTAATTTTCTACAATATTATATAAAAATTACGTACATTTTGCATAAGAAAAACTTATAGTGCTTTTATTGGAATGTAGTAGCTAAGACATTAATAGACTTAATTACAACCGTTGAACATAACATCATTATTAATAAAAGTATTTTTTTAAATATATATTGGTTTTATTTTTTTTGTTACAAGATTTTCCTATCTAAATTATATAATGCCAATAACATCATAAATTATATATTCTGAAAACTATATGGGCACATAGGTCCCATATGAAAGTGAACAAGAGGGTGACATTCTCACAGCTAATTAAGCTTACATAGTGAACTAACAACCACCGTTGCGAAAAAGATTTAAATCCACATTACTTATGAAAGAGGAAGGAATGCCAACCGCCAAATCGAATATTGCATGTATATAGAACACCTAATTTTGAATCCATGCATGGAGAATTGACCATAGATGCATGAAATTAATATAAATAAATAATATGTGTGTGTGTATACATATAATTAACACATAAGATGATGGGATTACAGCAACCTATTAAACATTTATGATTCCTTAATTAATTTGTGACATTTCACAGTTGAAGAATTAGGAATTAAGGAGCTGTTACCAGCTTATCTTGACCCAAAATTGCAACCAGATGATCTCCCTACTGGCGTAAGCTTTGCTTCTGGGGGCTGCGGATACGACCCGATCACAGCTCTATCATCGGTACAATTTCATTAATTCGCTATTACTTAGCTACTACCACAACCTGTCTTATTATATTTGATTAATTATAGGGCTCTGTACAAATTAATGAGAGAAATATCTTTATGTATGTCTCTATCTTTTCATGTCTTAATTAATTATGTGGCTAAATTGGGTTCAGCAGGTATAAAAAGTGAGGGGATAGTTGTTTCACTTACTTATTTAATTGTTTTTTGTGATGCCCTTCATATTAATTTAACATTTTCTTTAAAATAATATTAAAGTAACTTTTAAAGGGTATATTCTATCGGCTCAGTGGTTATTAGAAATGTGAAATTAGACTCCTTAAGGGAGGTCTCGAGTTCGATTCTGGAGGAGGCCCTGCAATATTTATGAATAGTGGTAGACAAATAATCGTTTCGATGTAGACCAGCTGCGGTTGAGTTGCTACATGGCGATAGAACAATATTATGTGGTACTATAGCTAGGCGTTTTCCCTGAGGGGTGCGCCCGCACCTGGGTAGGGGACACGCTGTACAACTCAAGAATACTATTAAATTATTTTAAATTATGTATCGACATATAATTTAAAATAATTTAATAATATATAAAATAATTTAATAATTTTTTGAGATAATTCAAAGTGATGTACATTTTAAATATCCGTTTTAGATGTCAACATACATGACTCATATCTTTTTATTGATGATTATCAGGTTGCGATTGATTTATCGGGTCAATTAGATCTGTTCAAAGAGTACATAGGGAAGTTAAAGGCAATGGTGGGAGAAGACAGAACAGCGAGCATCATTTCCAACAGTTTGTACTTAGTGGTAGCTGGCAGCAATGACATTTCAAACACTTATTTCGGTTCACCCTTGAGGAAATACAAATATGACGTGCCCGCCTACACTGATCTCATGCTTCACCACGCCTCAGCTTTCATTCAGGCAATAAACTACTACCGGAGCACTATATCATTAATATTACCACGTTTTTATTTATGTTTTGGTTTGGAAACTTATTTATTTTTTAATATCATTAATATTAATAGGCATATGGTTTCTATTTTGTATTACTATTTATATATATATATATTCAACTTTTTAATAAGAAAAGGAAAAATAAATAAAAATTTATGGTGATAATCAAGAAAAAAGGAAAAGAAATTTTATGGAGGTGAATGGTCAGCAAGTTTGACTTTTTCTTTTTCTTAATGTTTTGTGTGGATGTGAAATATTAGGAATTGTATGATTTGGGAGCACGAAGGATAGCAGTAACTGCTGCGGCCCCAGTGGGATGCTTACCATCACAAAGAACAGTGGCAGGAGGGAAACAGAGAGAATGTGTAGACAAGTTTAATCAGGCTGCAGCACTGTTCAACTCCAAGCTCTCCAATGCGCTTGATCAATTTAATAACCAGTACCCCCATCTTAGAGCTGTCTACATTGATATTTATAACCCTCTTCTTCATCTTATATTAAAACCAAATTCTTATGGTAATTATTCTTCTCTTATTCATTCATTAATTTATTTACTTAATGCTTATGTATATTATACATGATAATATTGCACACAAAATATGATGGGACAGTTTATATGAGAGCCGAAATTATTGGTCAGTTCCATAGGCTCCAAGAGGTCTAATATGAAATTTAATTATATAGGTCGATCTAATTAATTCCGATATGATTGATAAATAAGGAAATGGGGTGGTCATATAATTTTCTTCTGACTTCCGTGTCTCTAAATCACTTTCATTTCTTTATGATATATAGTATTGATTTGTGGGTCTTTAATTTGATTGGCCCAGTAGATCGATGATGCTGATTCATATATAGTTTGAAAAAAATTAACTAGTCTATTATATATAACTTAGAAATGTCTTTTTGATTGGAACCATGCTAATTAAAGCATGCAACCAATTGATAATAACATTCGATATTTAAAGGATGATGGAGAGAAGTATAATATAGATGAATTAATGTTTTAATTGTGATTTGATAGGATTCGAAATATCTGATAGAGGATGCTGCGGGACAGGACTGATAGAGGTAATTATACTGTGTAATAAGTTAAATCCATTTACGTGCATGGACGTCTCCAATTATGTGTTCTGGGACAGTTTTCACCCTACCCAGAAAGCTTATGAGACCCTTTTCCTTCCCATCCTCAAGAGCAAAGTCAGCAGCTTCTTCTGTGGTGACGGCCCCTGCTAGCTTCTAATTAATTAATTACTTGCTCCTGCAAGTTTGTTTGTATTTAATTATATTCATCATGTGTATTACGTCTTTATTGATTCTTGGTAACTAAGTCGTCAAATATTTAAGCAACGACTTCATTTACTTCAAATGAAATTGTTTCAAATTGTTGTGTCATTTTGTAACTTCTATATCCTTATGGTTTATTATCAACTTATATTGTGCCTTTTGTAACGTTTATTGGGTCCTTGACCCTACTTTATTCTCACAACACTAGCTAAGTGCCATGGCCTTGTGTTTGGTAAAATTTTTGTAAAAAGTTCTTTTTTATTTTTAAAGTGCTGCTAAAAAATAAAAAGTTCTTTTTTATTTTTTAAAAAATTAGTCTTAGCCAACTTCTCAAAAAGTGTAAATATTATTTTTTTCTACTGTAATTTGACCCAAAATAAATATTGTAAAATATTTCTAAAATTGCTTTTGGTATAAAAGCACTTTGCAAAAGCTTAGTCGAGGGTTAGATCTTCTTTAGCCGTATAGATGTCTTTAGCCCGAGGGTTAGATCTTCTTTAGCCGTATAGATGTCTTTAGCCCGGGGCGACATGATTAAACAAAAGCTAGACAATTAATTACATCTTGTTAGATAAACTTGATATACATTGTTGAACCTTCACTTTTCAACTATAACTTTTTGATTAAGTGATTTCTAACATTGTATGAATATCAAAGGTTTTGGTTTTGTGAGAACTATTGAATTCAAATCACATAATTGACATTAGCACATTTTTCATTTGCATAATTAATATTTATCTTTTTTTATCTCTTTTTTCTGCTCTTCAAGTATAGGACGAGGTTGTACGTAAGAGAGAGTGTTAGATAAGCTTGATGTGTATTTTGGGCTTCCACTTATTAGTTATAATTTTTAAGTTGAGTGATTTCTATTAGAAATTAAACAAATGGTTAGAAACTTGTTATCCAAAATCATTATTTTTTATGTGATTCAATACATTCCATTAATAGTGCACCATTCATTAGGGTCAGCCCAAAGGGCAAAGGAAGACGGCCCAAACCCCTAATTTTTAGAGGCCCACATTATATATATAGATATAGATATATATATATATATAAACTTATGGAGCTATTAAAATCACCAACTATTTACTCTCTATCCATTCACCTTAGTTAAAAAAATAAAAAGACAAAAATTACTTTATGTAAAATTACTAAAATAGACACATAACTATCTTAAACCATCACACTCTGTCTTCACCCACCCATCCTTCAACCTAAAACCCTAACTCTCCAATTTTTCTACTATTTCAATCTTCAATCTTACCATTTTTTTTTTCAGAGTTAAATTATATTTTTTCATCATTTTATTGTCATAAAAGTATTTATAAGTGTTGAAAAACATCTTTCATTGGTTTGAGAAGTGTGAAAAGTATTGAAAGTGATTTTTCTTCAATCAAGCCATTTGATCGACAATGGAAAGAAAAACAAATGAAATGGAAAGATCTACGTGCTCTATGTTTAATTGTTTCGTATACTTTTTTTCATTGAAAATATCTATAAATAAATAAATAAAAAGTGTAAAAAATGGGTTTCGAACACTGTTTTGAAACCATTTTTCGACCTATCTGACCATACAGGACCACTGGACCAGACATAAATGTTATGTCCTGTCCTGCATGGCTAGACAACATACTCGGCCGGACAGAACAGTTCCGTCCATCCCCAGACAGGACCGAACATAACCATCTTGTTCAATCCTGTCTGGCCAGAAAGTTTTTTATATTTTGTTATTATTTACAAAATATAAAATTGTAAGATTGTTATTTAATTTTTTTTTTTTATCAAATACCATATTTAAAAAATATAAAACGTATTGTTCGGTTTGCCACGGTTTTGGGGTTTTTTTTTAATTATTTACATTTTCCCTGGTCGGCCGAAAATAGATGAAGAATGGGTTTGGAAACCCATTCACCGCCCCCATTTTCTTCATTTTTTTGGTAATTTGTTCACATAAATAGGTACAAATGAACAAATAACACAAAAAATCCAACTTATAAAAATCAAGTTTTGCTTATCCATTTAAGATTAATCTTTCTCCAACAATAATTCAAGTAGAACACAAAATCTCTCGATTTTACCGCAAGATATGGTCTCTTAGTTGCCAAGGAGCCTTTTAATGTTGTTCTAATTTATTGAATGCTTCAAAACTTGCAAGAAATAGAAATTGAAAGGAGAAGAAATGAGAGGAAAGAAAAAAGAGAGGAAGAGAGGGTTTAGAGAATGAGGGAAAAATGGGAGGGGTATAACTGGAATTGTGGGTGGGGGAAGAGCGAGTGTTTGAGTGATTTTAAATTTTAAGGTAGGTTAACAGTGGGTAGGTAGACACTGAGTAAAGGGTGGGTGATTTTAACAGCTCCCTAAACTTAATTGTAAACTTTATTTAATTACATTCTTGGAGCCCCAAATTTAGCTCTAAAATTAATATATATACATACACGTAATTTGGTAATAAATAACTTTTATTATTATTTTTTGGTAACTTTAATTTTTTTATTTATTATTATTTCTTTTTGGTAACTTTCAGCCTATTTTATTTACGTGCAACTGTCATTTTCAGCCCCTTTTGTTCTTTTTGTAACTTTTAGCTATTTTTTATTATTTGTGGCTACGTTTAACTTCTCATTTAATTATTATTCCTTTTTTGGTAACTTTCACCTCCATTTATTCATGTGATGTTAATTTTAATTTTCATTTATTTTTTATTTTTAATATCATTTTTATACTTTTTTTAATTAAATTATTTTTTACTTACTATTCATGCCCAAAAATTTTATCGCAATCTAAAACTCTAAAGTGTAGAGATAACTGTGATTTCAAATAAGAAATCTAGCAACAACAATTCTGTGACCAACGACGAAATCCGATTACGACAATCTCGTAGATCTTATCGCAATCCAAAACCACCGAGAGAATTGCAATTTTAAATAAGAAATTCAGCAATGTCGATCCCGTGATCGACAACTCCCTTTTCTTCTTCTTCTTTCAGTTTTTATTTTGCCATGTCCGCCGGCCACTTGTTTTTATTTTGTTAACTACTCCTACATTACAATTCAATCATTTTTTTTGCTTATCCACCAACCACTATCTCTGTCCGCCAACCCTTTCCTTTTTTTTTTGAAAAAAAAAACTACTCCTATAATTCAATCATATTTTTTGGTTTGCTAATTTTATATAATTTTGTTGTAACGTCCGTACCTTAGAATGACGTCGTTTTGACCCGTAGAGTACCCGTATACATATGTGTATACATATTTGATGCTCGACGTGTGTTTGTTCGAGTGTCTTTGCACGCTTTAAAGTTGTTTAATATGTGCGTAAAGTTTCGGAATGATATCAAAACATGTCGAAAACGGTGTTTTGGAACAGTGGAGCTCGCTCCATGTTGGAAGAAATTTAGATCCGTGGTCCGATTGAGCTGAAAGTTTGTCAACTTATTCTTCTCTGATAGATCTTCATTATGATTGGTGAAGATCTTGATCGGAGTTATCTACTATGAGTTATAAGACTCGAAACACTGTTTCACGGATTTGTGGATTTTCTTGCGCAATTTTGATCAAACGGTTGAATCTTGCAGTTCCACCATTGATTGAGCTGAAATTTTACCAGAATGTTGGTAACTGACTCATAAAACCTTTGAACTGTTAAGATGTTAATTTGGTGCGTCGTTTCCAAGAAATTAATTATCTAAGCACAAGTAATCGCAGCAGAAAAAACTGTTCCTTTTTATTTAAGTGTATTTTTTCATGTGGGACCAAAATTTTTCTATAAAAGCAACCAACTCGTTTTTTTAGCTCACTTGCTCATTTTTTCACATTGAAGAGAGGGAAAGGAGTTTGGAGGAGAGGAAATGATGGGGAGAACAGAAAGGAGAGAGAAAAGGCTAGGATTTGGGTGATTCTTGCCCAAAATCCCTCCAAGGAATCAATTTCTTTCTCATTTTCTTCCTTCTATCTCTTTCACGTGTGTTTGCAAGCTTAATTTTGACCTAAGGTTTGTATGAATCCCAGAATTTAAGAGAGTGGTGGAAAACCAATGTTTGACTTAGGCTTTGATTTTGTGATATGTATATCTAAATTGTATGGAGAGTCCATAGATGGTAAAACCCTCAATTGCTAACAAGAAATTGGTGGGGTTTCATGAATTTGACATAAACTAGAATTTTAGACCTAGGGTTTACTATTCAAATTGCATGTGATTTATGATGAATGCATGGGTAATTGTGGATGTATGGCACTCCAAATTACTGACTTTGATTAGTGGATACCCTATTGTAGTGTAATTTTGGTCTAGGCCATGTAATTTGAAAAATTGCATATAATTTGGGGATTTGCTCAAATTGGGGCTTTTGACCTAAACCATGTCAATTGATTAAATTAACTTGTGAATTGTCTAATTGGACCCAAATTGAATGAAATTGTGGGTTTAGAATGGTTGGACATGTGTTAGAATTGAATGACCTAGTTCAATTTGGCTCTTTGCCTATTGTAGAGATTTTTTCTCAAATTGGGAATTTGCATGTGATTTGAGAATTTTGCCCAAATTGGGGATTTTAAAATTGACTTGATAAATAGTCTAATTAACCCTATTTATGATTGAATGTCATGTATATTGGTGGTTGGATCATGGGATCAACCTATTACATTCAATTGGGTTAATTATGGGTTAAATTGATATTAATTGGTTGAATTGAGCAATATGAAATTTGGCTCATGTGTATAACCAATTTAAGAACTTAATTGGCTATGAAATTGGGTTTAAACATGGTTGTTGAGCATACTTTTGATTGATTTTAGTATTGTATGAATCATGTTTCATGTAGGGGTTGTGGTGGATCTAAGTAACCCGAATAGGCCAATTGGGGATTGAAGTACTTAGGGTGATTTTGTGGCTTTCTAGTGCTTCTTGGATTGGAATTGGATTGGCTAGGTCTAGCCAATCAAGAGTGAGTGTTTCTTTTACTTGTGAATTCTATATGGGACATTGTAGTATAAAATGTTTTAAATGTTTGTATAATGTAGTATGCATGATTTATTGAATTCATGAACTGTATTTGAGCACAGTCAGTTGAGAAAGCAGTTGAATTATGTGCATTCCCTAAGCTTGAGATTTCTTATGGAATCACATTAGGCCGACCGGAAATCCTCAATTGTGGACCTTGCAGAGGTTTTTTTATGGGTTGTGTATGTTAGGATTTGCCTAGGCATGGTACTTGCCTTGGTGGACAAATCCTATGGTTCATGCAATCCTAGGAATCTTAATAGATACGGGTAAGAAATCGGTCGGGCGTGGGTTTCGCGCACATATGGCCCTCATACTGATTCTTACTCAGGAGGTGTTTAGGTTGCATATGCATATTTATAAATGGTATGTATTGTCTTGTTTATGACATGATACATTAAATTGACATGTATGTAATCTTGCTTACTCTCATGATTATTTAAATGGTTTGAATGATCTTTCAATGTTTTAATTAAATGCATATATATGTTGCCACTTGTATAGAACATTTACTGAGCTTGTTGTAGCTCACCCTCATCCTTATCTTTTCAGGACCGGATAGGAAGGGGAAGAGAAAAAAGCTTAGTTGCGAAATGTCCCCGTACTTTTGTTGACGTAGGTGTTAGTACTTTTTCGCATTTATTTTGATAAATTGTACTATGTAACACCTAATACTTGTACTTGACATTTAGATGAGTTTGTACTTATGGTTAAGTATATTTTGTACTTTTGAACACTATGGACTTGGAAAAAAAAAAATTTAGTTGTTATATTGGTATGTTTTTTTTGATGATCTTATTTTATGTCCATGTATTTATTGTTGTGTATTTAGGATTGTGGTGTGTTCTAGAAGGCTTGTCGGGATACCGTATATGTCAAAGGAGGATATACACGGGGTTCCATGCTATCATGACGTCACAGTTCTTGGGTCGTGACATTTGTATTTGGATCAGGTACAATAATTTTATCAATAAATATAAGGTTAAAGTTGTTAGAATAATAGATCTTTATTTTTTAAAACTTGTTACTATGTGATATTTATGTGAAATTTAAAATAATTTTCTATTTATGTTAATTTTATAATTTTATTGTATTGATTTTATAATTTAATTATATTAATTTTATAAATTTTAATATATTCGTGATATTTATAAAAAATATTTATTTATTATCATATAAAAGAGTCTAATTTTATGTACCTTACCCGAACTCCCTAATAGTCAGGATCATTCATACGCATATGTTAGTGATCATCTTCATGGTTCGATTTTTACATCTTATATGTATTCTTAATAAATGACTGCAAGCCTTCGATTTTGGGGATCTTTATGTATATAATACGCAAGTCTATGATATGATCAAATCAAATAGTGGCACTTCTCCATGTTCCCGTGTCCCTATACTTTTGAGCTTTACTGATAGAAAAATTTTGGTACGATATCCTCCACATCTAAATTGTAATCTTATTAAGGATCAGGGTGGTGTTTTGGTAGATCAAAGTTGCAAATCTAATGTGGTATTTCAACTGCCACATCTAATTATGATTTCTAATTATAATAATTTGTCATTTTTTAAGTACATTCTGCTAGCTAGCTTCATAATTGGTTCTTGAGCTTGTTTATATCTTTGTCACAATTAGTAATATATGTTAATGTGATATAGCTAACACATAAAATACAAGTGATGGGTACCAGCCTTGACATGGACGGAAAACCGTCAACGTGCTAAATTTATTTGTCATGGAAATTATCAAATTATCTAACCAATTAGTTATATATATACAAGCTTAATTACTAATTATTGGCTTAATTAGTAATTAAGATGAATTTCATTCATATATATATATATATATATGTGTGTGTATGGGCGGGCCTTGTACAAATGAATATTGGATCATATAGATATTTGTTCACCACGTCATAGGCCATCAAAAAGAATTAATAAATTTATCACAGCTATATATATATATATATGTAGATATATGCTTATTACCATGCATGAATGAAAGACCTGAGTTAGTGTTGTGGAGCTTTAAAAAACTACTTTCAATCTTCACATAATTCATGAATCACAACGATTAAATGCAAAGTTATACAGAAAGTTGGGTATTATGGAGCTCTCAACCCCCCAAAAATTAATTTTCTGAATACTTTAATTCATTACCATCTTTTTCATTATTGTTATATGCTACGTGCCATGCACGTAGCGGTTTCCCAGCATACATTTCTTTCAACAATTAAACGTCTCCTTAATTTCCACTTCAATAACATTACCAACATTTAGCTGGAATTATTTTTTAACCCATTTAAGAATCAAAATGATTTGTAAGATTTTTATATTTTATAGTTAATTAAGAAATGTAAATATATGAAACCTCTCCCACATAGCATAGATGAAATGACCCCAAGCCTTACTCTATCGTGTCATGCACATAATTGACGAAATTATTTTTATTTAAAATGTGAAAAGATTATTGTAATTTCTTTTAAAAAAAAATTAATTAGAAAAATGGCTTTAGGGTGAAGGAAACTTTCTTCTTTAAAATAAAAAATAAAAAAACCACGTGGCTGCTTCAGAGGGCAGCCACGAGTATTGAGCCCAATATATGTACTGCAGCAAAACCCGACCCTATCTAGAAGTAGTTGAACACTTGAACCACTAATTGCGGTTTCTTATTGGGATTAATGGCTTGAGCTTCTACGTTTTAAGTTGCTATTAAAGTGCTTTCAAATATAGTATGCATATATTTATATAAGAAAATGTTAATTTAATTATAAAAAATATAACTATAATGTAATTACGTATTTATACATATTGAAATGTGTAATAAATAGTTCAATGAATATGAATATGTAGTTATAGTTTTTGATAGTTTGATTAATATTTTCCGTCTATGTGTATCTTCAAGCCCTAGTAAAAGAAAATAAATTATAAATTAATCAGGCCTCTTATATTTATTTTTAAAAGAATGTCAGTGTATATATATATATATCTTTACTTGAAATGTACTCGTTTCTTTTGTTTATTTTTTAGATGTAAAATTATTAACAAAAACATTATGTTCAAGTTTTGTTTACATTTTTTTGTGGATTATATGACTACTCTACTTAAGATTTTTATTCTTTTAAAGTTTTTAAACCAAATTTTCTAGTAAAAACAAAAAAAAAACATATTTTCTAACAATTATTATAAAAAGTAATTATTAAACAAAACAAACATATGCAGGCATGTGCATATTATATTCTTTTCAGCTTTAATTTGTGTTCTCATTATTAACAACAAATGGTTTTTTTAATTAATTAATTGACAAACTTGGCATTCAAGAATAAAAAAGATGAAGATAATAGGATCATCTGTATATGCTGAAAATGATAAAATCTCTATAATCATAAGTAAGGAATCTATAATTGTTAATATTTAGACACATTTCATGCTGTGTCCAATATAGTTGTCTAAGACTCAGTTTATAAAGGTGATGTACGTACTTGTGTATATTTTTTATAGTTTTATTTATGAATAATGTTATATGTACGTTAGGTGTTAATGTCATTTTTTGACGTCGATACTCAAACTCTCTTTAATATTTTAGAAATACGTGTATATTTAGGGATAATGTGCAATATATATACATCCTTAAAATATCTAATGGAGCTCAGTGTCAACATTAAAAAATAATATTGGCACCCAGTGTATATAAAATATTTTTCTTTCTTTATTTAATTTATCTAGTTATTTAATGTGTGACTTGCTGCACGACCTACTGATCATGTATATTAATATTATTGTCTCACCAGTTCTTGTAAGATTTTAAGATTTCCAACCATAACTTGGCTAGCATCAACTTATGATCGATAGGAAGCTGGCATCGTCAAATGGAAACTTAAAATGTGATCATGACAACTCGTATTGAATATTTGCCATCGATCTCCTTCGTATTTTATTTTCTTCAAATTAAATTTTATTTATGTTGTTGTACAACCATATATACTATAGACATACTCGATCCGTTTTCTATATGTACTTAACTTTCCTTTTAAAATGAAATTAATATTATACAAACTGATCATGTATGTGTCAATTTTCAGTTTTTGAAAGTTCATGTCACATATATTGTTTTTGATTGAACACAATAAATTTTTAATTAAATTAGGGAATTCATTAACATTAACTTTGTGAAACCCTTTTATTGAAGATTTAATATTACATTATGTTTGTGTTTTGATAAATGAGAAAATAAGGATTTTTTTAGAAAATCATAAATTCCAGTACTTAGCAGGAAAAAACAGATTTTCTCGAAAATAAATAAATAATTATGAATAGAGAGAATTTTGTTGAGAAAAAGTACTCTATTCAATTTCTCAAAAAAAAAAAACACTACTAAACACACATCATAAAACTGTAGATTAATGGCTCCATCCAAAGATGAGAAAATATAATTTTCATGTTTGTACAAATAGCTAGAGATGTTTGGATGGAATATTAATCTAACTACAAAAAATTATAACTACACATTCATATTCATTAGATTATTTATTACAGACCTTGATATATATATAACATACACGTCTAATAAACATGAATGCGTAATTGCGCATTGTAGTTATATATATATATATATATATATATATATATATTTTTGTAGTTGGATTAACATTAATTTTATGTTGATTTATACATGAAAAGAAACAAAAATTAAGAAGCATACTCTATTTAGAGTAAGTACCCGTCCTGTGAAACTACAACAGTAGAGCCTATAGCTTCTTCCAACTAAAAAACAAAACCATAGGTTCGCTTTAATTAACTTATAATTACATCACTTCAATACTCAACTTCCCAACAATAAACACCTAACCAAAATAGTTGGCAATCCATCTCAAATTAACTTCTACCCCTTATAAGTGCAGGGCCCCGCCATTAGATTATCTTCGTGCGTCTTCATAATATTTTATAATAATTAATGAACAAAAGATGTGTGTATCGACAGAACATGTTCCCGCTCTCATTTCTATCTCTTTTTAAGTAGCAAATCCAAAGGGTCAGCCTCAAATGTTCAGGAAATATCCATGCAAATTAAAATTGGGTTGATAGGTTTTGTTTCCTTCCAAGACAAAATGCATCCATCTTCATCAACAATATTAACACTTCTTTCTCTCCTGATTGTTTCTCTTTCAGTAGTACTAGAAATGAGCGAAGCGGTCATCACCTTGCCTAATAACTTAACAGTTTCCGCTGTATACGCATTTGGAGATTCGATTGTCGATACTGGGAACAACAACCACTTGGCCACCATAATCAAGTGTGATTTCCCTCCATATGGGAGAGATTTCAAGGGGGGATTACCAACTGGAAGATTTTGCAATGGAAAGACACCTGCAGACTTCTTAGGCAAGATTAAATTGTCAATAGTCGCTAGATATGCAATATTGTTGGACCTCCACCTATCATATTTAGCTTTTGTGTTAAGTGTTTTTTGACACGGTATTAGAGTGTCATCTTGGGTAGAAGTTTTATTGTTTGTATTTGCATGTTTTTCATTTACATTATTTTTTTTTTCTTGTCTCTCTACGTGCAAGATGGGGGGTTATATGTGAGGGGCTGTGTTAATAATAACTAGACATATATTATTAGGCCTACATCTATCAGCTAATTACTAAGTAATTAGCTAAGAATATATATATATATATAATTGACCTTAGCTTCTTCATTCTATTTATGTGGAATTCATAAGCTACTTTCCTTTATTTACAATGTGTTTCCTTATTTTTAACAGTTGAACAGCTGGGAGTAAAGGAGATCTTGCCGGCTTATCTCGATCCCAATTTGACACCTGAAGACCTCCTCACCGGTGTATGCTTCGCTTCAGGTGCTTCTGGATACGATCCGCTCACAGCTCAAACAGCGGTAAATTAATTAAATATGACCTTTTTTTTTTTGGTATAGATTTAATTGTGGAGTTTTATTAGTATTTGATTGATTATATATTATGATCAGAACGCTCTGGGGCTATCAGATCAAATAAGTATGTTCGAGGAGTACATAATGAAGTTGAAGGCGAGGGTGGGAGAAGAGAAAGCTTCAAGCATATTGACAAACAGTTTATCTGCAGTGGTATGTGGAAGCGATGACATCGCTAACACTTACTTTAGCACTCCGTTTCGAAAGCTCAAGTATGATGTCTCTTCTTACACTGATCTCATGGTCCAAGGCGCCACTAGCTTTATTCAGGTATTATATCTTCCATCCATTCAAAACTTGTTAAAAGTAGTGTGATTTAAAATATATAACATATCTAAGATATTTTTTATTTTTATTTTTTGAAAGAACATATCTAAGATATTAACGATGGAAAATGCTGAATTAGTATATATATCTATATTATTTATAAAGCCACACAACTCCTTAATTTTCGGTGTGCTATTTTATCATAAATTTTTAAATTACCGACTACTTTTCAATATAAAATTGTCAATTAAATTTATATAATATATATATATATGAAAAATTTAATAATAAAAAGCTAAAAGATTTCTTTTGTAATTAATGTTAGTAAATATATAAGACTTATTTTAAGAATTATTTTTCATTTTTAACCTCTTGTTATTTTTTTTATTTTATTTTTTTTAACTTTTACCACTTTTATTCTTTTTTTTTATAACTTTCATTTTATTCACGTGACTAGTAATAAATATTTTGTCTACATGAATTGAAAAGTACTGTAATATATAATTTAAAAAAAAAAAAGGTATAAAAATATGCAACATAACGTACACAGCACTGCACAGTGATGATCGTATATATATGCACTGCGTCCTCATTTCTTTAAATACTTAATGTCTTACACATAAAGTTGTTCTTTCCTTGTACCTCTCCTACTGGATTTTCAAGTGGCTTATAAATCTCATTAATTAAAGTGCAATTTCAAGAATGGTAGCTAGGCTGTATGAATTTGATGAATCGTCCTCTTGTCCATGCATGACAATACCTTGCCAGCTACTACTTTTAATTAATAGATTCTATTGAAAGCTGAAAAAAAATGTCATGAAATAGAAAGCAGTTAGCATATTAAATTAATGAAATTTTCTATATATATATAATATGAAATATCAAATAATATAACATATATAGTGATGTTTTCCTATAAATATAATGTTATCTATATATCTATATTGGTAGGAGTTGTATGATTTAGGAGCACGAAGGATTGCTGTATTCAGTGCTCCCCCAGTAGGATGCGTGCCATTCCAAAGAACGTTGCATGAAGTACTGAAAGGAAGACCATGCTACGAGGATGAGAACCAAGCAGCAATACTCTTCAATTCTAAGCTATCTCCCGCCATTGACAATTTTAACAAGAAGTACGCAGATATGAGAGCCGTCTATATTGATGTCTACAATCCTTTACTTGACATCATAAACAATCCTCATTCTTATGGTAATTAATTGTTCTATCTCTTTCAATTAAGGTATCACTTCAGCATTTTATATCTGTCTACCTAATATTTGATTGAAACTTATTCATAAATGCACTAATATTAGATTTATCGAATCATATATCGAATCATAAAGAAAATATTGAGCATTAATTAATGTCAGAAAGACTTTATTGTCTATTGTCTAACTATATTAGTATAAACATACACATGTATTAATTAATTAATGTAACTGTTTATTATTAATGGGCACTGTGCTGGTGTGTACTTAGGGTTTGAAGAAGCGAGCAAGGGGTGCTGTGGCACGGGGAACGTAGAGGTAGTGGTATTGTGCAACAAGGTGAGTCCAGGTACGTGCTCCAACGTCTCCGACTATGTGTTCTGGGACAGTTATCATCCGACCCAGAAAACCTACAAAATCTTGATCGAGCGCATCCTTCCCAATTACTTGAACAAATTCTTATGATCTTATAACTAAAATTGCTGATCATATATCCATCATCAACTGGTGGACCCTGTTTCAGCTCCCCTGTTCTCTCATTTATTGTGTTCTTAATTAGTTAATTAAAAGAGTCTGTCACGCCGCTTAATTAATTATGTTGTATTGATCATAAGTGATCACTAAAATTTGTGTAATGTATACTTATCAAATAATAAAAACCTTTCATTTTTCATTTAATTCTTATTTTTGCCGCGCCCCTAAGAAGTTAATAAGTTACATAATATTTTGTTACTGACCCTTGGATCTTGTTAATATAACAGTAATAAGCCTATTGTTAATTTTAGTTCACAAAATTATAAAAGCTGTGATTCTCCGTGCATATAGGAGAAACCATACAATTTAATTAAATATTGCTAAAGTATTTGTACTTTTGAAAGTAACTAACTGAAATGGGACGCTGCCGGAATAAAGCGACATGTAGAGTTTGTGGTGGGATTAAAAGCACTGACGAGGGCCACCACTTGTCCTAATTGTCAAAAAAAACAAAGTGTGGTAAAGTCGATTGTACATCTGGTGGTTGTATATATATACACACACATAAATATGTGTCTACAATACTCTGTTTAGACTTCCTAGGTGATGTTCGTACTTTGCACTTATGTGTTCTTTCTTCAAATTAATTAGCAGCTACTTAATTGCTAAGCCGGCCAAATTAAAGAATTGTCATTGAATTTGTAATATGTTGAATTATAATTTGAAGAAGCTAAGGTCAAATTATAATATGTCGAAGATTTAATAGGATCCACATAAAAAAAAAGTTCTATTCAAGTTTTTCAACTACAGATATTCTAGCTCTGCCTATAACAATGGGGAGCAGTCCACATGTCCTTAATTATAAATCCGCTACCTAACCTAGAGATTCACACCATACATATGAAGAATTGCTAACTACTACAAGCATCTCTCATGCCATTAATTGCTAATTGCATGAAGAAAGGCCTCTTGCTTTCCTTTCACTACAAGTACTCTTTACCTATTGCTAGAGAAACCCCCAAAACATTGCTGCTGATTCCTTCTATAATGCCCCCCAGTTCTTCTAATTTAATCATTCTTGGTTTTCTCCTCATTTATGTTCTCACAAAAATTATTTAAGCAGCCACCATCTTACCCAAGAATGTACAGATTCCAGCGGTTATTGTTTTTGGAGACTCCATTGTGGATCCTGGCAACAACAATGATCTCTACACCACTGTCAAATGATATGGGAGGGATTTTATTGGTGCAAAACCCACAGGAAGATTTAGCAATGGCAAGATACCTTCAGACTTACTAGGTACCAATTAATATTCTACTGTTCTATACCAGCTAGTTGTTTTACCAATCCACCACCCCCTCTGTTTTTACATAGTTATTAAGTATTATCTTGATATGTGTGTGTATATATATGTATCCACCTTTTGACCAGTGAATTATACCTTTCAGAAGACGAACAAGTACTGAACCCTGAGTTCTCTGTTTAGATGTTTTCATTAAATTCTATAACTTTTTAGCTCTCTTTGAACCATTATGTATGTTTTCAATTTAGGCATTAATACAGAATTCAAGAGCATCTAACATACTTCATATAACTTTATGTGCAAGAAATGGGTGTACTACAATCACGTGTGCTTACCAAACAAAAGCAAAAACTATGTACTTTTTCGTTTTAAAGCACTTAGTTAATTACCACTAAACAAAACTAGTCGTTATAGACATAGTTTAAGAGAGTTTTTTCAAAAGCGCTTTTAGAAAAGTTAGTCTCCTCCAGCTTCTTCTAAAAGTAGAAAATTATTTTTTATCACTATAATTTAATTAAAAGCAGGTGTTGCCGAGCCTCATTAAAAGTGTTTTTGCTCTGAAAGCAATGAAAAAACTCTCCTAACAAGGTCATACCCTGAGTTAACTCATTGTTTCCCTCCAAAAATTACTCTTTTTATCTCCCTTTTTCCCAGTTGAACTACTAGGACTTAAGGAGCTTTTACCAGCTTATCTCGACCAGAGCCTGAAGCCTGCCGACCTCCTTACTGGTGTCAGCTTCGCTTCTGGTGGTGCTGGATACGATCCTCTTACAGCTGAATTGGTGGTATATATCTCACTTTGATTAATCACAATTAATTCATTAGACATTATTAATTGGGGGTTAACGAATCTTCCAATTTAATAAGTTATTTGTTGGTTTATTTGATTATCAGACAGTATTAGGGCTCTCGGATCAGCTAAATTTATTCAAAGAGTATATAGGCAAGTTGAAAGCCACAACTGGAGAAGAGAAAACTGCAAGCATTATATCAAACAGTTTATACCTAGTGATAGCAGGAAGTGATGACATTGCCAATACCTACTTGGCTTCCCCTGTGAGTCTTAGGAGGCTTAAGTTTGACGTTCGTGCTTACACTGATTTGATGCTTCAAAGCGCTTCTGCTTTTCTTCAGGTAATTAATCAATCAATTCAGGGTCATATATGCTAAAAAAATTTAAATGCAAAGACATCCCGTGTGGCATCATCAACACCATTAGACTTTTTCTCTCTTAAATTCTACCTCATTTCCATGATGCCACATGGGAAGTGTTTGTATTTTTATTTTTATTTTTATTTTTTTCAAGATTTTTTAGCATTACCCATTAAGTTATTAATATTCTTTTAATTAACAATTGATTATGTTATTGTATATTAGTTATTTTTTATGAGCAATTTTATTTTAAGTATGAGAAATATAATTATATATATAGTTAGCAACTATATTATTATGATGGTTGAATCATTTACTTTATGCATTGGGATATGTGAGACATATATGCATATGTAATTGATGGTCCACCTCACGTCTCACGTGGGCGGCCAAGGCGGCTGAAGAAGCAGGGGCGGCTAGCAACAGCTGCATGGGTCTCGTGGGCGGTGAATAGTGAAAAAATGTGGGTTGCGTGGGCTGATCAAATAATTACGAAAATTACTCCTGTTTGAACTCTATAAATAGAGTCATACTTTCAACTTGAAAATCAATCCGAGAGATTCAAATTCGAGAGATCTAATTCTAGATATCCAGAGAGCCTCAAAGAAAGTTTCTTTGAGAAGAAAAAGTGTGAGCCAATTTGTGAAGTTTTACCCACAAATTGAAGATACATAGTTATTGTATTTTGTGAGAGATCCACCTAAGAGTGAAGTTTGTAATCCCATTTATTATAGTGGAAGTCTTTAAGCGGCCTACGGATCCCGTAGTTTTTACCTCCTTTTTAGAGGTTTTCCACGCTAAAAATTGTTTGTGTTATTTTGTTGTATTTTAGTTTAGAAAATTATCCTGGAATTGTAGAATTTATTTCTTTACAACCATCGATTTTCCCAACAAAGTGGTATCAGAGACTGGGTTGTTTTCAGCGAAGGTAATGTTCATACATACAATACTATTCACAAGGGGCACTATTTCATTGAGTACTATTCACAAAGTACTATTCATCGCCGGAAAAGTGTCAAGCTCCGCGAAATCTGTTGATTGACGACTCAAATGGAGGAGAACACAGATAATATGAACATAGACAATATGATCAGGTTAACTGCATTTAATTATGCAATTTGGAGGCCGAAGATGGAAGATCTTTTATACATTAAATATTTGTGAAAGCCGATTATAATGCCGAAGGAGAAAGCGTGACTACAACTTCGACAGATGACAAGACACCAAAAACAACCAGCACAGACACTGACTGGGCCGTGCTAAATCGAAAGTGTGCTGCTCAAATCAGACAATAGATCAACAAGAGCATTTTTCAAAATTTTGCTAATGAACACGATGCTTACGTTTTTTGGCAAAAGTTGGAAAAAATGTATGCGAGGACAACCGTACAGAATAAAGCTAATATGATGCGACGATTAGTCAATTTGAAGTATAAAGATGGAAGCAGCGTATCGGAACACATGAGTGAGTTCCAAGGCATTATAGATCAACTCAACTCTATGATGATGATCGTAGATGACGAGCTACAAGCATTGTTGTTGCTGAGTTCTCTACCAAAAAGTTGGGACACTTTAGTTGTGTCAGTTAGTAACTCAGCTCCTGACGGCAAGCTTACCATGGATATGGTAAAAGACAGAATGCTGAACGAAGAGTCTCGACGAAAAGACGAAGGAAATACTCCTGAAACTGAAGCACTTGTCATGGAAAAACAAGGCAAGCAAGAATGGCACGGAAGAAGTAAAAACAGATATCCTCGTAACCAAAGTCAGCAAAGAGAACGCTCGAAGTCCAGATCGTGGCATGACAAGAAGTGTCATCACTGCGGCAAGCCCGGACACTTCATTCGAGAATGTCAAAAGTTAAAGGCGGAACGATCCAGAAATCAAGAAGCAGAAACCCTAACAAATGACACCACAACTCTCACTGAAGAAGTTGTCATTGTTCGAGATGCTGATTATGTCAACCTTGCAAGTCAAGACTCTACATGGGTAGTTGACTCAGGTGCTTCCTACCATGTCACCTCACGACGAGATTTCTTCTCAGCCTACACTCAAGGTGATTTCGGACAAGTGAGGATGAGAAATGATAATGCATCCAAAATTATCGGCATCGATAATATTTATTTAGAAACTAACCTTGGATGCAGGTTACTCTTGAAAGATGTGAGGCATGTTCCTGATATCCGCCTCAATTTGATCTCCACCGGAATGCTTGATGACGATGACTACAATAATAACTTTGGTGAAGGAAAATGGAAGCTCACCAAAGGAAACTTGATAGTAGCCAAAAGCAAGAAAGATATATCATTCTACCTCACAGAAGCCAAGCTGAGTAGAGGAGAAGTAAATATCATGAGGAAAGAAGTTTCCACCGAGTTATGGCATAAGCGGCTCGGTCACATGAGTGAAAAGGTCTCAGAATTCTTTCCAAGAAGGAGCACTTGCCAGGAATGACAGGTACATCTTTACGTTCTTGTGTTGATTGTATTATGGGTAAACAACATAGAGTTGCATTTCATAGCTCCCCACCATCTAAAAAGGCAAATATTCTAGATTTAATACACACAGATGTCTGCACAATGAGTTGTAAGTCACTACGAGGTGCTCATTATTTTGTGACTTTTATTGATGATCACTCTAGAAAAGTGTGGGCCTTTGCTTTGAAAACTAAAGATCAAGTGTAGGAAGTTTTCAAGCAATTTCATGTAAAAGTTTAGAGAGAAACTGGAAGACGTTTGAAGTGTGTACGATCAGACAATGGCGGTGAGTATCGCGGATCATTCGAGGAGTACTGCAGAAGTTTCGGCATAAGGCTGGAAAAATCAGTACCAAAGACACCTCAACACAACGGTGTCGCAGAGAGGATGAACATAACCATCTGTGAAAGAGTCAGATGTATGCTCTCAAATGCAAAACTGCCAAACTCCTATTGGGGGGAAGCAATGAGGATAGCAGTCGATTTAATAAACCTTTCTCCATCAGTTCCACTGAACTACGACGTACCAGAAAAGGCTTGGACGGGGAAAGACGTTTCTTACAAACACTTGAAAGTATTTGGCTGCAGAGCATTTGTTCACATCCCTAAAGACGAGAGGTCCAAGCTGGATGGAAAAGCGAAGCAGTGTATCTTTGTGGGATATTCCCATGAAGAATTTGGCTACAGACTTTGGGATCCTGTCAACAAAAGGATTGTCAGAAGCAGAGACGTGGTGTTTCTTGAAGATCACACGATCGAGGATGTCGCGACCCCTTCCCGGGTGACGTCACGACCGGCACAGTACCCCAGAGAATGTCACAACCCGACAAACCTGAGGCACTGATAAGCCTCTACTCAGAAGGTTACATACGATCCAAAGACATAATATGTATATGATCAGGATAGTTGAATTAAATACCGAGATATGGCATCATCATCCAGATTATGAGGTCATCGACCCAATCCACAAGATTCGACTATCCTTACTATAAACATGGATATTTTATTATTATTCCATTTAGCATATACATATTAAAATTGTCTCACGAACTATATGTTATATATCATAGTATCTGTGATAATTATACATTAACAAAACAAAACACAAATATCTTCTCCTATTTTCCTTATGTACAAATCAAAACTCACATCAACAAGAAGTAAGGCAAGCTACACCAACTCTAAGCCTTGCCCTTTCCTTTACGATCTGATCCTGAAAAATATAAGGGAAAATGGAATGAGCTCAACTAGCTCAGTGAGTACTTTTCACAAAAAAAATCTCCACATATGCACTTATGTAAAACATGTATGTTGCTTGAAATAACATTGGTAAATTGAAATGCATTAAGAAAATATATGATTCATGCTTCCAAATTAAAGATATAATTATGCATCATTTTCATAAAAGATATGTAGAAAAGCCTCAACAGGAGGTCATATCAGGATAACATTGCCTACATTTCCCCCATTGCGCCATGGGTTCAAACCAACACGTTATCCAACTAATCCTTCTACCCTTACATTCCTTAGTGATTCGAAAAGTCCTTTTCACAAGGCACTTTTCCCTAAAGAACAAGTAAATAGAAAGAAATCCAACGCCAAGGTATTTAATCCGAAATACCTAAGGCCATGTTAATGCATAAAATTCGTGCTCATGATCATAAATACAATGCACATATATAATATAATGCATATCATTCAAGAATTCAATTTCATATATCTACAATGCTATACATGGAGAAGTAAGGTGAGAAATACTCACAAATCACAAAATTTGGCCTAAGTCCACATTTTTTTCACCAATTCACCAATACTTCATTTGTGTTCACAAATCTTCATCCAATTCATAATTCATCCACTGCAAATTTCACATTGCACACACACAAATGAATTCGAGAAAAATGAATTTAATCACTTGATTAATTACCAAGTATTAATAACCCATTACCTTTAGTTACTAAGCTAGAATTTCCACCACATGATCAAATTACCCTTTTGATCACCAAATTAACACAAAATGTCCATCTCTATAAGTTAATCAATTTTATCCCTAAGCAAGTTACCTAAGCATTCTTCAAATGCTCTAACATTTCCAGCACTAAATTTTCAGCCAAGTACCCATCAACTTGATCAAACTCTATCATTGAACAACTTACCAATGTATTGCCATTGCCTAATTTCTAAATTTCCAGCACATGAATTTATCAACTAAAGCATCAAGTAATCACTAATTCAACCTAAATGTACTGGTAAGCATCTTACCAAATCAGTCCCAAATCTGAAATTTTTCCAGCAACTTGTATACATCCTTAAACTCAGAATTTCACATACTTTGCACTCCAATCTTTGTAATTTATCATCACAGAATAGTCAAGACCAATTTTCAATCAATACACATAAGAAAAGACCACAAATGGTCACTCAAATTGGGTTCCAAAAACCCTGTTTTAACATGGCTGGAACATCATGTTCTTCCCATAAAAACTAGTGTTTTTAATCATCAAAATGGTCACCAAATATTCAAGACTAAATTCCAGCAAATAACTTTATCAAAATAGCAAAATTCAGTTATTAAAATCAGGTTTGAAATCTGTAAATTCAGCCATGAACATTTCCCATTTTCATCAATTCAAATACATTAAATTACTACCATTCAATCACTGAAACTTAGTGAATTTATCATTAGAAAACTTACCCATAATCCAGAAATCAAACCCCCATTGTTTGAGCTTCAATTCACCTCCATTTCAATCCAAACTCATCACTTTCCAGTTTCAAACTAGCCATGGAAAGTTGTCGCATGTCACATATAATGTATAGAATGAAGAGGAGAGTTTGAATATGAAACTTTCACATCTAAAACTATGGATCTCACCTTCCTTTGGAGCTCCAAAATCTCCTTCTTCTTCAACCGTATTCTCAATTTCTCTCTAGCTTAATATTCTGGTATGCACTTCACTTGCACATTTTAGCCACTAAACAATTCATGCCAACAAGCTAATAGGTGTCTAAATGAGTTCATGGTGGCTGAATTTGCTTAAGACACATGTTACATAGCATGCACAAGCCAATAGGTGTCAATTTGCTTAAGACACATGTTACATACAAGCCAATAGGTGTCAATTTGCTTAAGACACATGTTACATAGCATGCACAAGCCAATAGGTGTCAATTTGCTTAAGACACATGTTACATACATGCCAATAGGTGTCAATTTGCTTAAGACACATGTTACATAGCATGCACAAGCCAATAGGTGTCAATTTGCTTAAGACACATGTTACATACATGCCAATAGGTGTCAATTTGCTTAAGACACATGTTACATAGCATGCACAAGCCAATAGGTGTCTAAATGAGTTCATGGTGGCTGAATTTGAGTAAGACACCTATTACATAACATGCACAAGCCACCTTATTTGTTTAATCTATTCATTTCATTATTTATTCATTTAATGAGCATGTGAACAGTATTAGATTTATTGCCTAATTGATTATACCACATGTAATTTAACACCTAATTGATCATAACACATTATTATTTCATGTATTAGGCCATTATACACTAATACATATCAAACACGCAAATTTATGAAACTACCTCGTACACACAGTATACTGGTATTTTACACATCGACTACGTGTACAAGACCACGTATTGGCAGTCCACGTCATCATGACGTCAGGTGCGAAAAGTGGGTCGTTACAATCTCCCCAACTTAGGAAATTTCGTCCTCGAAATTTTAGATATTGTACTTTAATTATTACCTCAAGAGGTGAACAAATCAGGAAATAGCTTCCGCATCTGATCTTCCCGCTCCCAGGTTTGCTCCTCATTGTCATGAAATTGCCATTTGACTCTGACTAAAGGAATTTCTTTATTTCGCAACTTTTGAATCTTCCTATCAAGAATCTGAATAGGCTTCTCTTCATAAGTAGCATCTTCCCCAACTTGTAATTGTGTGACATCTAAAATGCGTGTTGGGTCTGGATACTTAGTCGGGTCTGTATGGTATTTTCTCAACATAGAAACATGAAATACATTATGAACACCGACTAACTGAGGAGGTAGAGCAAGTTTGTATGCTAGCGGACCAATCCTCTCCAAGACCTTAAATGGTCCAATAAAACGGGGAGCTAATTTTCCTTTCACCCCAAACCGCATTTGACCTTTTCGTGGCGAGACCTTAAGCAATACCAGGTCACCCACTGCAAACTCTAAAGGTCTATGTCGGTTATCAAAATAACTCTTTTGTCGATCTTGGGCAACTTTCAATTTCTGCCTAATTTGCTTGATCTGTTCAGTATGATCAACAACAACTTTCGGCCCCAATAATTGTGAGTCTCCCACTTCATACCAGCAAGTCGGAGATCTACACGGCCTACCATACAAGGCCTCATAAGGTGCCATACCTATACTGGCTTGATAGCTGTTATTATAAGCAAATTCACATAATGGTAAACTTTCACTCCAAGTCCCACCAAACTCTAATGCACAAGATCTGAGCATATCTTCCAGCATCTGAATCACCCTCTCAGTCTGGCCATCAGTCTGAGGATGAAATGCTGTACTAAGCCGGAGGTGAGTACCAAACCGAGTCTGCATG
The DNA here is from genome assembly GCA_035771175.1 of Paratinospora sagittata. NCBI lineage: Eukaryota > Viridiplantae > Streptophyta > Magnoliopsida > Ranunculales > Menispermaceae > Paratinospora > Paratinospora sagittata. The sequence continues at coordinate 62,476,292 of CM069590.1, forward strand.
GCCTGCCAAAACCTCGATGTAAAACGCGGATCTCTATCTGATACAATAGAAAGAGGTACCCCATGTAATCTCACAATCTCCCGCACATACAATCTGCTCAGTCTGTCAATCGAGTCTCTGGTGTTCATCGGAAGAAAGTGCGCAGACTTTGTCAATCTATCAACAATCACCCAGATGGCATCATATCTACCCTGAGATCTAGGTAGCCCTGTGATAAAGTCCATAGTAATATGCTCCCATTTCCATTCTGGAATGGATAATGGTTGCATCTGGCCTCCTGGCCTCTGGTGTTCAGCTTTTACTTGTTGACACACGTCACATTTCTGCACGTACTCAGCTATACTTTTCTTCATCCCATGCCACCAAACGGTTCTTTTCATATCATGATACATTTTAGTAGACCCTGGGTGAATGGTATACTGAGATCTGTGTGCCTTCTGTAACAACTCTGCCCTCAATTCTCTATCTGTGGGTACCCATAACCTCCCCTGATAACGCAAGATACCATCTGGACCTCTCTGCCACTCAACTCTGTCCGTACTATCCGCCCAAGAATTATACATACCAAGATCAGGATCATGCTGCTGCATCTCTTTAATCCTCTGAATATGAGAATCTGTCAACTGAATATGCATCTGAGCACAAATATCAACATGTGGAGCCATAGAGAGGACACTCATCATAGTCACTCTCTCCAAAAGTCACCACTCATGGGCCATCTGACATGCTACCACACCTGTCTCAACACGTTTCCTGCTCAATGCATCAGCTACAACGTTGGCTTTTCCAGGATGATATTCTAGAGTGAAGTCATAATCCTTTAGGAATTCCAACCATCTACGCTGTCTCATATTCAGTTCCTTCTGGTCAAACAAGTATTTCAAACTCTTATGGTCATAATACAATGTGAACCTTTCCCCATAGAGGTAATGCCTCCACAATTTCAATGCAAAAACTACTGCTGCCAACTCCAAATCATGCACAGGGTAGTTTTTCTCATGCACCTTCAACTGTCTAGATGCATAAGCAATTACTCTACCCGTCTGCATCAATACACAGCCTAAACCTGCATGTGATGCATCAGTGTAAATCACCAACTCTTTTCCAGGTTCTGGGAGCACTAAAACCGGGGCAGTAGTCAACTTTTTCTTTAGTTCATTGAAAGCATCCTCACATGCTGAAGTCCACACATATGGCACGTTTTTCTGAGTTAGCCTAGTAAGTGGAGTACCTAATTTGGAAAAACCTTCCACAAACCTTCTGTAATAACCAGCTAGACCCAAAAAACTGCGAATCTCTGTCACTGTGGTTGGTCTTGGCCAATTTATAATTGCCTCGACCTTAGCAGAATCAACAGAAATACCTTCAGCACTAACCACATGACCTAAAAATTTCACCTCATTTATCCAAAACTCACATTTGCTGAGTTTAGCATATAGCCTATGCTCTTTTAATGTATGCAATGTGATCCGGAGGTGCTGCTCATGCTCCTCACGTGTTTTGGAATATATCAAAATATCGTCAATAAAGACAATAATGAAATGATCTAGATATGGTCTAAACACCCTCTGCATCAAATCCATAAACATCGCAGGTGCGTTCGTTAGCCCAAATGGCATGACCAGAAATTCATAATGACCATATCTCGTCCTGAAGGCAGTTTTCGGGACATCTTCTTCTCTAATCCTCAACTGATGGTAGCCTGATCTCAAATCAATCTTAGAGAAAAATTTGGCACCATTTAACTGATCAAACAGATCATCAATGCGAGGTAGAGGATATTTGTTCTTAATGGTGACTTTGTTCAGCTAACGGTAATCTATACACAATCTCAGACTCCCGTCTTTCTTTTTCACAAAAAGAACCGGTGCACCCCAAGGTGACATACTAGGGTTAATAAACCCTTTATTCAAAAGCTCTTCTACCTGCACCTTGAGTTCTTGCAACTCCTTCGGTGCCATCCGATAAGGTGGAATAGAGATAGGTTTAGTATCAGGCATTAGCTCAATAATGAAGTCAATTTCCCGCTTGGGTGGTAATCCCGGTAAATCTTCAGGAAACACATCGGGAAATTCACTCACTATTGGAATATCAGAAATCTGAATGCCTTGATCCTTTTCTTCTAATGGCCTAATACTAGCCATGAGTGCAGTTTCTACATCAGTAGCCAGTCTGCCTCGGGTAGGTGGTCTGGTATAAGTCATACCTCTGTAGACAACTGATGGCCGCCCATGGATCTGTAATACAATCTGTTTATGGAAACAATCCACTTGGGCGTGATACGCCGCCAACCAGTCCATACCCAAAATAGCATCAAAATCGAGGAACTCTAACACCCTAAGGTTCACAAGCATTTCTAGGTCCTCATATTTGACCACACAATTCATGCAAATCATGTCTGGGTAGATTCTCTCACCCGTAGCTGTACTCAAAATCAAAGGTGTACTAGCTCTAACCACAGGCAATTTAAGCCTATCTACCACATGTCCAGATATGAATGATAACGTAGAACCAGAATCAATCAACACATGCAACATTATATCACAAATAGAAATCATACCCTCAATCAGATTCTTACTGGCATCAGGATCTGGTTCAGTCACTGCCTTAGCTTGCTCCTTCGTACCAGATGTAACAGAAATAGCTGGAGCAGAAAATTGCCTCGGCGCAGAACACTGATTAGCCTTGTGGCCTTTCACACCACACCTTAAGCAAGTAATAACGGGTCTCGGAACTGATGATGCAGTCTGTGACTGACTCTGTGATCTCACTGGAGTCTGATCTCCCTTATTGTACACTGCTGGAACAGATGCTACAGAAGCAGGAGCAACAAATGAATCAACTCCAGAAAATTCACCACTGGACTTGGGCTTCTTATCTTTATTCCAAGGCTTCTTGTCCCACTTCTTTTTGAGTTTTCCTGACGATGGAAATGATGAAGCAGAAGGAAATACAGGTACTGGCGGAATAGTCGTCGTCTTAGATCTAGCCGCAGCCTCAGCAGTCTCAAAATCCATAGCCTGCCTCAAAGCCTGATCATAAGTCGACACACCAGCCAAAGCTAATCCCTGTCGAATCTGATCCCGGAAACCATCCCTCAATCTCGCCATCCTCAAAGCATCGGTAGGTACTAACTCTGGAGCAAAGAGTGAGAGTCTGGTAAACTCATGCTCGTACTCTCGAACTGATTTACTACCCTGGGTCAACTGAATGAACTCATTTCGTCTCCGATCAACCTCTGATCGCGGGTAGTAAGTAGCATAAAACAACTCCTTAAATTTCATCCAAGTTTTGATCTCACCAAGAGATCTCTGAGTAGTTTCCCACCATTTATCAGCCGCATCAGCCAACTTAAATCTAGCCAGACGAACTCTGTCTCTGTCTAGAGCCTGCATATCGTTCAGGATGACCTCAATGCGCTGAATCCAACTCTCAGCATCCTCAAGCTTCAAACTGCCTGAAAATGTTGGAGGTTCTCGTATCTTGAATGCTTTCATCTCTTTCTCATATCGTTTCTTCTCCTCAACGTCTGCACCAGACTCAGGAGTCGGTACAGTAATTTCAGCAGGAGGAGTGACAGCCATGACACCAACACTACTAGTGCCCACACCCTGAACAGCAGGTGCATCAACACGTGGCCTATCTTGTTGCAGCTTAGTAATCATCTCAAAAAGTTGAGCATTCTGCTGCTGCAGGATAGTAACCATTTCCTCCAACCTCTTCAGCCTATCTTGATCGCTAGGGTCCATTGCTAACCCTGATTTTGCCTTTCTTCAAAAAGCTGCAATGTCAATGGCAAAATACATCAGGCAGGGTAGCATACTATGGATATCATTATTCATAATCTAACTACCCATATAATACCCATACAATCAAAACATAATATTCTAAAGCTTTTATCTTTCTTAAAGATTTTATAACTTGACCGTAGGTATTCTCAACTTCAGGCTCTGATACCAATATTGTCGCGACCCCTTCCCGGGTGACGTCACGACCGGCACAGTACCCCAGAGAATGTCACAACCCGACAAACCTGAGGCACTGATAAGCCTCTACTCAGAAGGTTACATACGATCCAAAGACATAATATGTATATGATCAGGATAGTTGAATTAAATACCGAGATATGACATCATCATCCAGATTATGAGGTCATCGACCCAATCCACAAGATTCGACTATCCTTACTATAAACATGGATATTTTATTATTATTCCATTTAGCATATACATATTAAAATTGTCTCACGAACTATATGTTATATATCATAGTATATGTGATAATTATACATTAACAAAACAAAACACAAATATCTTCTCCTATTTTCCTTATGTACAAATCAAAACTCACATCAACAAGAAGTAAGGCAAGCTACACCAACTCTAAGCCTTGCCCTTTCCTTTACGATCTGATCCTGAAAAATATAAGGGAAAATGGAATGAGCTCAACTAGCTCAGTGAGTACTTTTCACAAAAAAAATCTCCACATATGCACTTATGTAAAACATGTATGTTGCTTGAAATAACATTGGTAAATTGAAATGCATTAAGAAAATATATGATTCATGCTTCCAAATTAAAGATATAATTATGCATCATTTTCATAAAAGATATGTAGAAAAGCCTCAACAGGAGGTCATATCAGGATAACATTGCCTACATTTCCCCCATTGCGCCATGGGTTCAAACCAACACGTTATCCAACTAATCCTTCTACCCTTACATTCCTTAGTGATTCGAAAAGTCCTTTTCACAAGGCACTTTTCCCTAAAGAACAAGTAAATAGAAAGAAATCCAACGCCAAGGTATTTAATCTGAAATACCTAAGGCCATGTTAATGCATAAAATTCGTGCTCATGATCATAAATACAATGCACATATATAATATAATGCATATCATTCAAGAATTCAATTTCATATATCTACAATGCTATACATGGAGAAGTAAGGTGAGAAATACTCACAAATCACAAAATTTGGCCTAAGTCCACATTTTTTTCACCAATTCACCAATACTTCATTTGTGTTCACAAATCTTCATCCAATTCATAATTCATCCACTGCAAATTTCACATTGCACACACACAAATGAATTCGAGAAAAATGAATTTAATCACTTGATTAATTACCAAGTATTAATAACCCATTACCTTTAGTTACTAAGCTAGAATTTCCACCACATGATCAAATTACCCTTTTGATCACCAAATTAACACAAAATGTCCATCTCTATAAGTTAATCAATTTTATCCCTAAGCAAGTTACCTAAGCATTCTTCAAATGCTCTAACATTTCCAGCACTAAATTTTCAGCCAAGTACCCATCAACTTGATCAAACTCTATCATTGAACAACTTACCAATGTATTGCCATTGCCTAATTTCTAAATTTCCAGCACATGAATTTATCAACTAAAGCATCAAGTAATCACTAATTCAACCTAAATGTACTGGTAAGCATCTTACCAAATCAGTCCCAAATCTGAAATTTTTCCAGCAACTTGTATACATCCTTAAACTCAGAATTTCACATACTTTGCACTCCAATCTTTGTAATTTATCATCACAGAATAGTCAAGACCAATTTTCAATCAATACACATAAGAAAAGACCACAAATGGTCACTCAAATTGGGTTCCAAAAACCCTGTTTTAACATGGCTGGAACATCATGTTCTTCCCATAAAAACTAGTGTTTTTAATCATCAAAATGGTCACCAAATATTCAAGACTAAATTCCAGCAAATAACTTTATCAAAATAGCAAAATTCAGTTATTAAAATCAGGTTTGAAATCTGTAAATTCAGCCATGAACATTTCCCATTTTCATCAATTCAAATACATTAAATTACTACCATTCAATCACTGAAACTTAGTGAATTTATCATTAGAAAACTTACCCATAATCCAGAAATCAAACCCCCATTGTTTGAGCTTCAATTCACCTCCATTTCAATCCAAACTCATCACTTTCCAGTTTCAAACTAGCCATGGAAAGTTGTCGCATGTCACATATAATGTATAGAATGAAGAGGAGAGTTTGAATATGAAACTTTCACATCTAAAACTATGGATCTCACCTTCCTTTGGAGCTCCAAAATCTCCTTCTTCTTCAACCGTATTCTCAATTTCTCTCTAGCTTAATATTCTGGTATGCACTTCACTTGCACATTTTAGCCACTAAACAATTCATGCCAACAAGCTAATAGGTGTCTAAATGAGTTCATGGTGGCTGAATTTGCTTAAGACACATGTTACATAGCATGCACAAGCCAATAGGTGTCAATTTGCTTAAGACACATGTTACATACAAGCCAATAGGTGTCAATTTGCTTAAGACACATGTTACATAGCATGCACAAGCCAATAGGTGTCAATTTGCTTAAGACACATGTTACATACATGCCAATAGGTGTCAATTTGCTTAAGACACATGTTACATAGCATGCACAAGCCAATAGGTGTCAATTTGCTTAAGACACATGTTACATACATGCCAATAGGTGTCAATTTGCTTAAGACACATGTTACATAGCATGCACAAGCCAATAGGTGTCTAAATGAGTTCATGGTGGCTGAATTTGAGTAAGACACCTATTACATAACATGCACAAGCCACCTTATTTGTTTAATCTATTCATTTCATTATTTATTCATTTAATGAGCATGTGAACAGTATTAGATTTATTGCCTAATTGATTATACCACATGTAATTTAACACCTAATTGATCATAACACATTATTATTTCATGTATTAGGCCATTATACACTAATACATATCAAACACGCAAATTTATGAAACTACCTCGTACACACAGTATACTGGTATTTTATACATCGACTACGTGTACAAGACCACGTATTGGCAGTCCACGTCATCATGACGTCAGGTGCGAAAAGTGGGTCGTTACAATCTCCCCAACTTAGGAAATTTCGTCCTCGAAATTTTAGATATTGTACTTTAATTATTACCTCAAGAGGTGAACAAATCAGGAAATAGCTTCCGCATCTGATCTTCCCGCTCCCAGGTTTGCTCCTCATTGTCATGAAATTGCCATTTGACTCTGACTAAAGGAATTTCTTTATTTCGCAACTTTTGAATCCTCCTATCAAGAATCTGAATAGGCTTCTCTTCATAAGTAGCATCTTCCCCAACTTGTAATTGTGTGACATCTAAAATGCGTGTTGGGTCTGGATACTTAGTCGGGTCTGTATGGTATTTTCTCAACATAGAAACATGAAATACATTATGAACACCGACTAACTGAGGAGGTAGAGCAAGTTTGTATGCTAGCGGACCAATCCTCTCCAAGACCTTAAATGGTCCAATAAAACGGAGAGCTATACCGAAGCTATCACTGACCAGCATAAGATTGAGTGGATGAAAGCCATGCAGAAAGAAATGAAATCTCTGCATGAGAACCTCACATTTGACTTGGCAAATTTACCGCAGGGAAAGATAGCCCTCAAGAACAAGTGGGTGTATAGGATCAAAAGAGAAGAAGGTAGCTCGCAACCTCGATACAAAGCAAGATTGGTTGTGAAAGGATTCGGGAAGACGAAAGGCGTTGACTTCGATGAAATCTTCTCACCGGTAGTAAAAATGTCTTCAATCCGAGTTGTTCTTGTTTTGGCAGCTAGTCTTAATCTGGAGGTTGTAAGGAGATCTTGTGGATGAAAAAGTTCTTACAAGAGTTGCATCAGAACCAAGCAAATTATGTCCTTTATTGCGACAGTCAGAGCGCAATTCACCTCAACAAGAACTCAACCTTCCACTCAAGGTCCAAGCACATCGACGTGAGGTATCATTGGATTCGTGATGTGCTGAAAAATAAACTGCTGCAAGTTGAGAAGATCCACACTAATGACAACGGGGCAGATATGATGACGAAGTCCCTAACTAGCGAAAAGCTTGCTATCTGTAGAGAGATTGCAGGTGTGGAGGAGCCCTGTTCCACATGAGGTGGAGGGGGAGATTTGATGGTCCACCTCACGCCTCACGTGGGCGGCTAAGGAGGCTGAAGAAGCAGGGGCGGCCAGCAACAGCTGCGTGGGTCTCGTGGGCGGTGAATAGTCAAAAAATGTGGGTTGCTTGGGCTGATCAAATAATTACGAAAATTGCCCTTGTTTGAGCTCTATAAATAGAGCCATACTTTCAACTTGAAAATCAATCCGAAATATTCAAATTCGAGAGATCTAATTCTAGAGATCCAAAGAGCCTCAAAGAGAGTTTCTTTGAGAAGAAAAAGTGTGAGCCAATTTGTGAAGTTTTACCCACAAATTGAAGATACATAATTGTTGTATTTTGTGAGAGATCCACCTAAGGGTGAAGTTTGTAATCTCATTTATTATAGTGGAAGTCTTTAAGCGGCCTACGGGTCCTGTGGTTTTTACCTCCTTTTTAGAGGGTTTTCCACGCTAAAAATTGTTGGTGTTATTTTGTTGTATTTTAGTTTGAAAAATTATCCTGGGATTATAGAATTTATTTCTTTACAACCATCAATTTTTTCAACAGTAATGACCATGATACACAATACATACGTGAATAAAAGTTGTAGAAATTGGGAGCGAGGAAGATTGGCGTGTATGGAATTCCTCCGATAGGATGCGTGCCATCGCATAGAACACTGGGAGGTGGGAAACAAAGGAAATGCGCAGAGGAATACAACCAAGCGGCTATGCTATTCAATTCCAAGCTTTCTCCTACCGTTGATAATCTCAACAAAAAGTACCAAAATCTGAGCACAGTTTACATTGATGTCTATAATCCTATGCTTAATCTCATAGACAATCCTCACCGTTATGGTAATTAATTTTCTCCTCCTTTTAATTATTGTTATCATTATTTTATCATCCCTTTCATTTAATTATTATTGACATAGTAGTTTTTTTTTCTTTTTTTTTGGTGAATTTATAATATTTGTTACATTCAATAACATACATATATACCAGCCATTCAATATCATTGGATGAAATAAAAGGGTAATTCCAACTATTAATATAAGGAATAATACCTACATCAACAAGACCTCTTAAACAGACATCATATATGAGGGGGGAGATGTCTTGATTTGGTGAGCTACCTAATTTTGACAAGTAATCTCTTTAATAAGGTTATTGTATATAGGACTTAATTAATTAGAGAGATAATTTTTTTAATTGGAGAAAGATTAATTAATTTCAGGATTGGGAGTGGTGGACAGAGGATGCTGTGGCACAGGGAAGATAGAGAGTGGCATATTGTGCAACCAGTTGAGTCCTTTCACGTGCCAGAACGTCTCCAAGTATGTGTTTTGGGACAGTTATCACCCCACCCAAAAGGCTTATGAGGCTATGGTCGATCCCGTCTTTCGTAAGAACTTAAAAAGCTTCTTCCGACACTAAACCAATTAATTAGTCTTAATTAAACTAATTTATGTTTAAGGGAAGCCCCAATGGAGTTTGCGCCTCTTCGCTTGTTACATATAGGATGGTTTCTTTGATCTTTTGGTATTTTAAAGATGGGAATATCTATTAATTAATTATCTACATGCTATATATATATAGGGTTTTAAGTAATCTATATTATTTATAAAGTCAATATTTCTTATTGAGGTTGCGTTGATTTTATAACAATTTTAATAATATATTTTTATTTATTTATTAGAAACTCTAATTTTTAATTCATATTATAAACAATTAAGAGATATTTTTAGAATAATTAATCTAACAAACTCATTTTTCAATTTCTATCTTTTTTTTCTATGTTTGTTTCAACCGACATATATAACCGATGAGACTTAATATTTTATATATTTTTAAATTAAAATAAAATAAATATAAATTATAAAATATAATTAGCAATTAGGTGAAACGGATGTCGACGTTCATCATTGTACATAATATGACAGCTGCCAGATCAGTGATAATCTTTTTATGAATAATTGTTGTCTTTCCCTTAATTAGATCTCACTCAGCATATATAAGGTTGGAAAAGTGCGGGATTACCTCTCATAGAAATATTAGATTTGTTGTATGTAATAGAGGTCGTCCCTTAATTCTTGATATGGAATGTAGTGCACTCCAAGTTCGAACATTTTATACTAAGGAACATTTGATATATTTGTTATATCCACCCCCTCGCTTTTATTTGAGACGTTCCCGAAGAAAATGCAGCTTCTTTGTTCCAAGACACCCTCTTCGTCTTCTTCTTTAATCATTCTTCTTGTTTTCCTCATTTCTCTTCGAGGAGAAATCGCGCAAGCAGTCATCAACTTACCAAATAAGAATGTGGATCACTTTCCGGGGCTTATTGCTTTTGGAGATTCCATTGTGGATCCTGACAATAACAATTACATTTCGACTACTGTAAATTGCGACTTTGCTCCATACGGAAGAGATTTCTTTGGTGGAAAACCTTCGGGAAGGTTTAGCAATGGCAAGATAATTACAGATCCTCTAGGTACTCTAGCTCTCTTTATATATGATTCAAAGGCATCCAATATATATATATATACTAAACTACTTTGTGCTAAAAATCATGAGTGTTAAAATCATATACGCCGTCTATCATTACAATTTGATGGCTATTTATGCAAGCAACATGAAAATCGTCATTTGTTTGTATCAAATTTCTACACAACACAAATCAGTCACGTGAAAATCTAATGGCTAGTAATGCTACATGTACGCTAGGTACAAAGCCATTTTTCAATGCTGATACCCAACCTTCCTTGAATATTTTAGTGATGTGTATATATTTAAAAATATTACGCAATACATATGCATTCGCAAAACATCCAAAAGAATTAAGTGTCAGTATCAGAAAATAACATTGACACCTAGCGTATATAAAACATTTTTTTTATTAAAATTCAAAGATATTTGATCTATAGGGCCAATTCAAACTAGTAATATTTTTCTCTCAAAAATGAACTTGGCATAGAAGCTTTGGAGTTTAGGGGAAAGAAGGATTGGTGTGTTCAATGTTCCTCCAATAGGATGTGTGCCATCGCAGAGAACAATGGGAGGAGGGAAACACAAAGACAATGTGCAGAGGAATATAGTGCTGCAGCAATGCTCTTCAAGTCCAAGCTGTCCTCTTTGCTTGATAGTTTCAACAAGAAAGACCCACATCTGAGAGCAGTTTATATTGATATCTATACTCCTCTACTTGATCTCATTAACAATCACCGTTCCTACGTTAATCAAACCCTTTCTTCTGATTCTTATTGTCAATTTCTGGGTCTAGATGTATCTATAAGTTCTTATAGATGATTCTGCAATTTTTCAGGATTTGAAGAAGAGACTTTAGGGTGCTGTGGCACGGGAAAGGTTGAGGTCACCATAACTTGTAATAAGCTGAGCCCTGGGACATGTCAGAATGTCTCCAAATATGTATTTTGGGACGCTTATCACCCCACCCAGAAAGCCTACATCGCACTCATCAATCCAATGCTTCAAAAGTATAAGAAAAGCTTCTTTTGAAACCCCTCCCCAACCGCCCTTAACTTTGGATTATATGATCAAGCAGTGGAATTGTCTAGTTTCTAATATTTCTACCATCAGATCAAGTCATAGAAACAAGGATTAAGCCAAATTTTGAACAGGAAAAACAAAGGGCTCAATGAAGTCTCATATGTAGTCAATAAGGGTACATGAACAAACTATCTGACAAAAAACAGCTAACATTACTTGCTCGTTTTAACCAAACATCTCTCTTCAAGAACACAAGCAAAACATGAAAGAAAAAAAAATGATAAATAAAAAAGGGTCAGTTGGAAGAATCAATAGAGACTAAATCCAAAGAACTGGCTAATGATAATAGCCAATCCAAGAGCTATTGCAATGAGAGAAGACGCCCAGGTTAGCTTCTCGGTAATCCTCGGGACCCTTTCTTTAAGAGCCTGACTACAAGAGCCAATAAAAACAGTGTAGCTTCCCATAGCAATCACTGTTCCAACCAAAAACATACCTAGAAAGGCAGCACCGGCTAATCGGGATGGCAGGGCAAGTGCAGGAAGCACCATCATCAGAGCATCAGGTTGCAGACCATGGACAATTCCAGTGGCGAAGGTTGCAAAACCAATCTTCTTCTTTCCACTTTTTGGGGCTTCAAGTGATTCGAGGACTGTTGTTTCGCACTCGCCATTCTCTAGAGCAACACATGGAGTAGGGACCTCGGTTGCTTCCCGAATTCCCATTGCACCTATAACAAGCAGGGTAAAGCCCACGACCCGTGTACCCCATGTACGGATGATCTCGATGTGGAGACGGTCCTTCAGTAATAGAAACAACAAGCCAAAAATAACTTGACCAGCATCATGGCCACAGCCCCAAAGGGCTCCTACAGCGGCACTCTCAATCCGGGTTCGACCAATGGAGAGGGGAGCCAAGGCAGCAAGGTGGTCTGGCCCTGATAGTGTGTGTAAACAACCGGCAAAGAAACCTGTCCAAGCACTACTAAGTAGCTCAGTCCGAAGAAGCCTTCCTCCAACAACAGCAGCAGCAGTAGCAGAGCCTCCAGATTGTACTGTAGCATAGGCTTGAGGAGCTAGAACTGGGTGGGCAAAGATCAGTAATAAGGCTGACAACAATATAACTGCCCCGGCAGCTACAGGCTGATATATCCAGATGATAGAAACTGTATCAGCATTTAGAAATAATAGGAAGAGTTGCATGCCAAATATTACTATACAAAACAAGTAACAAGTTTATACGAGGTGATCTTTAGGAACTCTCAATAATGAAGGTATTTTCCTCATCCCTGCACAAGATAAATCTAGCCTTCAGGCAGAGAGGACAGACATCAAGCCAAGTGAAGACAATTTCCACATGGCACCTGTTGCCTGTACACTACACTATCCACATTGGATTTTTTTTTTCTCAAAAGGGAAGCAATTTTCAAGTGTCCAAAACGGACATGTATGCTTCGTTTAAAATTAAAAATAATAATAATAATAAACCTATAAGCTCAAAAGGGTCAAATTTGAATAAACTTCCCTCATGTATGGAAAATATTCTACAGGGAATAGAAACAGCACCAATCTCTACATGACTAACACAGATGTGTAAAGTGCTGCCATTTACATGGCTACTTGACAATCAGATGACAATTTAGATGCACCACATGATTAAAGAGACAGGACTACGAAGGTATCATCCATAATTTAACATTAATAATAAAAATAATAAAAAAAAAAAGATAGAGTTGGAATAGACACCATCACAACATGAATAAGAATTTTCACGAAAAAGAAAAAAGAAAAAAGAAAAAAAAAAATTCCAAACACACAATTGCCCTATATGTATGATTCAAGCATTCTTATTGATACACGTACTACTTTTCATTGAAAACTCTAGACAGACCCAAATAGTGGGGCCATTTACAGCACCACATTAAACATGAGAGAAATGCAATGAGATTATGACACGCATAAAATCATATTAGTAACATGACAACATAAAATTAACAAGGAGGTGGATTAGAGTAAAGCATAGCCAATTAAATTGGGCAAGAGAAATAAAATGCAACCAGTTCTCATGTAGGAGTGCATGACCTAGGAAACAAGGACAAAAATTTAATGACACCTCCATGACACTGGCAATCAATTTTTAAACAAGACCAATTCATTAAATGTACCTCGATTGGTAGAATGATGTATAAGCTTCAAATTCTCCTAAGTATTTTTCAAAATCCCATAAACACAGACAAAAAAAATGAGTGAAGTGAAGTAATTTCTTTAAAAAGAAAGTTATGAATAAAAAGAAATTAATCATAACATTGTTGCTCAACCAGTTGACCACCAGTAGGCAAAAATATTTTTGAGCAAGGACAAAGAATTCACTAATAAAGGATGGCAGCAAGCAAAAACCTTATTTGGTGGCTCAATGATTCGACATGGGAATCTTTTGTTCCAGTAAAAAACTTCATATATTTAAGTAGTAGGAAATTCTGCTCCAGATAAAAAAGTAATAATAAATTCATTGGGAAAAATTCCTTCATCGAATATACCACATTTGTTAGCATAAATAAGATGAAAAAATATGACGGACCAACTAGGTAATTTAGGTGTGCTGTTGGGATAAATATTAACTGGAAAAGGTTATGTTCCAAAAATAAAATAAAAATAAACACACCACGTGCTTACTCCATTATGTGCATGCAGAGTCAAGTAATGAGTTTCACATTGACAGTTACAACTCATGCAAGCACCAGCACAGACACACACACATACACATATGTATAATGCAAACACTTAGGAGCACTCATAGTGTGCTCATTTTTCCCCGTCTTCCATAATTGCCCCTTTAAACTTTATTCTTAGTTTTTAGTTTAAAAGTTAACTAATTTAGTAATTTAACCAACTCCTCTAGACTCTTTTCTACATGTCTTTTACCTTTAGAACTTATTCTCTCTCTTTTTTTGTAAAATTTGAACTTACCCTTATTGATATTTCTCCAGTCTAATCTTTTCATTTAAGAGTTCTTATTCTTTAGGATATTCTTACACTTCTATCAAAAGATATAAATATATCGTTACTAATTCTAAAAATTATAACATCTTAATTATTTAATCGTAAAAACACCACAATTATCACAAGTGCACGCACACTAATGTAGATATGTATACATATCGTGACAATTTAAGATAAGGATATTTAAAGCTGAATGAATTATTGGTTTCTGGGAAGTATAATATCAACACTACAAAGATCATCACCTAAAGAGCAGTCCATTCCATAATTCTGGCCTAGTAGAAACTCATTTGCACTTAATAACTTGAAAAGTTATGACCTGTTTACCATATCAATTGTCCATGTGGCTAGGGGCTCGAGAAGACGCTTATGGAGAAGTTTCATCAGAAACAAGCATGGCCTCACAAACTTTGGTTGGAGGACCCCTCAGGGCTGTCGAGTTAAAGAGGGGCACTGGAGCTCATATTTTGGTATCAAGTGCAATAGCAACAACAAACAATGTGCATAAAGTAACCCCAGATCTATTTGATAAAATTTACAAAAGAAGCTATAGTCAAGCAGTAAATTGCCTTGAGGATGTAAGTCCTCGTGGAATCTTAAATTTTGAGAAAATCACAGTTTAAACTGAATTCCACTTGCTGTTCTGAAAAAGACAAAATTTATAGTGGTATTTTTTTTGGTAGTATATCTTGGAAATGGGGAACGATATAATTGCAACTTCCACTTGTCTGATATGGAACTTGAGCATACTCATCCAGACCAGGGTTTCTTATGGGTGGATGTCTGAAAAAAAGTAACTTCAACTACTACTAGTCAGATATGGAACTTGAGCATACTTATCAGAAGTTCAATATACGCGCTCTTGAGGGTGCATGCCTGAACAACCATAAGAAACCCTGAAAGAGACTCCTGTCACAAAGTGCATCAAACTTGAAACTAAGGCATGTTTCTAGAATGAGTAGAATTGAGGGATATCATCAATGGATACTAATAAGAATTGGAAGTAGGTGAAATTGGAGCCAAAAACAAAGAATAGGGTTATTGATACTACAAAATGAGTTATAGTAATAGATGTCTATTAACAAAAACTCCATGAATGGAAACCTTGAGAAATGCCTCTGCCAGTAAAATTCATGAGCAATCTTTTAACGACTAATGGTCAAGCCATCCGAATTTCTTGAATAAACCATATACTAAGTCATTAGAGTTCATAAGGAACTTGCCACAAAATGCTAAATTTGTTAAAACCCACCTAAATTACAATCTCATAAAGTAAATCCAGAGCCAAATTGAGAATGGTTTGAAGTAGTACACCAATTATCTCATTACCCCTAATCCATAACAACGAGGCCAAGAAAAGTAGTAAAAGCAG
Organism: Paratinospora sagittata; assembly: GCA_035771175.1. Classification (NCBI taxonomy): domain Eukaryota; kingdom Viridiplantae; phylum Streptophyta; class Magnoliopsida; order Ranunculales; family Menispermaceae; genus Paratinospora; species Paratinospora sagittata. Next base: position 62,492,117 of record CM069590.1, read on the forward strand.
AGAAGCAGAAGAACCCAGATGACAAAAACAATCCTAGAGCAACGCGTACAAAATCGAAAAGAAAAAAAAAAAATGAAAACAATTTCCAATGGAGGATAGTAACAAAACACCCGCATAAAGGAGGACACAAATCAGCTAAAAAATAACAAATCCCACCAAAAAATCATACATTTTCTACAAGCTACGTCACTAACCTCGTGGAAACCATTGTCACCAGAGAATAGTAACAGTAACAAAACACACCCAAAAAAGCAGGACCCAAATCAGCTAAAAATTCACAAATCCCGTCTAAAAAAAAAAAAAATTCCTTTAATTCCCAAAGAAAAAAAAAAAGGCATACCTTTTCTAGACGAGAAGCCACTCCAGCAATTTGCTGGAGAAGAGGGAAGCTGGGTCTTAACCGGTCAGGCAAGTCGCCGGCCGAAGACGATGAAGTTAATGAAGAATCCTTAATCGAGCACCGAATTGGAGATTTTGCAGACAAAAATGAACTACAAGATGATGAAGAACCAGAAGAAGAAAGAAAATCTTCCGACTTGCGGAATAAGACCAGAGCGGAGGACCGCAAAAACTCAACACGAGGTGGCAGCGGCGGCGGCGGCGAAAACCCAAATCTTTGGTGGGTCTTAAAAGAATGAAATTGGGGGAGAAAAGGGGTTTTGGAGATAGAAGAAGAAGAAGAGTAGATAAGCCTCTCCATCCCCTTTCTCTCTCTCTCTCTCTCTACTTTGCTCTTTCTGCCTTTCTTCGTTCTTACAGCCTCTCTGGCGAGACACACACAGAGAGAAGAGAAAAGGAGAGGCTTTTAGTCACTTTGGATGCTGTAGATTTAAATGGCGTGTTTGCAGAGCGTGGAGTATCCGGAGAGAGAGAGAGATTACTGAATAGGATAACAAAACAACAACAACAACAACAAATGGGAGCAAAATCCTAACTTTCGATTCGCATCTCAAACCTAAAAAACCTATAATGGCTGACCCAATTCTAATTTAGGAATCAAAACAACGTAAAAAAACAGTCTATGAAGGCTGCACGGATTAAGAGCTATCTTCAATAATATAAATATGAATTATAAAAAAATTAATCATTTATATAATTAACTTATTCACATCAATATTGCATCCAATCCGGACAAATCAATCCATTGCTTGTTAGTAGAAAATTTGGAGTAGTTTCATTCCAATGGTATTTGGTTGGAATGGTTGAATATCGTTTTCTACTTTTATAAAGTTGAAAGTTCCTTAAAGTAATGTGGAATATTATGTGCTCCCTTACAATTTGTTCAATTCTTGAAGGTCATCCGATTTATTAATATGTGTATCTAAATGTATATGACATTTAGATAATATTTGGGTTGGTGAGAAATGCAAGGAGTTGCTAGAAATCATTCCAGATCAGATTTTAACTTTATTAACTTGTCAAAAACAATACACTTTCTAATAAAATTACAAACTTGATATGTTTTCACATAAAATTTATGGCAAATGTTATAGAGATTTTTTAATCTATTTAGTATTTTTTTTTTTTCTAAATATGTTGTTACGTATTTAAGATTAAGAAATTTATTTAAGACTTGATGGGATTATGATATTATTATTATATTAAGATTGGATGGATAATCTTTAGAAAAAGAACAAGTAAAATTAATTTCAATTGGCTATCACATTAAATAATTCGCCCAATATTGTAAACCACATATAAACTATATGTATTAACCACGCGTGCACATTAATAAGATATAAGTGGGATTTGATAGAAAGTGGATGATGACTATGAGTGCTCGGGCATGAATTTCTAGATTATTACTATTGGGATCATATATAGGAGCAATCATGACGAATCTTCATCATTAAAAAAAGAAAGGGGGAAAGAGTAGTTCAATTTTCCATAATTTAAAAACAGTAAAAAGTATGAAATGCCTCTTGTTCTACATTTGTTCGTCACCAAACATATACGAAATTACTTACATTAATCTTCCTTTCTCCTTTCAGTATGGCTCAAAGTCCTCTTTTTCATAGGTTGCAACGCTATTCTATTTACAAAAAAGTATAATTTTATGTGCAACTATACTTTCAAATTCATTAATCATCTATTACACATAATTGAGATTTGTAAAACGTTCATATTTAATAAATATAAAGATATAGTTGCACATATAATTACACTTATTTTTAATTAAAATTACATTTTTTCTATTTTTTTTCTAACCAAAAACTTGATCAGCGCGGTCGTCCTACGTGACAAAACACGAGGCATTTCAACCAGCAGCAACACCTTGTCCTAGCCTGCAAAATTTCAACAACATAATAAAATATATCATTACAATGACAAATTAAAAGACTTAAATGAAATATTGGATTCTCATTAAAATATTAAAGTAGGCACTCACCATGTTTTCCTCTTCAACGCAAGGATTATTAGCACAAGATCCAGTACCGGGCCTGATCATTCTCCCATTGTTGGCATCTCCGGTTATGAACACCACTTTAGTCCCATCTTTAGGACTCTCTTGGACTACAATATCAAATTGGGATTGATGACTTGCAGGGCTTGCAGCTTGACTTGCTTGATGAAAACTAAGCACCGTTCCACTGTTCACAATGCAATTAGCACAGCTATCCCCAACTTCAAGTTCACTTGCGTTATTTTTAACACTTCCCTGCCTAACATAATATGTACAAGGACTAGTATTACTTGGTAGAACAGTGCTATTATTTATCTGTGGAGACCCTGCAGGGCTAGGAGTAGTATTGATGGTTCCGACCAGCACTAACCCTGTCGTTGTTGTTGTCACGTCTTCACATCGGGATGGTGTGGCTGGGTTGCTGGTGGCATGACCTACACGTAAATCAAATTGGCATTCTTCGCATCGGTAAAGGCAATTGGAACCATCGAAAGGAGGTGAAAGCTGAACTTTTAGTGTGTGAGGATGGGATGTGTGAAGAATGGAGAGTGGCATTGTAACACATGATCGGCTATTGTTACTGTTTAGATGAAGGTTGTTGGAGGCAACAGTTTTAGTACTGCTGCTGTTGCTATGTTCATGGAGATCATCAGGAGAAATACTTGCAAACTTATGGACTTGGTGGGAAGATTTGTCATCTACTAAAATTGGTTTTTCATTACATATCAGAGGCTTTGTATTCTTGACAAATTCACTGAAATGCCCATTAATGAGATCCCACTTTTCATCATCAGAAAATCGTTTTTCTTGATTGAATTGGCGGACTAAGCGTTTCTTCTCCAAGTCGAAGTTAGTCTTCATGCTCTCCAACTCTTCTTCAAACAGCTTCTGCAGGGACTTTGCCATGATAATCTAATTAATGTAGTATCTTTTCCTGATTAATTTTCTATAGCAACACGTATAATCTTGATCTCTAGCTCTGATTAAATGTGTTGATATTGATTAAGATACGAGAAGGTAGAATTAATGGGGCAGAGTATATATTTGTATTTGAGGCCTGGAATATTCTGTATGAGATTATTCCTTTGAAGCAGAGTATTTTTATTGACGGTTCTATTAATCCCTCTTTTTAATTAGCTCATTTTCATTGTAAGTAACATCTTTGACATAGAAAGAATAAAACTTCTCTTCATCTTTGGTTTCCCCCACACAAGACCGCGGGTTCAAGCTCATGAACAAAAGCTAATGGAACAAATTAATCAATTGCTAGTGTGATGCCACTTATATACATTGCTTTCCTCTCCCAAATATGTGTATGAACAATATGATACAAAGAAATAAATTGTCAATTTAGTAATATAAATTCATATATGACAAGGAGTCTAAACATCTTATCCATCAATGGTTATTATCAAGAATAGAAAAGAAATGCACCCTGCCATCTCCCTTTTTGTCACCATTGTTTTTTACTTATACATGACGTTTATAAAAGACTAACTAGCTGCAGGCCGTGGGAGGAACATACATTGCCTTGATTTGTCGGAGGTGCGGAGATAGCTATATTGACTTACACAGTGAAGCCAAATATAAGGAAAGAACGCGGAATCACCCTCACAGATTCAAGCTCAAAGGTGAGACCTGCTGTGAAGAAAGAGACACGTCCATAGGCTCTTCTTTATAACTTTGATGGGTTGCTGTTCCCATTTCTTGATTCATTTATATATGATAGAAAGTGCAATTAGTTCAATTTTCATTCACGTGGGAGATTGTTGCTAAATTTTAAAGTGGAACCACAAGTGATTTTGAGTAGGTCCAAGTTGATAATTAATCTTTGATGTGTGAAGATTAAGAATATATAAGTATTTAGCTATATCCATTTATATATAAATGAGAAATTGAGTCTAAAGTAGCCTACTTGATATGTGTAAAGTGATAAAATTTAGAAACAATCTTTTAGTCTCACATGAAATAAATAAAATTCTAATTATTTACTTATAAGTGTAGCTAAAATACTACACTTAAATTTCAGCTAACACACACAAGGAAGGCTCAATCGCGTGCTCGCGCGAAAGGGCGATTGGGCGCACACGATGCGTACGTGCAAAGTGATGTGCGCCCTCGCACATGCGCACGCATGCGACTGAGCCTTCCTTGTGTGTGTGTATCACTTGAAATTCAAATGTAGTATTTTAGCTACACTTATAAGTAAATAATTAGAATTCATGTGGGACTAAAAGATTCTTTCTAAATTTCATCACTTTACACATATCAAGTAAGCTACTTTAGACTCAGTTTCTCATTCATATATAAATGAAAATAGCTAAATACTTATATATTCTTAATTTTCACATATCAAATATTAGTTATCAACTTGGACTCACCGAAAATTATTTGTGGGTTCTACTTTAATATTTAACTGAAAATAATAAAAAATAATGTTTAATTATCTATTTTCCAACAATATCTTTGGATGAACCTAATTCAGATACTTGACCTTGCTTGAATCACAAATACCATGCATGATGATGGATATATATGCTTAGAGTGTGGAACAAGAGTGTAAGTAATGCCTAAACATGAATTATATATTTGTTACATTGATCATCACATTTATAAAAGTCATTCAAGATTAATGAATCGAAGACAAGAGCAGTCCTAACTAAAGCAGTCCTAACTACTAATAAGGGGAACAAATATCCACACCAAGGCTCATGGTGACCACAACAAGCCCCCAATAACTCCTCAGGGTAGATGAGGCTGAGAAGATTTGAACCTTCATAGATACATAACAGAGTGAGCTACCTACCGGTCATTGGCATCAAAGGTCGTTAAGTTCTTACCAAAGGTGGACAAATTTTTTGTTCTTTTTGTGATTACTAGATTTAAGCTAGCTTGCATACATCTCCATCAATCCCTGACTTGCATTTTTGTTTCAGTATACGTGCAGACTATAGTATATGTTGAGATTAGTTCTTGATATGATAATGATAAGAAAAGACACCCAAATTAACTAATTAGAAGACTGCTCAGCAGATATAAAGAGGAGGGAATTAAACTTCCAATATTTCATGTCATATGATTAATGTATTTTTTGGTAGTAATTAAACAGAACAATGAAGTCCATAGGAAGTAAAAATTATTAGTTTTTTGATCCATCAGTGCTATGATCAGTTGAAGAACTTGAACTGTGGTATATTCCGTGCATCCCCAGCAACAACTCCTCTCCCTACTGAATTATCCACACTTGCTGAAACATTCGAAAACGAATTCGGTCAAAAATCCGAAGAGTTCCTGGTGGCAATGGCGCAACCAAGATGCATGTCATATTCACATTGGTCACACCGATAAAGCCAGTGGTTCGAGCCAGGGGTGCCACAAATATCACAGTGAAAGGCATCGGTGCCATGGTAAGGAGGAGAAAACTCAAGTTTAAGAGTGTGGCAATGGGCTTGATGAGTGAGAGACAGAGGAAGTATGGTACAAAGGACATGAAAGGCAATACCACAGACCTGGCAATTGTAGGAGAAGCCAGTGCCGGTGCGTGCGCAGGCTTTGCAGTGAAATGCGACGCCACCCGAATTGTGGAGAATGAGTTCATGGTTCCGGTGGCAAGGGTGGTGCATTTTGTTTGGCAAGCCGGAGCAGAGGCGGTGGAGAGCGTACCCGCAAGTTTTGCAGCTGAAGAAGTCCCTGCCGGAGGCGACTGCAAGGCCACATCCGGCACAGGTGGTGGTGGTTGTGGTTGTTGTTGTTGTGTCAATAAGTTTGGCTAGTTCTAAAGAGTGGTGGTGACTGAAATGGGAGAAGAGAGGGTTGGTTTCAATGTTAAGCTTGCCCATGATGGTGGTCTTATCCAATCAGGGATTGTAGATAGAGGACTTTATAGAGACTTTGTTTTAATAAGGAACCAATGGGAAACAAGGGAGGACAAGATCATAGATTTAGAGTCGAGTTTTCCAAGGGAATTAAGGACAAATGGGCATTGAAGGAGTGCTGCTGTATACGCAATTGATTATTTCTTGTGTATGGAAGTATTAATAATTGGATTATCCACACATTAATAATATTAATTAACTCTCATAGAATATAAAATTTCTTCATTGTTTTACATTTCAATGAATAATGATCGTGAGCTCTTTTGTGGATGTTAGGACAATTTTTGAGTCCAATGAAACTCATTAATAAAATAAGCCTCTTATTGGGCTCTGTCTAATGGGTGCGCCGTAAGCCAAGATGGGCTTACTCAATCATTATTAGCCCAATAAGATAGTGAAATGGCGTGATGACAGGTGGCAATATCTAGAATGCTAACACAAATTCAATGCTGTAGTAGCGTTGACAACTCTCCACTGAGCACATGGGCCCTTCGTGCGTACGAAGCAACAATTCCTCCACTTATCCCGCGTGCCTAGAGACCACTTAAGTGACACACGTGGCCGTCGGAGTAACATAGTTAACGTGCTCTTCAGGAGGACACTGAATAGAATCCTTGAAATATCTTAATATTTTAATTAAGAAATGGGTCACTATCCCTCCACTAAAGGCCCCATTCTTTTGCACTAAAAAGAAAAAAAGTGTATTGGGTCAGATACTATTAACGCCTAATTAAGAGGGAATATTAAAACCAAATTATCCGATTTTAATAAATCATTCTTTTCGTTCTCTAAGTCACTGCAAAACTGTGTCATCCCATAGACATTCATTTTGTTTGTTAGCGATGCTTCTTTTTTTTAATTCCGTACTTTGGCATGTGAACCACTTGATGATAAATTAAACACACTTTACAAAAGCTAACTACGCCAATATTCGGTATCATTACATTTGATGACATCGAGGCAGAATTATTATTTTAGAAGTCTGATCGATAGCTTTGGTGTATAAACACTACTGTTTTAAAAAAAAAAATTAAACTCATGATTTTTTTATTTTATTTTTTTTATTATTATCAATTTTTTTTTACTTTTGGAAGGTGTTCACTTTTTTTTAAGGTGATTAATTTTTTCGAATTCGAATATAGTTATTCACGTGTGTGACTAAATGCTTAACAGCGTGGATTATCTTATTGTATGTTCATGTATGATATAACATGGAATCTTTTGTAAACAAATATACACGAAACAATATGATGTCAATAAATGATCTTTTGATTAGCTTACCATGTCTGACATGATGCCCTTCTAATCTCATTAGCCAGCAGAATCCCTAGTGCTTTATATATTTCCATGAGAACATTAAATTTATGGAACATTTAAGTTTTCTAACTAAAGTAAAATTTGACATGAAACCCATTTATTATTTGATCACTTTATGGTGAATGTGCATTAAAATTATGGTTGTAGTTGGCAAATGGCAACCCTGACTCACAATTCCATTGTAAGATGGTTCAAAGGATTAATAAAATATATCCTAGATAACCAAAAAAAAAAGAAGAGAGAAAATACAGTTTAGTGGGTCTGCCTCACTCTTATTTGTTAATATTTCTTAAAAAATATATTAAAGTAAAAGTGAGGGAATAAAATTTTATTGTAATTAAAAAAAAAACCATCCAACGGTGTTAATCATATAGAAACTGCCGACCACCCTTTTTTATTAGGAATGATAATATAGGTCACGACACGAAATAAATGAATTTAAATTTTGTATAAACAGATGCATGTCAAAATAGGTTAAATCTAATTAAACACGATTAAATTTTATATTAAAAACATGTCAATCTGTTAAATTTGAAATTCACTCATTTAACATGATTATATTTTATGTTGAGACTTATGTTATGTATAAATTTTTTTTAATATTTTATATCTTAAAATTATAATTTTATAATATTTTATTTAGACTTTACTATATATAGTTGTATAATTATGATGTTACAATTCTAATTTATATATTAATTTAAAATTTATATATAATAAATAAATTAAAATAAACTTATTTAAATTTTAAAAATTATTAATTCATTTTTAAATATATCAAATTTAAATTTACATATATTTTATTATACATAATTATCACCCAACCCATTAGGACTCTTCTTAACTTCAGCCATATGGTGCCGTACTTGGCGCGACTGCCACTGGTCCCTTAACTACTCAACACGTTACTTTAACTATGGCCCCACACTCTTCACCCTCACCCATTAATTACAGCGCTAAAAGACAAGGGTCCACCACGTGACAACCAAATTTCAACCGACACGTGTACAGAAGACGTCGTCTTTGCTTATTAATTTACTATTAATGCTTTATTAACTTTACCATAGCGATAATAATTATTTGTGTCACGATTTTACAAAGGGGTGTAGTATTAGTCACGACGATGACCACACATTAGAGGTCTATCTGCCTCATATATAATTTTTGTTGCATTTTGAATGTATTTTGAAAAAGATATGCAGTGTTAGATACTTGACATAGTTAGGAGGTCCTACAATAATAAAATCCCAATAAATTGTTTTATATTATGCTTTATCATTATTATGAAATATTGGTTTTGGCCCATTATTAGCCAAATCCCAACTTTGTTTTGTTTACAATTTGCTTAAACTATACTCCACCCACAGTAATGATAATTTTTTTGTTAAATTAAAAAGAAGCATCGGAGTTGGTTTTCTCTGTGATGGATTTGACCAAATGAAAGGAACGGCAACGCAAACGGCAACGCAAACGGCAACGCAAAAACCTTACATTACCCAAAGAGCGGGGCCCAACGTGTTCCGTCCATCTTGCTGGTAGAGAAGCGCCTCTGCGCACGACCCGTGACCTTTTGTTGGGTAACGTAACGTGGTTGTTTCTCGTCGTTTGCCGTTTTCAGCCCTCTGTTTTTTTCACATTCCTTATATACCCCTGGGTTGATTTTGTAAATGTCAAACGTGACTTCGACGGTATCGACGACTCGTGAGGCTATTTTGGGATTTTTCAGTGGTTTACAGGTAGGATGTTGTGATGGTGGGCTCATGGCTCGTTGGAGATGTGAGAATGACAAGTACCTGAAGGAGAAAGGGAATGGGTGACACGTTGCATCGGCTGGAAGTTTAGTGGTTCAGCGCCAGGGTTGCGTTTGCTAGAATTATCTTATACGCAAGAACTGTAAAATGCATTTGGGTAATAATATTCAAAATGTATATCTTATATTAATACATATTTTAAGATAATTTAATAATATTTAATTATGATGTAAGCTGAAGACGTTACTGTAACATTTTTCAATAAGTTTTTGCCCTTTACAGGTGAAAAGTTGAAAGTTGCAACCACAGAGTTCTCCCATTAATATGACGGTAATACCCTTCACCGTGCTTGTATTTGCAAGTGTTTTACTTTTTCTTTAATTAATCGTTGTTAGAAAATTTCTAGAAATAATAGAACTGCCCATTTTGTATGGTGATACCCGATTTAGGCAATGAATAAAATTAGTATTCACCTCTTCCCAAATGTAGTGTTGCTTTTCAATTCATGCTACTTGCCATCTTTTGTTTCTCTTCTCTTACTTATAACCGATCTTCCTCTTAATTGATGGGGCCTTTTTTTCCCTATTTTTTAGAGAGATTTTAATTTAAGACCCGAATACGACAGAGTTTTGGACGAGACGCGTTTTTCCAATAATAACACCCGAATACGGAAGCAGAGGAGAAGTTGTTTCTTAAAATCACACAAAAACAACGTTAAAAAAGGAGTATGTTGACAATTGTAAAGTTGACATGTCAAACAAGTAAACTCTGTGTTTCATTCTCATTTGTGTCGTAAGGCCGAAATAATCAACATTCAAAACAGGGCCAATAAATGATTTTTGCATCTTTCACATGATATAATTGAAAAAAATAACCACATCTACTAAACTAAATATTATACTAGTTGATGTAGTATATAGTGTCATCCATCCAAGATACAGGGTACACTTTTACTTAAATTGATTATATTGTGCTACTTTGATTCAATGTTATATCTAAGTATGTCATCTTAATTCATTTCAACACTTATTTTTTGAAAAAAAGTTTGAATTTCTAAAGTATAAAGATTAAGAAATAATTTTAGTAGATAACAAAAAAAAAATGATATGTTATATATATTATTGAGTTTGGGTTTGATTCCATTTTAATGTACTCTCCATATATATATGGTATAAGATAAATGACATTTAAACATATTTTTCCATTTTTTTAGTTAGAAAGGGCCTATTTCTTAAAAATCTATGTATGTGTATGCAATAATACCATGTATATATATTCTACGATAATAATTGAGATAGAAATAGAACATAAGTAAAAATAATTATTTATAATTTAAAATATCGACTTAATCTGTGATAAAGTAAAAACATATTCATCTAGCTAACTCTAATAGGAAAAAGGATTTTGTTGAGTTGAATTAAATTAAATTTTACAAACATCTTTCAATCTCCTATTTTGTATTTAGATAACTAAATAAATAACGTCATTAATCATTTATTTCAATGTATAAACCTTCAGTTAAATAATTAAATAAAAAAGTTATGTAATTCCATATTTTATTTTGTGTTTTTGTCCAGTTTCATGATGGAGTCGGAAGAAGAATAGCAACTACACCGTCCAAATAACGGTATTCAAAACCACATCAAAAACAGTAACAAGTGTACAATACTCGCTAGTTCCTACATCACCCACCACCACCACCACCACCAACCCTTCTAACACTAGATTCTTGGGAATCTTCATTTCACCAACTTCGACTTTGACTTCCTCGTATTTCAATAAAAATGGCAACAAACATCTCGAGGAATATCAGCGGCATCTCGGCAGTAGTTTTTCACTTGACCATAATAACCTCCAATAAACTTAAATTTTACCACAACACCTTTTTTTTTCCCCGGACTTTTCCTAATTTCTCTCATTCTGACGCAATAAATGCTGGAGTGCTCCACTATCCGACTCTATCCCCATAAAAAGACGACGTGTCAGAGTGAAAATATCGTAATATTCAGCAAAAGTACGGGTATTTAGAGTTTGATTTTTTATTTTTTCACTCGGTCGCTCTAGTCTTATACTTTGCATGACTGTCCTGGAAGCCGAGAAGGCTCTGTAACAAAGCCCGAGAAAAGAAAGATCAAAGTTCAGGGAGAGAGAGAGAGAGATGTGTGTGCTTAATCCAACCAATCTGTGTCTTCAAACCCTACAAGCTCTTTCGTGCTTAAGAAGCAATTTCGCTCAAAGCAATGCCGTAACTCACCGAAATTAAAGCTGAGCTGCGTACTCTGTTTCGGACTGACATTTTGATCTTAAAAAGGTTCGGGTGAAGGGGACGAAGAAGCAGAACCCTAAAAAGGAGAAAAAAGTTGCAGAGAAAGAGATGTTTTTAAGAATCTTTTGACCACTTGTTTCGTTGAGTTTCAGAACTTTGGATTTTTTACTTGGAGTCTTGTCACTGTAATTCTAGCCGGAAGGTCGGATTTGTTTTCCGTGTCGGCGAGACGTTCTTGGAGGTGCGGATTCCGGCGAGGAATTGCCGGAAAGTGTCGGTAGATCAAGCATTCCTTTTCAGGTAATTCTTGGAGTTTTGGTAAATCTTTTGTGCTTTTTGTTTCTTTAGGATGAAGAATTACGCGCGCAATGTATTCAGAAGGAAGCGTGAAGGACAATTTTTTGAGATTTTCTGTGGATTTATTTGCGTTATTTTATCGCAGGTCGAATGCTGGAGTACTTTTGGCTTCTCTTGTTGAAGATCCAGTGTGAGAATTCTGTTCCGGAAAATTTCTTTGAGAAGGAATGTTTTTGATCCATTTGAAAAATTGAGGTTCTGGTGATGAACGGTTTGATTTGTGGAAGCTGATATTTTCTGCATTTCTTGAAGTGTTTGATGATTGGATCCTCGGTTCGTTGTCGAAATTCGATTTATTTCCTGAGATACAATACCTGAGACTCTCTGTTATTGTGCAAGTGTGAAGAAGAAGATTGATGACTGTTGAGGTTTTCTCAATGATGAATTGATCTAGGAGAGGTGTATAACCTGTTGAAGAATTTGACAGTGAAGAGAAACTTTTTAACTTTTTGGTTTTGAATCAGCTTGTTTATGCCAAAAAACTGGAACTTTAGAGGAGAGTGTGCTAGAAGATTCCTCTTTCATAATTAGAAGATGGAGATTCTGGTTAATGTTGGTGGAATATAGATTCAAACAGTAAAGATGGCAAGTACGTGGGAACATTTTGGGGAGTTGGCCAATTTTGCCCAGCTCGCAGGCTTGGATGCAGTGCGGCTTATTGCGATGATTGCGAAGGCTGCGAGCACAGCTCGAATGCACAAGAAAAACTGCCGGCAGTTCGCAATGCATCTGAGGCTTATTGGGAATCTGCTGGAGCAGCTCAAAATTTCTGAGCTGAAGAGGTATCCTGAAACCAGGGAGCCGTTGGAGCAGCTTGAGGATGCCTTGAGAAGGTCTTACATGCTGGTGCAGAGCTGCCAGGACCGGAGCTATCTCTATTTGCTGGCCATGGGATGGAACATTGTATATCAGTTTAGGAAGGCACAGGGAGAGATTGATCGTTACTTACGTCTCGTTCCCCTCATCACTCTTGTTGACAACTCCAGGTTCAAGGTACAATCCCTTAACTTTGATTTTTTTGTGTCTGTTTGAAGTATTCCCTTTTCTTATCTGGGACTTAATGCTTCCTTTTTGCTTCTGGCTTTTGTTCAATGCTGGACTCAATTTACAGAGACAGAATAGGAAATTTTCTTTTCTTGATGATGTAATTTAATAAAAATGTAAGCAGATATGTAATTATTGTGTAGGAAAAATTATAAGAAGCTTTTTTAGGGACTAATATGCCATATATTTTCTACTAAAATGTACCATTTGTCTTGTTGAAGCTTTGTCATGTTAGGGACTTAAATAAGAAACTCAAGGTGTGACTGGCTGGTATGTTGTTGTACAGAGATGCTATTTTATTTCAGAATGGAAACCATAAATTGGTAGCAGAGACTACTGACCATGAATACATGGACCAATGAACACACTCTGATTCATATGAAGGGATTCTTATAATTTTACATATGTGCTGAATGTATGTGTGACAAGTATATTTGAGCAATTGCAATTAGTTGTACCGAGTGCACTGAAACAAAGAAGCTAATTGTATTTGTACTTGTGGTGTTTAAATTCCATGTGCAAAGAAAAGGTATAATACAAGAATGCCTTATAATTCCATGCTATGCAAACCTCGGAGAAGCTGCGGAAAATTTCCAATTCAGTTTAGTTATTTGAGAAAGTATATTTTGTTTCATCGCGTAACATAAGATGTAGCTTTATAAATTTATACTGACGCCAAAAGGATGCATTATGTAGTTCTCTTTGTGCAATCTTAGTAAAATCTATAAAAGTTTCTTGTTTTGTCTTTCTTAATGTAACTTATCCCCCTTAAATTTGCAGGAAAGACTGGAGGATATTGAAAGAGATCAATGCGAATATACCTTAGATGAAGAGGATAGAGAGGTGCACACTGTAATTTTGAAGCGTGACCCCTCCGAAAAGGACACTATAACACTGAAAAAGAGCCTTTCCTGCTCTTATCCGAATTTGCCTTTTGATAAAGCACTCAAAAAAGAAAATGAGAAGCTACAAGTGGAACTGCAAAGATCACAAGCTAACATGGATGTTGGTCAGTGTGAAGTTATTCAACATTTGCTTGAAGTCACAGAAACTGCTGCAAATACTCTCCCAGAGAAGGATTCTCCTGTTAAAAGTTCAAAGAAGGTGGAAGTACTCAGCTATTCAAATGCCGATAATGATAAAGGACACACATTTGGTAAAAGCTATAGGTAAAGTATAGCTTGCATGCCAACTTTTATTTATTATCTTATTTTTTATGCAGTTAGTTTTGATTTCAATGCATGTACTGCTATCAGCAAAGTCATATGATAAATAAGGTAAAATGGTTCTTGAAGTCCTTTTCAGTCAGCTACAGTCTTTACTCCTTAGCTCTCCTCTCACTATCCCAATATTCTTCTTCCTATTTGCTAAAGTAATATGATCCGACAAATCAAATGCTTGCACCTTGAGTCTCAGATGTTGCAAGCTTAGAGGTTTTCTGACGCCACAATAATTTGGTGCAGTTCCGTCTCCTCAGGACATGATTTGCTATCCACCAGAGGATCACACCGTTACGAGGAATGGCATTCAGATCTGCTTGGTTGTTGTTCAAAACCTTCTCTATGTATGTCCTCATGACCTAATATTTGGTTTTCTCATAGTGGAGTTACCATTAATGTGAAACACAATCAAACTACAGCTTATGGAAAAAGGTTCATTGTATTAATTGTGATTGACAACATAAATTTTGACATGATTGTGGTTTATGTGATTGAAACTTGATTTTTCTTGTCTAGATGGACAAATGCTTTCTTTGCTTGGTACTGAGTATTATAAACAGTAGAAAATGCATTCTAGCGAACTGGTGTAAACTGTAAAGTGACTTGGGGGCCCACTTGTAAAACATAAATAAAACAAAATTCTGAGCATTGTATATCAATTGATGGGATGAAAAATGTGGACCTAGATTAGAGGATAAATACTAAAATCCTTGCTCCAGGTTTTGTGTAATCTGGAACTTGGCGCCAACCTCCCAAGGACAAACCAACCCTAGGCTCTAGGAACTTGTTACTAAGAGTTCGAGACAGGGAAAAATGTGTGTCAGAGCCGTTGTTTGTGAAATTTAGCTGGATAGTCCTCTAACCAATAATGTTTTGGTGACGTTCTTCTAGGGCATATCCTATAGGCTCAAGGACACTCTTAAAATTAGCAATGTGCATCCATAAGTAGTAGGCCATAGAGACACATCTCTTTGGTGCTGTAGTTTAGAACCAACTCAATTCTTGGTATGGCTGTATGACTCCTAGTTTTTATCTGGTATGTACAAGCATACACTGCATTATATTCCTACTGACAAGTCCATGTTTTATTACATTTTGCAGGCTTCAGTACCTTTTTTTACCCTTGTGGAACTTTTTCTAAGATTGCTACTGTGGCCAATAACAGGCATGTCTGTAAGTGACGTAACTTATCCTAGCTGTTGTCCTGTTCTGTTTATTGCAATACGGATACAGCTTGCTTTTTCTACCATTTATTGATGTGAGACATGTATGTAGTCTAGTTATTATTAGTTTATTTTGATTCTTATTTTGCAACTATATTCGTAATCCTTGCTGAGATGATAATATGCTGTTGAAGGCCATGCCCCAGTGATTTTCGCACTGATGCGGGTTTTGAGTGTCTAGATTGGCCATGATCCAAAGCTGCGGCCTTTTTTCTCAAAATTGCTACTCCCAGCATTCAATCTTTTGTTCCTATGCTCGCTTGAGACTTTATCATCATAC
The DNA here is from genome assembly GCA_035771175.1 of Paratinospora sagittata. NCBI lineage: Eukaryota > Viridiplantae > Streptophyta > Magnoliopsida > Ranunculales > Menispermaceae > Paratinospora > Paratinospora sagittata. The sequence continues at coordinate 62,507,854 of CM069590.1, forward strand.
TCGAGTAATAAACCTAAATATGGATGTGTTGCTATTGTGATATAAAATATTGCTGTCAGCAATGTTGTGTGCTACATTTGACTTGTGGACGACCATGCATGTTTTCTTGAGACATACACCGAGTCATATGATTTTCAGCATTTATTTAAGCTAGCTGCTTCAAGTCATGATCGGCTCGAAAGTGTGCACCTTTTGCTTCATCAAGATCATACAACTTTTAGGATATTCCTGTTGAGATTAAGAATTAGTTGCTTGACAGACGGGAAAAAGAAGCCAATGCTACTTCTTTATTTTATTCTTCTTCAAATGCTGTCCATTGTGTGTGTTTTATTTAAAAAAAAAAAAAAAAACGAAAAGGCTCTAGCCACCTACTACTGTAAACTTTTAAAGTGATAGCCATGCATATTTTTCTATTATATAGCATAACGTGGTTGTCATTTCATACTACGAAAAATTTTGTGTACTTGACGATCAGCATCGGCAGAAGCTTGCAATGAATTGATGGCGTATTCGTTGATATTGGCTTGCTGTTGCTATACTTGCTGCATAAGAAGAAAGCTTCGCAAGACACTCAACATCAAAGTAATCTCTTCACCTGACCCCTTTTTCATTTTTTTTTCTAGCCTGAAAGGTAATAAGAGCCATTCATGACTAGAAAGTGCTAAGGATCTGATCCTGTATTCTAAAACACAACTATCTATGGAATACAATTGATGATGGTAAAATGTACCATGAGCTGTTATGTGTGATCATCAATTTGTTGAGATGTCTCCTTAATAGAAACTAGAAAGGTGTATTATATGATTGGATGGATGCTTGGCTGTCTTGACTGTTTACTTGATGCAATACCTCTTGAAAGAGTTTAGTTATAAAATTAAAAGTGTTTTTCCTGGTCATCCACTTTGGTGAATCTTGTTTTTTGCAACTAGTACTTGAGCAACCAATTTGAATGTTTGAATCGTTATGTATTGTTTGGATATATTTCATCAAAGAGGTGGCAATTGATATGGTACCTTACATATTAGTTATTTCGCAAAGTTTTGGACCTTATATATTTCTATTTGTTACGTGGCAAAGACAGCTGAACGGAAGAAGAGTAGACCTCACATATGATATATTTATGTTATCACATTCATAATTGAGAGAAGATTCTGTTGAATGGTTCTCATTTCCCTTACATGTGTGCAATTGTGGATTATAAGCTTTACAAAAGTTTGCTTTTTGTCTGGGAGATGGAGACGGATTATTCTTGTGCAGTAAATATGGTAGATACTCTACTCAATGACCTCAATCCATATTTGCAGAAATCTTAAGATTCTTTCTGGATAGCAAATATTAAGAGTTTAAATTGATTTATTATCTGCTTTGGACTCTCTTTTTTTTTCAAAGTGCTTATTTTCTGGGCGGGCACCTTGTAAATTGGCTGAATTAATGGAAATTAACTCTCTCTCTCTCATCCCTTTCTTTTTTGAGTTCTAGTTTCTGGACAAGTGTTTGATTGTAGTTAACTGGTAGGCTTCGATGCCAAGTGCTGTTACTAGTTCTATTTTCACCAATAATTGTTTATCATACTACACAGGGAGGCTTGTGTGATGATTTCCTCTCACATCTGATGTGTTGCTGCTGTGCCCTGGTCCAAGAGTTGCGTGAAGTGGAGATCCGAGGGGTTTATGGTACGTTTTTCTGCTCATTATGCTCTGATCTAGTTTCATTGTAACTAGTCGTAGCTGTAGCAACAACTACTGGAACTAGCACTTTTGAGGCGTATGGTAGGGTTTTTGTGATATGACAAGGAATCGACTTGCAGGTCCCGAGAAGACAAAAACGAGCCCACCTCCTTCTCAGTACATGGAGTCCTAGAATCCTAAGTGTTTACACGTAGTTACAGCTGAAATGGTGGGGTATCAACTGGGTTGTCCTTGTTATATGAACATGTAGTTTGGATTTCTTCCTGTTCATTAATGTAGGTATGTAAAGTTGTTCTTTATGTACCTTTTTTTTGTGATGCCATCTCCTGTATCATAAGACTAATTCTTATCCGACAGGTTTGTTTTAATTGATTATTATTTAGAGGAAAACTTTGGGATGTGAAAAGAAATAGATAATTCTCTCAAGATGCATATTTCTGATGTTTGTGTCAAGAACGAACTTGGTTCCTTTGTTGTTTATGTTTTCAACCGAGCACTTCTGTTGTTGTTGTTGAGAATTCACTATACCACACATTTCAAGAATCTTTTCCCGTTTGATCTCGTCCACAAGTGTTTTGTCCCTCTTCCACGACCCAATTGTTAAAAAAAAAGACATTTGGATCTGCTGGAAAATCTCCATGTAGAGTATATTTGATATTTACATTAAGGAAAACTGTTCCAAAACGAGGTAAAATTCTTCAAACTAAACCAACGTAGCACGCTTAACCTGTTATGGAGTATGTATTGAAATCTTATTCGTCCTTGGGTTTGGATGAAGGTGTAAACTGCTTCTTTAATGTCAGGAAACTTGTTACTCCCTTCCCCTTCAGGGCGAGAAAGAATCCTCTCCTTATGGAATTTGAAGAAATTAGCTTCTTCTTTTTTCATTTCTACCCTTTTAGCTATGGTGACTCTAAAAATAAAAAGTAAAAAAAATTATTATACATTTAATTGTTTCCGCATGTTCAGCTCTTATCTTTGTTTATCCATTAACGAACGAACGAGAGGTCCAGACTTCAACTGCTTTGCCACTTAACAAGTGTCAACCGCGACTCTATCTATCATCCTCGAGAGACACAAGAGAGAAATGTTCATGTGTGGCGCCATGCTACCATTATTAAATAGCTCTGTACATGAAATCAAACCAAAATAGCTAAAATAATTTCAGAATCATACCAATCTTCAGAATCTGCGACGTTAGAAATTCATTTTAACACAAATATATGATGGCTCAAGTTGCACCATATCATGAATGTAAATAACTCCTCCCCCTCTCATAGTCCCATCCTCCCCTGGTTCAACAATTAATTAGTTCCTGCTTGTTGAAGCACTGCTACTAGGCTACTAGCTAAGCTAGCTTCCATGGCCAAGCCAGTTTCAATTGAAGTGTGGAACCCAAATGGGAAATACAGAGTCATTAGCACCAAACCCATGCCCGGAACTCGCTGGATTCGTCTCTTAACTGATCAAGATTGCCGTGTTGAAGTAATAATGTTCTTTCACATCATTTTTTCTTTTCTTTTTTTGTCAATATAGCTTGTGTTGTGTTTCCCTAATATTCATATATATGGTGTTCAGATATGTACCCAGAAGAAAACCATCTTATCTGTGGAAGATATTGTTGCACTCATTGGTGATAAATGCGATGGAGTGATTGGCCAGGTTCTTTTAACTTTCTTCCATGTCTATACTATTAGAGAACTTAGAAATTTACATGGGTCTTAATGTGGGCTTTGGTGGTGTTGTTTAGTTGACAGAGGATTGGGGAGAAGTGTTGTTCTCTGCTCTGAGCAGAGCAGGAGGAAGGGCTTTCAGCAACATGGCTGTTGGGTATAATAACGTTGACGTCAACGCTGCCACTAAGTACGGAATCGCAGTTGGCAACACTCCTGTGAGTTAACTACAATGGATGAACTGTTTTCAGTTCTTAAGGTTTTGATCACTTGTTATATCCTTTAATAATAAGCTTCTTGAGCATAGTTTTCAATAAGGAAGTTAAGTAGATAATTCCATGTTTATGTTGGTAGGGTGTACTTACAGAGACAACTGCAGAATTAGCAGCTTCACTTTCACTAGCTGCTGCTAGAAGAATAGTTGAAGCAGATGAGTTCATGAGGGCAGGTTTATATGATGGATGGCTTCCTCATCTGTATGCAAAAAACCAACCACTTTTTGACCTTTATCTTCACTTCTCATGTCTACAATAATACGACGATAATTACATAATTTCTTGGTTAATGTTTGTGGTATGTAGATTTGTGGGGAATCTGCTGAAGGGACAAACCGTGGGAGTGATCGGAGCTGGTCGTATAGGATCTGCTTATGCACGGATGATGGTGATTTCTTTAGAAGCAAAAAACTTCTACAACAACTTAAAATCTTAGATTAGTTGCATTGGTGTTTTGATATTGGTGTTTTGTTTTTTGTTCTTTCCCTGCAGATTGAAGGATTTAAAATGAACTTAATATACTATGATTTGTACCAATCAACTCGACTAGAAAAGTTTGTTACAGGTTTGTGTAATTAATCCGTCAAGTTCTCATTGTTTCAAACAAATATGTTTCTACTTACTGGTGACAACCATGGTTGCAGCTTACGGAGAATTCCTGAAAGCCAACGGTGAACAACCCGTAACTTGGAAAAGGGCATCAAGCATGGATGAAGTGCTCCGGGAGGCTGATGTGGTGAGACTGCTTCACTAAATTGTGATGTTTGTGAAATAAACTTGTTCAGAATCCTTTAGTGTATAAAACAACATATAATTGTAGGCTTAAGTTTGTCTATTGTGTTTCATATAATATGACTTGTGATTGATACTCTCCCAGATAAGCCTTCATCCAATCTTGGATAAAACTACATACCATCTGATCAATAAAGAAAGGCTCTCCACCATGAAGAAGGTGAGATTTTTCCAAGTATTCTTTTTTTGTTGTTCTCCATGATTCAACAATAAATGCCATGAATCGGTTAGAACTGCTGCAATCTTCAATTGTAGGAAGCAATTCTTGTAAACTGCAGCAGGGGCCCTGTGGTTGATGAAGTAGCTTTGGTTGAACATCTAAAAGAGAACCCAATGTTTCGAGTTGGTCTTGACGTCTATGAGGCATGTTCTCGTACTTCTATCTTTGAGCACTGATTTAGAAAATAAAATAAAATAAAATCAAATCAAATCTCACATTTTTCGCTTTCTCATTCATGGTTTTTTCCAACAGGATGAACCATATATGAAACCTGGATTAGCTGACATGAAAAATGCTGTGGTTGTACCCCACATTGCTTCTGCTTCCAAGGTACTTCAAACTTTGAAAAAAAAAATTAGCTTCACAAATTAAGCTTCACCCTTCAAACTAAAGATACTTTATAATTGCAAGTTAGTATTCTTGTTTTCAATTATGATATAATCTTTCTTGCTTCGTGAAGTGGACTCGCGAGGGAATGGCGACATTAGCTGCTTTAAATGTCCTGGTATGTTAGAAATGAAAATAAAAAAAAAGGTTTTTTTTTTTCTTTTTTTTCGTAACTCCTGAATCACATATGATGCAGAAAAAAGTAGACATGTCTTAAACTCATTTATGGGAAAATAACAGGGGAAGATCAAAGGATATCCAATTTGGTCCAACCCAAACAATGTAGAGCCTTTCTTGATTGAGAATTCCCCACCTCCAGCAGCTTCTCCGAGCATCGTCAATGCGAAATCCTTAGGTATTTCATGTTCATCTTTTTAAATTTATACAACTATTTTCTCTGTTCTTTATATATTTATATATGGTTGCCTGTAACCTGTAATTTTAATGATTTCATATAGGTCTGACTGCTTCTAAGCTTTAAGGGAATTAGTCAGCAAATGTGAGCTTTCTGGTGCCAAAAGTGCAAATATATATATGGTAGAATGTTGCTTGCTTGGATTCCATTGGGTCGTCTAAGTCCTTGGGAAGGAAATAAGCTTGTAGCTGACTTGATTTATGTTAAATCTCTTGTTACAAAAACTGCTCTACCTGGTCCTATACTATCTTAAGTACTAGTTGTCTTTTGAGGTTTTCTTGAAATCCATATACCAATTTCTTCATATAATCTCTGAAGTCTAAAATATGATTACTGTATACAGCGAAAGAATAAATTAAATAAATTGTACCTTCAACAATTGCATCAACCCTTTAAGTTTGCAGAATCTTTAATCTTTGTGCGTTCTAACAAAATAAAAAATCTGTGTGTGGTCTGTCAAGATTTAGCACTCTTGCAATCTTGATAGAGTACCTAAACAAAATTTGGTATACGTGGGACTCTTGCTTATATACTGTATCCAATGAGATAACTTTAAGGCCTCGTTTTAGAGAGTTTTTTTTAAATGTTTTTGGCAACACTTGCTTCTAGTTAAATTTTAATAAAAAAAAATAATTTTCTATTTTTAAAAGAAACTGAGAGAGATCGGCTTTTTTCCAAAAAAAAAAAAAAAAATAGTTTTTTTAAAAGTACTTTTCAAAAAAATGTTTTTAAAAAAGTTCTTTCAAACAGGGCATAAATCTTAAAATTCTTATTAGGTGTGGAAACTTATATTATATACTTAATTTGAAAACATATTTCTTTATACCATATGAAGAAATGTGTGAGTCAAATATAATATATAATTAATACATAACTAAAAAACTTGTTAAAATTTCTAAAACGAAAAGCTCCTCAATACAAATTTGCTAATTATTTTAGCATTTAGCAGATACATATTATTTTGTTACATTTTATTGAATAAAAAGACAAAGTACATAGATGGAAATTCAAACAATAATACCAATATGTCACATTCCTTAGATTAAAAAATCGAGTATGTTATGGGGATTCATATTACTTTAAGTGATACAAGATATTGTATTTTTATGTAAGTTTCATCTCTTGTGTTATTAACATTACTCATATTTATTTCATCTCTTGGGAATCACAACAACAAAAAAATTATGAAAGTTTTTGAAAGATTTTTTTTTTGTTTGATTGAAAAACTTTTTTTGTTTTATAATAATTATTATTATTTTTAGGATATTCAAGCTAACTTACACGCTACGCTATTTAATTTTCTTTGACAAATTTCAATAAAATAATATAATGACATCCCTTAAATAAATGTGTAGGTGCCTTCATATATATTTAAGTTGTAAAATTTTTTTTCTGAGACAAAGGCTAAGTTCACGGTCCACATGATAACTTCACTCCAATTTATCTCCTCCCATTTATCATTTTTTCCTTCGTCCATATAATTTCTAGATTTTCCTAACAATGGAAAGAAAAAGTCAAGCACGTAATGATCGTACGGTTAAAAAAAAAAGAAAAGAAAAAAAGCGTTATTTAGTTATAAAAGGAGGTTGACTTAATACTACGGTAAAGAATCAGAACCGTCGGATGCTCTTCTTCCTCTCTTGATCTCGTCTGTCACACAGTGTTTAATCACTCGGATGGATTATGTAATCAACACGACTCGGAAGCGAACACAGTGGGCCGAGTCATGTCTATATAAGCCTTTCAGCGGCCATGTTTCCGGTCAATTTTTCGAGTCAGGAAAAAAACCTAGGGTTAGGGTTCTTGTTTAGTAGCCGATCTCTCTTCTGCTGCTGCTTGGTGTTGTTCTTCTGGATTTAGCGATCATGTCGAAGAAAATCACTTTGTTAAGCTGCGACGGCGAAGCGTTCGATGTGGAAGAGGCGGTGGCTCTGGAATCTCAAACAATTAAGCACATGATTGAAGATACTTGTCCGGATAACGGGATACCTTTACCCAATGTCACGGGAAAGATCTTGGCGAAGGTGATTGAGTACTGTAAAAAGCATGTTGAGGCGCCGAAGAATGATGATCGAGCGGTTGAGGAAGAACTCAAAGCCTGGGATGCCGAGTTTGTCAAGGTCGATCAGGCCACGCTTTTTGATCTTATTTTGGTGAGGTTTTATTTATTTATTTTTAAATCTTGAATTTATTTCTGTTTCTTTCTTAGATTTATTTAGTCTTTTTTATGTTGTGTTTGATTGCTAGTGCTGCCTTTTATTTTTGGATCTGATGGTTTTCTGGTTATGTTTGTTTATGATTTGAAGCATGGTTTACTCTTCTTTTTTGTGTTTCCTTTTTCCGGTTTTGAATATTGATGCGGTCTGCGCGTTATTGTCATCGATTATGTTTTCTTTAATCTCAGGGTTTCTAGGTTTTGGACGAAAGAAGGATGTTTGGATCTTGAATGGTTCTAGAATGTTTGTGTAGTTAATGTTTGAGGTCTTCTGTTTAGTTTGGCCTCAGGAGCAAGTCGGCTAGGTTTTTCGTTTTGTTTTCTCTTTTACAGGTTGAGCCTTGCAAATCTTATTGATTTTGTTTTGCACCGCTGTTATTGGCTTTGTAGAGAGCGGAATTTTGTGTTGTTGTGTATGGTATGCTTATGGAAGAAGATCCATACTCCGTATTGAGAAATTGAACTTTTCTTTCATGACAAAGGATTTCTTGTGTTAGGTTATTTTCTTCTTCCTGGAGAATGAGGATAGTTAGCTGTGAATTGTCTGTTTGTTACTTTTTTCTCCGTATATTGTAATTGATGGTTTCTTTTTGGGGGGATTGAGATTACCAGGGATACAAACAATAAGTTTTCAAAGGGTAGCACTAAACCTACTGAACCAGGCGTGTTAAATACTAGGATAGGAAGAGAATACTTGAAATAGGCAGAGTATTCATTTTGCCATTTAATTGGTAGAAGAAATGATATTTCACTTGGATCATAACAGAAAGAATGTAATAAGAATAGTTGTATTATTATGGTAATATTTTAATTTTCATATTTTACAAAACTAAATTTTGTACATCATAGTCTGTAATTTTATCTTTTTGACATGCTTTTGTTTTCTTGGAGTATTTCACAGGGCTTGCCACTACGAATAGGGAATAAGGGTCCCTTTTAGAGTGTAGTACCGAAGACAGTTGCATTCTGTGTGGGGAAGGACGAATGTGGCCCAATAATTTCAGTAGCTTTTACATGAAAAACTTCTGAGGCTAGTCATTCACGTGCCACATGCATTCGTAGATATCTGTCTTGACTTAAATTTGCTATAGTGTAGTTGTCTTGGTCTCTTGGGCCATTCCATGCCCCTGCCTTCATGTCCTTATCCTTAGAAGATAACATTTGTTGGATAATGTATATATAACTTCTTAACTGTATGTTTCCATTTCTTCCAATCAATGAGTGGAGATGGTTGTTTCAGGTTGACAACCAATGGAAAGTTAAATGAGAATTAAAGGATGAGTTTTGAAAATAGGAGACGACTGATGTTACTCAACTCAACTCAACTCAACAAAAAAAAAATTTCAACTACATGGGATCGGCTGCATACATCTTCTCGTACTCTGCTTTATCAAGGCTAAGTTGACAAAACAACTGATCTAGCTAATTCCCAATAATTAGGACAAGGTTTTATAGTGATGATTATTGATGATGTCGTTTCCATTTCTTCTTTAGACCTGGTTCAGAAAAATATTTATGAAATATCATTGCTGGTTTGAATGCTAATGTGTGCAAGGCTGGACCTTGGTCCTGTAATTCACCCAATCATTCCAGTTCTCAACTTATTTGGGTGAACAATTTCTTTCTTTTTTTTTGGTGATAGTATTGTAGAAATATGTCATTCTCATTCCTACTTGTTTAATTTTAGCCATGTTATATGACTTATAATGTAGATCTATTCAGAAAGAGAAAAAGGATGCCGAGGATCCCCATTCAAAAGCTTGTGTAGCTTTGTGCTTTGGTTTTATTTATGAGGGATGCTCTCTTTTTATCTTTATGCAAAGCCTTTATTATCCATTTAACCCTCTGGAAACTATATGCTTACTCAGATGCATGTATAACTTGTGAGAACAATGATTTCTGTCCACTTCCTATTTCTAATTTTTCATGTTTGGCCGGTTATTGTCGTTTGTTTCTTCAGGCTGCGAACTATCTGAACATCAAAAGCTTGTTGGACCTGACGTGCCAGACTGTGGCTGATATGATCAAGGGGAAGACGCCAGAAGAAATTCGGAAAACGTTCAACATTAAAAATGACTTCACTCCAGAGGAAGAGGAGGAAGTTCGTAGGGAGAACCAGTGGGCCTTTGAGTGAAGTTGAATACAATAATTTGAGAACAAAAAAAACTAGTAAAGACATTTGATGGGTGGTGGTTGTGGTATATGGGTCTTTTGGATGGCTTTTGTATGGCGGTGAATCAGGGTGGGTAGTGGTGGCATGTAATCAAGACTTTAAACATCGTGGTATTGTGCATTTTACATTTAGCTGTAGAGCATTGGTACTAGTCTCGTTCTTAAGTGTATGATATGGTTGGCTGGCTGGCTGGTTGCTAGTAGGTGTGTGAACGGTGGTGTTGACCATGTTCGTGATAATATTTTAACATTGGCGCAGATTAAATTCAAGTCAGGCATTTATCATTAGCAACAACCAATTTAGATTGAACCTTGGAAGTTTATAGCAACTTATTAGCAGTATCCTTTTAAGCATTTTAGTGGGTAACTTCTTGGTGCTTATGATACCAGGTTGTAATAGGTTTTTTTTACTCGATATGTAGGAAGGGGCCAGATTAATAAATGGAAGCCCCAACATGTTCATTCCTTCTTGTTCTCTTATCTTTATTTTTGTTCGCACCAGTTGGTCTCTGCTCCCAGTGTCTTTTCTTTTGACCGGGAACACTCACTGCCATTATTGCTGCTGCCAGTGTCTAGTGTGTGTGGGAATGTCGGCCTTAGTAGTTGAAGCATTGGTTGAATTTTTTTCTTCTTAGAAAGCTGCATTGGTTGAATTACGACAGAGATGGAGGCATCAAGCCATAGGTGTAGGAAAGATTGGGATATGGTATAAATAATGTGTGGTCTAGGTTGGTATCCAAGCGAACGTATCGTAGCTTTTTTGGCCTTTCCAAGTGAAAATGCACAGTGGTGAAAATCTCTAGGCAAAGTGGTTAGGTGTGAGTAGATGATTTTTGGATTATGCATCTTTTTTCCTCATAATTTTTCACGGCCTATATGGATAGGTATTTGTTCTTTTCAGTTCATTCTGGCGACACAGAGACTCGTGTGCAGGGTTCTCTGGCTCTTCCAGTAGTTTGCCAGACTATTATCATGTTTGTACCCCCACAATACACTTTTTAAAACAGAGCATGGATGAGCTTTTATGTCCATGTTTCTTGGTGCCAGATCACAAGTAGTAAGTAGCATTTGAGCCAAATAAACACCTTCAATTATTCATTTGACAAAATAAACAAATAAAAACACCTTCAATTATTGAAGACATTGACACAATTTTATTTTTTTTTTAACTCTTATCTCTATGCAAAATTTTTAAACTTTACGTAAACTTATTTTCGAACTTCATGCAAAATTCTCTATTTTGCTCGTGAACGCCAATGCAGAAAAAAAAAGAAGAGTTGGGAATGTCACCAGGATATATCTGTAGACGAGATGGGATAAAAAAAAAACCAAGTAAATAAATAATCTTTTGTTTTGAAATTCAAGCTCTTGAAAATGTGTTTAGTTGGATTGTTTTCCCAAAAATCAAAACCTATTTTTAAATTTAGTTTTAAGATTTGTGAAAGAAAGAAAGAATACCAAAAACAAGTTATTTTCCTTGATTTCTAAACGTAAACTTTAAAAACAGTTTGTTTAAAATTTTCTTTTTAAGATTAACTTTTAAATTTGATAACAAACGCCTAACCCTTTTGGTATGTCAAAGAGCAAGAGCATTGTTATGTGCCATCAATTAATATTACCACCACCCTTATAATTTAACTTAACCCGACTCAACCTAATTAAATTTTTTTTTTAATTATATAGGTCGGCTACATTAATCTACTTGTTTCACTCTGGTCTATTCAATGCTAAGTTAATATTTAAATTACAAATAATTATATAACATATATATATATATATATATACTAGTCCATGAGCATGTGCATTACACACGTGAATAAAAGAGTTTGAAAGTTATCAAAAAAGCTAAAAGGGTTAAGAATTACTAAAAAAAAATAAAGAGGTTGTTTTATATTTACTAACATTATAAAAAGAAAAAAAAAAGAAAAAAAAAAGAAAAGGAAAATTGTCACACTGTAAATGTTTCACCATAACAAAAAATATCAACTCTTTCTACATGCGTGAAGTTGTGGCCTTTTACAAAAATGTCTTTATTTATTTTTTTAATTAAATATAATTTTAGTTGAGTATTAATAAATAATGGATAATTTTAGTATTTTTAGAAAAAATAGCACACCGTCGTTAATATTTTTAGGCTTTATAAAAAGCATATATATATATATATATATATATAATTATTTCTATCCATATTATTTCAGGGGTGTTAACCTTTACCTTTATTACTGTGAATTGTTAATAAATCACTTTTCCCAATATCATTTTTCCTAACTAAAGTATCCAAAGGGTTGTATATGTCCAAAATACCTTAATTCATTTTCTCTCATTTTGACTATATATTGGAGACCTTTTTAGACATGTATATATCCATAAAAAAATAAAAAAAATAACTCAATTTAAGTACACAAAACAGTTATGAAAGACTACATATATAAAGCTGATTACGATGGTGATGTACACCAGATTAGAGGGTCCAAACTGCACGACCCATGTGGGCCCAATGGTAAAATCCCTGAAAATTTCGACCAAATAATCCAACTTGAGGAAAAAAATTAAATTAGACTTTGAAATTTAACTTCTAAAATTTTGACCTGTTTTTTAGATAAAGTAAACTACCCTTTAAGTACTATAATCAGGATTTAACCCAAAAAAAAATAAAAAGAAGGTTTTATTTTCTCTATAAAGTGTTAGGGTTTTTCAAAAAAAAAGGAGCGAAACCTCTTAACGCACCTTGTCACAGTCATCGTCACCATCGCCGTTGTCGATGGTAACTTCTTCTTTTTCTTCTTTTGTGCTTTTTTTCTACCTTTTAAATAAGGGAAATGCAAAAAAAAAAAGAAAAAAAGAAAGAACATGTACATTTGAAAATATTGTAGGTGAACATTATGTTAGAATTTTACTGCATAATTATTTATTGTTAGATTTTGATATTTATAATTTATGGTGGTCTATGACAGCCTACAGACCAACTTAAACGGAGGAAACATAAAAATCTAAAATTTCTCATGTCATAATGAAAAATCTTTAATTTTTTGTATGCTTTGTTGGATTAGTTAAATTTCTAGCTCATTGTTCATCTTTTTAGATTTTGATAGTTGTAGTCTATAGTGATCTATGGTCGTCTATGGCGGTCTATAGACCAACATAAGCTTAGGGAACATAAAAATCTTAAAGTTCACATGTCATAATGAACGATCTTTAATTCTTTGCATAGTTTCTTGGATTAGTTAAATTTATAGCAAATTGTTCTTTTTTTATTTTTATATTTGTAGTTTATGGTGGTCTATGACAGTCCATGAACCAACTTAAGTTTAGAAAATATAAAAATCGAAATATAAAAATCTGACATTTCTCGTGTCATAGTGAAAAATCTCTAATTCTTTACATGGTTTGTTGGATTAGTTAAATTTTTAGCACATTATTCATCTTTTTAGATTTTGATAGTTGTAGTCTATGGTGGTCTATAGTGTTATATGACGGTCTATAGACCAACTTACGCTTAAGAAACATAAAAATCTTGAATTTCTCACGCCATAGTGAACAATCTTCAATTCTTTGCATGGTTTCTTGGATTAGTTAAATTTCTAATGAATTGCGATTCTTTTTAAATTTATTATATTTGTAGTCTATGACAGTCTATAGTAGTCTATAAACCAAAAATCTAACATTTCTCATGTCATAATAAAAAAATCTTTAATTCTTTGTATTGTATGGTTTGTTGGATTAGTTAAATTTCTAGCACATAGTCCATTTTTTTAGATTTTGATAGTTATAGTTTATGGTGGTCTATAAACCAACTTAAACTTATAAAACATAAAAATATGAAATTTCTCATGTCATTGTGGAAATTGTTTTTATGATTTGTTGGATTAAATAAATTTCTAGCAAATTGTTCTTCTTAAATTTTGATATTTATAGTCCATGGTGCTCTATGACAATCTATAGACCAACTTAAGCTTAGAAAACATATAACTGATATTATTTTACATTTGTGATCGTGCATAGTTCAAGGCTTTGGTTACTTTGAATTTTTGGATTGCAGATTCTGTATGTTTTTTTTAATGCTCTTGTCTTAGTTTGCAATATATTTATCATCTATTTGCACTTGACTGATGATTTAATGTTTGGTGGAGCATATCCATGGGTGTACATGGAGATTATGATCACAATTATCTAGGAAGAAAGCTAGATTACCCCGTGTATCTGTGATTGGGCTACTTTTTATGGTAAATTGTCTTCAACTATTACGTACTCTTAGGATGTCCAGTTTATTAATTAATTTGATAATTGAACGTGTCTTTTTACAAGTGCAATTGAAAGTATTGTATGATCAATACTTGAAAGAGAATGCAGATAGAAAGAGTCTTGTTCAATTCACCGTGACTAAGCCTACGACAACAATTTTGCCTTGTGCACTTGGTATTCATCCAACAAAAAACCTTGTTTGGGCATTTGCAAATGCAAATAAGGTACATTTATTTCTAATTAATATTGGTTGACATGCAAAAATATGTTATTAATCTTGGATATATGTTTGATTTTTGTTTGTTATCATGTAGATTGTCTTTTGCTATAATGATCAATAGAGTCATTGGGTTGCAATTGAAATCAACTTTCCGGATAATATTATTTGGGTGTGCAACTTAATGAAAGACTTCTGGGTGGATTGAGAAAAAAAGTTGGCATTCCTTACAAACAACATGACAGCTATATGTACTTTTTTAGAAGACAAACGCATAAGAGGGTTATGATCAATTGAGCATTTATGTCTGCCACAACAAGAAGGGGGTAAGTTTCATCTACTTATTTAAGAAGCTCTTTAAGATGATTAATATTCATTGATTATTGATTGTAAACCATATTTTTACAGTTGTGGAATTTTCTCAATTATGTATTGCGAGTATATGTATTATAGAAAAGGCATTAGCAATGTGACACAAGAACGGACAACTGAGTTTCAAAAAAAGAAGGTCATTGTTTTGCACGTTGTTATCAAATCCATTCCCAAGCTAGATTCACCTAAACAGATTAGGACACTTGCAAAGTTAAGGATAAAAACAGAAAAATGAAATGATGATTACATACATTTATATCTCATATGTATTCATATGTAATTATTGTGTTATAATTATTTTTTGGCCGTATTATATGTAAAGTTCTCTTATTAATGCTAATATTGCATATTATATCAATATTGATGCTTTATAAGTACTTAATGGTTTGTAGTTTCTAAGTGCTTAGTTGAATTGTTTTGTAAATAACAAGTTTTTGCTTGTGATTTGAAAAAAAACAAGGATACAATACTTTAAAAAGAGAAAATCTAGAATATGATTTTTCATGTTTTCTAAAAACAATTTATCTATATATTCATCAACCAGTTGCATTTTTATCGTTTGAGAAAATATCCACAACCATTGAGCATGTAATTTTCAGCCTTTCTTGAATGCCTATAATTAGCTCTTCAAAGCATGTGCTCTAGATCATATTTGTCAATTTTTTATTATCTTCAATCTTATTTCGAATGTTCATAACACATTTAACTAAGGAGGATCGATTCGTTCTCTTTGTTGAAACATGTCTCCCAATATATTTTATAGAACACATCTTCAAGAAACCTATTGAAATGAAAAGAAGATATTATAATTAATTAATAATTGATCCAACCAAGATTTTATGAGAATTGTCAACTATACAATTAATAATAACAACCTTTGTACAAAAAAAATATAATATGACTAATTTGTTGCATATAAATCTTAAAAAAAAAAAGTTTCATCATTGCTTCAACCATTCAAATATAATTTCAAACCGAAAAATATAGAATTTCACAAATCAATCAAAACTCCAAATGTTCAACAAATAAACCAGTTCTTCTCAATTTCTCCACATTTTAAAAAATACACCTAAATTACAAACAAATTTTTACTGCATACACACATAATTCAAGACACAAACAACAACAAAAAAAAACCATAAAATTCAATGACAAAATAGAAACAAACAAACAAATAACAAAAAAGGTAACATCACCAAGCAATTACTGAATAAAAAAAAATAGAAAAAAATGAAAAAGATTGAAGAACACATGACATTGCTTCTTTTTTTTTTTTTAACAGTTTTGATAACAGAAGAAGATGAAGAATAGCCAATAGACCGTTTGCTATAAATTTAACTAGTCCAAAAAGGCGTGCAAAGAATTAAAGTTTTTCCACTATCACATGCAAAATTTCTTAATTTTATATTTTCAAAACTTAAGTTGGTTCATAAATCGTTATAGACCAACATAGACTATAAATATCAAAATATAAAGATAGGAACAATTGACTAAAAATTTAATTAATCAAACAAATCATGCAAAGAATTTTCACTATGACATGATAAATTATATATTTTTATGTTTCCTAAGCTTAAATTGGTTTATAAACCGCCATAGACCAACATAGACCACCAAAGATTACAACTATCAACATCTAAAAAGATGAACTATGTGCTAGAAATTTAACTAATCCAACAAACCATACAAAAAATTAAAGATTTTTTACTATAACACGAGAAATGTCAGATTTTTATGTTGCCTAAGCTTAAGTTGGTTTATAAACCACTATAGACTATAAATATAAAAAAATTAAAAAGAAGAGTAATTTGCTAAAAAATTAACTAATCTAAGAAACCATGCAAAGAATTAAAGATTGTCCACTATAACATGAAAATTTTAAGATTTTTATGTTTCATAAGCTTGAATTGGTCTATAGTTCGTCATAGACCACCATAGACCACTATAGACTACAACTATCAAAATCTAAAAAGATGAACAATGTGATAGAAATTTAACTAATTTAACAAACCATACAAAAAATTAAAGATTTTTCACTATAACATGAAAATTTTTAGATTTTTATGTTTCATAGGCTTAAATTGGTCTATAGAGGTATATAGACCACTATAGACTATAAATATCAAAATCTAATAATAAATAATTGTTAGCATATGATGTGGTAAAATTATAACATTATGTTCACCTACAATATTTTCAGGTGTACATGTTTATTTTTTATTTTTTGGCATTTTCCCTTATTTAATAGTTTGATTAAAAGAATTAAAAAGATAAACTTCTCATCAAAAATACTTTCTATACAAGAACCAACAAGGTAAGAAAAAAAAAACACAGAAGTAGAAGAAGAAGAAATTATCACTGGCGACAGGAATGGCAACGACGAAAAAGAAGTTATCACTGGCGACAGCAATGGCAACGACGAAAACGACGAAATAGTGACGGCAACGGTGACGGCGGCCAGCAGCAACAACGACGGGATGCGTTGAGAGGTTTCACTCGTTTTTTTTATTGAAAAACCCCAACGCTTTAAAGTGAAAACGAAACCTTCTCGTTTTTTATTTAGTTTGACCCTGGTTAGAATGCTAAGGGTAATTTGGTAACTTTCCCTAAAAGATAGGTCAGCATTTTGAAAGTGAAATTTTAGAGTCCAATTTCGTTTATATGCTTCCACCTTGGGTCATTTGGTCAAATTTCCCAAAATACCCACCCAGTCCTTAAAATGAAGTTGACAGAGCCGAAAATGTTCGTCTCGTCTGCAACCTAGAGTAAGGAAGAGAGCTGGGAAGAAGAGAAAGAAGCGAAGGAAGGAGTGAAAGAGGTGGACCTGGCCCCAGTTTTGGTAAGAATGTAAGATTACTCCTACACTTTCCTAAGCCCATACTAAAATTCCATGGATGAATTTGGAAGAGATGGTACTGTATAGTGGATAGTTGTTGATATTAAGTGCTAGGGTTTTGCTTTGATGATGAATGGGTTTGAGAGATCTCTCGGTTGCCTCTACCTCTGTTGTGATTAAGTTTATGATGAATTGAGTTTAAGAACGAAAGTTGTGAATTATGAGTGTTTCTGTTTTGTGCATAGAAGTTGTTTGATGAAATGCCGAACTTGACTTAATTTACGAAAAAGTATAAGATGTGAGATTAACATAGAGGTATCTGTATAACACGATTTGAATTAAGACTAGGGAAGGTACCTTCTGATGGTAAGAAAACGTAAATGAGAACCACCAATCCGTGTGCCAAATAATCCTGTTAGAGAAAGCTAGCTCCATGGAAATTTTTAATGGGTAGCTCTCACTCTTTATGAGTGGCTATGTATTGTTATGAAACAAAGTACATCTATATAGTGATATGCAAAAGAACAATTTCAGATTATCTTTCTCTTTGGTTGACACCCATTACTTTGCTTAGAATTTCATTAATCAGCCCTTAGTCAGCTGTATAATTATTCATATACTCCTTCTAGAAGTATAATCTTATAAATGGGTCTTTTGCAATATCCTTATTGGTTATTAATGATTGGGTAATAAACAAGGTATAGTTTAAACAACAAAAGAAAAAGGCAAGGTGGAGAATCAATAGCCAATGATGAAAAGAGTAAATTTTATTCTCAAAATTCTGAAACTTGTACAACCAAAAAGGAGAAAGAAAACAGGTGTATGAGAAGCCATTCTCCGTTGTCTCTGGATTTGCTATACAAATAGATGTTTAAATTACATGGCAGGGATATTTGTGAAAGTTGGAAATCAGGCCTTCTAAATTTCATGTTATAAGTGAGGGATTTGGACAAACCTTTTTATATATTATGGCATGTTTAAAAGTTTAATAAAGTTCACTTGTTTGAAATGCTGCATGCTGCATGAATTTTCGTGGTATATGTATATGCATAACACCATGTTTTTCTATACATCTTGACTTTGTGTTTTGTTCAAAATGTCGTATTGAAATGATCAGCAATGGGAATGAGAATTTCGGATTTTGAGAATTGCTTAAATTGTACCAGATATGGGAACAATAATTTCAAAATGTTTAGCTTTGCTTGAATTGAAAAGGCTCAATGTGCTATTTTATGAGGTTTCTTGATGCAAATCATGAACCAAAGGTTCCAATTAGTCTATAACATCAAGCAGAGCCACTGTCAGATCATATGTTAATTTTGGTTTTTTTTTTATTATTTGAAATAATTAGTATTTTTATGTTAGTAGAATTTTTTATTGGAGTCTGATTTTAGTGCTTCAGTCAAATTAGATTATAAATCTCCAATTATATTCAGAGTTTACCTCTATAGTTTTGTATTTATAAAATGTCCATGTAATTGGATTTTCAGTTCATGTTGAATATTTGATTGAATTGTTTTTCATAATCACTTTTTTTTTTCTCCTTCTATTCTCTTCTTACTGTTCCTCTTCATAAGTCAACGTCCTTTCCTACTCTTTCGTTTTTTGTTCTAAGATGGAAGAGATGCTGCAATGGTTGAGGTATCAGACTGTAAATCTTTTAAAAATAACATAACCAGCGTGGTGTGCCAACAAAATAGCAGCAATCTTAGAATGAACATGAAGGAGCATGATACCTTCTTCAGCTTACAACAGCTGAGATGTCTTTTGACTATTATGAAGGGAAACATTGTGTTGTGATGTTGGCTGTACAAATTGGGCCTCGATTGCAAACATGTGCCATCTTTGTTGTTTAGAAACTTATAGTGGAGTTCAAATCCCAAATCTTTGAGTTGGATTCTCCTAGTGAAAATGACTCAAGTCTGAGTCAAATAGTAGGAGGAAATAACCAAGTGTGTTGCAGCTCCCACTGAGCTGAGAATGAAAACAATTGACCTTGTTCAAATTCTGGTAACTTTGTGCTCAGCATACTATTCTTTGATCTATAGGTATGTCTATGACTGGAACTCACCTTGCAGCCTTACACCAAATTCAGATCATCACTCAACTGTTCTGGTTCTTTTTGTTTTCGCTTTATTTTTATTTTTTTACCTATTTTGGATCCGTGGTAGGCTACATTGATAGAAGGAGAAATTAGCTGTTTTGGGATAGCATAGTTGTTGGTGTCAATACCAGAAAAATATGAAGTGAGATTTGGAAAAGTTGCCCTATGATTCGGCATTTTTCATTATATATATTGTCCATTCCATCTATACACGTCAATATATGCTATACATGTAGTCTAACAAATTCCTAATCTTTAGCATCTATACATGGTAAGATAATATATACAGCTAATAATAATAGAGTCCTAAATTGCATAAACTTCTAAAATTGTATACGGTAACATCCCCCCTCAAATTGATGCTGGTAAGTCAATCAGCAACAATTTGCCAACAAGAAATTGATGCCGCTGTCGAGTCATAGCTTTGGTGAAGACATCAACCACTTGGAGATCAGAAGAGATGTGAGGAAGAGATATCACCCGACTTTCCAAAGTGTCTCGAATAGAATGACAATCAACTTCAATGTGCTTGGTGCGTTCATGGAAAACAGGATTGGTGGCAATCTGAATAGCACTAGTGTTATCAGCATGAAGAGGGGTAGAAGTAGTCTGAGGAAACCCAAGCTCCTCAAGGAGACCACGTAGCCATACAATTTCAGAACAAGCAGTAGACATGGCACGATACTCAGCCTCAGTAGAGGATTTAGAAACACGATCTTGTTTCTTACATCGCCAAGAAATTAATGCATCACCTAAAAACATACACCAACCTGTAGTAGATCGACGTGTATCCGGACACCCAGCCCAATCAGCATTACTAAAGGCAACAAGTTGAAGAGAGGATTCGGAAGGAAAGAACAATCCACGAGTTGGTGATCCTCGAAGATAGTGAATGATGCGGCGAACGACAGCAAGATGGAGATGCCGAGGAGAAGACATAAATTGACTGACCTGATGAACAGCATAGGAGATATCAGGTCGAGTAGTGGTCAAGTAGATAAGACTCCCAACCAAGCATCGATAGAGGGTAGGATCATCCAGAAGGTCCCCTTCATCTTTCCTGTATTTGACATTTACCTCCATAGGAGTATCAACAGAAGAAGTGTCCTCCAAACCAGCCAAAGTGATAAGATCTTGAATATACTTATGCTGGTTCACGAAAATGCCATGGGCTCGATGAAGAACTTCCAATCCTAAGAAGTATGTGAGCTGGCCAAGATCTTTCATATGGAAAGTTACATGTAACAGCTGTTGAAGCTTAGTAATCAAACCACAATCAGTGCCAGTAATGATAATATCATCCACATAAACCAAGAGAATAACTATACCCGACGTAGATTTGTGGAAGAAGAGAGAAGAATCATATTGACTTTGTGTAAAACTACTGAAGGAAAGAAGTGTACTGCGAAACTTCTCAAACCAAGCGCGGGGCGCTTGCTTGAGCCCATACAAAGAACGCCTTAGCTTACATACATTATGAGGAGAAGAAATAGTCATACCAGAGGGAAGCTTTATGTAAATCTCTTCTTGGAGATCACCATGAAGAAAGGCATTCTTCACATCCATCTGATGTAGTTGCCACGACTGTGAAGCAGCAATAGCTAAGATGGTTCGAATCGTGGTCATTTTGGCAACAGGAGCAAATGTCTCCTCATAATCAACCCCATATTCCTGTTTGTTACCCAGAGCTACAAGGCGAGCTTTGTACCTGTCCAAAGAGCCATCAGAACGAAGTTTTACAGAAAAAACCCATTTACTCCCAATAGGTTTGACTGTAGGGGGACAAGGAACAATATCCCAAGTGTGATTCTCCTCAAGTGCTTGAAGTTCTGCTTGCATTGCAAGTTGCCAACACTCATGTTCCATGGCCTGTTTGTAGCAAGAGGGAATGGAAATAGTGGATAAAGTAGCGACAAGAGAGACAGGAGAGAAGAAACCATACCAATTAGGGGGTCGAGAAGGACGAGTAGACCGACGAAGAGAGGTGGAAGCAGGAGCAGGATTAGGCGCCGGGTCAAGATCGGAAGGAGGCACAGAGGAACCAGACTCATGTCGACTACGTCTCTCATACACAAAACCAGGTTTGAACCTTTCCACAATTGGTGGGGATTCAGAAAAAATAGGCAGAAGAGATGCAGATGCAGATGGCAGCTCAACATGAGATGGAAAGAAATATTGATTTTCAAAGAAAATCACATTCCGGGAAACCCGTATACGACAACCATGGGGATCGTAACAAACATAACCCTTGTAAGGGATAGCATAACCAAGAAAAACACACTTAACAGACTGAGCAGTAAGTTTATGTCGTTCATGAGGAGGAAGATGCACAAAACAAACACAACCAAATGTACGAAGATCAGAATATAAAGGAGAATGACCAAACAACTTAGAGAAAGGAGAAACATGATTTATTGTAGGAGAGGGTAAGCGATTGATCAAATAAACTGCAGTAGAAAGTGCTTCACACCAAAAACGAGGAGGAACAGATGATTCAAGTAAAAGAGTTCTTACTACATCAAGAAGGTGGCAATTTTTCCTTTCAGCAACACCGTTTTGCTGTGGTGTCGAAGGACAAGAACGTTGAGAAATGATCCCTTTGCTTTGAAGAAAGTCCTGAAACTCATTAGACATGTATTCACCGCCAGAATCAGAGCGCAAGACCTTGATGCTGGCAGAGAATTGAGTTTCAATAAGTGCAAGAAAGCGCTTAAAGACTGAAAAAACTTCACCCTTAGCCCGGAGGAAGTAAACCCAAGTAAAGCGACTAAAGTCATCAATGAAAGTAACAAAGTACTTGTAATGCGCATGAGAAACAACAGGTGCAATCCCCCAAACATCACTATGAATAATCTCAAAACATTGTGAGGCATGAGATGCATGATGAGGAAAAGGTAGAACTTTACTTTTGCCAAGTTTGCATGATGTACAATCAAATGAAAGATCAATAGAAGAGCATGCTTTATTTCCCAATAATCCAGAATTAAACAAAGTACGAAGAGCATCAGAGTTTGGGTGGCCTAGACGTCTATGCCACGTCTTATTTCTAGAATCAACAACATTACATGCAAATGAAAGTAAAGGAAAACGAGGAATAATAGTGGAATGAGAAACATGAAGAGGAAAGAGTCGTCCCACTTTAGGCCCCTTCGCGATCATCTTCCCTGACACTTGATCCTGCACAACACAACCAGAATGGGAGAAATGGACATTACAATTATTATCAACCAATTGACCAACAGAAATAAGATTTGTGGAGAGGTCAGGAGACACAAAAACATCAGTTAAAGAAGAGGAAAGATCACCAACAGCACTGATAGGCAGAGAACTGCCATCAGCGGTGTTAATTTTCAGATTTCCATCATAATTCCGGACATTGGAAAGAGGAGCAATAGTATTGGTCATATGGTTAGAGGCTCCGGAGTCAAAATACCATGGCTTAGAAAAAACTTTATGATTACCTGAGAACCCAAAAGCAGAAAAAGCAGAAATGATCATCTGTTGTACCATTTCAGGAGTGAGTGTGTTCGGATTGGCTAAGGCTGGAGAAGCAAGAATAGGAACAACCGACGAGGCAGTAGGCAATGCAGCAGAACTAGAGGCACCAGTGGAGGCATGATAAGCAGTACCCTGCTTCCTTTCAGGTCGAATGGGACGAGCAGAGATGATATGGCCCTGTTTCTTGCAGTAGTTACAGAACTTCTTGGGACAATCCTGAGCAATATGGCCAAAAGCTTTACAACTAAAGCACTGGACAACACGCATGTCTCTACCCTTATTTCTCCCCTGTGCTGCATAAGCCACAGAAACAGGTGCACTAACATTAGCCCGATGTTCCATGGCAGCATGAGTAACGATACGCTGCTCCTCACGAAGAAGTTCACTCAAGCAAGCATCCAAAGATGGTACAGGATGACGGTTCATCAGATTAGAACGGGCAATTTCAAAATCAGGTCGTAGCTTCATCAAGAATTGATCTCGCTTGCTGGTTGCATGCACTTCTTGGATAGCAGAGAGAGCTGCAGTGGGAACTTTAGCATAAACAATGTCGCAATAGTCAGCCCAAAGAGTTTGAAAACCAGAAAAATATTCCTCAATAGAGAGACTGCCTTGTGTGAAATTAGCCATCTCATACTCCAATTGAAATCGTTTAGCAGAGTTGTCTTGATTGTAAACCGTGTTAAGATAATTCCACATAGCAGCAGCAGTTTTATAAGGCCTCAAATGGAGAACAAGGTGAGGCTCAACCGAGCTAAGGATCCAAGTCATAACCCGAGCATCATGAATGTCCCACTTAGACAAAGCTTCGGCACCTTGAGGTGCGGGAACACTCCCATCAATATGACCCCACAATTCTTTTCCTTTGACAAATAATTTAAATTGGAACTCCCAAGCAGAATAATTTTTACCAGTAAACCGAAAATGGAATGATTCCAACTTATCCGATGACATGATGCAACCAAGAGACAGATAATATCCCACCAGAAAATTGTAACTTGCACGGTGAGAATAAAATGCACAAACAAACACCCACCAGAAAAAAAAATATTGCACCTAAAATTAGAAAAGGCACAAACCAGGAATGCCGAAAATTATAAATTGCCGAAAGCCACAACCGAAAGAGGCACTGGAAATAAGAGCAAGAACCGAACACCCGCAGATGACGCCGAAAACAAGAGCCCAGACCAGAGCCGAGAACAAGAGAACCCCACAGAAATTCACGTCGGGTTCACCGAACAAGAGAAACCCACAAAGCCAAGAGAAAAAAAATCGAAGCAAGGTCGCGCCCGTTCTCAAACGCCCAACTCCGCGGGAAGAAGCAGCAATCAGCAGGTACGAACAAGAACTTGGAGGAAGCGCTCAGTCACAGAGAGAATCGCTCGTTCGGTTAGGGTTCAGAGGAGAATCGCTTGTTCGGTTAGGGTTCAGAGGAGAATCGCATCCGTGGGAGTGAAAAGAAGGCGGTAGAGATGATTATCTCGGTTCGCTGCTTCACCTGCGGAAAGATTATTGGGACAAATGGGACACATATCTGGATCTGCTACAGCCCGATTACACGGAAGGGGATGCTCTTGATGCTCTAGACGAAGATCGCTCTGATACCATGTCAATACCAGAAAAATATGAAGTGAGATTTGGAAAAGTTGCCCTATGATTCGGCATTTTTCATTATATATATTGTCCATTCCATCTATACACGTCAGTATATGCTATACATGTAGTCTAACAGATTCCTAATCTTTAGCATCTATACATGGTAAGATAATATATACAGCTAATAATAATAGAGTCCTAAATTGCATAAACTTCTAAAATTGTATACGGTAACAGTTGGATGGGTTTCTCCGTGACTGTATGAAATTATGAATAACTGGTAAAGTATCAATCTTTGCCATCACCTAAATGTGAAGGTCAAATTCATTTTCCAAGTCTGTTAAAGAAAGTATTATCTGTTGGGGATTCTAACTAACTTGTTCATTACTTTTGTTTGCATGTTTGTGAGAGTAATTGGGATTCAGCTCATGGCTATTAGGCATGGTACCTCAGTACCTCTATTTATCACTTACATGGTTAAGCATAGGTTGTCCATTGATTGAGTTATGTGCTTCATCCTACCAACTTATCCAATACATGAACTGTTCTTGCTTCATGACTCTAATATTGTCTCAGAAGTCAAAACAATCCTTTATTAATCACTTGCAATATGAAGTGTGAGTTACCTGATGTTTCTTCTGCTTTTTATTGGGTTGGACACAGCATTTTGATTTATTTTTTTTTTTATTTTTTTTTTTCAGAGTACCTTCAGAACTAAGGTTGATGGCAGGAAAAGCAGCAAAATCAGTGGTGAAAGCAATTGGAGAATACCAATACCCATGGAGAGAAAAGCTAGCAAAATACAAAGATGAGCTTTCCAAGGGTGTCTGGGGTTACTGGGAGTTGGGTGCATGGAAGCCCCTAGGCATCAGTGCCCGCCGCCGAGCTCATCTCCGCAAGGAAGTTCTTCTTGCCGGACATGATTGGCCATACGACCCAGCAAGGAAAGAGATGAGGAACAAGAGGAAAGGACACAAGTGTGACAGAATAGCTGCAGAAAAACGAGCAAATACAGCTGAATTGATGAAGAAAATGCCCGAAATGCTCTTGGATTACAAGAAGAGGAGGTGGGAGAAGAAGATGAAAGAAGAGGATGCGAAGGACTGAAAATGTTCCATTCAGAAAATCACTTACTTATCCTGCTTTTGTTTCTTGTTAGACTTTCTTTCCTTGTAATGAGATCTTTTTTTTTGGCTTCTAAAAGGTATTTGAACGAGGCTTTCTAATACGATTGGTGCCTTTGCAATCTCTTATTTTATTTTATTGGTTACCCTTTTTTGGGCATTCCGTGTCTTCTTTCTCTTTGAGGCGAGACTAATTTATTCGGGTTCTGAAGGTCGAAGAGTAAAATTTTTTTTCTCAAACCAAGGAATTTGAACTAACCAAGGAATTTGAACTCATGTCGCAGGTTCATCAACTTTCCTCTAGTTCGATCTCATAGTCGTCTTGGTTGGGTGCTATCTTTTCGGCATTATCAATTGCTCTGAAAATGCTACCATTCTTGAATAATATATGTATATATTAAACTTCGAGTATTCAACCATAGAAAATATGCTATGACACCTGGCTTCGAATGAAATTGATTTTAAATTCAAAAAAAAGTTAATAATGCTTTTTTTTCACAAAAATTCTAATAATGTTGACAATTGTTCTATAACATCGCATATGCTGGTTTAGCTTGTTGAATAATTTAGATGGATAATGTTGTCACATAATAGACAGAAGGCCGGCCCCACCCAGTTACATCATGTGAGCCGTTTACGTCACCCATCCTGTTTTATTTATTATATATATATATATATATATATATATATATATATATATTTTTTTTTTAATTTTTTTTTGAGACGCGTCCTGTTTTAATTGGTTCTCAAACAGAGAACCTTAAAAAAAAGAAATTGGTAGACAAAAAAAGAAATCTTTTCAATATGTGGTTGGTAAGACATTCCTTGCTTCATTTTTAATAAACGATGGCGTCGATGGGTGTGCTTTCGTGTAAAAACACGTGTCCTCTGAAATGTTTGCTACTAATAAATATCTGATGTAGGTGTCTCATTCTCATTGTCTCGTATAATAATCCCAAGCGGCAAGCGGGCCCGAGGGGCGAGGAATGATAGATGAATCTTCCATTATCCTTGGGACACATCACTCAACGTTATGAGTCTGTGTGGTGAGTCCAAGAGATTTGCGTTTTTGGGGAACACGAACTCTCTACTTTATGCAAATTCTTATTTTCTCTTACGGCGCAACAACTAAGAATCGAAGCAGACTTTCTATTTCTATTACGAGAGTAATCGGCCACAAATGGCCGATGTTCTACTTCCAAGAAATGCCGACGAAGAGCCGAAGTCTCAGAGAAGAACCGCTCGGCTCGCTTCTCTCGACGTTTTCCGAGGCCTCTCTGTTTTGGTAAATTTTATTTATTTATTTATTTCAATCTTGTTTGGTTCTGTTTGATGCGATGGTGCTCGCATCATGAGAGTTTTGTCTATGATCTGTTTTGAAGTGAATAGGAAATTCGGATTAAGACAAGAGATATGGAATTCTGAAATGCGAAATTCTAGTCGGAGTGACGAAAATCGGGAGTTTTGATGATAGTCGATTAGAATACGGGATATTGCTCCTACTAGAATTTCGTTAATTGACTAGGATTTTAAAATAAGAGAATCGATTAAGGCGGTTTGGATGATAAATGGGAACAATAGAGGTCAAGGAAGACCTAAAATGACATGGATAGAGATAATTAAGAATAATTTAACTTTTTGCAATTTAAATGAGCCTTTGATACTCCAGAGTGGAGGAAACGGATTCATGGGACCGACTCCATGTAAACGGGAAGTGGCGAAGTTGAGTTGAGATTTTAAAATTTTGTGTTATAATGACGAGTTTGAGAACAGTTTTGAAAAATGTTGTTATTTGTGTAGGCTTTGATTGACATGTTTATTAGAATCACGCTTACATACCATCTGAGGAGAAGAATTAACAATGCAAAGAATTGTTTTTGATCGACTTATTTAGGTTACTGTTGAATGGACATGACTTACTTACGAACCAAATGTGAATGAAACATTCTTACTGTTTCTAATATAACTTTGTGTATGTCTATCTTTGTGTGGAATGATTTGGTTTTGAAGATGAAGGGAGAAGACTTAAAAGATATTGTGTTTTTGTCAATTCAATTGTAAATTCGACTAGTTCTAATAATAATTGCTGCTTAATTTTACTGAAAGTGAAACTCAATTTCTTCATCTAGCTTATGATATTTGCTGATTACGCTGGGCCGATTCTTCCATCCGTTGGTCATTCCCCATGGAATGGGGTGCACTTGGCAGATTTTGTGATGCCTTTCTTTCTTTTCATTGTTGGTGTTTCTCTCACTCTTGTCTACAAGGTTGGTAACTTGGAGATCTTATTGTTCAGCATTATCTTTTCCTTCGTTAGGAATGATTATTATTTTGAGCAGTTTATGGAAATTTATTTGTTTAGTTTTTGAGAAGAAACAATAGGCAATATATTAATGATAAAGGAAAATTTAATTTGACTGATAAACAATTTAGGACATGTCACAAGCAATTGGTTAGATTAGGACTTCACTTCATTATAGGAGGGACTTTTACTCTTTTTTCAAATTGCAGAAAGTAACAAACAGGATGCAGGCTCCTCGTAAAGCAGTGTTTAGGGCAGCAAAACTCTTTCTTCTTGGCATTCTCCTTCAAGGTAGTATTGTAGATATCTTCCAGTTATGATGACCCTTTCATTGATTAGACTTGGTTTAAAAGATCATAGATTTATAGGTGCAACTCCATACGAATTTCCTCATTCTAAAAAGAAAAAAAAGGTTTTAGTTATAATCCTCTTTGGAATAGGCTAGCATGCAAGATGTATTTCATGTTCAAATTAATAGATCTAAACTCGAAGAAATGCTAAATGAGTAACATGTTCCCAGGATCTAAAGTTCATCATGAATCTTGAAATGTTGGGATGAAATTTTGATTTCTTGCATTATCAAGAAGAATTTTTATATTATTTGTAAACTGCTAAACTTTGCTCTACTTGAAATGCAGTATGATATTCTTTGCACTAGTGCAGGATAAATGTCGCAACCCATTTCACTCACTAACACGACCGGTTCAAAATTCTAAATATGCCATACTTAGACATACTTGAAACTCTGATAACCTTACCCCGAATATATAAATATATCGTCAACATATACTCTGTATATATCAATCTCAAATACCTATATAACAATCACAAAATATATTATAATTTAATCATCCCAAAACCATCCATAAGGTTCAAGATCAACACACCACCATAAAACATCCCATATCTGATCCAGTCTAACCACAATGCTATTTCTAACTATTACATTGGTAGTGATATTTACATATACTACAAAAAAGATAAAGAGTTAATTGTCCCAAGAACCAACCATACATCAACGTTATGGGACTTGACTACTCTTCTTTGGCTACACCCTTGCCTTTCTTGTTTGATCTTAGAGAAATAAGGGAAAGTAATGAACTTTACAAACTCAGTGTATATCTCATAGTTAGCATCATATACACATTAATTAAAACAATATGACTTTAAAACAGTTAAATAGGCTTGCTGAGTATCGATGTAAATAATGTTACACGAAATTCATAAGACATGAGCATTTATAAGACAATGCAAAGGTTTTCATATAAAACATGAATTCATCACCTTCGCCCACCTTTTATGGCAATCTAGCAAGTGTTATCCTTATTATGCATTTATAAGGAGTGCCCCGATCTAGATTACCTTTTATTTTTCTTTTCTTTTCTCTTAACCATATACTTAACCATTACAGAAAGCAATTCTTTCTTTATGGGAATGCACCAACCTGGAACTGGAACATACTTCGGTTGAACCAGTGAGTTTGTTCCTGAAAGATATAACTTTTGTAATGGCCAATTGGCCATTTGTGCCTTTCAACATTTCATAAGTAATGTCATAGACAACTACGGTTCACAAATCATTTTCCATGAATTAAAACATACGCTCATACAACTTATCGTGCTTAATTTCACAATTCATTTACATACTTATATAATGCTATATGCGAGAACCAAAAGTGAGAAATACTTGCAACAATAACAATCACCAACTTTCATGCTATCACCACCATCAATCAAACCATTTCCACACAATAATAGTGATTTTTTTTTTTTTTGGTCAAGACAATAACAGTGAATTCACCAAACATAGTTTACCTAATCTAATGTAGGATTAATTCCAATCAAATTTCTAGCTCACCCAAATCTCTAATTCCATATTTAACTCCTATTTACAACATTTAAATGAAATTGGGTTCTCTAGCATCTAAATTAGGTGTTTACCACCTATTTCTATCATAAGAAATTGTTTCCAACAACTTCAATTCAAATGGAACACCATTATCAAAATTCCCTACATGGCTAATTCATCATCCTTAAGTAATTTCATAACTTTGAAATGCAATATAAGCATCAAAACTGATAATCTAACCATTTAAATCTCATTTCCAGTCATTTTGCATTGTTCCTTAACTGATTTGGGTTTATCTAAACCCTCAACTACTTTTTCTAGCTTGTATTGTATGTTCACCAATTTGCAAAATCAACATCAAAAGCTAGTATTTCAATATTAATTTGACTAATGGAATCCTATTTATCATTTTCAATTGATTCCCAGTATAAAATAATCAAAACCTCATTTTGGGAATGCTGAAACAACAACCCATAACAAAACTTAATCCATAGAAATGGTTTCTCCTAACTCCAATAACAATTTTACAACAAAATTCACCAAAAGTCTTTTACCTAGGGTTAGACTTGGTAAAAAGTGGGTTGGAAACCCATTCCTTTCGTTTTCCCCTCTGTTCTCTGGTGAAAGCGGCTGAAAATGACGAAACATCGAGCTTCTTTCGAGTTTTAAACATAAGCCCACTGTCACACCTACCAAAATATTAAAAAAAAAAAGAAAAACATTTTTTGGGCCAATCTAGACGACTGGTTTGCCTCAGTTGGCATATTTTGCTCTTTTTTCCCCGATTTTTCACTTCTTTGGCCATAGTGCCAAATATACTATATCAAAACTATGTAAAAGTACATTCTACACTCATTCATGACATAACCAAACATGTTTGACACACTAATTATAAGTTTTGCACACATATCAACCTCTTATACGCATAAAAATACACTACGGATACATATTTACATATACATACATAATAATCAAAGCATACTAATCAAAGCATACCATTTATGTATGTGTGTTACAATAATACATACTAATCAAAGCATAGATATTTTAGATTTGGACTTTAAAACTACAGGGTTTACAATAAATTAGCTAGGCTATGCCTGTATGTCGATGTTGATGTAGGAAGGATAAATGAAATTCTCTTCTATTTTTTCTTAAACTTTTGATTATAGAGTACTCAATTATAATAATTATTGATTCATGATTTCTTTCTTTGAAAAAAGTTTAAAGCTATCAACTATCTCATTGTTAGTCATGGTAGATCTATCAATGTGAATTCTCAATTATAGAGATCCCGTTTTGCGCTTTCTAATAGTTCCGTGTGTATTCATAATTGGTATAAATGTTTCAAATATCACTAATAATAAAACTCTCTTCTAAAACATGCGACTTATTTGAAATCCCACGATGCGTCATGTTTGATTTTTGCACTTTTCATTATGTGACTTCTACAAGAAAATTATAGCTCTTTTGGAAAGGACTAATATTATCAAAGGACATGAACATGTTTTGTTGTTATGCTATTTGGGTTGGAGAGATTCATGCTTTATGAGGGACTAGATTTCACCTCTCCATTTGTGTAATGGTTCTAGACACCCTTGAAAAAACCTGAGTCCTTTGTTGGTTCCATCCTTTGATTAAATATAAATCTACTTTACTTGTTTTGTTATTCATGTGTGATTGATGCCTCTCTTTTTCCAATCCAAACTCCAACTCTTATTTATGGTAGACTATTTAAAAACTTGTTGAACTACAAGCCATTGATGTAAAGTATAGGCCCAATACCCTTCACATGTAACTCCATCTTGCATGTGGAAAGAAAGGAGGAGAACGAAGAAAAGATTAATACCAAACATGCAAATGCCGATAAAGAGACTTAAACCCAAGATCTCTCTCAAAATTGAGCTTTGATTCCCTTTTAGAAAGTACTTTACCTTAAAGTTATAGTTGTCAAATAAAGGCCCAAAAATGTATATGAATATCAAGCTTCTATTAACATATTCAAAACCTACTTCCAAAATGAGGAAATTGGTGTCTTTTGGTCAATTCATTGCTCTGACAAATAGCCAAAAATCTATATTTTTTACTTTTTGCTTGTTTTGTTCATGATTTAATATATGTCTTGTGTAACATGATTTTTGTTTTTCTAATTTGAAACTTTATCTTTATTATTTTGCCTTTATTTGTTAAATTTATTGATAAGACATACTACTATAAGTTCAAGAGCTAAAACATAAGTGTACTTCTTTTCAGGTGGTTATTTTCATGGCATAACTTCCTTGACATTTGGTGTTGACATTGAAAGCATACGATGGCTTGGCATCTTACAGGTATCAAAATTTATAAATTTTACGAAATTAACATTTTTAGGTATGGTTGCTTTTTCCCCGCTTTGTTCTTTCACTTCTCATGTGAAACGATTAAAGAATCAACTAACAAGCAGTGTTCATCTCGACGTCATTTTCTTTGTCAGCTATCAACTTAAGGGTGAATTAATGAAAAGCCTGTTCCACTCAACCTTTCTAAACCCTAAACCCTGTTCTTCTCAAACTCAAATTCATTGAAACATGTTCTAATCAAGTCAACTCAACTAAGTCTTTTTCCAATTACATGGGTAGGCTACACGGATCTGCATCCTTCTGTTGAAACATGTTCTCTTAGTGAATAAATTGATCCTTTATTTGTGCCTGGTTTAATATTTTGAATGATCTTTGTCAATCTTCTTTTCCAAATGTGGGCAGGCAGGATTGAACAAGCAATTAACCATTCCTAATAACTTTCTTCAAAGATTAAAGTGAGATTTTTTGTCATTTTTCTGATTGATACTCCTGTTTGCAATTCATACTGTGGTCTTTTTTTTGTCCCCGTTTTCATCAACTAAATGATCTTCAACCAAGAAGTTGCGACTTGGTGTTTGAAAATGCTCATTCATTCCAATGCTAAGGTGCAGGTTTGAGTCACAGGAATCAACATCCCCAAACCAATGGGAGCCTTTTACATTGCATATGCAGTTTTTTTTTTTTTTCAAATCATCTGCAGGCAAGGTTGACATTCAAGGAAGTAGGTACTTCTAAGATGAAAAAATGAACTATAAATGCATTTTTTTATGCTACCTCGTTCCGTGCTTAAAGTACAGTTTTGAATTTACATAATAATTCAAAAAAAAAAGAAAAGAAGCTCACTTGAATGCATTTCTAAAATACATGGATCGGAGGGAGAAGTATTCACTGTTTGGTTTGGCTATTGGATTTTGGAAACTGATATGTATTCAAATGACACATGAATATAATGGAATGATCTATTTTTTTCCTTATTCCATTATTGGTCATTAATTTTTTTCTTTTCTTCTGATTTCCTTTTCTTCAGTTGCTATGGTTTAAGAGATATAACGCATTGGCACCTTGAAAATTAATTGACATGATTTGCTCTTTTTCTATTTTTTTGTACTTCTTGCTTGTCTCTTTTTTCTATGTTGTCCATATTGACTATATAGTATAGTTTTTGAATTTACATAATAATTTTTCCTTGGGTGCAGAGGATATCTATTGGATACCTAATTGCTGCTTTATGTGAAATTTGGCTTCCTCGTAGAACACAAAGGGATGTAACAGTTTTCAAGAGCTATTATTTGCATTGGTAACAATGTAATCTTTATTGTTTTGTTTCCAATCATAAACTTCAAGAAACAGTGCATTTAGTTGCAAGTTTGTGCATTTCTTGCCATGCTGTCTAGAACATTTCCTTTTGCAAATTGCAATGCTATCTATGACACATCCTTAAGCTTTTGTTGTGAAGTGTATTGTAATTTGTAATGTGATGTGATATAGACAAGCATGTGGTGATTATATTTTCTATTTGTTTGTATCTTATTTTCTATGAAACATTAAGCATTCCATGTTAGTGGTTGTTGATATTGTCTATATTGTAAAAGGCTATTAATTCGTTAGTGCTTATTGATCAAGCTATAATAATTGACATAGCATAATTTTTTATTTTTTTTTTGTAAAAGAGAACATTTTTTTTCTTTTTGATGTTGCCATGAACTATAGTAGAAACAATAGTCAAAGAATGGACTGGTGAGTTTCCAATTTTTTGTAGGTTTACACCCAAGGATCAACCTTAAGCTTTTATCTCTTTTAGATCTTTATACTAATTATAAATGAATTAACTAAACATATTCATGAAGATACTCCATGCTGCATGTTGTTTGTTGGTGATATTGTACTAATTGATGAAACTAATCAAGAGTAAATGGCTTGACATGTTTAGAGAGATTTGAAAATCCAAAGGGTTCAAGATAAGTAAGACTAAGATTGAATACATCAAATGTAATTTTAGAGGAAGTAGAAATGTAGAGAGAGAGATGGTGAAGATTGAGAGTCGAGAGAGATGGAATGAAAAAGTTTAGGTATTTTAGCAATAAACACACTTGTTAACTAACTAGTAACTACTTGTAACAAAAATGCGAATGTCAAGATAAATATGTGGTAAGACAATGAAAGATAAAATTAGAAATAGATATATTATAGAAATGGTAGAAGTAGCCTTAATTGATAATCAGAGGGAGAACATATTGAGATGGTTTGAACATTGATAACAAAGTTCAATTAGATGTGTCTATTAGGAAGAGTGACCAAACTTAAAATTAATGGTAAGAATATAGATAGAGGATGACCTAAAATAACATGGGTCGAGATAATGAAGAAATATATAATTACTTTTAATATCACTATCAAGTTAGCATTTACTAGAGTGAAGTGAAGGAAGGAATTCATGTAGCCCCCTCCATATAGTTGGGAGAGGGCTTTGTTGAGTTGATATTCCCAATGAACTATGCTTTTGAAGAACTAGGGTGAAATGACAATCAAAGTATACTTTAAGAAGAAATGGACATACCTGCGGTTTACGTGTGATCTCAGTTCACTTTTCTCAGCCTACCATTGTACTTGTTAATTTGATGTTTCTTCTTACATTATTATGCTTTTCTTATTTTTAAGTTATTAAATTTGGTGAAGCATGCATTTCCCTTGAAATTAAGGTGAATTTTGATTTCTAGGGTGTACTTCTTTTTAACTTCTCAATAAAATTTAATTGTATTGGAAATATATATATATATTTTTTTTTGAAGAAACAAAAATAACTATATTAATATATGGAAGAGGTACATCATAAGGAGCACAAGAAATGCTCTGGGAACATATTACACAACAAAAGCCACACACAAAAAAAAACCATCAACGAGCCCAGAATCGAAACAGAAGGGGAAAAAAGCAACAGGGTGTCCCAACTCCTATACCAGTCAGCAAAAGAAAGGCCAATCCCTAACTTGGAGGAAGAAATCCACCTAGCAGCAGCAAAAGAATATTTTGACTTATGTTGATCTCATATTATAGATTTTATAGGTAGTTGACCGCTAATTTAAAACTTTTTCAGAATAACTATGACATGAATGCACTTAACTAGACTATGCAAAGGGCTAGAACGTCCTAATTGTTGACCAACCTTAAGAGACGAGTGGTTGATGGCCGATTCCATGTAATTGGGAAAAGGCTTTGTTGAGTTAAGGACACTAGCACAAGAATGTTAAACCTTGACAACTATAAAGAACCATTTGGCTCGAATGTAACAACCAAGTGTTTAATAATGTTTTTAAGGAAGATGTTCAGGTTTGGGAAGATACCAAGTTTGCAGCAAGTTCTTGGGTCCTTGCTTTTTCTAGATCTAGGCAATTTTCATTGTTGGATTGGTGTTTAAGTTGGAATAATTGTTTGTACTGGGGTTTTGTATTTCTGAGTGTTAGCTTTGGCTGTTAGCCTGGGCGCTTGAATTACCCCTGGTACTTCTAGACATGTAATTTTAATCACTATAATCAAAACATACATCCTTGTTTCTGCTAAAAAAAAAAACAATTGTTCTCTGTTTGTGCAAACCTAGATTTGTATAACTATGTTATGTAAGAACAAAATTGAAGACAACAAATATAAATTATAATTAGCTAACCACGTGAACTTTAGCTTTCCTGTTGTTTTGATTAAATGTTAGTTTTGAAGTATTCACATGTTTATCCCTTTATGCTCAGTACTTTGTTGATGTGTTTTGGGACGCATCTGGTTATGTTTTTTGTAATTTCAATAATATAGGAATTTGACCAAAAAAAAATCAATTTAGTAGTGGTAATTCTGTGCATTTTGTGTACTTTTACATGCTTGAGCCACATGGACCTTGACAAATTAACAGTCATGGGAGCATGAGATGCCTGATATTTGGTAATATAGGATGGGGAACTGCCCCCAGAATTTTGAGACTTCAACTCTAATTAGCAGAATCTCAAGAGATTCTAATTTTTTTTTTTTTTGTTTTGACTACCAAGTCATCATCAATTGACTTAGTTCATTGGCCTAGAACTTCGCCAAGACAAGAAAACTTGCTAGTCAAAATTTGGGGAATTATTCTTTGACTTAGTTCATTGACCAATCTAAGCAAATTGGCATATTAATCATTTTCAGGATTTGTTTTTTGAAAAGAAAATTAAGGGTTAAAATTTGGTATATTATGTAGAATGAATTTACTTTATATCAATAAAATTAAAATATTTCAACAAATGTGTTGGCAGGTATGTCCAATTTGTGATTCAAATTAAAAGAAGACATACTAATTAATCCCAAATTCTGTATGAAGTGATGCATAGGGTTTTTGGACTTCCCAAGTTCCTAATTATTTGCTTTATTGTTTCAATGTAAGTGATCACCATATCTAAAATTTTCATCATAGCTAATTCTGTTTTCCTTAATAATCTTCCTCATGTTTCTTTCTTTTCAAGGTGTTTTGCATTTGCACTATCCACTGTGTATTTGGGGTTGTTATATGGCTTATATGTTCCAGATTGGCAATTTAGGGCGTCACAGTCAACCTCTTCTGCATCATCAAATGATGGTCACATAGTTTATGTGGTGAGGACTTATGCTTCTCCTTTTTTATTTTTTAATGTCATTTATTTGATCCAAGTTCGGAGTGGAGGAAGTGGATTCATGTAGCAAACCTCATTTAGTTGGGAAAAGGCTTGGTTGAGTTGAGTTGAGTTGAGTTGAGTTTATATGATCCAAGCTCATAACTTTCATAGCTCCCTGTGTGTGTGTGTTTATGATTTAATTGGCCCACTTCATTCACATTGTTTAACACTGATAGCTTTCTTTGTCTTTCACTTCTACCTGTCTTTGAGCTAAATTGTAGTGGAATTAAAATGATCACCATTCTCAGGAATAATTATGCAAATAAATGAAAGCACTCTTTTGCAGTAGTTTATTTTCATTATTCAGACCTGGAAGTCTCTATTAACAGTATTATCTACCGTTTGATAAAGAGGCTGATCATGTAAATGATTTATGACATCATATAAAATTCGATGTGCATGGTCATAGGTGAAGTGCGATGTAAGAGGTGATCTTGGACCAGCCTGTAATTCTGCTGGAATGATTGATCGTTGCATTCTTGGTATTAATCATCTGTATAAGAAGCCTGTTTACAGGAATTTGAAGGTATATCTAATCAAATATGACAGTTATTCTGTGCTATTGATAGATATATAACATATCTGCACCACAGGAGTGCACTGTTTCTAATGATGGGCAAGTTTTGGAGGATCTACCTTCGTGGTGCCATGCTCCTTTTGACCCAGAAGGCATTTTACCTCCACAATTGAACATGTTGGTCATTATTTCACTGCTATTAGCAATACCAAGTGTTGAAGCTCATTTTGGCCCACCCTACATGTCGCAAGATATTGTCCATCCTACTGGCCCCAAGTTTGGCCAACCCCAAAGTTGGGCCATCCGGCCTATTGGCACCCACGTAGAGCTTTCCATAAAGACAAGTCTCAGGGGGTTTTGTTTTTCTCTTTAGAAAAATGCCTCTTGCTAGTGTTAGGGGTGAGACTTCTTATGTGCCTTAGCTTGGAAGAACACATAGTCGATGTGGGACTAATCTCTGGAGTTGAACCAACCAACAATAGGCCCCCAGTCTCAACACCTCACACGGATGTGTCGATCCCCATAGACGGCGCCAACTGTTGAAGCCAATTTTGGCCTGTCCTACACATCGCAAGATATTGTCCCTCCTACAGCCCTCCAAGTGTTTTTCTTAAGGAGAAAAACAAAACCCCCCGAGACTGACTTGCCACCTTGAACTCTGCACTGAAGATCTGAAGTCTAGTTTTTCAGATGAAATTCTGAGTTTGAATGTTTCACCACAATAAAACCATAGAAGAACTAGCTGTTAAATTAGTTTGGACTCCCAGATCTTTATATGCAACATCAATATTAGCTAAAATGGCCTTAGTGGTGAATGAAATAAGATTAAAACCTTTCATAACTAACTTTTGTGTTGACTAGCATGCATGCTGTGTAACAATAATATACAACATGCAACTGTCCAAAAAATTGAAATGTGTCTGGCATGATTCAAACAAGATAACTGAGAGGAATATTGTAAGTCAATTTTGGACACAATTCACATTTACGACTATAAGATGTTTAGAATGATTAAACATTGTGTGCCATGATGCAATGTTTCCTTGAAAAGTAATGTGCACTCCATGTTTTTGGAATTAACAGTCTGTATAGACATTGACATTAATAGTCTTTGTTCATTTCTTGGATTGATACAAGGACAACAAACATCTCTCTATGACATATACTGTTGATTTTTAGTTTATTCAGTACTGCTCAAGAAAAAGGGAACAAAGATCTGTGTTTGAGGTTTTTGGTAATTTTGGGACTTCAATGGACTTCTGTTAATGAAGACCCACATATTTACTTTCCACTATTTTCTTTCATTATGTTAATGGTGCTTTATCTGGCCTGTTGATAAAAAAAATTGATTGTACTTAAAGTGCTCTAATGTCATTCAGGGCCATAAAGGTCGGCTTTTTCATTGGTTAGTGTTCTCACTGTCAGTTTTTGGCCTTGACCTGATCCTTAACTACCTAGGTATGCACTTAAAAATGAGAAAACAATCAATTCAGATTTTGATTTGATTTTAACATACCATAAACTTATATTGAGTTTAATGTCGTACAAACTGATCGTGTATTAATTTCATGTTACTTATATCAGGGATCCCCTTGAACAAATCTCTGCACACAATAAGTTACACGCTGCTTACATCTGCTACCGCAGGCATCACCTTCTGTGTTTTATATATTGTGGTGAGTGCAAATCACAACTTCCATTGTTTAAAGGTTATACAAAACTTTCTGTGAAAGATTGAAATTAACATTATCTCAGCACTGATGACTTGAAATGCTCGCAGATTAGTTTTGCTCAGTATAACTGATGAGTTAAAGGATAGGTTCCCCATTTATCCACTGAATTGCTTGAGGGATTGGTCCTTAACTGCGCAAATCTTAGGTTCACCTGCCATATTTTGCCCCCTGAACTCATGGCTTACAGTTATTGTAAATAGTTTGTTGCAGAGAAAACCGCGCATGAGGTTTTAAGTTGTTTCTGAACTTAATCTTTGAATGTCACTTTTTTCTTGCTTGGAGTCACTTTTTACATCAAAATACTTTGAATAAATAATCCCTTGCATCTAGCCCAACCCTTATTGTCTAACCAAATATTATTGGCCATATTGTGGAGGAGAAAATATTTTCTCATGTCTAACCAAAGATTCATGAGAAATAGGATTTTCTCGAGAAAATCCTATTTTCTCAAGGAAATATTTTTCAATAACCAAACACACTTCATAATATTTCCATATCTCACATTAATTTGAATCTTACCATAAACATTGTTGTATTTATAAGTTACCCTTTTAGACTTTATGGATAATATTGTTTGCTTTAAGTCCCTAGGTCATCTCCCTTAGTCCTTTGTAGTTTTCTCTTAAGGAAAGAAAGCACTTACAGATCCTAAAAGAATGAGTTACAATTGTCCAAAAATTAGTCATAAATTTTTTATTAAAAAAATTTAAAAATACATTTAATATGAAAATTTTAGGTTTAAGCCTCACTTTTCCATCTAAAAGGCCTTCCCTTGTAAAATTATATTTAAGTTTCATGGTTATTAGCCTAACAGTTAAAAAGCTTTTGACAAAATGATTCCTATTTAAACTTTTAGTTGAAATGTTGGTAAAAGATGGTGAGAACTAGCGAAAACATAATTTATTTGCTAACTTTTCTAGTTGTTTGTTCTTTTGATAGCTAAACACCTGAAAGCTGGTAAGCTTGACATGTGATATGTGCTCATTCAATTTTATATGCTTATGGCTTTTGGAATGAAAAGGCTTTGTTTAGTTGGTTGAGTTACAACAATTGGGATAATTGATCAACTAAGACAAATCACTAGAGTTCTCAACACATATATAGTGGTATTACATATCTTTCTTATTTAGGTTTTCTTCATTTATGCCCCATGCCACCTTGAAGCTTATAGCAAATTCCTCTGCAACTGATGTTTGATTATTTTATCAGTCCACACATCTAACAGATATTGCACTGTTCATTAGATTCTTTTTTGTGCTTTTCTATTTTTTGTTCTAGGTGGATGTGTGTGGTTACAGGCGCTTGACATGTGTGTTGGAGTGGATGGGAATACATTCTCTGGGTATCTTCATTCTTGTGTCTTCTAACTTGGCTGTCATTGCCACCCAAGGATTCTATAGGATTTCTCCTGAAAATAACATTGTAAGCCTTTTTATATTCATAATTATTTATTTCTGTATTTCCGTTAACATAATGTGTTCCATAAGTTTCAATAATTGTTTTCTCTGTTCTTTTCACCTGTAAGTTGATAAATTAAATAATTAGAGAATATGAAATCCAAGAGAAGTGTAAGAAAATTCTATGAGAGGGATGCAGGCTATAAGGTATGAGGACTGATGAAATTCACATGAATAAATTAAGTATTTTGAAGTTTCCAAACAAAAACACCTCAAGAATCTTCAGAATGTTTGGCCTTAGTAAAGATTGGGGTTTTACTCACATCATTTCTACTTCCATTGTCAGCTGTCCTGACATTCATAATACGAATAATTTAGTTCAAGGCATCTCTGCATTGAATTTCCTTTGAGACAAAATGGGAAAGTTTCCCCTGAAACTTCCATGTGTCAAGTTCGAAATGGTAGTTTTGCATAAGTGACATCTGAGTTTGAATATTCCAAAGGTTCATATATATTTAGAAAACTACTAATCTTCCTATAATGTTTGGAATGTAAAACTCTTCATGCATACATTCTAAAAAACACGAGTAACAGATAAGGATGTTGGCGTGAGTTGTATATTAAAGGAAAATTGGAGCAATTATAGGAAGTGGGATGGAAAGATTCTTTTCTTCACACGTTAGCTTAATTATAGGAGCAAAATCTGTATAGCTTAGAATAGAAAATATATCCTCATATATACTTGTAGCCAACGATTGTACAGAAAAGTATCATTGAAATATACACAGAGAACTTTTTGACATGGTATCAGAGACTAATCCTGGTACCAACAAACCCTAACCCTTGCTTCCCTTACCTCACCTACCATGTCGTTGGACTCCGATGCAGAGCACCAAACTAGTGCATCTCAGTCCAATTCCATTTTTTCCACTTTCACAGAAAAAATGACTGAAGCTCTTACCAAAGTTCAAACACCGAACCTTCCACTGCTCCGATTGGCATCAAGTTGGATGGAACCAACTATGCCCTCTGGTCCCAAGTTGTTGAGATGTATATATCTGGCAAAGACAAGTTGGGATAT
Source organism: Paratinospora sagittata (assembly GCA_035771175.1). Classification (NCBI taxonomy): domain Eukaryota; kingdom Viridiplantae; phylum Streptophyta; class Magnoliopsida; order Ranunculales; family Menispermaceae; genus Paratinospora; species Paratinospora sagittata. The sequence goes on from CM069590.1 coordinate 62,549,567, forward strand.
ATCAATGGCGATATACCACGACCACCTTCGACGGATCCATTCTTTCGAAAATGGCACACAGACAACGCCATTGTCAAAGGTTGGTTGATTAACTCCATGGACTCCTTAATAGGGAATTTCATTCGGTTTCCTACAGCTAAGTTGGTGTGGGATTCCATTGCTACCACTAACTTCGATGGAAGTAACACGTCTCAGGTCTATGATCTTCGACGTCGTGTGACACGGCTTAAACAAGCCGGAGGCTCCCTTGAGAAATACTACAATGACCTTCAAGGGTTTGGTGTGAGATCGACTTCCGACGCCCTAATCCAATGGAGTGTGCAATTGATATTCACAAGTATAATATTATCCTTTAAGAAGACTGGGTGTATGTTTTCTTGGATGGCCTGGATGACCGACTAGACAAGATTCGGGGCGACGCGCTGCAACTTCGCCCGTCCCCTACCGTGGAGCAAGCCTATGCCCACGTTCGTCGCGAAGCAATTCGTCAGGCTGTTGTGATCATCGGAAGTACAAATGCTATTCCTGGAGCTGTTCTCACCACCAAAGGACTCAGACTTGGTTCCTCTGACCAACCTCCTACCGTGCACAATGGGAAACATATATCTCGTACATCTTTAGAGGGCTTGAAGTGCTCCCATTGTGGCAATCAGAAACATACTCGTGAAAACTGTTTTAAATTGCACGGGTATCCTGATTGGTGGAATGATCTCCAGGCTAAGAAACGTCGTGACACGGGCAATAAAGACGAGGGTCCTGGTAAAGCAGTTGTGGCTACTGCCGAACCTCAACTCTCCTTCACACCACAGATGGCATTGGTTTTGGACTCAAGTAACTGTGGTTGTGCTTGTTATACTTCGACTAATGATGATACTCGTGGTGCATGGCTACTAGACTCCGACGCCATATGACGTGTACCGCTACGGATTTTACACAGACCTCCCTACCGAGGCGTACCAATATAGCCAATGCTAATGGCGTTATCTCCCCGGTCACTGGCACGGGCACTGTGACATTATCCCTCACTTTACAGCTGCATAATACTTTATGTCACACCCCATACCGGCGGTGTGATGGGCACCTCATACCGAGCGTGCCTATCACACCGCCGGTATGGGGTGTGACACATAAGGCCTTTTTGTCACGCTTGGGTTGCACACAGTGCCCCCTACCCAGGGTGATGGGTACCTCCTACTCGAGCGTACCCCAGCCATTATATACCATATAATATTGTCACATCCCAGTACACATCACACCGCAACGTCTAGTACCCCCGGGATCATTTGTCCACACTATTCACTCATGAATAGTGCAGGGCCTCCCCCAGATTCGAACTCACAACCTCATAAGGTTTGATTTCGCAATCTGAGTAGCCACTGAGCCATGCGGTGTATTGTGTACTGGGATGTGACAATATTATGTGGTATATAATGGTTGGGGTACGCTCGAGTAGGAGGTACCCATCACCCTGGGTAGGGGGCACTGTGTGCAACCCAGGCGTGACACTTTACTTGTTCCATCCTTATCTCATAAGCTTCTCTCCGTGAGCCAAGTGACATCTTATCTTAATTGTGTTGTGCTAATGTACCCTACTTTTTGTCTTCTCCAAGACATTCTAACCAAGGAGATCATTGGGCGTGGTACTAAGAGGGGGGGACTCTATTATATGGAAGACTTTAGTGTGGGCCGAGCACATCATATGCAACATTCTCTTGATGTCAAAGAAAGGAGATCTGGCTTTGGCATCGTCGATTAGGACATCCATCCTTCACCTATATGAAACATTTGTTTCGGAATTTGTTTTCTTAGTTGAAACATTTTGATTTGCAATGTGAAACTTGCATATTGGCAAAAAGTCGTAGGGTTTCTTTTCCATTAAGTTCGAATAAAAAAGGATACTCCATTTGCATAGACCCACTTTGATGTGTGGGGTCCTTCCCCAATTACTACTGTATCCGGGTTCAAATGGTTTGTGTTGTTTTTTGATGATTGTACCCGTATGACTTGGCTTTATTTGCTCAAACATAAAGATGAAGTACTTAAATCATTTCATGTTATGGTGAAAACACAATTTTTCGCGAAGGTTCAGGTACTTCAATCAGATAATGGTGGTGAATATGTAAATCCCCAATTTCGTGAGTATTTTCAACAACATGGCATTCTTCATGAGACCTCATGCCCTCAAACCCCTCAGCAAAACGGAATTGCTGAGCGGAAAAACAGACATGTTCTTGAAACTGCTCGAGCTCTCTTAGTTGGCGCCCATGCTCCTAATCATTTTTGGGCCGACGCCGTTACCACTGCAGTTCATCTACTCAACTGAATGCCCTCTAAGGTGTTGGACTTCCAAACTCCATTACAAGCCCTCTCGGCATACACTCCTGTGCCTGCAGTATTGATGCTTCCACCTCGTGTGTTTGGGTGTGTAGCGTATGTCCATCTCCATAAGAACCAGCAGACTAAGCTAGATCCCTGTGCTCGTAGGTGCTTATTTCTGGGATATGCTTTTCATCAAAAAGGCTATAGATGTTACGACCCCACTTCTATTCGCACCTATATTACTATGGATGTCACCTTCATGGAAACCGAAACTTTTTTTCCACCCACTTCTCCTCTTCAGGGGGAGACTAGACAGGAAGAGCTGAATTGGATGGAATTAAATTGGTCGGACTTATCTGAAACACATGTGGAACCGAGGCAAGCAGAACATGTCTCTTCGGCTATTGAACACCATGAAGATGCTCATGATCACAAAGCGGCAGTTTCTTCCCCCTCTGTAGTACCTGATGACCCAACTCCTGAGAATGATCCTGAGATAAGCTCCTTTAACACAAAAATCATGACATCTCCTGTTGGTTATGTGTTACCTTATAGGCACAATTGTGGCAAGCCTCCAAGCCGCTACTCACCAGACATTGAGGAAAGAAGATCAAGATACCCTATTGCCAATTATGTGTCCACAAAGGAGCTGACTGAACCTCTAAAGACATTTGTGCATAGCATTTCGGTGTGTCATGTCCCAACAAGGGTGTAGGAAGGAAGCCTTGGAAGACCCGAAGTGGAGTTAGGCAATCAAAGATGAAATGGAAGCACTAATGAAGAATAAGACATGGAACCTAGTGCCATTACCGAAAGGAAAAAAAACAGTGGGGTGCAAGTGGGTGTTTTCCATTAAACACAAAGCTGACGGATCTATAGAAAGATACAAGGCAAGACTCGTGGCAAAAGGGTATACTCGAACATATGGTATAGACTATCAAGAAACTTTCTCACCGGTAACTAAATTAAATATTGTTAGAGTGTTGTTATTTCTTGCAGCGAACTTAGATTGGATGCCTTTCTTCATGGCGAACTTGAAGAAGAAGTTTATATGGACATTCCTCCAGGCTACTCAGTGACCACGGGATCTAATGAGGTGTGCAAGTTGCAACAAGCCTTGTATAGATTAAAACAATTGCCACGGGCGTGGTTCGGGCGATTTAGCTTGGCAATGAAGAAGTATGGTTTCCAACAAAGCAACGCAGACCATACTTTATTTCTCAAAAAACAGCAAGGCAAAGTAACTACTCTAATTGTCTATGTCGATGATATGATCATTACAGGAGATGATATCGAAAAAATATCACGGCTCCAAGGGCAGTTGGCTAGTGAGTTCGAAATGAAGAATCTAGGTGGACTCAAGTATTTTCTTGGGATAGAGGTTGCCAGATCAACCCAAGGCATCTTTTTATCCCAAAGAAAATATGTCCTAGATTTATTATCTGAAGTTGGACTGTTGGAGTGCAAACCAGTGGATACCCCATTGTCCAAAATCACAAGCTTGGGGTATATTCGAACCAGAAACCAACTGACAAGGGAAGATACCAACGGTTAGTTGGCAAATTGATTTATCTCTCTCATACTCGTCCAGATATTGCGTATGTTGTGAGTGTAGTGAGTCAATCTATGCATTGTCCAAGTGAGGAACACATGGAGGCTGTAATTCGAATACTAAAGTACTTGAAGTCTTCTCCAGGAAAAGGGCTTGTGTTTTCTAAGAATGATCATGTGGGAATTGATGGCTATACAGATGCAGATTGGGTCGGGAACATCTCTGATAGGAAGTTGACATTAGGGTATTTCACATTTGTAAGTGGAAACCTTGTGACACGGAGAAGTAAGAAACAAAAGGTGGTGGCACTCTCTAGTGCAGAGGCGGAACTTCGTGGGATGGCCAAGGGTTTGTGTGAGCTTCTTTGGCTGAAAAGATTACTAGTCGAGATTGGTTTTGCTCCCAAGTTCGAAATGAACCTCTTCTGTGACAATAAAGTTGCCATAGACATTTCACACAATCCAGTTCTGCATGATCGGACTAAGCATGTAGAAGTAGATCGGCACTTCATCAAATATAACCTAGAGACTTAATATAATTCGGTTCCCATTTGTCAAGTCTGAGGACCAGCTCGCAGATATACTTACCAAAGTCGTGTCAAGCAAAGATTTCCACAACTCACTAATCAAGTTGTGCATGAAGGATCCGTATGCATCAACTTGAGGGGGAGTGTTGGCGTGAGTTGTATATTATACGAAAATTGGAGCAATTATAGGAAATGGGATGGAAAGAAATTATTTCCTTCACACGTTAGCTTAATTATATGAGCAAAATCTGTATAGCTTAGAATAGAAAGTGTATTCTCATATATACTTGTAGCCAACGATTGTACAGAAAAGTATCATTGAAATATACACTGAACTTTTTGACAAAGGATTCACTTGCCCTGCAGTGCTTTCATCGTGTAAAGAGAAGTTATGAAAATTAATATTAGCTAGTCACCGTCTGTCATTGTTAGAGATACAGATACTAATAGTGTTGTGAAGCTGATTTATTTATTCGATGTAGATTTCTAAAAAGAGGATCTCTTATTCTGTGTTTCTCTTTCCAGGAAATATTGTGAATACTGCACTTTTATACTGATGGCATTTTAATGTCTAGATATCACTAACCAGGTGTTATAGTGTTGTTAACATGCAACACAGATACTTGTATGGACCCAGTAAGAATGTCCAAAAGGGTTGGTGGAATACAAAAAGATAGAACTAATTTAGTGCTCTTGAATGTTTAAAAATTCTGACATTCGAATGCCCTTGGAATCTTAAGGGGTCGGTCAATATTATGGATATAACAGTGAGCAACTTCTGGTATAGAAGCTTTTTTTTTGGAGAAAGCTTTTCTAATCATTACTTCTTAAAAAAGGAATCTAGAAAGCTTCATAGTTTTTACCGTCCTTTTTCCCCTTATCATTAACTGTATTTGTAATTCATGTCTTAAAGTGCCATTTTATGAAATTTTCTCTTGCCTCATTATTTCGTCTTAATCATATTTGTCATTCTATTATTGTTCAAGGCTGACATTCCAAAAAAAGAATCTCACTGTATTTACTTGATCAACAGGTACATTGGATCACATCAATTGTACATAAATGACTTGTATATGTATGTTGGATACGCCAAAAGGTAACATTCACGTCTTCTAAGTTTCTGCTTGGCTATTGATTTGGGGGAGGGGGGTTGTTTGAACTGCAGTTTAATCCTTCGCAATTATCTTGCAATTTCTGTAAATGTCGTTTCGTATGTGTATTTTTGAATGATTGTTGGGACATGCAGTAAAAGCTAAATTCATTTCTACTCTGATTTTAGTCAACTAATTAGCCATAACTTATTAAAAGTACTGAAAAAATGGCTTGTCTTTCATGAAGCTCCTGGTCAGAACCCCTTCTAGCACATGAACAGGTGTTAAAACCTCAAGCCATCTGCCTTATAAATTTCTTAGAAAACTTTCGAATCATAAGGCTAAAAATACAACTCAAAAAAATAAAAATTCAGAAAATAATATTTTATCATTTTTTAAAAATAATATTGTTTTCGTAAATTTTAAAAAATTATTTACGGGCTTTAACTAACTAAATGCATTTTTTTTTATGTTTTTAAAATTTTGAATACAGAAATCTATAAAACAAATGCAGCCTTAATAATTCTGCGCGTAACAGGTCTTTGAATACGGATGCGCTGCAGGGAACGGCTGCCTCTGTAGCTTTCAACCTATCATATTGACTGGAAAGATATACACAATCCGGATTATGATATTTCTTATATTGGGCAGCGATTTGAGTTCACAAGTTCAAACATAGATTTTTTATATCATAATTTTTCTGCGTCAATTAATAAAAAACTCTCACAAAGAAAATTCATTGAGCAAGTGGAGTAGGTCAATTAATTATACAATATACACATACATAGTTTACCGTCCTTTAGAATTTCTTCATTTTGATGGTAGTAGTATCAACCTGTGATATGCCTTTTTCGGATTGAAAGAACCGCACACTGGCTACCATCTCCACGCGAATACGAAGCTCGTGTTACCTACAATACTGAACAGCGCATGGAAAAATAATTTCAGGTACGGGTCTGCGACGACTGCGTTTTCACTCTATTTCAATATAGGCAAGTAAAAATAATCTATGAACCTTTTAAAAAAAATAAGGTAGATTTCCCTCTATTCCAATATAGTATATATTAGAGTTTAATAGCCGAATGCTAGTATTTACCATTTCACTTGCATATACCACCATTAAAACATTACATCGTACTTGACTAATTATAGCTCCGACAGATTTGAGGTTGAACTTGGCACATGTCTTCCTATGAAACAAATAAACGTATAGCTTGTAGCTCGAGATTTAACCATTAAGAAGAATACACCGAGACCTGTCTTTCATAATTTCATACGGCTAAGATGTGGGTCCGATTGAGGGGAAGAAAAAACCGAAGTATACGAACCATGTCAACGAAAGGCCAAACAGAAGGGACAGGAAGTTCTGTGCCGCTGCTGTAATTATGAAGAAGAGAACTCAAAAAGACGGGGGGGGGGGGGGGGGGGGGGGGGGGTGGTTTTGCTGGTAGGGAGAGTTGGAGAGAGATAAGGTGATCCAACAACATGTTCCATCATCAAACTGTTGATTCTTTTACAGGCAAGCAAGCAAATGGTATTTCCCATCACTTCTCTCTTTCTGCATCAGCCGCATGAGAGAAGGAGAAAGCAAGAAGAAGAACCCATATGGGCAAAATACAATGAACTTCTATCTATCTACAAAGCAAAAAGAGGCCCACCGACTATCCTGCTTCTTGGCTTACTCTTTAACCACCACACACCCCATATGCCCTTTTGAGAGAAAAATGTTCTCTTAAAACAACAAAACCTCTAATCATCTCTTCACTCTCTCTCTCTCTCAAGAGGGAGGGGGGACAGACTACAAGCAAAGTGGTCCTCTTTAGAAATAGATAGAAAGGGTCGACTTAAGAAGGCACAAGGGGAAGAACTGGCAAAGACTTTCCTCAAAATGGAGCCGTTGACGTCCTTTGAAGCGTGTGCTTTTTGGGAAGTTGAGCAGCTGCTGCCAAGTATAACTGCCGACACCACATTAAAAAAAAAAAAATACAAACCAATCAGCTTCATCATCACTTAAACTTCAATCCTAAACTAAGTAAACTAAGCTGTTAGATTTCTCCTACTGACTTCAATGTTTTTTCCTAATTTTACCTGTTGCTGTTGTTTCCTCAGCCTAGCATTCTCTTCCATCAAATGCGCTACCTCAAGTTCCAACTCGTTAGTATAAGCCTGTACAAGTTCAAAAACAAATAAAACTAAGTAAATAAGGAACACCCATTAAAGAAAAAGGTGGGAATCAAGGAAGGAAGGAAGTTGAACTGATACATTCCTGCTTTCTAGCTCTAGAACGGGCAGCAGACTCTCGGTTCTTGATCATCCGCTTGTGTCGTCTATCCCCGGAATTTTCTTTAGTTTCAGGAACCCTTTTCCTGCAAAAGGAAGACAAAGCAGTAGAAGAACCAAAAGCATCGAAAGGAGAGTTCAAAGTTGCAACCAAAGAGGATGCAATATCGTTGTGTTGGTTTTCTAACTGCCCGTGCGATCGGAAAGGGTCGGTGTTGTCCATGTAATGAAACTCCGGCCCTGAATTTAAACGAAGGGCAGTGGCTGGAGGTGGCGCAGGAGAGCCAAAGCCGGCGAAGTCACTGCCGGTGGTGGAAGAAGACCCAGCTGTGGTTGGTGGGTCTTTGTTAAATGGTCGAGCAAGGAATTCTTGGAGGTTGATACCACCCAAAGTGGTGCGGCCATGTGGGTGTGTGTTGTTGTTGGAGAGTAGCTCGCCACCACCAAGTTCGATGACTTCTCTTGGTGGGTGATCTTGGAGAGAAGTAAGACTAATGTCTTTCCACACTTCTTCCATGGTTCTTCTTGGAGTTGGGAGAACAGCAGAAGTTGGGGTTGAGAAAGGTGGGTAAGAAGAGGAGTTGGAGTTGGAAGAAGAGGAGACTCCACTGCTGTTATTGCCGCCGGTGGTGGTGGTGGTAGTGTTGCCGTCGCCGCCTGATGATGACCGCATAGTCTGATGTGGCAGAGCCGGAAGAGCGGCCAGTGGGGACTTGAATGGGAAATGGAAGAGGAATGGCGGTAAGGGAGCGGTGCTTTTATAGCAAGGTTAACATGTTAACAACAGTGTTGTACGTGAGTTTGATGGGGACATTTTAGCTTAGGGAGGATTTGGGAAAGAGTAGTAGTAGCAGTAGTGATAGTGTTCTTTTCTAATTGAATGTTTATTTACCTTAGAAGGGTATTATATTGACCTTATAATATTTCTCTCTATAGATGTATTATAGATAGAGGTTGGTTTTGTTGGAGAGTTAGGAGGGCAGAAATGGATGATGGGGACATTGGTGGGGGTTGGGGGGTGAGGGGCTGTTTGGCCAAATGGGTTATTTTTTATTGTCCTTGTTTGCCCAATTTTATTATGTTGTATGTTTCTTCATATGTACAACGTTGTAACTCTTATACCACGCTGCATTATTTTAGCACTGATCACCTCCTCTCACTTTCCCTGCTCTTTTGGAAATTTCTCTGCATTACGTGTCACACTCATTTAAATTTCTCTAAAGTTATGGTAAGTTAAAATTTACTTTCTCTCTTTTATTTTTTATTTTTTATTTTTATAACATCACTTCACAATCACAAGAAACGTTTGTTATATATTTAGTTAAAAAAACGCACATGTAGTGTGATATATATAGTTGATTTAAAAAAAAAAAACACAATGTCATATATATAGTTGTAATGTTCCCTTCCTTTTTCTTTTAATTGCTCTTTTTTCTAAAAGCAGTAGGTGTGAGGGAGAGAGACCCACATAATGCAAAAAAAAAAAAAAACTTTGCTTTCCCTCTTCTTTTAAGTCTTAAAAAAAATCATTCTTTAGAAAGGAAAAATGCCAAAGAAAATCAAATGATCTCCTTGTCGTGTGTTAATAATAATAAAGTGGTCAGAGAGAAAAGGAAGAGAGTGACATGAAATGGCATTGGGCCATCTGTCGCTCATTGAAACCGCCGCCGAAGAGAAGACATTAGACTTGACTGATAAATATATATATACATATAAATAATGGAGTGAGATGATGAGTGTAAATGGGTAACAGGGTAAGTGAGGATGTGTAAGAAGAAGAAGACGGTACTATAAGCTGCGGTGCAGTTCTTAGCAGCACTGTCTGCCGCCACTACTATACTATGGCACACGCGAATTTGTACCCTCCCAAATGGATTCCTCCACCATCACCAGCGTCTCTCTTCCTTTTCTTTATTATTTTTTGAAAAAATGTTAATGGATTTGTGACTTTGGGCACGTATAAATGAACAAAAAACATTACAATCTTCTTCTACACATCGGACACTGCTGCTTCCTCTCTTCCATTCTTTACTTTAGCCTTCCTTTTTTTTCTACACCCGCTTAAGCTTGATAATGTTTTTATTTAAGAATTTTTTTTGTATAATAAATAATTTTAAAATTTACTTTACTTAGACCGGTTAACGGTTGTTGATCTTATCGTCTTTTGAAAATGTACTTTTAAACAAAAAAAAAAGTAGTCACCTTCTCTTTAAAAACGTCTTTCGACATGGCGTTTTTAAGCTAATAATTAAAAATATATATATTTTTATTATTAGTCCAAATAAAGCTTGTATATATACCAATTATAAATGTATAAATTCTGTTAGAATCATATATAAGGAGGTTAAGAAAATACTTCTTTTTTTTTAACTATTGGCTTAGAAAATAAGGAGGTTAAAAAAATTCTTTTTGAGAAAATATTAATAATTAAATGTACAATTTTTTTATTTTCTTAAATAATAAAACAGGACTTAAGTGATTCAACGTATATTCAAAGACATTAGAATCGCTTGTTAATGTTGCAATACACACCTTAATTTATATAGCATTATTCTATATTGATATGTTTTGACTTATCAAATTATTAACGAAGTTTTTTACTTTAAAAAAATAATAAAAAATAAAAAATCATGTTAATTTGATAAAGAAATAGTACCAATGACCCCAACAAGTTACCTTGGTTGATGAATGATGCATATATATGGAGTCGCGGAAGAAACAATAACACCGGGTACATGAGATCACGTTTCATGATGACACCTGTCACGGAAGAGGATCTAAGATGTGTTTTGTGTCAGAGATCGCGGAATCTTGTCTATCGTGCCAACTGTCAGCACTGCTTCCACTGGCTTCACTTCACTACCTTTCTTATTTTGATTTTAGTGTGTGAATTTCTTCTACAAATATGAACCGGTGGATTGATTTCTTTTCGATGCTATAACCCATGGGTTAGAATCAAAATCCAAAAATTTTCATTAATAATTAATAATAGCTTGAATTGCAGACAATCGAATATTTGGTTTGATATTGATGTGGAAGTAGTACGTAGGAGCAGTAGAAGTAGAAGTACCTCCTCGCAAGACTGGCAATACCACAAATTAAAGCAGCAGCACTCACCACGGCCCCTTTCTTCATTGTTGTGGAACCACTGTATCCGCGTCACAATGTATCCCACTTCCACATGCCGACCTCTCTTGTTGGATACTCACCCATACCACTAACCCCTTCAGGATACAAGTATATAAATGAAAAAGATTAATGCTACCGTTGACATAGATACAAACATGATCTCTCTAATCCCTTTCTCCGCTAGTTAATTAATAATCAATGCACTGGTTGTGACTCTTTGGATTTTCTAAGTCCCATGTAACTTTTGGGCGTGTTGGGTAAAGCTTGTCTAAACGCATTACTTACTTCCTATGGCAAAATTATTGCCGTACAATTGTTCTTACCATAGAACCAAATTGGGTCATTGTCACAGTGCTCCTCGTCTTTTTGTCTCTATGCATGTTTAAAAATTTCAATGATACATTAATAAAAATATTTTTACCAATATCAATTATTAATATTTAATATCATTTTAGCATTTTCTTAATAAAAAATGTAATGTGCAACTATATTATTGTATTCATTAGATATAATGAGTACATATCTTAATGTATGCAGTATATATATATATGATCCAACCACCCCAACCCCTTCTTTCAAGATCTCTTTATTTATCAAACTTACGCAAACAATCCTCTATTAATTTTAAATCTTAATGCTTTTGTTGGTGCAACAACCCCCATGATTGATTCGTCAATGTGATAATACTCTGTGAACAGTGTGTTTTGTGTTTTGTAGTGAAGACTAAGAGAGGGAGATATGAAGTGGTTGAGGGTGATATTAACCCCATCATGTCTTGGAGGATTGAAGCAAGCAAAGCTCTTTATTAATTAATTATATATAGTGTCGCACTTCTTATATGAATAGCTAGGATTAGGGATGTCAGTAGCTAGGTAACCACCAAAGTGAGATGCGTTGTTTTCTTTTCATTTGTGGATAAGTCAGTCATTTGTCCTTTATTGCTCTAATGCCATTTTGACATTTTCTATTTAATTAATTATTCTTTTGTTTTTTTAAATATATACCAATCATTACAAGAAGATTAAGTTCATCAATGCACTGTTGGCGACTCTTTTTGAATTTTCCATACATAGGTAACAATAGTATTCACAAATCTTAACCCTAAAATGATTAGGAGGTGTTCTTGTACTACAGTATAAACTGTAATACTACATCATACTTTTCAAGTTTTGCTTGATGAAAATTTAGAAGTGATGAAATGATATAGTTTGCACAGCAATTTTTACCCCATGAATGTGATATTACTCAATTTTTTTATTTTTTAAAAAAGATATAAATATAAAATACTTGTCTTTCGTGGGGTATCAGGCTGAGTTTCTGAACCCACTAATCCCCACATTAATATAGTAGAATTATAATGACCACCTAACGATACGAACCAACCTATGTTGAGTTTATAAAATTTGTTCAAATTATATCCTACACCGCCGTAATTTTTACGAACCTTATGCAGGCGTCCGCCGTAACACGTGATTTAAAAAAACTATTGTTCTTCAGCTACTCAAACTCACAATCCGTACAATGTCTGTGGAGCTGGCGATCAACTGCATTAACACCTCAACTCAAATTTAATTATCAACTTTGCATAAGTTACAACTCTAAAAATAATAGAATTGTTGTTATATTGTTTTTGTTGGACCATATATGCAAACACCATAAGCTTACACAATCATAAGGGCATGCTTATTCCGGTAGCAACAATTTTTAAAAGTACTTCAACTTAAGTTATAAATAAGTGATATTATTTTATTTTGTATTTTCAAACTAATTTATGTGTACCATAGACTTGTTCATCTTTTCCCACTAGTCAAAGGCAAATCATTTGAAATGAGTTAAAATGATTCACAAAAGATTATTCAATTTCTTTTAGACTTAGACTCTATGTAAGTAACCTATGAGTGCATATGTGGTGGGTACTTCAGCTCCCACCTAAAGGTAGGAGGATCGACTTTCTTAAAGAAAGTAAAATATAACATAGTTGTAGGCCGTAGGCCTTAGTTGTGAACTTTAATCTTTTTTGTCCGAGTTTTTCCTAATTTTATATGATAAATAGTGGACTTTCGATTGTTATGCCTTCGGACTAATTATATTTTTATTTGAAAAAAAAAGACTATGTAAGTAACTAAAAGTCTAAATCACTTGCCAACCAAACTGAATTTCAAAGGCTCATCTATAAACGGTTTTACAAATGGTCAAGAGCATCCATTACCATAGCCTCATTGAGGCATTAATGTCTACACACAAGAGAACATTTGTGCTTACTATGTCATAAATAGAAAAGCATTTCTATTAACTAAGCCTATTTTTTTCATAGACATTACAATAACACATTTACTGAGTTGTTTTATAATTATCATTTAAAAATCAAATTATAAAAGTAAAGTTTGATGGCATTTAACATATATATGTTTAAGATGTTAAGTTTTTATTTTTATTTTTATCATCTAATCACTATTTTTAAATATAAACAATTAATTAACTACAAACTTCTCTAACCAAATTTACACACTCACTAAATAAAAACTCCATAAAATGTATAAGAATTTTTTTTTTTAAATGTGAAAAGTAATAGCTTATGAAAGTATCTGTATCCATTACAATAGCTCTTATAAAATGCTTATATATGTATGAAAACTGACATGCATGCATCCACTTCCCTCATATCTATTATCAACACTTTTTATTAATTAAAGCTTAATCTTGTGTAAAGTATTATTAATTAGTTATTGTTATTTAGTAGTGGAGTTCGTTATATATATATATATATATATATATTACTGAAATCGTATATACCGTTACATGATTGTGCCCAGATGCCACGTGGCTGTATACAACGCCCAAATCAGCGTGGCCCGGGCAACACAACCACACGCGGCCCCGGAGGCTTCAGCGAGTGCCACGTGCCAAATCACCGATGGAAGTGTCACATCATCTCTGGTGATTCTGTACTACTTGCACCTATGAGCTGCATCATCATTCGTTTATGGTCGTACGCCACGTGTTAGGCACAAACGTAGCACAGCAACTTCTTCCCCGTTCTTACCTTTCCCCTTAAAGTAAACCACTCACAAGTCGGCACCACCACTACTCTTTTACTATTATTTTTATTTTCTTATTATTAAGTACATATGTAAAGATTTATCTTCTTTTTTATCGTATTTTTTTAGTGTAAGTGGTGGGGTAGCGAAAATCCAACAACGTACGGTACTTCAATCTCGCCGACGCACTCATGTACTGCTTCCCACGCTAATCCATTGACTTGACTAGAATAACAGGTGTCCAGATCCCTGAGCAAGCTGCAATTCTTTTGAGTTCCACGTGGCGTAGGTTCGGGTGGTTTGCAGCCTTTTCGTCGCCGGTTGGTAATAGTCTATAAAATGACATTCTACCTGGGAGAGGGTTCCCATACACAAGCCTAATATTACACGAGCCTAATATTAATATATGGAGAATGCTAAATATTATATATATGGAGAATAGAGAGGAAGATAGGGTAACAGAGTGGTAAGTCAGCTTTTTAGGGCATTTATTGAGCTCCTCCTAATATTACAGTCTACTCCACCACGCCCGTTTGACCAATGGAATCCTACCTCCATTTTATATATATACATATAACATAACATAATCTATAAAAAAACAATTTTAAATATTAAGAGACGAATAATAATAATTTATAATATTTTTTTTATAATATGACATAGATATTAGGAAACGGTTCAGGGATCCACCAATACTTGAGGGAGGTTCAAGTAAAGCTTGGGGGACTTATTGGAGCAAGGAATTGTTGAAATTACTAAAACAATCCCACATAGGTAAAGAAGGAGGTGATTAATAGGTATATAAGGATTTAGGTCACTCATCTCAAATAGTTTGTACTTTTGAGTTGAAATCCAAGTCTTTATAGAAACATTGTATATTTGAAAACATGGGTAATTATAACGTATTAATCATCCACGAATCATGTCTTATGATGTGTATATAATCACATCTCAAATCATGTTTCAGATCATATTACTAAGCTTTTCTCGCTAACAAGGCGTTAGCCCAATGATGGTAAGTCAACAAGTGACAAGGTTATTATGGCTGAAGCAGATTACCAAAGACACTACACACGACATGTGCTCGAGCAACCAAATGTTAAATTTCTCAAGTTGCAGACTGGCGACTATCCTTTAGGATGAACGTTACCATCAATGTCTCACCTAAATTAGTATAGGAATTAATGGGTTTGGAAACCAGCCCAATACCTAATGGGTTAAAGCAGGTTATACATTGTTTCTGTTCTAAAATATATATATATATATATTACTAAGCCTTTGTCAAATATAATTATAGAAAAAAGGTCTTTACTTGGTCCGAGTAACATTTAGGACTCTATTTTCACTGAACACCAACTTGAAAGAATACTATTAAATAAATAAATAACTTAAAAAGATCGTTAAGAATAAGTAAAACATTTCGATTTTTATTTTATTATCTTTAACTTTTATTTTGAGTAGAAGTTTACTTGATAGTTTATATAATAAAGCTACTAAAGGTAGTGGATGTTACAGTTTCAAGCACTAGGATTTCCAACAAACCTATTTCACGTCATGTCGTATACTGAAACTAGGAGTATTTAAAATTCTAATTAAATCAATACAGAAAACTACTAAAACAAAATAAATGAAAAAGTGGTTCGCCAGCTCTTAAACAAGCTGTTTTTGTACAGTTAAATAATTTTCTTCAAGCTCACGTAGAGAGAAGGTTCATAGATTTAGAACAGCAACAGTAGATGAAACTTAGGAAGAGAGTTTTGATTGATGGAATTTATGAACTCTCTTGTCACAAAGCTCCCATCTTCTTCCTTAACCATAAAAGGGAAGAACTAACTGAAAAAAGAAATGAGAAGGAACCCAGAAAGAATGCAAAGGTAGGTTTAGATATATATAAATATAAGGTGGAGTTGCCGAAGCTTTGATTGGGTGTTGGAGTCTGATGCTGTTGTCGCATTGGAAAAAGTGTTCTAAGGAGTTTGAAGTAAGATTTGATGCAGTAGGAAACAATTTCAACTGTACCTTCTAGAATAGGCCAAAAATGAGCACAGTACTTTGTTGCTTAAAGTACATTATATGTAGTGTAGCAATTTGGAGTTTAAAGTATAATTATCATTTCCACGTAATCCCTACAACTAAAAATATATTTGAAGCTTTGATTAAATCTTTTATTGTTTTCTTTTTCAAGGAAAAAGAGAGATGAAAAAAAGTTTTGAATAGGCCCACTGTTAAATAATGTGGAGGGATCCTACAGAAAAGAAAGGAAGAGATGAAAAGCTCTTGATGGTTAGAATTATTGTTATAATGGACCACCTGTAAGTGTAAGTAAGCACGCAATGATTTCTTCCATTCTACAGTACTCCATGGAAGCCCCCCCCCCCCCCCCCCACCCACCACTAAGCTTTTTTACTTCAGACAGACTAAAAAGCTGACCCAGAAAAGGAAATTGTGATTTTCAGCTGACCCCTATGAAAGCAAGTCATGATGGTAGCATCAACGCTTGTGGTGAAGAAAGAAGAGTGGGGCATTCAAAGTATTTTTTGTCCAGACGTGAAGACAGGGTTACAAGAAGAGGCTGCAAAAACCATAAGAGATAAGGATTTAGATCCTCTATAGTATAGTAAAGAGGGAAAGAGAGAGAGAGAGAGAGAATTTAAAAAGGAAAAAAAAAATCTGATTAGACAACAAAAGTTAAAAGAAGGGATATTGGGTTGCTCAATATAATGTTGCATTTGGAAAGCCACTGCAACCCATTACACAGACAAGTCTTCCATGAAGTGGGCAAGAAAATCTAAGGCATTGATACACCATTTAACACGTTTAAAGAACACCAATAAAGAGCAGGTTGACCTCATTGTTATGGAGTGCAACCTTTCACATCTTCAGAGCAAAGGTGTCGTATTCAGGAGGTTGAGTATGAAGTACCTAATGAAGAACAACCGTCTCTTGAAAATTAAACCAAATGCAGATGATTAGAAGGTAATTCATATATTTGGAAGGATTGTGGTTTAGTCTAGTCAATCCTTTTTGCAGAATGCTGCCATATCAGAATCCGTCTACATATATCTCCATTTTGTTCATCTTCAAGAATGCTGCATCATGTCTATAAAACTAAGTATGTAATTTCATACTTATATGGTTAAACTACTCTCAGGTACCGATTTAATTCTAGACCAAGTTGTAAAAAAATTCATAAATGAAAGCTGGTTTGAAATTGCATCACAAGGGTGACCATCTTGACCAATAAAAAGAAGAAAAAAAAAATCAATCACTAGGGAGAACATATTTTTTGTCGCTTTAGTGAGTGAGTTACAAAGAAAAAGCTACTTTCTCTGTTCAGATCAAACTTCCTCATACCATGAAAGTGATACCGTAAGCTAGTGTGGTGGGTTCATGGTTTGTAAACCTGTCTGGTCCACTTGCTAGTTATGTACTTATGCGGCAGGCGCCTGTGAGGCATATTTCAACAACACATGCATGCTTTAACGTGTATGGCCCTGAACCATATATCTTGATGAAAATACTAGATACAAACCTGAACTAGTAAGTTTGATTTTCTGGCATCTTCAATGTGGATCAAGAGGACTAGAACTTTTCTGTTACCCTAGATAGATTCTGAGGATTTTCAGCCCAATCTCAATCTATAAAATCCATCATGAACCCTATTTCCCATTCACTACGAAACTAATTCAATGTGTTAAAAGTCCGTAAAATCATTCATGACCACAGGATACAGGAGAACAGTGTCATACCTTCCAATGGATCACCGCGTTAAAAAAACAGGTTCAATTGACAATACTAAGCACTCGGATAAGATGGCTGGAACTTGATTCCCCCCTGCCAACGTTGTTCCAACCTTGTTCCAACTGTTTCCCAACTGATCATAGCAAATAGTAGAGAAAAGGCTTCCTTTATGGTTGGCCAAGTTGTTGCACATCAAAACCCCAAGTAAAATGGCCTTTTACACAACATTGCCGGTCAAAACAAGGATGAGGGAGGTAATACAACAGGTAAAGGCAATGAACTACCACCCACCACCCTGATCTTAGAGGGCTGATAATTATGTCATACAGCTGCAACCTCCGTCAGCGATAAAATACATCAAGCAGCAAAAAACTAAAGGACATTATGGAAAATGGAGTCAACACACGGCGTAACCAGACATAATAGAGGAAAAATGTGAACCAAATTATCCAGAATAAAATAAATAAATAAATAGGGGTGTAGAATCCATAATCCATGTTCCGGAACAAGTTCCACCAATCCCACCAATTATTTCAAATTATAAATCAATCCATCCATGTCTAAACATCTAATCTATCAAAGGTTTTTCCTCCAGGAAGTAGCAAAGTTATGCAGTAGTGCTTCAGTAAGTTTTGAAGAAAAGGTTGTGTATGAAACCCGTACTGAAGAGACTGTGTGTGTGCCAGCAGGGTGGTGAAAAACAAACCAAAAGAATGAATCTAAGGGAAAAACAGTAACAGCACCACTAGTAACAGCATCATCCACCACAAGCAACTCCATCCAAATCCGCACACTCCAGAAGTAGATCAAATGCAACCCAAAAGTACAATAAAGAAAAGCTGAAAATGGCTGGCTGAATCTCCTCAAAATTTGCCCCCCATAACCAAACCCCACAAACATGGAGCAAGAAAACACCATATACCACAGCAAAACAAACCATGCATACCAACAACAAAGCACTCACAAGGTTATGCTTTTTCTTTTGGTCTCCCCTTTTCATTATTTTTTTTTCTATTCCTTTCTTTTCTCTCATTTTTCTTTTATTTTTTTTCTCTTTTTCCTTCTTTTTTTTTATTTTTTATTTTTCAATTTTTTCTTTTTTTAATTTTCTATCTCTTCCCCCCCCCCCCCCCCCCCCCCCCTCTCTATTCTGGCTTTTCTTCAGATAAGGATAGACCTGCCACTCCGCAATGCCATGATGAGCTATAATCTCTAAGAATACTCGGCGGCCCCCGTTCAAGGAATCATAAGCAACCCCCCTCCCCTCTCCTTAAAAAACAAAACTCAAATTCCCCCTCCCCACAATATGCCCACACAATTTTTCACCAAAACCTGCTAACGCAGCTTCCCCTGCCCTTCCCCATTTGAAGTTTGTGATTGACTATCTAAGTCACAAGTTGATGATCCACTTGCATTTGCCTCTCCATGAGTGCCTCTAGGACTCCTGTCCGCATTACTTGTCTTTCCATCCTCCAGTTCAAGAGTCTGGATTCGATTAGCCACTAAATCATGATTAGATATACCAGGGGACTGTGGACTCAGTGGTGGCCAATTCATCCAATCATTTCGCTTCCTTATTTTGTCACCCTGAATTACCAGAATACAAAATAAAATTCAATGTAGTGACAAAATGAAAAAATAGAGGCACAATTTAATAGCTTAGTATACAATTTACAATGTGCGATCACTAATCAAGCACTGAACCCACACAACTGCAAGAAGCAAAGTTGTAAAATCTTCAGTTATTGCCAATCAGTTCTATTGGCAAGATAGATCCTTTAAATCTAGAATATGTACCTGTACTTCCACAGCAGTTGAATTTCGCACAGATTCTAATATGACAGGAATATTGCTTGTCAACTTCTTAACCTGCAAAGAAAAGCAATGAACATGTTTGGGGTGTACAAAAGTACTAGAAGAAAATATTGTTGGAAAAACTCAGTACCAGATTATATGCTTGCTATGATGCAAAATACCTAACACAGAATGCATAGAATCAAACTAGATCATGCTATCAAAAGAAAGCTGAAGCTAGATAACAGTAACTAAAAGAAAGAGTTTACTACCTAACTTATTGAATAATAACGATTAACAAAACTTCCGGTGCCTATATATATACCACTTTTAATACATCTCCAAACAAAAATAAAACTTCCGGTGCCAATAACAGATACATCCAAGTAGAAAACATGAAAAAGATCAACTCCTTGAAAGCATGCATAAAACATGAAGAAATGTCTTATGACAAACCTCAATAAATCACCGCAGAAAAGAAAAAGAAAGGCCAAGAACAAACAATGATAATTACAGTAAACAAGCACTAAAGCTCACACTTCAACTAGATAAAAGGAATATAAAGTGGACAACTATGCAACCTTTGAGGTTCCAAACCTCGGTCTCGTGTTTTCTCAAACAATGAAGGAATGATACACTAAGACAGAATAAAAACAGGGAATTTGGCCAAGAGAAGGTTACAGCCAGTATTCCCTTTGTTGATTGGAAGGCATAACCTTCACACCAATTTACTGGCATCTAGACACATTTGGGACGGTTGAGCAAATCAGCAACATGCTAATGTACATGGCTGAAATCTCATGATACTAAGATTCATGATTTGAGGGTGATATAGACAATCTAAAAATCTTTAGATATTTATAAAAGTGTAGTAGTAGTTTCTAACATGGGATCATTACTCCCACACCAATTTACTGGCATCTAGACCCATTTGGGACGGCAGAACATTAGTGGAACCCATGTCTGGGCCCAGCAAAGGTGCCAATCGAGCCTACAAGCCTGGGCTATGAGATCAAATGTTCACTCAATTGAGAAGCAACATGCTTGTAGCCTTCTAGGCTCCTTTTAGATGAGTAAGGTCAATATCAAACATGGAGAGAGGTACATAAAGCTTTAAGTAGACATGGCATCATTCGAAAATGATGTAGATAAACAAGGTTGATGCAGCCAAATCTATAAAACATCAAGCAAGAAATATGAACTTATTTATTAAAGTACAATGTATAGGGAAACTAGTAATCTAGCAGAAAAACAAGACCTGCTTAAGTACCTATTCAATTTTAAGAAATTAAATGCATAATTCACAAGTCAGAAGCCAGTCTCCAAGAACTATTATTGAGAGTTGACACTTGTCTAAGTTTCATTTAAATAGAATAGTTCAAGTTAACTTCACCCATACGATGAGAATAAGAAACACAATCATAAGGAGCAATTCCCTGTATTTAGTAAGATCAAACCAAAAAACTTTAATAAACTATCTTTAACCAAGGTGCTTTACCTTAACACGCATACAAGAAGAAAGTACACCAATGTTCATTGTTTTCTTCATCACACGTATACAGTCTCAAAGCCTCAAAGCCTCATATAAACCATTACCAAAATAAATGTCCATGTTAGACAAACTAATAGAAGTGTCGTCAAGGTGATCTCTATGCAATCCATCCCATCATTGCCTAGGCATTGCAAATAAGACTTATTTATAGCTCCCTAAGTTACTAATTAATTAGTTTTACCCACATAAACCTTATAAATATAATTACATGCATACTCCACAATAAAAGAAGCTATCTTGTGTAAAAAAAATTAACTGTATTTTACCCTCTTCAATCTTGTGACCACAAATTAAAAACTAAAAAAACATATCAAAAAATAAAACAAGTTGGCATATAATAAAAGTAAAACAATTTAAAGAGTCATATTTGATGTAGCATTTATAACAATAATTGCAAAAACGAAAATAAAAAAAGAAAAGAAAAATATTTGTAGCAATATAGCAATAATGGAAAAAAAAATAAGGGAAAAAAAGAAGATATAACTTGCATAATGAAAATATAAATAGAACACTAGAGTTAAAAGTTATGCCAAGGTTGAAGCTATACAATCACATAAGTAACAATACATTTTACATATTTACACTGACCTCTTTAAACTTAAACTTTTCAAAGAGCCCCACTACCTACCTTAAGTATGGCCTAGGCAATGACTTAGTCGTGAACTCGACAACATTGACTAATAAAACATAACATTTAGGATCATTTTCAAACAAAAGATTCAGGATCTCAAGTTTGCCCAAATACTAGGACATTATATAACTTTCCTCTTGAGCCTCCTAGCATCTAGAAAGATTGACGTTCAAATAAGCAAAATTACATTTGTTGCTTGCTTCTATTGTAAGCAAATTTAGAATACTTGAGTATTTAGAATTTAGGTTCAAGCAGTCTCAAAGCATGTTGGGTAAGTGGGAAGGAAGCCAAAAAGTCATGTCATGTTTAGCTCCCAATTAGAAGTTGTTAGGTAGCAATAATCAAATGAGACCAACTATTAGCTTTTAGGGAAGAAGCACCGTTGATAGTGTTCTGAGAAAGATTCTCATCTTTAGGATATAGAAGTTTGGCAGTGTAACAACTGAAGTTCTATGGTTGAAGTTAATATTCACAAAATTAAGCATTGTGTTGGAAACTTCTACTTGATCTTGAGACAATTATGGTGCCCAGGAGCCCCCTCTAAACTCAAGATTCCCTTGGATCTTGGTTGAAAGTTGTTACCTCAATGGTCATCGTCACTCATTAGAGATTTCGTTCCAGGTGTGAGTAGTTGGAGAAATCCTCCTTCCACCAGATGATTTTGGAGCTTCATTCAATAGCTCTAGATATGGCTATTTCTACGGAATTCCTTGGTGTAGAGACAGATGAGAGACTAATGCATCTTAAAGCTTCCCCACTACCCCTTAAAGTCAATAGGGAAGATGTAGTTCCATTGTTCCAAGCCTTTAGTAACGAAATTAGAAAAGTGAGCCAGCCTTGATGGGAGTACAACTTTAATGGAGTACCAGCAATGAAGTATAGCTTTGATGGCCAAGTTCAGTTGTGAGTTCTAAGCAGTGGGAAAAGAGCCATAATATTGATTTTTTTGAAGCACGGGAGGAACCAAACCTCAAATAAGCACACTCCAACCCTATTATTCAAGGCCCGATCCGCTTATCATTTCTCAGAGCGA
The DNA here is from genome assembly GCA_035771175.1 of Paratinospora sagittata. Taxonomy (NCBI): domain Eukaryota; kingdom Viridiplantae; phylum Streptophyta; class Magnoliopsida; order Ranunculales; family Menispermaceae; genus Paratinospora; species Paratinospora sagittata. The sequence continues at coordinate 62,572,253 of CM069590.1, forward strand.
AAGGGAGGAACAATTTCTCAGTTTCCAACTGCTCTCAAGGTGCGAGATCAAGACTCTCACTACTGGGAAAAGGTAGTGCAATTATCTTTAATGTTGCTAGTTTGAAAACTGATTTTCCCTTTTCTAAGATTGAAAATGAAATAGATGTTTTAAGAAAATAAGGTTTTCCATAGTTTGACCATGTATGCAAGAAGAGAATTAAATCAAATGGAAGAAAATGTCAATCTTGTGTCCTGTCCCTTCTATACCTCATTAAAACATTGTACACAATAATTGAAAAGCCCCAAATATACAAAAATTGTAGGTAAGCCCATCCACCCACCAAGCAAAAGCACAAGAGGTTTGGGATGAAGATGCCTAGGATATACACATTGGAAACAACAACAACGTGGCTTTTTTTTCATTTGTTGGGATATTGCATCCAATCATTTACTTCCAATGTTAGATTAATTTCTCTAGGAGGTCTTGTACACAATCAATGAGAATTTCCTTTTAAAGAAAGTATATTGATTTCATCAATTGGTTTTAGATATGAAACAAAAAAGGATTTATTTTCATCCAATTGTGTAGGGTCATGAGGCATAAAATACTCAATCCAATACATGAATAAATAAGTATAAATGAGTAAAAATATTCCAAATATATTTTGGCCATTAAAGTTGAAGGATTGAAAATCTGATAACATTTCATCCACTATTGAAAATGCTAATGAGTCAAATCTCAGAGTGTACAACAAAGTAAGAGACTTTCTAGCCTTGAGGTATAGCTTTCCAATCAAGATTTTGGATCAATGTCAAACAATTACCAAACCGCATATATAAGATCAACTGCCATAATACAAAGTTATTAATGTGGAAAAAAGTATTGTTAGAGAAAAACTGTCTCTCAAACCTTCAAATCCATCACCCTCACACATGTATCTTGAGGTTTTTACCATCTAAATGAGCAAAAGGATTAGATGCCAAGTAAGACCGTCCTTTGACCATGCCCAAAGTGGAACTATCACTCTTGTGCACAACTTTGCTTTTTCCCATTTCCCAAAACCATGGAATTAGCAGCTATCCTCATAAGTATCTCACAGTTTTCCGTCCATGAGTTTTGACTTGATTCACCGCCTTTCTAGGGATGCAAAGCACGAAGAGGTACTATTTCTAAAGAATGAATCAGCTGTTGACGTGCTATTAGTCAACATCAATATTTGTCTTGCTGTTAATCCAAAACTAGGTTCTAAAAGCCAGAAACCTTTACATCACATGCAAGAAAATCCAATTGTGATATCCACTACCACACCACTCCAACAAATAGAAAAAGGTTGTGCTTGGTTGGTGATTCAAAAACAAGGATTCAATCCCCAAACAGAAAATTTAGAAAAAGACTTTTTATTGTTTTATTAAAATAATTTGTTTTCTTAACAAAAAATTGAAAATTGTTTTCCGAATTTACTAAACCAAATGTATTTTTTTTTCCGGATCACCAACTAAACGGAGCCTAAATGATCATTTTGGAAAGTTGATTTAGAGGCCAAAATGTTCTCACTGCAAAACAAAATCAAGGATCCCCTCAACAAGGGGCAGCTTGTCTTGACCCTAATAAGCTTGCCAAATGAGAAGGGACACCCATGATATTGGATAATGGGCTTGAGATCCAAGGCCATCAAAGTTCCTTGAGCTCAAGGTAGTTAAAGGCGCAGGGCGCACTTAAAGCGTTGAGGGCCTCTAGTACTTGAGGAACAAGGTGCAAGGTGCAAGGTGCAAGGTGCAAGGCGCAAGGCAAAGTGCACACCTGAGTAAAGTGAGGCACAAAATTCTGAAAAAACTTAAATATGTAAATTTTTAGTAAAAGAATATAAAAAAGATAAAAATAATAAAAGTGTTCAATTTTTCTCATTATACATTATAATGTTCATAATAGCACTAATATTTCTATTGTATAGTTGTTACTTGTAGTTAATATTATATTTATTTCTTTTGATATCTAAAATTGAATTGAAGAAAGAAACACAAAAGCAAAGAAGAACAAGTAGCCATTGTGGCGCCTTTATAACAACAACTTTTTATTGTTGTTATAAAAGCAACACAAGTTTCCTTTAATGTTCTATGTTTTATATAGTTTATTATATAAATTTATTCAAAGAAAAAATATATAAAACAATATTATTTCATGATTAGTTTTTTTTTTTTTTTTTTTTTGAGGAACAATATTTGTTTTATGATTAGATTTTTTTTTTTTTTTTAAATGCGGAGTAGGAAAGTGAGGCGCACTAAGGCACACTTAAGGTGCATGCATAAGCTGGTGCGCTTTGCCTGTCAAGTATTGAGGCGCAACATGCTGCCACGTCAAGGAGCGCCTAAGGCAAACACCTTGATAACGCTACTTCGGTTTCTTCATGGCGCAACCTAACTTGCACAATCTCTTTATCCCAATTATATTATAGGTAGGATTTAAACAATAAATTATCATACACAAACATAAATATGCAATCATTGAGGTTGAATCTTCTATGCACTATTCCTCCACATGGACGAAAATAAAATTAAATCATAACAATTAACAATTTAACCAAGAACCGTGAAAAACATATACATGTGGTCCTATTCACTTTGGTAGAAGGTGTTAACAAATTGCTAATCTACAATGAAAGCAAAATGCCATAGAAAACAATACACATAGGATCCAATGTTTGTTTGATTAGGATTCATAGATCAGTTAATAACACTTGGTGATATAACTTGGATTTCAGTGAGCCCAAATTGGGAAGTAATAACATCGTGGAAACGTATAAATCAACGGATTCAAAATACGATAACCTAGAGTTAGTGGAGAAGATGAAAACAAACAACTGAAAATTGATTATACATAGAAAATTTGTTTCTGACAGCTCCTTAGATAACTCCATTACAACTTAAAGACCTTCTCAAAAACAATAAATAACTTGCCCAAATTATCTTTAAAACAAAAACAACTTCCTAATCCTATCATAATCAAGTGGACACTCACTATTATTATTATAGTTCAAATGATAAAAAAAATGTTTCTTTTAAAATAAATAGAAGCTATCTAGGACTAAATCTAATAGAAATTTTTTAGGAAAGGGAACACATAGGGTCATAAAATACAACAAGAACAATTAAGATCTAGTTGAGCAAATAAAAAGGACCCAACAAGGCAACTTGACTAGGTTGAACAGATCTGGTGTGAGTTGACTCGACCAATATAGACTTGGTAGAATTGAGTTGGCAAAACTTTATTTTGGTCTAACAGCATGCTTCAACCATTAGAGCCCTCATTCCTCTACTTTTCTTCTTGTCAGGCTTCTCCAAGTTTTCCATAGCTAAATGTTCTACATCGAAAAGGAAGTGTGATGTGCATTCCCTTATATAATAAAAGCCAGTCTTACAACTTCATATGAATTTAGTTAGTATAAAATAATTTGTAGAAAAGGGTGGTTTGATTTTTTTATTTTAACATTTTGTTTTCTCACGTTTATAGTAAGAGTAGAAATATATCTTTGAGGAAACAGTTGAGGACTAATGGATAAAGACACCAAATACAACAAATTATGGACTCTTGCCAAAAACAAATGAAATGAATTTTCTTTTGAAGGCCACATCTCCTGAATGAACTTAAATTGGCATCTTCCAATTATATCTCACACATGTCAACTCAATGCACAAAGCTCTCGCCAATGTGGGATCCAAGGAAGGGTCTATAATCTATTGTACATGGCCTTATCTTGCATTCAGGAGGTTTGTTTCCACAACTCAAAACTGTTACAGTTGAGCTAAGGCTCCACTTCTCACACATGTCAACTATATTAGGTAAATTTCCTTCCATAAATTAAACCTACACTATATGTATATATATATTGTATAATCATTAATATGTATATAATTTCTGCAATAGTTTTTCAAAGAGAAATATCAAGTTGAAAACTAATGACTTTATTGCAATAAATTTTTATTTTTTTTTTTAAAAAGTCCTTAAGACCTTAACTAAGGGTTTGCACAACCCATAATTTCCATGATAAGAGGTAGCTATATTAACTAGAAGATCTGCATAATCTCAAATCAAATGATAATCCAGAAAAAGAGGTTGCAGAGAATGAATTGTTAATATTGAAGCGAAACACAAAATACTATTCTGTATCCCAATTATTCATTTATCTTTGAAGACCATATTATAAAGATTGTCTATATTTAGTTCCTCCATTAACAATTCTACAAAGCTATCTATCTTATCAGGAACTAATGACAACTTCCCTATAAGCTATCAAACGAAGGAACGTCACTCTTAAACCCCTTATCCCGCCCAATTGTTTCTTTGAATCATAAGCAAGATGTATAATTGTCAATCATTGTACATTACCAAGACTAATTAGCAAATGAAAATTAGAATGATTACACAGATCAAACTGTTTCAACTGAGCTTAAAAACAAACCAAGAAGAGGGCAACAAAGTCAAAATGAAAAAGACATAGCTAGGTGGCTTTCCAATTAGACTATCAAACTCTACTCCACACTTTCTAAATTGCTTACATTCATGACCCATGGAAGGTGAGATAAGAAGAAGACTTGCAATCATCATCTAACCATCAAAGAAAAAAAAACTCCCTTCTTTGGAACAGCATCAGGATTTTTACAAAAGTAAACTTTTCCCCATTTATTTAAAAGGTTCTAAATGATAGAGGTCCTAACTTGTAACAACACTTTTTTTAATCAACGGTAACAGTATGACCAAATACTGATAGTAAGGAAACCTTAATCACAACCAAGAATCAAACAGTGTTACAAGCAACTCACAAATTTCATTGATGAAAAAAAAAAAAAACAATTGAGAGTTAGTGCTACTAATGTCCTTCAATCTGGAAGAGTTGGAGGGGGGGGGGGGGGGGGGGGGGGGGGGGGGGGGGGGGTAAAAACTTCTTGTGTTTATTTTTACATCCTAATATTGAGCTAAAATATATAGAAGAAAATGTCATTGTACAAGAAAGTGAGCATCCTCTTACCCGTCAAACCAAAACCTTCAACCCAACAACTTAGGTCAATTAGGAAGCAAGGAATTGCCTCTTCGTCCACCCACCATCCCACCGTCAACATCTTGAATTCTTGACGTACTAAAACTATAACGAGACATTGAAACTACGCATAATAGTTTGATTCAAACTACTTTATCAAGCTGTTCTCATAGAACAAAACAATAGACAAACAAATAATCATTTTCCATCTAGATAATAGCATTAGGTAAATTTCAATGGTCATAACATACAATATTTCGCATATCACTCTAGCGAACTAGTGACGCCAAATGGAATGCGCTATGAACTAAAACACAACAAGAAATTGATGAAATTCAACAAGAAGTTGAGAGTATATTCTGCCAGTTCTTGGAAAGCCATCTTGCAAACAGTAGTGGAGTGACAAGATTCTAAGAAATGTGAAACAAGATCACCAGGCCTATAAAATATTATGTAAGTAAAAATGAGTTTACATGATTCTTCACCATTCATTATCAAAAACATAATACTTGAAATCCCAAAATTTTCCATGAAAAAAAATGACAAACACCAAACGCTCAAATGCACAATGAAATTATTTAATTGTAAAAGGTAAAGAAGACTATATAAGATTATGACTGCCTTAATGATATGCAGAACAATTCATTTCCATGTACTAGGGATTAAACATAGAAGACAAACCATATTCACAGAATTAAAAGGCTAAATCATCAAAAACCATATAGATATTATTCAGTTTTATCACAAATAACTCACTCGATTGAAATTAGCTATCAAAGAAACAGGAACCCAGCCTTGTTCGTCCATATTTGTCCGCAAGAAAACATCTTTGCAAAGGTTCTCGGAACTGCAAGAAATAATGTCATGATGTATGGACAACAAAACGCAAAGACCGTAAGAGAGAGAAGGAGCTTATTTTCAAAACAAGCCTACATGCTGATATACCTGAAGTAATACTCTATCTGCTTGGCTATCATAGTTCGCAATTGAGGTTCAGGAGGAGGTAGAATCATAAAGGGGGCTGCATGAACAAATGGTACACCCCGGATAGACTCAGGAGGTGGGGCAGGGAAAAAATAAACTGGAGATGCCATATCTAAAAGAGATCACATCACAATATCAGTGCCAATACCCAAACAATTAAGAAACCATTAACACAGAATTCGTAATAAGTGATGATTAATTCCTTACCAGGGATCATCATGGGATTCCCAAATGGTCGAACAGGCGGAGCACCAATAAAGGGGGCACTAGTAGGTGATTGAGGTCTCATAAAATTCCTCTGGTTAACTCTCTGTTGCTGCATATGGGCATCTCGACTGCCAAAACTCCGGTTAGGATTCCAATCATAATTATTTCTGTCATGGTCACGTCGGCCCCCATGGCCGCCATGACTATTATGGAAAGAACCATCGCCACGCGAATGAGGCCCCCCACCTCCTCTTCTAGAAGAATTACGTTGCTGCTGTGAGTGATCATTCCCACCATGATGGGGTTGTCCTCCCCTTTGCCCACCTTCCCAATTCTTATTCTTATGATGAGGATCTCCGGGAGAAGAATCTGGAATCACAGGACCCTGTTTTCCAGAACTATTCTGCGGCATTTCCAGAACCGGCGGCGGCGGCGGTGATGGTTGCTGTGGATGAGTAAAGACACCATTGGCTGGTCCACCACCACCGCCACCACCACGCTTCATGGATTTCTGGCGTGTAGGGAATCCATGGTTTTGAGATGATAAATTAGGATTTGTATTACCACTGATGACTTGCTTTTGCGGAGAAGATGTAACCACAGGCCCCTAAATCAATCCAAGAAAACACACATGCAAATGCATCTATCATCTATAACCTAAAAACGCATTTTTTTTTCCTATATAAAGAAAAGAATACACATAAAAAGGAAGAAAAAAATCTCAATTAGAAATGAAACCTGGGGAACGGAGGCGGATCCATCGGAGAGGGCTTTCAATGAATCGGAGGACGATTTCGGCGAAGCCTTTGCAGATTCAGAAAGAGCAGGCCAAGAGACGGCATCCATTACAGGACCGACGTCAACAGCAGCGCCATTCGACGGCTTACTCCACGCCGGCTTTTTCGCCTGAGGTACATTGCTCTTACTATTATCGGAACTATCCAGCTGAGCCTCCACGGCCGCAGAGTTCTCCGGCGAAGACGACGACGATGATAAAGAAGAGGACGACGAAGATAAAGAAGAAGCGGAAGAAGCAGAAGCCTTGGCGGAAACGGCAACGGAATCGGAATCGGAAGAAACTTTCTCCTGAGAAGCAATAATCGCTGCCGCAGACAACGACGACGATGATGATGTCGTCGTCGACGAGGACGATGAAAGAACGGCTTCAGATTCGCCGCGAACGACGTGCGACCAAGGAGAGGACAAGTTGTTTTTGGCGTTCCAACGCAATTGATGAACACTGTCAGAAGGCAATCCAGAAGATCGAGGCGAACGAGTATTAGAAGAAGCAGAGTCCGCAGCGGTCGCCATGGGAATTAGGGTTCTCTTTCCAACACCAAAACACCAACAAATTACAATCAAAATTTGTTGAAAAAATAATAGATGTGTTTTTTTTTAGGATGGATTAAGGAGGAACAAAGCGATCGACGAAACAAAATTTGGGGATGATGTGATGGGGGAATAGGAAATGAGAACGGAGAGGGGGGGGGGGGGGATAGATAGATAGAAAAAAACAGAAAGTATTAGGGTTTTTAGTAATCTATCAATCAATGCATGTGTATATGTGTGTGTGTGTCTCAATATATTAAAAAAAAGGACATGAAAATGAGTTCGATCGCGACACGACGAACACGAGGAGCGAGCGACGCGAAGCCAGGTTGCGATGCGACCGATCCCTCTCTCTCTTCTCTCTCTGCGTCTGCCTCTCTCTCTCAGTTTTTTTCTTCTTTTCTTGCCTTCCCTTAAAACGGAAACTCTCTCTCTCTCTCTCTCTCTCTCTCTCTCTCTCTCTCAGTATTTCTTGTTACGGCACGGCCCATTCGACTATTCGACTCGTTTTTGGAAACTCGGCTTCTTTAATATTTTTTTTTATTTCTTTAATTCAAATAAATAAACATTATAACAAAATATTAAAACAAAAACACCCATTCTTCAAAATTAGTGAATGAAATATAAATGCTTTTATAAAAGATGTTTATATCCTAAAAATTTGATACTATTGCATAGTAATGCTTCTAGGTTGGGTTCAATTAAGAATCAGTTATGATTCCCCCCACATTACTATTTTAGGTTGAGAGAAGGTCACTCTTTTTTTTTTTTTGGCAAATAGGTAACCTATTTCAACCCCCAGTTGATATGAGCATTGAGACCATCCGACCAACTTTGAAGAAAGTCCAGGGGCATCATATAGTGGTTTGGGGTTCCCAGCTTAAGAATATTGGAGAAGATGGGAGAAACAGCTGCATGGTTTCGGTTTTGGGAGGAAGAGGGAGACCAAATATAATATTAGAAAGAAAAAAAACCCTAACTATCTACAAAACCCACAAAATATTTGCAAAAAGGGTAATACTAAATTGCTTAGGATGTTGTGTTGTAATGCAAACTATAACCTCTCATTACTTTTGAAAAGTTTTGGATTGTATTGAAACATATATTGACAAATGATTCAGTGCAAATTTTAAAGTGATAGGGTCACGCAGTTTGTATTGTAGTTTTTACCTCAATCAACGTAACATTACTCATTAGAAAAGTATGGCCTTTTTTATTATGAAGATTGCATTACATAGTAATCATTATTTTTAGAGTAATCTTGCCAACAACTAAATGATACATTTTGAAGAACATTGCAGTACAAGTACAACTAATGGGTCAACTCAACCACATAGGCCCACAACGAGCAAAGCTAACACGTACAAAATAAGAGGGTTTTTGTCTCCACAACATTCAAGATTGTCCCTTTATTTAATAAACCTACAAGATATCACCCCCGGTGACATAGATGACAAGGATTTGGAGGCAATCACTAAGGCAAAGTGCCTTGGGCAACGTAGCCTAATTAACACAAGAGAACTAAATTGCACATAAAATTAAGAGCAACTCCACTATGAATTTTTATTATTATTATTTTCTTAACTATAGGGTGTTTGAGCTAGCTTACATACACCTCGGCTACTCCCTATATAAGGCATATCCTATGAGAGGCATAACCCTGGCACAAGAATTATGACTTAGATAAACTCAAAATAGTTAAACTTAGACCTCTACCTTACAAGCAAGAGACTGCACTACTCAAGCAACCTCATTGAGGTTCTAGGAGCATAATAGACATGCAAGGGGGGAGAAGAGATAGCGAGTTGTGTTTAGCTAGTAGTTTGGAAACATTGATTGAATTCGAAAACAGAAAATTTAGAAAACAACTTTTTGTCATTTAATTTTTGGGAAAAATCTTATTTTCTTAATAAAAAGTTGAAAATTGTTAAATTGCAAAAGCTAAGAATGAAAGAAATAAATGTTGAATGAGAGAAGATTGTCTTTCTATTGGTGCCTAAGTTTGGTCATCAGGCCTTTAGGTGTGCACATAGCACTTGCCTAGGCAGGTTGGGCGTGCCTAAGTTTGGTCATCAGGCCTTTAGGTGTGCACATAGCACTTGCCTAGGCAGGTTGGGCCATCAAGTTTTGGCACAAGGCCTTTAGTCGCGCATGCACTGCATGCCTATGCGAGTAAGACCTCCAAGTTTGGCCAACGACTTTTGAGTATGCAAGTAATTAACACGTGCCTTATTCTAGGGGATTTGTTTTTCTCATTAGAAAAAGTCACTTGTTAGTGTACGAAGATAAGACTTCGTATGTGTCTTAATTTAAAAGAGTACATAGTCAATAAAGACTAATTTTTAAAGTTGAACCTACTAACAAATGTGTTTTAACAAAGAAATATGCTTTAAAAACACATTTTTCAAATATACTTTGTTAACATTACTTTTAAAAGTTATTAAATTTTGACAAAAAAAAATGATTAGATTATCTCGAATCACGCATCAGTAGGTGATTCGAGACAATCTAACAACTCTTAAAGACAATATCAACAAAGTGCGTTAGAAAAATATATTAGTTAAGCATAACTCTTTAACAAATCCCTAAGAAGCATTTTAAGAGATCATTGAAAGGAAAAGATTTATTATTGCACGTTTGATATATTTCCATTCAATCCAAAATGTTAGTCAACTTTGCTTATTTTCCTTCTTGTTATTTTACCATATATAGACAGCTTAAGATGAAGTGACCATTGTTCAAACTTGACTTCTTCTCGTTGCTTGTATTTATGAAGTCATCTATTTTATTTATTTAAATATAAATTGGCAAGCCACAATGTTGGAATCTTCACCCGTCTCTCAACGTGATAGACTATATATTGTTATGTATTCACATGAATTTGGTGGTGATAGAGGCTTCATTAAGCAACTCTTAGTTGTATATCAACCACTTTCTGTTGAACAAAGAGAAATACAGGAGGAGATGACAAGAGGGAAAAAATATATATATATATATATATATATATATATATATATATATATATATATATGCATAAAAACAAAGCATTAAGGAATAGAAGTTCTTATGGCGAGGCCGACGCTATACATTTTGTTTCATTAGTGTGCATATCAACCAACAATTTTAGAAGTTTTATTAATTTTAGAATGTTGGTAGATTCTTTTTTTTTTGGTAACCGGGATTCACCGTGTGTATATATGCATATAAACAAAGCATTAAGGAATAGAAGTTCTTATGGCGAGGGTCGAGGCTAGGCATTTTGTTTCATTATGTGTGCATATCAACCATTAATTTTAGAATGTTGTTAGATTCTTTTATTTTTTTTGGGGGTTACTCAGATTTGATACCTTGGAGGTATCTTCCTTCTCTTTTGTGATTAAACTAGTCATTTCGAACTCGGGAGTTCGCAGAGGCTTGAACTTCCCTCTCTAGGAGTGGCGGACACAGCAAACGCTAAATTCGACCTTAGTTCGATTTTAAACTCAAGACATCCTCCCCTCAACTACTATGCACTGAGATCCTTGTTCAGCTACCCTTCTTGAATAGAATGGCGACAGATTCAATTAAGAAGAATCTAATTTTAATACGAAGAGAATAAGAAGATCTAAAATAGATCTTATAAAAAACACGAAAACATCTTATATAGATAATTAAGGACGTATTGTCTCATGATATGAAAGAAGCTTTGATTCTTAATTGAGCATACAAGAGAAAATAGATTCGTCGTTAAGTGGAATGCTGTCGTGTCTTTTTGATAATGTTCACTGCTGGTGGATTAGTAAAAAGAATACAAAAAAAAAAAACAACACTAATTTCTTGTCTTTAGGGAACACATTGGACACATAGTAAGAATAATATTAATTTGAGATAAAATGAGAAATAATGTATTAATTAAAATAGTCCATTTGAACATATATAAAAAAGATTGTTAAATATATTAATTAAGAAATATATATGAATTATCATTAATAATTAAGAAAGAGAAAGATATAAATTAATATCAACAGGTAGTAGTAGGGTTGAGATCTAGGTCTCATTCTGAGCGTGTCTCATTTACTAGCCTCTGTTAGGAGGGTCAGCCCAATGCCTGTATAATATTCGAGTTCGGAAAGATTAGTTTTGTCTAAAAAAAAAAGATAACACCTCTTATATGCTTGAAAATCAATAATATATATATATATATATAAATTGATATAAATGTAGATAATTAATAGAGATATAACTTAATTGATAAAAAATATAATTAACTCCTCGTAATATAATTATAGACTTACTCAGAGTAGAGAAAGTTGATTCTTAATAAACTTTTGGTTGAAATGATTTGAATGTACATGTCTTGTAGCCGAGAAAATGTTGGATGCATATGAGTTTTCTATCTTTCGTCCTTAATATAATAAACACAATAAAGCCATGGAAGAATTTGCAAAAGGAAGAGAGGAGGGCAATAAAAATAAAGGTCAAAGGTTGAATAGACACATATTTAAATAATCTATTCAACTTACATCTATTAAAGGTATGGAGACCATTTTCATTAATTATTATAATGGCTTACGTTCATATGTAATTGATGATACTATATTATATGTTCTCTACTATACGCTTTATGAATTATTTATATGTCCAACGACATTAATTAATTAATTAATGTTCTTATGTATAATACGGTTTATATGGAAGGTGTTAGTATGCATTTATATGATATATTATAAGACTAATTCAAGAAAAAATCCAACTTGGTAATAAATATAAATAAGATCAGGAACTGCATATCTCATCTACATCTTGACATATATACAATTGTGAATTGTTAGTATGTCACTTCCTAACTAAACTCTTGCTCTCTTTCTTTTTATTAAATTTCTCATAGACTATTTACAGAAAAATCTCATTTCATGTTCCCTAAACTCACTAATAAAGCAAACAAAACATAATGTGGAATTGTGGTTCCATAAATTAGAATAACAAATAAAGTGGAGTCAAGTCCCCATTTAAAACACATCTAATTAAGTGGTAGCTGAGTAACACCCCCTTTCATATCTTAGTGGTTCGATTCTCTTCAATAATTTACACTAGATGGCCCAATTAAGCCATCTCTCAGTAGACCTTATGAGTAATTTAAGCACTTTTTTAGAAATAATTTTCTCTATGTTTTGTGCTTAAGTTTTTTTTTTTCTTTTTTCTCACTTAATTAAAGTAATGAGAGATACGAGAAACAATTTGAAATTAAATTGAGTTGGTTTAATGAGAAAGAAAAAGGCTAAAAAAATCTTTGATTTACCGAAAAAACAAAAGAGTATACGAATCTAAGATGTGGATGATAGCATAAATTCTACCGTCAAAGTTCACTAGTTGAAGGACAAAAATAATAATAATAATAATAATAATAATGAAACTTCGACCGTCTATATTCATGGAGTATGATGTCATACTTACCCTTTTATATTGACCAAATATTAAATCATATTTCTATGGTGTTTTTTTTTTAATTTTTTTATAAACATGGGTAGCATTCGAGCCAATTTATGTAAATCTGACTAATTTCAAAGTACAAGCCTCTAGCCCGTAAAGGGACACTCCTTGAAACCTTTAAAAGAATATCTGTTTGGAGTCTTCGGACGCATACATCGGAAGAGGTATAAGTGAATAGAGCTGAAACTCGTAAGCTCTCGGTAACTTGTGAATCTACACAATTTTTATGATTTTTTTTTTTACTTTTTGTCTTTTTTTTTTTTCAATTTCAAACGTGAGATCTTCCCGTCATCTTCTCAAAGTTTAATGCCCAATTGGCATGCGGGCCACTAATTTCTTTTTTGACTAACAAAAGGAGTGTGAAACAAATCCAACTACGAGGAAACAATATGATAGAAAAGGACTTCTTTTAAGCGGGAGGGATGAACTTGATCCATTTTGGATTTAGAGAACGGTTTATAATTACATAAGAAGAACTTCGTATTAATTTTTTAATTTAAACCGTTGACGTCAAAATAAAGCTTGTGGATCTTCCATTAAACTTCACATTTATATTATTACAATGATAATAAATTTGAGCATTTGCATAGCAATTTATGAGAATCAAGAGAAAAGAGCTAATGTCGTGTTTTCTACGTTTTGTTATCGTGTTAGCTTAGATCTGAGGCCAACTACTCTGTTATATTGTATTGCAATTTTATTTTATTTTTTAGTTTACTACAAGATGTTTTCATACTTTTTGATACGACACTAGTTCCTGTTTAAGGTTAGAGAGGAATGTTAGACTTTTCTCAACGATGAAACTTTTAAGAATCAAACACTTCAAATTTTTTATATAGAAACAACCCTAGGACTCAGTTTTAATTTTCACTAAGCCAACTATTTATTAGTGGTTTACAATTTTATACAACATAAAGGGTTAGCTAAATATTCACATCTTTAGTCAAAACTTAAATTTGTGGTATTTATGACAACGTGAAATTGACTCGATGGTTTAAGGCTGAGTGGTTTCACCCTTAGGGGCTTGAAAGTCGTTAGTTCAAATTTGGATATAAAGTGGCACGAAGGAGTTTAATAATTTTAGTTTTACCACCCTTTGTAAATCATTCACTAGCATCGAGTGTAGAGACTAGTCGGGTTATGCTGAGAGAACGAGTCAAATGTCAACTTATCCATCATATATTCAAACATTACATTGGTTAGGATGAGCCAAATCCCCAGCAATATAGAGGGCTTGGGCTATATCTTCTCAAAAATAAATAAAAAAATTATGGTACTTAAGATGGGAATGAGAATAAATTTGTGGTATTTATTATGAGAGTGGGAAGTTCATCCATGTTTTCGGCCAGCCCATTACTAATCTTAAGTGGGCTAAATCAATTAGCTTGGTAGTTGTGTCTTCTAATTAAGCCTATAGTATAATCTTCATATTGATGTAATAAAAAGGAACGAGGGTGAAACAGTAAAGAACATTTTCATTGATTATATAATGATAAAAAGTGAATTCATTTATTATTATTATTATAAATTCTTTTTTTGTTTTGGGAAATAATGTACTTTTGAAATCCTCTCATTTACTTTATAAAGGGTCCAGCTAAATTCACTCACCCTTTCTTTTCTTTACCCACTTAAAATTTTAAAGCTAAATAATCTTTCTTTTTTCACCCACCCAAATTTTCATATTGTCTCTCTTATATTGCATCCTCCCCAAACCCCAACACTCCCCCCTCTCTCGTTTCTTCTTTTTTTATTTTCTATTGATTCATTATTTCTTTAAGTTTTTTAATCATTTAAAAGGTTAAAACAACATTAAAAAGATTTGTCAACAACCTAGCAAAATTTTACGGAAAAATCGGGTTATTTAAGATTTTGGAGGCGTCTAACTCAAACCGGTTAAAGTCAAATCTTAGATCACAAATCGATAAGTAAAACATAATTTTTACATATTCTAAGTGGATTTTAATGTGTTGTTGTTGGATTTGTATATATATTTTTTGCAAAAAAAATAGGTGAAAATAGTAGAATGAGGTGACAGAAATGGGTTGCTACACCCCGGATTTTGAGACGTTCGACCCAACAACAATGTATTTTTTTATTTTTATTTTTTTTGTCCGACCCTGATGGTCTGAAAAGAGGAGATATGCCCGATCTGTTAGGGTTTGACAGACTTCATTCTGTTGGCCCACGTAGGGTCGGACACGATACCCAATTCGAGGGCCATTTTTTTGGGTTTTGAAACTCATTTTTTTCTTTGATTTTGGATATGTTTTTGTAAAAAAAGATTTCAAAAAGGTGAAAATAGTGGAAATATATGCTTTTGATTCGAAAAGTAAAAGAAAATGACAAAATTGAATATTAAAATTAGTTGAAGAGTTGAGGGGTTGAGAGTGAGAACATCTCCAATGCAACCGTAGATTATGAAAAAATTATGTCACGACCCACTATCTGTGACATCATGACCAGTACGGAACCCCGAGTATATCCTCCATCGATATCCTTGGCATCCCGTCAGCCTTTTAATAACACACCATAATCCAAATAATCAACACATATGGACAATAATAAATCATCAATGTAAAAACATACCCAAACGATAACCATAATTTTTTTTTTCTAAGTCCATAATGTTCAAAATATACAAAATCGTACTTAACCATAAATTATAACTCATCTATGTGTTAAGTATAAGCATTAGGTGTTACATAGTACAATTTATCAAAATAAATGAGGAAAAATACTAAACACCTATGTCACAAAAGTGTAGGAAAAATGTCCGCAGTTAAGCTTTTCCCTTCCCCTTTCTATCCGAACCTAAAAGGATAAGAGTGAGGAGTGAGCTACAACAAGCTCAATGAATGTTTTCTATAAGTGATAACATATATATGCATTTAAGTAAAACATTGTAAGATCATTAAAACTATTTAAATATCATGGATACAAATAAGATTGCATACATGCTTAATATAATGCATCATGTCATATACAAGACAATGCATATCATTTATAAACATACTCATGCAATCCTAACACCTCCTGAGTAAGAATCAATACAAGGGCCTGAGTGCACGACACCCATCGCCTGATCGACCTCTTACCCGTATTCTATTAGAATTCATCAGATTGTATAAACCATATGATCTGCCCACCAAGACAAGTACCATGCTTAGGCGAATCCTAACATACACAACCCATAGAAATTCTCTGTCAAGTCCACAATTAAGGATCACCACTAGACTTACGAGATTCCCCGAAGAAAATCCCAACTAGGAGACTCTACCCATTTGCTAACCCTATTAGATTATGCTCAAATATATTTCATGAGACATTAAATCATGCATACTACAATAGATAAACATTTAAAACACATTTCTATACTACAATATCACATATAGAAACCAACAAGTAGAGAAACACTCACAACTTGATTGTCTAGACTTAGTCAATCCAATCCAATCCATAAGAGAGCACTAGAATGACCACAATCACCCCAAGTACCTCAATCCCCAATTGGCCTATTTGGGCTACTTAAATCAACCAAAATCCCTGCATGAAACATGGTTTATACATTACTGAAAATCAGTCCACTAGTGTGCCAAACAACCATGATCAAACTCAATTTCATAGTCAATTAAGATTCTAAAATGATTATACACATGAGTTAATCCCATATTGTTCAATTCAACCATTTAAAATCAAATTAAATCATACATAACTCAATTGAATGCAATAGGTTGATCACCATGATCCAACCGCTATAATATAAGGCATTCAATCATAATTATGGTCAATTAAACTATTTATTAAGTCAATTTCATCAATTAACTAAGTCTAAGTCAAAATTTCCAAATTTGGCAAATCCCCAAATTCATTGAGAATTTTCAAATGACATGACCTAGGCCAAAATTACATTACACTAAGGTTATCCACTAATCAAAATCAGTAAATTGGACTACTATACATCCACATTTACCCGTGTATTCAACATAAATCACATTCAAATTGAATAGGAAACCTTAATTCCAAAATCTTAGTTTAGGTGAAATACCTATGACCCTACCAATTTCTTGTTAGAAATTGAGGGTTTCACCATTTATGGACTCCTAACATCCTCTAGATTAACATATCTCAAATGCAAGACTTAATTCCAAAAATATATTTTCCACCACCCACCTTAAATTACGGGATTCACAAGTGAAAAACACCAATTAGGTCAAAAGCAAGCTTGCATGCATGAATGAAAGTGATAGAAGGAAGAAAAATGAGAAATAAAGAGGAAGAAATGATTACCTTGGGAATTCTTAAGCAAGAACGCACCCAAAATCTCAACTTTTTCCTTCATTTTCTTCTCTCCCCTTCCTTTCCTCTTCTCCAAGCTCCGTAGCCTCTTTTGGAAGTGAAAAATGAGAGAAATCACGTCTCAATGACTTATATAGAGGTTAAGGGACATTTTGGGCCCACACTTAAAAAAAACACACTTTAATAAAAAAAATAGTTTTTCTGTTGCAATTACTTGCACTTAGATAATCAATTTTTTGCAAACGACTCACCAATATAACATCCTAACCGTCAAAAAGTTTTATGAGTCAGTTACCAACCGTTTGGTAAATTTTCAGCTCAATCCAACGGTGGGATTACGAGATCAAACAGTTTGATCAAAACTGAGCAAGAAAATTGACAAATCCGAGAAACAATATTTGGAGTCTTATTCCTCACAATAGACAACTCTGATCAAGATCTTCACCGTTCATAATGAAGCTTTAGCAGAGAAGAATAAGATGACAAAATTTCATCTCAATCGGACCACAGATATAAGAGATCAAGCCATTGATGTAATCGGTGACAAAAATTTCTTCATCCACGGAGCGAGGCTCCATTGATCCAAAACACCGTTTTCGACATGTTTCGACGTCAAACGGGTTCCCTATCATTCTGAAACTTCACGTGCACTCTAAACGATGTAAAATCATGCAAAGACACTCGAACCAACTCGAGCCGAGCATCATATACGTACACGTATACGAGTACTCTACGGGTCAAAATGACGTCATTCTAAGGTACATGCGTTACAAATCAAATGCCACATAGGATAAATAGACATTTAGTTAAAATAGGCTCTCCAATGCAACTATCACCCCCCACTATCAAGCTGAGGTGGCAAAAAAAATAAAATAGAGGCTGTCAACATGACTATCTACTTTCAGAAGGTCTGTTGGACAACCATCTATTGCTGACTCAGTAAATAAATTATTTTATTTGGCCCAAAAAAAAGTAGAAAACAATTGGCACAAAAATAAAAAGTAAAAAAATGGAACCTCTTCCTCTTCCTCTTCTAAAAAATAATGTATTACCCTCTATTTTAATTTTCTCAAATGAAATTTTACCTTACAAAAAAAATTATAATTAATAAAATTTAAGATATAAATTGGACAACTTTTGTACTTTGTATTTTCAATTTTTTACCTTTAATTCTAACTTTTTTTAAATAATAGGAAATAAGTATTTTAAGATTAAAAGAATAAAAGCCCTTAATATATAGATATTTCTACCATATATTTTTATTTTTACCTTTTATTTTAATTTTTTTAATTAAAACATAATATATACTTAAAATTACAAGAATAAAAACCTTATATTATAATTTTTATTGCTTGCTTAGTACTAGTATTTTGATTAGTTATCCCTGTTTGAATTTTATTAAGATAAATTAGAATAAAAACTTCAAATTAAAAGAATAAAAACTTGAACTCAACAAATATTTGTTCCCTTTATTTTAATTTTTATTATTGTTTTAAGTTTTTAAGAAAAAAGAATAAATATAATTAAATAAAAATTACAAAACCTTCAAGTTAAAATTCTTCTAACTTTAAAATATTTTTTGTGTCATGTAGGAAGTAAGTCCTTTGATATTTATTTTTTTAAAGACAATCCATATTTATATTGGAGATGCTCTGAGTAGGTAAAGAGAGATGGGGAGTGTTTAAAGGAGTTTATTAATGTCTTTTTTAATAATTTCACATAAGTATTGTTTGTCTTTTTAATTTTTTGATCAGTTGGGTGAACAAAGAGGAAAGGGTCGGATTTAGCTGGACCCTTTATAAATTATAGTACTGATAATGATACTTTTATGAAAAATGGGCCGGGTTCTCATGGGTGCAATGGACCTCAATATGGGCTTTATAAATAACCCGATCCACATGCTCCTGCTCTGTGGACTGTGGCCCATCTCAGTTGGAGAATGGACCCAATTGAGATTGAGTCTTCATTTTATCCTTCCTCGGCTCTTTGAAGTAGTAGTGTTCTAAACTAATTGAAACGTTTTCAGCTACAAATTGTTTCCGTCACTCTATATATTTTTAAAAGAAAAATTAAAAAAAAATCAAATTGTTGTGAGAAAAACAGTTTTTCAACTTCTTAGAATAGCTTGGTGGGAACGGTTCTTTAAATTTTTTTTTATTTTTTATAGATATTTCTCAAATAAACTCTTCCACCACTACCTTGAGATTGATAAATGATCAAAGGACTCTTAAGAAAACCCAAAACATGACTTGGGTGGTATGTTTTTAGAGTTCTCGTCAATGTGAGTATGTTTAGGGTTTAAGGTTTAAAGTTTAAGGATTTTGCAAATAGGGTAACAAAGCTTGTTCGGGAGTGGTCGTCCAATTTTGTATGCCCTAAATAAAGCACGTCCGGATAAAATTATTCAACAATTGGGTTGGGTTTGAATAAAGGCCTTTCATCAAGATCGAGTTTGGTTATTTTACCCTTATTCATTTAGGATCTTACATGTCTAAAGTTTGTAATAATAGATAATTGCTAAAGTTTTAAAAGAAGTTCTAATTTAGATAATTTATTTTGTACAAAAAAGATATATTGTTGCACATAATATGGTCCAGAGAATTATGAAACTATCCAACTACTATTTTTCTCATACTCTCAAGTTAAAATTCTTTTTAACTTTAAAATATTTATTGATCTCATTTTTTTTTCTTTTCTTTTTGAAAACTTAAATTGTAAATTTATTTTTAAATAATTCAAAAAGAGGGTAACAAGTTAATATAGGAAAAACTATATTTCATTAATTAAAGAGAATGCGTAGTTTATTTTTCAATTTTTTTTACTTATATATTATTTTATAAGGGATATTGTTCGGTTTAAATAAGTAAAAAAATAAATTGAAAAAGTAAAAGTAAAAAGAAAATGAAAAAAAATATTTAACACATCATCAAAATGAATGAAAGCATTAGAGAATATTTTTTTAACTTAGTTGTCTATTAAATACTTTTTTTGTGTCATATAGGAAGCAAGTCTTTTGATATTTATTTTTTTAAAGACAATCTATATTTATATTGGAGATGCTCTGAGTAGGTAAAGAGAGATGGAGAGAGTTTAAATAAGTTTATTAATATTATTTTTAATAATTTTTTTAATTTTTTGATCAGGTGGGTGAACGGAGAGGAAAAGGCGTTAAATTTAGTTGGACCCTTTATAAATTATAGTACTGATGCTTTTATGAAAAATGGGCCGGGTTCTCATGGGTGCAATGGACCTCAACATGGGCTTTATAGATAACCCGATCCACATGCTCCTGCTCTGTTGACTGTGGCCCATCTCAGTTGTTTCTAGTTGGAGAATGGACCCAATTGAGATTCTGAGTCTTCATTTTATCCTTCCTCGGCTCTTTGAAGTAGTAGTGTTCTAAACTAATTGAAACATTTTCAGCTACAAATTGTTTCCGTCGCTCTATATATTTTTAAAAGAAAAATAAAAATAAAAATCAAATTGTTGTGAGAAAAACAGTTTTTCTACTTCGTAGAATAGCTAGGTGAGAACGGTTCTTTTAAAAAGTATTTTTTTATTTTTATTTTTATTTTTATAGATATTTCTCAAATAAACTCTTCCACCACTACCTTGAGATTGATAAATGATCAAAGGACTCTTAAGAAAACTCAAAACATGACTTGGGTGGTATGTTTTTAGAGTTCTCGTTAATGTGAGTGTGTTTACGGTTTAGAGTTTAAAGTTTATGATTTTCGTAAATAGGGTTTAAGGTTTAAAGTTTAAGGAATGGTTGTCCAATTTTGTATGCCCTAAATAAAGCACCTCCGAATAAAATTATTCAACAATTGGGTTGGGTTTGAATAAAGGCCGTTAATCCGGATCGAGTTTGATTATTTTACCCTTATTCATTTAGGATCTTACATGTCTAAAGTTTGTAATAATAGATAAAGATATATTGTTGCACATAATATGGTCCAGAGAATTACGAAACTATCCAACTACTCTTTTTCTCATACTCCCTGCAATTCCAATTGAATATTTTAGAATTTATATATACTTGAATTTGAAATTAGTACAGTAGTTGTTTCAACTTAAAGTTAGTTAGGCAAATGTAACATAGGAGACTGTGGGGACCTAGTGAATCTCCCATGGGATGGGATTGCAAAATTCTATGCTCATTACTTGAAGGGAACCAGCTGCGAGTGGATTTACACTCCAACAACCATGTAACTCTTCTTTAATATATTTACTTTAACTTAAGTTCAAAACATCCATTTAAGTAAGTGAGATTCTAATAGTAGAGAAACATCCATTTAAGAGGGACACGCGAGAACCTGACCAAAGATTATAGTTTGAGCAATGCTTGACATATGTGGGGATTCACAACGATGGGTATGTCTAGCATTTTTGCTATAGTATATACTATTATCATAATTGCCCCCGTTTGTAAGAATCTTTTTAAAGTATTTTTAAAGTAAAAGTACTATTAAAAATATTTGACATTTCTTGTCAAATTATAATAAAAAAAAATAATTTTTTATTTTTTTAAAAAATTGAATAAGACTAATTTTTTTATTTTTTTATTTTTTTAAAAGTGTTTTTTAAGAAACGTTTCTTAAAAAATCGCTTTTAAAAAAACTCTCCCAAACGAGCCAATATCTTTTACTTATGTGGGTAAGGAGCTTGAACTTGGTTTCACTGATGCATGTCAATTACTCAAGGTAAGTATGCTTTGATATAAATTACCTTTTACATTATACAACTTTTGACATTATAAATAAGAGTAATACTTTATATGTGGTAAAAACTACAACACAAACTAATATTTGGTTGGTTCAGATGGCTTGATGTTCGTTTCTCTTAAGAGAGGTCGTGAGTTCAAAACCTTTCTCGTGTATGGAGCTATTATTTATTATAAAATTTTTACATCTTTATTGTTCAACCTAAATCAAATCTATGTGAATTAGTCTTACTCTAAAAATAGAGTGCCGCTAAATAATGAAACTAAAAAACTATAATATAAACTAGATTATGTGAAAACTTTTCATGAATGTGTACTTAGAATTACTATACGCTAGCGACGTATAAAAATAAAATATATATTTTATATAGATATAAAATACCCTCATGGTCATGGAGCATCTTATCTACATTTTGTCACTATTGTTGCCTACCAATTTTTTTATTGCTTGGAATTTGCTAAGTACAGCCTGCATTCATCTGATCATTCTTCTTTATTTTATTACAGTACTCTCTGGCTGTTGATGATTAAGAAGAAGGCCCATCATTTGGCTCTGATTCTGATTCCTTCTCGTCACTCAGTCAGATTTTATATGTCTATATATAAAATATATATCAAACCTGTCAAAAAATTGGGGCTGAAATATAATTTATCTTGTTATCATAAACAAGTTAATGAATATCACATTTATACAATAGCCATAATTACTAATATAAGTTGAGCATCCAATAATTAATTAGAGAATGATCTGTCTCCATAATTTAAGAACCTCTCATATCCATTATTATTATTTATATATTATTAAATTATCTTAAATTATGTATCACATATTATCTTAAGCTGTTATTAAGGGTATCAAATATTGATATAAAAGCAACATGCGGAATCTTCAAGGTGCATGCAGTGATGCTAAGTTTGTGGCCACAACAAATATGACCGTTGGAGGAATGGCAGGTTAGTAAAAAAAAAGCTGAAAAACAAAAACGCAGAGGGAAGGAAAGAAGAGAACGAGTCGCTTTCGCTGTCCTTTTTCATTTCTCACGCACCAACCACTCACTAGACAAAACCCCAAACGGCTCAATAAAATGAAAAAGAAGGAAAAAATCAGAAGGCTCTCGAAACGTCTAGCCGTTGGATTTTTAATGACACGTGGCAGTCAATGGTCAGTGCACAAGACCTAAAAAGAAAAAAATAATTAAAATTTTTTTATTTGGAATTTGAGTGTGTAGCATAGAGCCATAGACAGTAATGGATAGGAGGGAGTAGGGGCCAACATGGACAGCTTGAGGGCAAAATGGGGTGGAGCTTTCAGATAAAGATGAGAAGGACAGATGTGGGCCCCACTCATGAAGTAGATCCTTTCCAGCTTGTGCCACGTGTTCTCCAGTCATTCAGACAGTCTCTTTTGGTCCACGTTCCATGATTAACCAAAAGAAGGTTCAGACTCCATGGAAGAATGTCATAAATCCATAATCACCCCCCTGTTTATATTATATTAATTAATTAATTACTTAACTAATTATTAAATTCCACCCCGAAATATCTCAAAAATTACAACATGACACTGGCCCCGGCCCCAAATCAATGTAGCAGCACGTTAATTTCTTTTATTATCAACAATAATTTGTACTTTATGTTTATTTTATTTTATATTTTTTGGTTAGTATTAAAAAAAAAAGTAATAATTTGTGACCATTGGGTAAAGCCTAGTAATTAACAACCGTGGAAGGTGAAGAAACTGACGTGTTCCGTACCCTGCTATGGTGTGTACCGTATTAGAAGGAAATTAATGATACAAAGCGTTAAACCAAGTACGAAATAAAAGCTTGTACACGTTTTTACTCGGTTCTCTATCCTATTTTCTTCATCACAAAACCAATCAGACAAGATCATACGGTCCAAAAGCTCTCATCTGCATGGCCCGCTTTTGCCTATTAAAAGACAGATTTGTCGAGGGAATTTCAGCAAAAAAGAAAAAAAGAAAAAAGATGAAATGAAGAAATGCGGTAAGATAACAGAGACAAAAGAAGATGCAGATACAGCAAGTGTATTAAAATAGTTTTTTTTACGTGGCAGTCATTGGGTTCTGGGTATTTCTGTCGTATTACAAAAGGGATATATTGGGCATTTTGGAATAAAAGTGGGGTTAGTAATGGAAAATTACTCATTCTATCGTAATATGTAGCCGTTGGAGGGGGGTATGTATGCCAGGCTGACGCCGCACTCGGAGAGGGTGGCCAAAGAGATGATTAGCCGGTCACATGGTTTCGCTGTTACGTGGCGCCCCACCACTTTGGCTCGAAATTACTCGAATTTCATTTCATTTTCATTTTATTTTATTAATATTAATTGTGCCCCTAGGGTCACACCTCTCATCCATAAATTCTGCTTCTCTCTTCTCTCCCTCTTCAATAGTTTGTTACAGTACAAGTCAAGAGAACTTGAAGAGCTTGCGAGAGGAGAAACACAGAGAGAGTGAGCTTGTGAAGAAGAAGAAGATGACGAAAGAAGTGAGCGAGGAAGTACAGGGTCACCATGGGAAGGACTACAGAGATCCACCACCGGCTCCTCTGTTCGACATGGGAGAGATTACTTCCTGGTCCTTTTACAGAGCTTTGATAGCTGAGTTCATAGCTACTCTTCTCTTCCTCTACATTACAGTAGCCACCGTGATTGGCTACAAGAAGCAAACCGACCCATGTGCCGGTGTTGGTCTTCTCGGCATCGCTTGGGCTTTTGGTGGCATGATCTTCATTCTTGTTTACTGCACCGCCGGAATCTCTGGTTCGTACTCACAAATAATATGACAATATTAATTTATTTTTTATTTTTTATTGTATTAATTGTGTGTTTTGACCTTTTTTAAGAGATGGGTACTGATAATTTTGTGTTTTTGTTGGGTCAGGTGGGCACATCAACCCAGCGGTGACGTTCGGGCTGTTTTTGGCACGGAAGGTGTCTTTGGTCCGAGCCGTGGCTTACATGATTGCTCAGTGTTTGGGTGCGATTTGCGGGGTTGGGCTGGTGAAGGCGTTCATGAAGCACTTCTATAACTCGCTAGGTGGTGGTGCTAACTCGGTTGCTCCTGGTTACAATAAAGGAACTGCTTTGGGAGCTGAGATTATTGGTACCTTTGTGCTTGTTTACACTGTTTTCTCAGCCACCGACCCCAAGAGGAGCGCACGAGATTCTCACGTTCCTGTAAGTGAAAACAACGATCTTTGGTTTGGTGTACTAAAATTAATTTGATGCTTTTTGTAATAGTAACTAAAATCGTGTGGGTTCTTTGTGGTGTGTGTTGTGTAGGTTTTGGCACCGTTGCCTATTGGTTTTGCTGTGTTCATGGTTCACTTGGCGACTATTCCCATCACAGGAACCGGTATTAACCCGGCTAGGAGTTTTGGTGCTGCTGTTATCTATAACAACGAGAAAGTCTGGGATGACCACGTAAGTTGAGCATGAGTACTAGTTTTTGTTTAATCTTAAGGTTTTGTTTTTTGAAGTAATGTTTGTGAGAGATTTAACTCATGAAATTGTTGCGCGCATGTTGTGGTGGTTTTAACAGTGGATCTTCTGGGTTGGACCTTTTGTTGGAGCGCTCGCTGCGGCTGCTTACCACCAGTACATCTTGAGAGCTGCAGCTATTAAAGCATTGGGATCATTCCGCAGCAACCCGTCTAACTGAGGAACCATTTGAGACTTTTTTTTTTTTTTATTAATTTGTTATCAGAACTCTTTGTTTTTGTCTTTGTGTGTAAAAGAGGTCCATTTTCTTTCTTTTTTTCTTTTTGATCTTTTCTTCTTCTGTTGGGGGATCTATCTTTTGGGGTTTGTAGCAGGGGGAGGATTATTGTTTGATTAATGCGCATAGTGGGGTTTGGTTGCTTTAACTTATCTTTTTTTTTTTTTTTTATCGTTTCTTTTTCAGATTCTTCATTTATTTTTGTTCTTTTTTAATTTCTTCCGTGCAAAATAGATAATAAATAAGAACTTCATAATCAAGAATCATGATCAAACGTGCCCTTGTTTTTCTTTCGGGCAAATCAAAGCAAAATCATAACTTTGAACCATAACGAGGGGGGGGGGGTCCATTGGGGTCCATAGACCCCCTTGCATGCCATGACCACCATTCATTGCTCAACCACGTGGTGGGGTGGCTGTGTTGGGACCACGCACATACGCGCGTGTAACCCCTAATTTTTTTAGTGTGCCAAGCAGCATTGGCGTGGCCCCAATGCGCATCATTCTGCAGCTTTTTAACAATAAAACAGCGACTTAACAAATAGCCCCACCGGTAATTTTTTGTTTTTGTCAATGAAGATCTTACGTAGTAAATTAACTAGTGTACAAATTAGCCGGCGTAAGCGAACTACTAGCATACAAGTTTACTGTTTGGATGTGTACATAATAGATGGCCTCATGTTACCGTCAAGTGGCAATTTTGTAAATATAGTCCGATTAATTTTATATTTTGATGCTTTTTAAAAAAAAATAAGTTAAAAGCTTGACATTTACTTATTAGAGATAATGATAGTTTTTATAATATTTGGGTATGTTATGGGATATTGTTATTTGGCTAAGAGTGTGGGTTCATCAATATGTAAGGTTCGGTATCTGACACTGTTATGTCATCCGTTATCAAATTGAAAGGGATAATGATAGTTTTTATAATATTTGGGTATGTTATGGGATATTGTTATTTGGCTAGCAGTGTCAGTTCATCAATATACAAGGTTGGGTATCTGACACTGTTATGTCATTCGTTATTAAATTGAATACATTGAACTATTTTTAGCCTATGTGTTAGAATGTGCGTGTACTTGCGGGGATGGTGGTCATTAGTGAGTTATCCATGAAACTTATCAGTATTGCATGGTTCGGGACAACACTGTGTAAGAACTGTTATTGAAGGTATTCGAGTGATCTGTCTGAGTGATTACCCGGCGCTACGCATACGAGTCTTCTGTTGTATTACGAGTATATGTGTGAATAACTGATCGACAATATGAGTATTCGAGGTGTTGCATGGGCAACTTGTTTGTCTCACAGCTATGTCTGTAACAAATGGTATTAGAGCGTGAAACAAATGCGAATTGCACGGACTTCATGATGAGTTAGTGAAAGCAGAGATACAGTCAGAGAATGCATGCGGTATGCAACGGAACCATCATAGTGAATGAAATATACAACTGTGGTGTTGGTACAATGCGTAGAGTGGCACGATGATGGGTGGTTACTTGATACGATAGTTTGACCGGAGCAATATCCGAGAAGCAAGTAGAGCTACAATGGTCGACAAGTGTGTTGACATAAGAACATGTGCGAGGATGTATGTCAAGTGAAGCATATGAGACAAGATGACTGTAATCGTTGTTTCGGGTTGCGAAGAGAAGGCATTAAACGCATGTCACATGTGAAATGGTAATGTTAAATGTTGCTAGCACGCAAAGAGGTCCGGTGAAATCCAAGCTAGTGACGAGATCGGTATGAGAAAGGTAATCGCATGAACGAGTTGCAACAAGGTGATCGCGTCAGTGGATGTTATGTTGATGTACTAGAACACAACTAAGGTGTTGTGTGTGGCGCTTATATGGTGATGGTTCTGAGGACTACTGACCGTCAATGTTGCTTGGTCCTATGTGATAGCAGTATATGGAAAACTTGCTTGAGCATTAGAGGAATGGTGACAACAACTTGAGAATAGTGAGTTTTGATGGGACGACTGAAGAGACAAGTTGTGTGGGTTCAAAGAGTGGCTTTGCAATGGTTTGGGTTAATGCCAATGAGCGAGGTGACTTTAGTGTATTCAAATGTATGCAAGCAAGGTTGCAATTGTGGTGAATCGACTAACAGATGACTGAGCAAAGGGTGCAAATAGAATGTTGATTGAGATGATTCTCGACCTACATTCAGAAGGGGCAATCGCAAAGTTATCAATAGTTTGAACGAACCCGATGAGGTGTAATGAGTTATCTTGCCTACTCGGAGAAGAGCATGTGCAAGTTCAAAAGTGAACGAGTTACCATGTTCAAGAGATGGGTCAGTCCAAGATAACGAACATCCTTCAGCAGAAAGTTAATTGAGGCAAATCTTCAGCTTTAATGCCAGAAGTTGTTCAGAGGAACATGTACTTTCAGTTGGGAAGGGCGTCAGGAAGCTAGTACATCAAGGGTGAACAGTTGAGTACATTGTGGTATGGGTACCATAAAAACAAATGGGGTGAGCTGCTTGTTCTCAGGGTGAAGACGTGGCGTCAAGGGACTAGAGTTCAAGATTGCGGGGATCTTTGCTCGAGACCTCAGATGTGCAGAATAGGCATAAACGCAACTTTGAAAGTTCATGGCGGGATAATGAGATCCGTTATGGCAAGAAGTAGTACGAGTTGGAGATGTATGGTGTTGCATCATTTTTCGGAGTGAACACTTGCTCAGGATGAAAAGCAAATGTATTTGAGTTCTGAGCGACAAGATTTTTCGTTCGCACGGAGGATCGTGGTGGACACTTAGCACAAGGCTCATTGGGTAAAAATATGTGTGAGTGCGCAGCGGCGGGCTGAGTTCATTAGTGAACTTGGGGAGCTCTCTTTTCTCAGTTGGAAAGAGACATGTATCTTGAAAATTGCTACTCAGCTAACAACAAAGTCAGTTAGTAGTTGAGGGGCTCAATGATTTGAGCAATGCTTGTTCTTATTGTGAAAACGTGGTGTCGAGGACTTGAGTTCAAGATTGCAATGATGTGATTCAAGCGGGTTCCATTTGGAGGAACTCATGAGAAATGTAGGGGCATGTAGATCGATTGCGGTAATTATTTCTTCCTGGGTGAAAACAGTGGTCGAGGTACTGGAAGAAGCTCCATCAACGAGGCAAAGTTTGCTATTGTGGAGGTCACACAACAATGGGGATAGAGAAAACATCAGGGTTCAGATTTGAGCGGACTTCAGATGTTACTTTATCAGGAGCAGCATAATAAGGGGCAAGAGTAACAAAAGTTCAGTTGAGACTTGGAATCAAGTGAGGTAACGCTCAACATATGTGTTACTCTAGATCGTGGCTTGTTCGAGGTACTAGTGCGAGTAGAAACACAGGGTGAAGAACAATCGTTGTGATAATGGCGAGCATAGAGGTGCGTGGTTGAGCTAAATCAAGTAAATGCTAGCTCGTAATAGAAGTTTAGCACAGATTGGGAATCAAGTGGGGTAGCCCTTCAGTATAGTGTTACTCCATATCGTGATTGGTTCGTGACACTAGTGCAAGCGGAAACTCCTGCTGAAGAACAATCTGATGGTTGGGGAGCCTAGTGGTGCAAGCACAGAGGTGCGTGGGTTCGAGGTACTAGTGCAAGGATAAGCACAAAGTGAAGAACAACCGTAGTGAGTGCAAGCACGTAGGTGCGAGGATGAGCTACATCAGGTAAATGTTAGCTCGTCCCAGAGGGGATACTGAAGGTCTCAAAGGTGGAGATCTTTGCTACGTCGAGTAGTAGCGCAATGCCTAAGTGTAGATGATTATTGTTAGAGTAAAGAGAATAGTGGTTCCTCATGTAGAGAAATTGAATAGGATAAAGTTCTAGGGTCAAGTCAGGCAACGAGGCCACGAGTTGGGGTGTGACAATCAGAAGGTGCATATGGAGATGTCGATGATAGACGATCAGTCAGGAAGATGTAGCAGGTAGATGAACTCAGTAATTGTGTAGATGAAGGGCATCGACCATTCAAGTGGGGTAGTTTGTCACGGTCATGTCAAAACATGCACCGTCACTTAAGAAGAGGGTCTGTGAAGTTTCATCTCATTTGAAGGTGGTAATCTCGTAAATATGGCCCACTATGGTTGGCCTCACATTTTGATGTTTTCTTTTAAAAATAAGTTAAAAGCTTAACATCTACCTTGGGTAGGAGTAGTTGTCCAACTCTTTCTCATGGCCAATACTTGGCCATGCATAAGACATTTCCTTGGAGCAACTTAGGGAGCCGACTACCATCATCCTGAAGGGGGTAATGGTAATTCTCATAGTATTTGAGTAGGTTATGAGACACTGCTATTGAGCTAACAGTGCGGGGTTCATCGGTATTCAGGGTTGGGTATCTGACATTGTTATGCCACCAACTATTGAGTTGAACGCATTGAACTAGTTATCTTTAGTCTACGTGCTATAATGTGCTTATGGAGATACTTATGAGTGAGTTATCTATGAAACTTACCGGTATTGTATAGTGTGGGTAATACTGTGTAAGAATTGTAATCGAAAGTATCTAAGTGATCCGTCCGAGTGATTATATGGTGCTACGCATACAAGTCTTCCGTTATAATATGAGTATATGTGTGAATGACTGACTGAAAATATTAATATTTTGAGGTGTCGCATAGGCAATTTGTCTGTCTCACAGATATGCCTGTGACACTCAACCTCAGCGCCCTAAAGAGACACTAAGCCAAGCTGTAAAGTCACGGTCACATTTTTCGGCCAAGTGGGTTATGTGTTTGCACGCAAGATCAGACAAGCTGCTGCTGCCGCTGCGCTGCTAACCGCTAAGTATAGTGTGTGTGTACTATTTCTCCCAAGTAAAAGAGAGAGTAAGCAACATAAAAACAGCAAACTTGTGGGTGACACGGGATTGTTGTTATCCATCTCATTTTCACTTTAGAGATGAAAGGAGTAGGCGCTTTTAGTGCAGTTGGACAAGGTCAAGAGGTGTAGGGTTTTAGGGGTGGGGGTGGGTGGTCCTTTGTTTCTCTTTTTTTGGGTACCTTAGCTGTAAAGCCGTACTTTGGGTTGCTGGAAAGGAAAACTGGTGTTTGGTGGGGTGGGGGGCTGAGAGTGGATTTTTAGTAGTAACACCAATGAGTTAAAATTTAGAACCCTAGGACTCAAAGTTGGGGGAGCATAGAAGTATCTTTAGACTTTACTCACTGGTAAATGGGTGGATTGCTTTCTGCAAAAACATTTGGTTCCCAATGCAATTCAATTCAGCCATTTTGACCGTCCCCATATTTTAAAGGAAGAAGACATAATAATATATGAAGGCAAAAAAGGAAATTGCTAGCTCTTTTCATTAAAGATTATTTCTTTCTGCATTGCACTTAGAAGGAAATGGTGCAACTGCAGCACGCCCTTTGAGGCCGGGGGCGTACAATTGCAGTTGCTTTTGTAGGCTGATTCCTTCAACTTCTCTTGCTCCCAACATGTATATATACAATTAGATATGCAATTACACTATATACTATATACATTGCACAATTATGTAGTTATATTTTTTGTACTTAGAATAATATTTCCCATTTGATATATATTACCATTGTTTGCATTTTGGACTGATGATATTTGACAATAATTAACAAAACAGACGAGTCGTCACTGGCCTTTCGAAACTCACCCTGTTATTAACAAGTGTTGTTAGGCTGGGGTCAAGGCAACATACTTACCATTACAGTTAGGAGCATACACTCTGTCATGCAATGTGTGTAATGAGAATATGGACCAACTGATCAGTAGGTGCCATAATAATCAGGAAGTCGAGACCCCACATGCATGTGTTGATGTTATATATAACTATGCTTTTCAACATAAAGAAAAAAGAGTATAGAACAATATTGCAAAGTTCTTGATATATTGGCAAAAATGGCATCACTTTATAAAGCAGGAGAGAGACAAGATCGTATCCATACAACTTTACTATGATTTCTTTTCCTTTTCTGTTTTTATTAACTAAATAGGGTTGCGCTTATATGAATCAGCATCTCCACTGTATGGGACCAACTACATTTTGTTACCATCACAAGTTGATTTTAATGCCTTTTGAGCATCAATTAACATGCCCATATAAATGAAAAATTTCAGTATTTTTACATTGATATCAACTTATATAATGTTTAACATTTATTTTATCTAGTGTCAATTAACATTTTTTTTTTCTTTCCTGATTTCCTTGTGATTGAAACCTATTTAACATAGAATGAGAGAGACCAACACATACATGATACATATATAATTCAAAGACAAACATAAAAGTGTTTAATTGTTATAGGAGGCCTTATATGACAAGCCCCGAAAAGTATACAATGATTAATACCGAATATATGTGAAAAAAAAGTATTTGTGTATCCCTGGAATTACTTTATAATTAAATAGAAAAACCAAAATGATAAAAATAGAAAAAAAAGTAGATACTTAAAATTATACGTATAGGGCTCGCTTAGTGTGCAAGATAGGATAAAATTATTTTTATGGGATTAGATTAATTAGGATATGATAAGATTAAATAATTAATATATATATATATATATAACTCATTATAATGAGATAAAAATAATCTTTTCTTTTGGTCGTCAGGAATTATTTTTTATTTCATCCTAATCGTCAACTAAACATGGGCTTGAAACTAAAAAAAGTCTTATTCTATTCAATTTCGCGCACAAAAAATGAGTCTATACTGATGTGATGAGTGATTGTTTCTTTTTCTTTTTTTTCTTTGTTGATGTAATGATTTGTCACATTAGCATGAGTATAATTTTAGATATGTATTTTTAACATTACTCTTACAATAAATATTTTGTATACATAAATAATTAAACATTGTTAAATTTAGCTACATAGGTCACCACTTGATTAGTCAATACACAATATAAATTATAAAGGATGAGCATTTCATTCCTCTCCTCCTTTCCTATATACTTAAAAGACATACCAATTTTATTAATTAAAGAATTTTTTTTCCTTTATGAAAAAAATGGGAAGAAAATTAAATAATAAAAAACAAAACAAAAGATGAAGAGAATTGAATAACCTTCATGTAGTCAAACTTTATATAGCCAAGGCTTTTTTAGCTTTAATTTCCTGTTCTCTGTCTCTCTGATATGATGCTTACTTCTTCTACAGTTGCACTCCACTCAATATCGACTGTTCATCACCAGTAAAACCCCCAGAGCAACAATGAAAACCTTCACTCGATCTGCTTGAAAAATTCTACCACTGTTATCATCAGCTGGTGGATTCGGTTGATCTGAAACTGGTGCTATTTCCTGCACAACATCAACCCCAAACTTCATTCCTCCAAGACAGTGCCCTGAAATGCTGCAAATGAACCAGTACGTCTTCGCTTCTTTCAACACCACCGCATCATTTCCACTCTCGTACTTCCTTATCACTCCACCGCTGTCATTGCAAGATCTGTATGCTTCTTTCGTAACCTCATACGAGTTGTGTTGTCCCTTCACGTAGTTAAACACTATGCACAATGATACCCACGAATTTAATTGAACTCATTAACCCCTAAAATCGCAAACTTCAATTATAATCAGGGTTTATGTACTAATTCACGGGAGAATACAATTTTATTCCACGAATAAATAAATATATAAGATAATATAATATTTCAGACTTTAGTGTCCAACATAATTAATTAATTAAATGACAATTATAAAGAAGGTGGGAGAAACTCACTAAGAACATCTCCGACTGTGAAATTGTACTTTTGGGACCATGCCATGTAGTTCGTTCCGATTCCCCATTCATCTGCATCACCGACTGTGTAGTTTGTGGATTTGGCGCTTCTGTTTAAAGAGGAAAGAATGATTAAGAACTGGATGATCAAGAAACTGTAAGAATTGAGAAATTGAGTTCTTCTCTTCATGATAGATTGCTTTAGGAGTTCAGTACTGGCATGGAGATGAGGATCGGTTTGAATGTGATGGGTGGAAGAACAAAAGAGAGACAAATTGAAGCAATGAGGACTCTCTTTACTTATGAGGTAGAGAAATGATGGGTCGTCATTAATTTTTTGAGTACATTAATTAAAGGGGGTAAATACTATATGAAAAATGTTAATCTAACTTTACAAAAAAAATATAACTACAGTTCAATTACATATTTGTATTATTTATTACATCTTTTTAAGATGTTTAAACTATAAACATTTAATAATATAAATGTGTAGCTTATTGTAGTTACAATTTTTTACCGTTATTTTTTTTTATTATTATTTTTTAAATCAGAGCCCATTCTCTTTGTAAACCTGGTATGTTGAATATATTGTGGTTATTTGTACCCTTGCGTCTCTGTGACATATTTGTCATATCTTGCATTATACTCTTCATCTGTTTGGTTGTTCAGATTTTCTTGCGTCTAGTTACACTTCTGATTTAACCATGTCTTTGTTAAGTCATCTACCCATCTGGTTAATTATAGTCCTTGTTATCCTTGCTATATTGCTTTGTGGCATACTTCGCCTATGTTTTGTTTGTTATATATGTGATGCAGTCGAAGTTGATGATTGAACGAGTACTTAGATTTTGAAAATTGGTTTTGGTCTTTAATAGAAGCAGAGGAATCTATTTTTCACCTGTTTATTCTCCGTTGGATATCAAAGACGAGGTCTTGACGGCCCAGAGAGAGAGGCGACGTAAGACAAAAAGGTCTGTAAGTATCCATGGAACCCTTTGGTGATAGTCCTCCTTCATCTTCTACGTCCGACCCTAGTCCGATTTTAAAATCTTCCTCTTTTAATTTTTCAAGTCTTCCTGAGTCATGTATTAAACAAGCTTCGAAAATCGATGATTTGGTCGAAGTTACCCATATTCCGGCTGATAGCAAAGTAAGTGAGACTATCCCTCCTTTGTTAAACCCTTACTGGTTATTTACCAAAAAATCTCAGTCGTTTTCAACGTCTGTCAAAAAATTAATTAGTCGTAAGAGTCCTCCTATTAAGGAGTATATACAGAGTACTGCCCTTACTCATTGTACACTTGAGTCTACTATGCAAGAACAGTATGTTACCCTTGAGTTTGAACCTTCGTTCATACGTCATTGGCTAGCTCATGGTTATACTCATATCCATATGGGAGCAATTCGTCTTGTTCTTTCTTATCATGGTCGTGGTGATTTACCTATGACTGCTCGAATAGCTCTACTGGATACAAACCTTTTGGAATACGAACATGCTTGTATTGGAACAGTCCTTACCTCACTTAGTCATGGATCTATGATCTTTACAATTACGCCAGACTTCAACGTCTGCCTTAAAGACCCTACCTTACCTACAAGGTTTAAGGTCCAGATTCAGTTCTCTGGTGTGCAACATCGACAAGATAGCATTATAGCCACTCTACATCATCAGATGGCTTTTCGCCTTCAAGATCATGCTATCCATCTCCGCACTCAGAAACCAACAGGTACCATCATGGCCTTTGTTCATGATAATGATGTTCCTACAATTATACAGATTCCAAAGCAACTTCCTCGGAAAGCTCTGCTAGAAATGTTACCTTTAACATGGTTCACCAATTATGAACTCTTCCTCAAGCGTTCTGAACCTGTTACTAGTATTGCTTGTCCATTACTTAAAAAGCAAGCTGATGGTGCTGTCAAGATCACTTTTGATTCTCTGAAGCAATCCACAGATAGCTTACCTGTTCATCACTCCATGATGATAGAGCCAATTGATTTTGGTACTCTTCAGCTACCCGATATTATCCCTCTACATCAGTCTCTGAAGATTCAACCAATATCTACTCATGTACCGGCCGACGATCCGCCGTTACACTCATTTCAACCTAATGGTTCAGTTCTCTATCATTCTCATGTTGATGGCCACTTCATTTGGGATTGTGATCCCTCTATGTGCAAACCTGGTTGTCTATGTCAAGAAGATTATGATGAAGACACATGGATGGATATATATGAATATCCTTCACTGCGAGCACAGCAACAAAAGAAGAAGACCAAGAAAATTCCTGTTTTCTCTTCATGTCGTTCTTCTACAAAGACTCTCAAGCGTGAACCACCTGCTCCTCCAGCAGCTCCTATGGTTCCCCTATGTTATCCTATTGGTCCTTATGATCAGGAATTTCCACCTCTCACTCGAGTAACTGATCCCACACATCAGACTACGGCTAAGCCCTTTGTTCCTCTTAATGAGATCCGTTCAGATGGCACTCCAAAGCCTATTACGTCTGCTGAAGAAGTCTTGAATTGGCAAACTAAGAATGCCCTTATCCAGAATGGTTATCTGCAACAAATTGATCAGCATCTGAATTCTCTTCATTCTACAACTTCTACTCTGGTCCAGAATACAGAAATTCAGGCTGCTACTAGTCAGAAATACTATACTGAGATAACTGCCAAAATTCATGAGTTAGACTCTCTTCTCCGGTATTATTTACAACATAACATCCGTGGTCCTCAGTTCGATACAGCTGAACGAGAGATTTATCAACTTAAAGAACAACTTCAATGTGTTATCAATGATCTTCATCGATTCCAGACACCTCCTACACCAACTTTTCCTGATGCATATCCTATGTCTATTATTAGATCCAGTTTTCCTCCATCCACTTCAACCTATCAACCTTTGATTCCTTCACCTAGTTCTAGAGCTGAAGCTCAAGCTAATCTTATACAAACCCTCAAGTCAGCTGCTTCACAACAACCACCTCAGGTACAACAAACTTATAGGTCTACTACACCACCTAGGTTTTCTATACCTCCCAGTTATAGAAACCCCACACCTACACCTGTTGAACCACGTCCTCGCCCTATTTTTGGTTTCAGAGGAAAAGCTCCTCTTACTCAACCACCAGTCATACCTACTACATTCTCATCAATAGTCACAGAACCGCCCTTACCTCCGGCTTATCCGCCTCCTCCTATACCGTTACCTCCTCCAAGTAATCCCATCTATCCTTATGAAGATGAAGATGCAGTCCTTGATAACGTTCTTACTATTGGTGATCTCAATGACACTTTTGATTCTATTCATTTAGAATCTTCTGATCAATCTGATACTATTGATCAATCTGATGATCAATCTCCGAGTCAACAATCTGATCCTATTACAGAAAATACAGACATAGATTCTGACTCCTCACAGTATATGGATATCTCTGCTCTTGCCCAAATAAATATGGCAGATGATCCATCTACTTCTGCTTCTGCTACAAACCAACAGCAACAGCCCTATGATGAGGCTATGGACATGCCTGACAATCCTCCTGAAGAACCTCCACCAGACCACACTCAATTTAACCGATCTGGAAATGGTCCTTGGTTCTCTCTTGATGACGTCCCCTATGAACAATGGCGCAACAAGATTCTTACTTGGTGTGCTTGGATGTCAAATCAGCATGCAGTTGTTGGTCGCCCTACTAATCTCGTCATATCTGATTTCATTTCACGAACTACTGGATTTGTTCGAGATTGGCTTACTTCTCTTGGTGACTACCGCATAAGACAACTTACGCAGGTATCCCTTGTTGATGTTTATCATGTTCTGATCCGAGAATTTGTTGGTGACGAAACAGTTATGGAGAAAAAGTATAAACAAGAATACTTTACTATGAAATGCTGTTCCCTCCATAAGAAAGATCTTTATCGTCATTTCCTTCGAATGCTCCAACGATTCCATCTTCTCGGCGGTTATGATAAAACAGACCTGAAGCATACCTTTATTGCTTCACTACCTACTGAGATTCATCCTGAATTGAATCGCTTACTCAAAGCTACTGGCCGTAATCTTGATCAATATTCTCTTGCAGAAATCTTTCAGACACTACTTGAAGCTATTGATAAAGTATGTGAGTTACGCAAGATGGTTAAAGATTCCCAGAAAGCTTCCTACTATTCTTCCAATGTTTGTGACAAGAAATATCTTACGATTGGCTGTAAAGACAAGTGTGATTGTTCTTCCACTCACAAAACTTCTCGTAAGAAGTTTTCCAAATTTCACAAGAAGAATCCTCATAAGTTTTCTAAACCTCTGAGATGGAAGAAGAAACGACGTCTTAGATATTTCAAACGCAGAAATCCAGCCACTGCTACTAAGACTGCTCGATGCTATATCTGTAAGAAGCCAGGACATTATGCCAGACAATGTCCTGATAAGAAAAAGAGTCAACATCTTATTCAGAAGCTTCAACACTCTTATTCAATCCATGATGATCATGATATTGAATCTTTATTTTCTGAACAAGACTCTGCAGATGATGATACAATTTTTGCTTATCATGATTATTCATCTGATGCTTCTCAGACTTCTGATGACAATGCAGAACCTTATATGGGTATGATCTCAACCCCTTCTATGATTGTCTCACATGTTCTGCCTTATGCTGAAATTGCGGTCCTCCCAACCAAGTTTGACAATCCTCTTAAGGTCATAGCTTACTTTGACACTGGTGCTTTCAAAAGTATGATGAATCCTCGTATTCTCCCTAATACTTTTTGGAAACCACATACTGAAACATTCAAAGCTGCCAACAATGAGATTTTTCAGACACATCTGATTACTACTCGAAGAATTGGTCTTAAATTCTTCCCTAATCTCATTTTATGGACCCATATCATTGGCTGTGACTTACCTGATAAAGATATTCTCTTTGGAATGGATCTCTATTCCAAATCCAAATTAAGAATCCTCCCTGATGGAATTTCTTATCAGAATCAAACTCTTCCATATACAACTATTCCTAAGTTGTATACAATACAGGATGTTACTTTATATCAAGAGAAATTAAAGTCTTGTTTCAGCGACTCTCATAAGACTTTTACTCATTCTCATCCTCTGTGGAAGAATTCTAAGTTTTATATCCGCCTTCCCTTCAAATTAAATGAGGATATAAACCCTACTAAGGCTATTCACCCTGGAATGCCTCCTGATGACCTTGCCCTTGCTCGGCAAGAATGTGATGAATTATTAGCCCAAGGTTTATTAGAACCTACCACTTCTGATTGGGCTTGTCAAGGTTTTTATGTCAATAAAAGAGCTGAACTTACTCGAGGAAAGAAACGTCTTGTAATTAACTACAAGCCACTGAACATCTTCCTCAAGGATGATAAGTTTCCTCTGCCCAAGATCTCTTCTCAACTTACCTTACTTTCAGGATCTACAATCTACAGCAAATTTGATCTGAAAGCAGGATTTTGGCAGTTAGGTGTTCATCCTGATGATCGGCCTAAAACGGCTTTCTGCATACCCAATGCTCATTATCAATGGACGGTCATGCCTTTTGGTCTAAAGGTTGCCCCTTCTTTATTTCAGAAAGCTATGACACGTATTTATGCTCCGATCCTCTCCACGGCTCTTATCTATATTGACGATATCCTACTCTTCTCAACGACTGAAGCTGCTCATCACCAGCTTATTTCTCAGTTTTTAGATATCACTCTACATCATGGTATCATGCTCTCTGAAAAGAAGAGTATCTTATGCACATCCGAAATTGATTTCCTTGGAATGAAGTTCTTTAATGGTGTTTACCAGCCTGGTGCTCATATTGCTGTCGAATTATTACAGTTCCCAGACACTGATCTTACAGTTAAGCAACTTCAACAGTTTCTTGGTATTATTAATTACCTTCGGATGTTTATTCCTCATATTACTCGACACACATCAGTATTATCTTCTCTCTTGAAGAAATCTCCACCGCCATGGTCAGATACTCATACTGATGCTGTTCAATCTCTCAAGAAGATATGTCAGAATCCCCCTCCATTGGTGATTCCCAGCACTGGTTCCTTAATACTTCAGACTGATGCTTCTGATCTTTATTGGGGTGCTGTTCTTCTTGAATCAAAGGATTCCACTACTTCTATTTGCGGATATCATAGTGGAAAATTCTCCGATGCAGAACTCCATTACCATATTACTATTAAAGAAGTCCTTGCAGTAAAATATGGTATTATGAAGTTCGCCTTTTTCTTAAGGCCTGCACAATTTGAAATACAAATGGATAATTCCTCATTTCCTAAAATGTTGGAATTCAGGAACAGAATGGTTCCCTCTGCTCAACTTCTTCGTCTCCAGGAATGGTTTACTCAATTCCAATTCACAGTGAAACATATTCCAGGAACTAAGAATATTTTGGCTGACTTCCTTTCACGACCTATTCAAAAACCTAATGCTTCGCAAGTCTCTTTGATCCGTAATGGTTTTTGTCTACCCATCATATTCCAGCCCAAAACTATTACTAGGCCCAAGCCTATTCAAGTAATTCAAGCCCATGGGATTTTTCCCCTTATTGGTGCAATATTTCCTCCTGAATTACCTAACCCTACAACAGCTTATGAAGTCCGAGAATATGCCCATCAGAATCTTTTCTATTATGGACATGCCTACTTTATGGACTACCCAGCCCATCTTCAACCGGACTCATTCCATCAAAATAAGCCTTACTTATCCTTATTTCATCTAAGGCCTGATATTTCCAGAAAGTTCTTTTGGTATTTATGGTGTGTATCATGCTTATACAGAGTAGCCTTAACATTTATACCTTCTGAACTACAGCAGTATTTTACATCACAGAATACATCTCTGTTAGATAACTGCATGGACTTATTTGCCCCTAGGCAAACTTGGATAAGTCGAATAACTGAAATATGCCAGCTACAGCCTCCTCGCCTTCATGCTATATATATCGGCTATCAGCCCTTCTCAGATTCATCCCGAGGACTTATTACAGAGCATTTCCTCCAAGAGTTTCAGACTTACTCTTGCCATCTAACTGATCAAGTTCTCTCTGGTGTCCGACAATTCTTAGAAGACATTAATGGAGTTTCTCCATCTTCTTCTACTCATATAACTCGCGGACCACATGAATTCATCCCTTCTGAACATTTGGATGAGTTAATCCAGAATCAGGCTCCTTGGCATATTGAAGCTCCTCTTCCTCAGTTCCGAGATCCTCCAGAACGATCTCCCAGTCCGTCTCCACTTAGAAGACGCCTCAGTATTTCTCCTCCTGTTTATGAAGATCTCTATGATAACCAACAGCAGCAAGACATAGAGTATCGCCAACAGGTTCGTCCACATTTTAATGATCCTCCAAGCCAACCCAGAAGAATCAGTGATTCACCATTGTCTTATGAAGAGATAGTTGAATGCCAACAGGCTCAAGATTTTGAAGACAATGCCCGTATTGCTTTAGGTCTTCTACCTCCTCCTCTTATCGACCACCATGAAGACTGGCTTGACAATTTTGATACTGGTGATCCTGATGTAGACATGGAAACTCAATGTGACACATCACCATGAGAATCCATCTCTTTAACAGGTATTTTGCTCATTTTCTCGCCGACGACACTAACAGACTCAACTGTTACCAAAACCTTACTGCATATATGGAGAATAATCCTCATCAACAGCATACTCGCCTTCGTCGTGAACTGGTTCTCCTTCGCCTTCGACGATTCCGAGATTACCAACAAATCATCCGACGACTCAATGCTATTGACCTTTCTGAATCTTCTCCAGCAACACGCATTAACACCCTCCGACGAATTCACAATGCTCACCGACAAATTCAAAGACAGATGCAACCTCTGCTCCCACAAATCATGGATGACATCACTCCACCATCATCTTCAACAGCTCAGCAAGATTCCTCCTTATCTGCTGACAACGCAAGCACCTCCACTTCTTCAGTGGAGCCCACTACTGTCCCCCACTCATCACAAGATGCTCTTGACATGTCACATCATCTCATGTGATAAGCATCTACTTTTGATAAAGCTATGTACAGTACGAAGCATCTTTACTTTATGGCTTGTCTTATGAGTGCTTTGCTTTCCACCGCATGACACGTGACCTTATCTTCAGCCAGCTTAAAGACTAACAGCTGTCTCGGATTTAAAGAGCTCTTAAGTCCGCGGATTTGAAGATGTTTGGAATCCGTGTATTTGTCTATAAATAACTTTGTAAGCTCAGTTGTTGAGCATCGAGTCTAGTTGTTTTCCATATGACATTGTAACGAAGTTATCTTCCCAGCTTTCTTAATTAGATCGAGTCTAGTTGTTTTCCATATGACATTGTAACGAAGTTATCTTCCCAGCTTTCTTAATTAGATCGAGTCTTGTAGTTTAGTTTCAAGCTTATAATCCACATCATCTCTAGTCTTCTCCGTTTCATATGTGTAGCAAAGATTGTTTTGTAAGATAATCCTTTGCACTCCGCTGTGTGATCTTTGTGTAAGATGTGTGCCTTATAGGTGTTTAAAATAGCCTAGCACATACGAACTGTGCTAGGCTATTTTAAACACCTATAAGGCACACATCTTACACAAAGATCACACAGCGGAGTGCAAAGGATTATCTTACAAAACAATCTTTGCTACACATATGAAACGGAGAAGACTAGAGATGATGTGGATTATAAGCTTGAAACTAAACTACAAGACTCGATCTAATTAAGAAAGCTGGGAAGATAACTTCGTTACAATGTCATATGGAAAACAACTAGACTCGATGCTCAACAACTGAGCTTACAAAGTTATTTATAGACAAATACACGGATTCCAAACATCTTCAAATCCGCGGACTTAAGAGCTCTTTAAATCCGAGACAGCTGTTAGTCTTTAAGCTGGCTGAAGATAAGGTCACGTGTCATGCGGTGGAAAGCAAAGCACTCATAAGACAAGCCATAAAGTAAAGATGCTTCGTACTGTACATAGCTTTATCAAAAGTAGATGCTTATCACATGAGATGATGTGACATGTCAAGAGCATCTTGTGATGAGTGGGGGACAGTAGTGGGCTCCACTGAAGAAGTGGAGGTGCTTGCGTTGTCAGCAGATAAGGAGGAATCTTGCTGAGCTGTTGAAGATGATGGTGGAGTGATGTCATCCATGATTTGTGGGAGCAGAGGTTGCATCTGTCTTTGAATTTGTCGGTGAGCATTGTGAATTCGTCGGAGGGTGTTAATGCGTGTTGCTGGAGAAGATTCAGAAAGGTCAATAGCATTGAGTCGTCGGATGATTTGTTGGTAATCTCGGAATCGTCGAAGGCGAAGGAGAACCAGTTCACGACGAAGGCGAGTATGCTGTTGATGAGGATTATTCTCCATATATGCAGTAAGGTTTTGGTAACAGTTGAGTCTGTTAGTGTCGTCGGCGAGAAAATGAGCAAAATACCTGTTAAAGAGATGGATTCTCATGGTGATGTGTCACATTGAGTTTCCATGTCTACATCAGGATCACCAGTATCAAAATTGTCAAGCCAGTCTTCATGGTGGTCGATAAGAGGAGGAGGTAGAAGACCTAAAGCAATACGGGCATTGTCTTCAAAATCTTGAGCCTGTTGGCATTCAACTATCTCTTCATAAGACAATGGTGAATCACTGATTCTTCTGGGTTGGCTTGGAGGATCATTAAAATGTGGACAAACCTGTTGGCGATACTCTATGTCTTGCTGCTGTTGGTTATCATAGAGATCTTCATAAACAGGAGGAGAAATACTGAGGCGTCTTCTAAGTGGAGACGGACTGGGAGATCGTTCTGGAGGATCTCGGAACTGAGGAAGAGGAGCTTCAATATGCCAAGGAGCCTGATTCTGGATTAACTCATCCAAATGTTCAGAAGGGATGAATTCATGTGGTCCGCGAGTTATATGAGTAGAAGAAGATGGAGAAAAACTGGATCTAATAATAGACATAGGATATGCATCAGGAAAAGTTGGTGTAGGAGGTGTCTGGAATCGATGAAGATCATTGATAACACATTGAAGTTGTTCTTTAAGTTGATAAATCTCTCGTTCAGCTGTATCGAACTGAGGACCACGGATGTTATGTTGTAAATAATACCGGAGAAGAGAGTCTAACTCATGAATTTTGGCAGTTATCTCAGTATAGTATTTCTGACTAGTAGCAGCCTGAATTTCTGTATTCTGGACCAGAGTAGAAGTTGTAGAATGAAGAGAATTCAGATGCTGATCAATTTGTT
This sequence comes from Paratinospora sagittata, assembly GCA_035771175.1. Classification (NCBI taxonomy): domain Eukaryota; kingdom Viridiplantae; phylum Streptophyta; class Magnoliopsida; order Ranunculales; family Menispermaceae; genus Paratinospora; species Paratinospora sagittata. Next base: position 62,615,972 of record CM069590.1, read on the forward strand.
GCAGATAACCATTCTGGATAAGGGCATTCTTAGTTTGCCAATTCAAGACTTCTTCAGCAGACGTAATAGGCTTTGGAGTGCCATCTGAACGGATCTCATTAAGAGGAACAAAGGGCTTAGCCGTAGTCTGATGTGTGGGATCAGTTACTCGAGTGAGAGGTGGAAATTCCTGATCATAAGGACCAATAGGATAACATAGGGGAACCATAGGAGCTGCTGGAGGAGCAGGTGGTTCACGCTTGAGAGTCTTTGTAGAAGAACGACATGAAGAGAAAACAGGAATTTTCTTGGTCTTCTTCTTTTGTTGCTGTGCTCGCAGTGAAGGATATTCATATATATCCATCCATGTGTCTTCATCATAATCTTCTTGACATAGACAACCAGGTTTGCACATAGAGGGATCACAATCCCAAATGAAGTGGCCATCAACATGAGAATGATAGAGAACTGAACCATTAGGTTGAAATGAGTGTAACGGCGGATCGTCGGCCGGTACATGAGTAGATATTGGTTGAATCTTCAGAGACTGATGTAGAGGGATAATATCGGGTAGCTGAAGAGTACCAAAATCAATTGGCTCTATCATCATGGAGTGATGAACAGGTAAGCTATCTGTGGATTGCTTCAGAGAATCAAAAGTGATCTTGACAGCACCATCAGCTTGCTTTTTAAGTAATGGACAAGCAATACTAGTAACAGGTTCAGAACGCTTGAGGAAGAGTTCATAATTGGTGAACCATGTTAAAGGTAACATTTCTAGCAGAGCTTTCCGAGGAAGTTGCTTTGGAATCTGTATAATTGTAGGAACATCATTATCATGAACAAAGGCCATGATGGTACCTGTTGGTTTCTGAGTGCGGAGATGGATAGCATGATCTTGAAGGCGAAAAGCCATCTGATGATGTAGAGTGGCTATAATGCTATCTTGTCGATGTTGCACACCAGAGAACTGAATCTGGACCTTAAACCTTGTAGGTAAGGTAGGGTCTTTAAGGCAGACGTTGAAGTCTGGCGTAATTGTAAAGATCATAGATCCATGACTAAGTGAGGTAAGGACTGTTCCAATACAAGCATGTTCGTATTCCAAAAGGTTTGTATCCAGTAGAGCTATTCGAGCAGTCATAGGTAAATCACCACGACCATGATAAGAAAGAACAAGACGAATTGCTCCCATATGGATATGAGTATAACCATGAGCTAGCCAATGACGTATGAACGAAGGTTCAAACTCAAGGGTAACATACTGTTCTTGCATAGTAGACTCAAGTGTACAATGAGTAAGGGCAGTACTCTGTATATACTCCTTAATAGGAGGACTCTTACGACTAATTAATTTTTTGACAGACGTTGAAAACGACTGAGATTTTTTGGTAAATAACCAGTAAGGGTTTAACAAAGGAGGGATAGTCTCACTTACTTTGCTATCAGCCGGAATATGGGTAACTTCGACCAAATCATCGATTTTCGAAGCTTGTTTAATACATGACTCAGGAAGACTTGAAAAATTAAAAGAGGAAGATTTTAAAATCGGACTAGGGTCGGACGTAGAAGATGAAGGAGGACTATCACCAAAGGGTTCCATGGATACTTACAGACCTTTTTGTCTTACGTCGCCTCTCTCTCTGGGCCGTCAAGACCTCGTCTTTGATATCCAACGGAGAATAAACAGGTGAAAAATAGATTCCTCTGCTTCTATTAAAGACCAAAACCAATTTTCAAAATCTAAGTACTCGTTCAATCATCAACTTCGACTGCATCACATATATAACAAACAAAACATAGGCGAAGTATGCCACAAAGCAATATAGCAAGGATAACAAGGACTATAATTAACCAGATGGGTAGATGACTTAACAAAGACATGGTTAAATCAGAAGTGTAACTAGACGCAAGAAAATCTGAACAACCAAACAGATGAAGAGTATAATGCAAGATATGACAAATATGTCACAGAGACGCAAGGGTACAAATAACCACTACGGATCAAAGAGACTTGCGAAGCATTAGGTTTTTGAATAGGTCGTGAAAGGAAGTCAGCCAAAATATTCTTAGTTCCTGGAATATGTTTCACTGTGAATTGGAATTGAGTAAACCATTCCTGGAGACGAAGAAGTTGAGCAGAGGGAACCATTCTGTTCCTGAATTCCAACATTTTAGGAAATGAGGAATTATCCATTTGTATTTCAAATTGTGCAGGCCTTAAGAAAAAGGCGAACTTCATAATACCATATTTTACTGCAAGGACTTCTTTAATAGTAATATGGTAATGGAGTTCTGCATCGGAGAATTTTCCACTATGATATCCGCAAATAGAAGTAGTGGAATCCTTTCATTCAAGAAGAACAGCACCCCAATAAAGATCAGAAGCATCAGTCTGAAGTATTAAGGAACCAGTGCTGGGAATCACCAATGGAGGGGGATTCTGACATATCTTCTTGAGAGATTGAACAGCATCAGTATGAGTATCTGACCATGGCGGTGGAGATTTCTTCAAGAGAGAAGATAATACTGATGTGTGTCGAGTAATATGAGGAATAAACATCCGAAGGTAATTAATAATACCAAGAAACTGTTGAAGTTGCTTAACTGTAAGATCAGTGTCTGGGAACTGTAATAATTCGACAGCAATATGAGCACCAGGCTGGTAAACACCATTAAAGAACTTCATTCCAAGGAAATCAATTTCGGATGTGCATAAGATACTCTTCTTTTCAGAGAGCATGATACCATGCTGTAGAGTGATATCTAAAAACTGAGAAATAAGCTGGTGATGAGCAGCTTCAGTCGTTGAGAAGAGTAGGATATCGTCAATATAGATAAGAGCCGTGGAGAGGATCGGAGCATAAATACGTGTCATAGCTTTCTGAAATAAAGAAGGGGCAACCTTTAGACCAAAAGGCATGACCGTCCATTGATAATGAGCATTGGGTATGCAGAAAGCCGTTTTAGGCCGATCATCAGGATGAACACCTAACTGCCAAAATCCTGCTTTCAGATCAAATTTGCTGTAGATTGTAGATCCTGAAAGTAAGGTAAGTTGAGAAGAGATCTTGGGCAGAGGAAACTTATCATCCTTGAGGAAGATGTTCAGTGGCTTGTAGTTAATTACAAGACGTTTCTTTCCTCGAGTAAGTTCAGCTCTTTTATTGACATAAAAACCTTGACAAGCCCAATCAGAAGTGGTAGGTTCTAATAAACCTTGGGCTAATAATTCATCACATTCTTGCCGAGCAAGGGCAAGGTCATCAGGAGGCATTCCAGGGTGAATAGCCTTAGTAGGGTTTATATCCTCATTTAATTTGAAGGGAAGGCGGATATAAAACTTAGAATTCTTCCACAGAGGATGAGAATGAGTAAAAGTCTTATGAGAGTCGCTGAAACAAGACTTTAATTTCTCTTGATATAAAGTAGCATCCTGTATTGTATACAACTTAGGAATAGTTGTATATGGAAGAGTTTGATTCTGATAAGAAATTCCATCAGGGAGGATTCTTAATTTGGATTTGGAATAGAGATCCATTCCAAAGAGAATATCTTTATCAGGTAAGTCACAGCCAATGATATGGGTCCATAAAATGAGATTAGGGAAGAATTTAAGACCAATTCTTCGAGTAGTAATCAGATGTGTCTGAAAAATCTCATTGTTGGCAGCTTTGAATGTTTCAGTATGTGGTTTCCAAAAAGTATTAGGGAGAATACGAGGATTCATCATACTTTTGAAAGCACCAGTGTCAAAGTAAGCTATGACCTTAAGAGGATTGTCAAACTTGGTTGGGAGGACCGCAATTTCAGCATAAGGCAGAACATGTGAGACAATCATAGAAGGGGTTGAGATCATACCCATATAAGGTTCTGCATTGTCATCAGAAGTCTGAGAAGCATCAGATGAATAATCATGATAAGCAAAAATTGTATCATCATCTGCAGAGTCTTGTTCAGAAAATAAAGATTCAATATCATGATCATCATGGATTGAATAAGAGTGTTGAAGCTTCTGAATAAGATGTTGACTCTTTTTCTTATCAGGACATTGTCTGGCATAATGTCCTGGCTTCTTACAGATATAGCATCGAGCAGTCTTAGTAGCAGTGGCTGGATTTCTGCGTTTGAAATATCTAAGACGTCGTTTCTTCTTCCATCTCAGAGGTTTAGAAAACTTATGAGGATTCTTCTTGTGAAATTTGGAAAACTTCTTACGAGAAGTTTTGTGAGTGGAAGAACAATCACACTTGTCTTTACAGCCAATCGTAAGATATTTCTTGTCACAAACATTGGAAGAATAGTAGGAAGCTTTCTGGGAATCTTTAACCATCTTGCGTAACTCACATACTTTATCAATAGCTTCAAGTAGTGTCTGAAAGATTTCTGCAAGAGAATATTGATCAAGATTACGGCCAGTAGCTTTGAGTAAGCGATTCAATTCAGGATGAATCTCAGTAGGTAGTGAAGCAATAAAGGTATGCTTCAGGTCTGTTTTATCATAACCGCCGAGAAGATGGAATCGTTGGAGCATTCGAAGGAAATGACGATAAAGATCTTTCTTATGGAGGGAACAACATTTCATAGTAAAGTATTCTTGTTTATACTTTTTCTCCATAACTGTTTCGTCACCAACAAATTCTCGGATCAGAACATGATAAACATCAACAAGGGATACCTGCGTAAGTTGTCTTATGCGGTAGTCACCAAGAGAAGTAAGCCAATCTCGAACAAATCCAGTAGTTCGTGAAATGAAATCAGATATGACGAGATTAGTAGGGCGACCAACAACTGCATGCTGATTTGACATCCAAGCACACCAAGTAAGAATCTTGTTGCGCCATTGTTCATAGGGGACGTCATCAAGAGAGAACCAAGGACCATTTCCAGATCGGTTAAATTGAGTGTGGTCTGGTGGAGGTTCTTCAGGAGGATTGTCAGGCATGTCCATAGCCTCATCATAGGGCTGTTGCTGTTGGTTTGTAGCAGAAGCAGAAGTAGATGGATCATCTGCCATATTTATTTGGGCAAGAGCAGAGATATCCATATACTGTGAGGAGTCAGAATCTATGTCTGTATTTTCTGTAATAGGATCAGATTGTTGACTCGGAGATTGATCATCAGATTGATCAATAGTATCAGATTGATCAGAAGATCCTAAATGAATAGAATCAAAAGTGTCATTGAGATCACCAATAGTAAGAACGTTATCAAGGACTGCATCTTCATCTTCATAAGGATAGATGGGATTACTTGGAGGAGGTAACGGTATAGGAGGAGGCGGATAAGCCTGAGGTAAGGGCGGTTCTGTGACTATTGATGAGAATGTAGTAGGTATGACTGGTGGTTGAGTAAGAGGAGCTTTTCCTCTGAAACCAAAAATAGGGCGAGGACGTGGTTCAACAGGTGTAGGTGTGGGGTTTCTATAACTGGGAGGTATAGAAAACCTAGGTGGTGTAGTAGACCTATAAGTTTGTTGTACCTGAGGTGGTTGTTGTGAAGCAGCTGACTTGAGGGTTTGTATAAGATTAGCTTGAGCTTCAGCTCTAGAACTAGGTGAAGGAATCAAAGGTTGATATTAGCATACAATAAAAAAAAAAGGGGGGCTTTGCTGTGATAAGTAGATTCTGTAGTCCCGGAAGTCGTATTGCTTTTGCACCTCAATTAATCGGACGGGTATGCACTGCACACGTAACTGCCATTGTTCTCAAAGAGGGGAAAATATCCACGTGGCAAGAGTAAAAGATGGGAATAATTTTATGTTTCATTAGTTAAGGAGTATGGTAGTTCCTGACGTTTCAGAAGAGGAGATCTCACGTGGTGAATCCAAGTATATCATTATTGATGTCCCATAATCTTAAACCATTATTACATGAATAACGTGCCAGATGGCGAGTAATGAAAAGATCGGGGGCCTCAATGATGATGGCATTGGATGGTCCGGAGAAAGCTGTCCGCAGGTGTGTCTGTTTGAAAAAGGCCGTAAAATATGACGATCTCTACACTGCACGCTTTAAGACAAGAAAAGATAATTAATTAAAGAATTGGGTTATGATTTTATTTTCTAAATCATAAATATTTTTATAACCTAAAAATTATAATTAAAATTAAATTAATGTTGATGTAGTGTAAGGTAAGCGACGGTTTTTTATTTTTTATTTTTTTCATTATATAATGATGTGGTGCCAATAAGGTGTTGGTGCAGTTGATCATCAATTCTACGGGCATGACACATATCGTGAGTTCGAATTACGGAAAGACAATAATGTTTTAAATCACGTATCGTGGCGAATTCCTGTACAAGGTTCCTAAAAGTTATTTTGACGTAAGGTACGAGTTGGACAGAAGAGACAAATTTTTAAACTTGGTTTGAGTTGATTCGTATTACTGGATGATCATTGTAGTCTCACCCAATTGATGTGGTGATTAGTGGGTTAAAGAATTGAGTCTAATGACGTGATGCATTTCTGCATTTCTACATATTTTTTACTAGGTATTTTAGATTGTCTTAGCATTGTTCTTTTTAAATTTCTTTGATATCTTGGTGGAAAGGTTTTTATAGCAAGTTGAAAGCATTACATATTAGTTAATTCTTATATAATATATTTTTTTTGTGTAACACATGTAACTTAAGGAGTTTCTAAATATACCCGTCAAATACACTTATTCTATCTACTTATTTAATAAATTTTTAATGATACATGTAAGTAGAATAAGTGTGTTTGATCGGTAGATTTAAAATCACCGGTAACTTATTATCAACTACTTGTAATGTTGTTTGAGAAATAAATTATAGTTTGTTCTTAAGCTGAAACAACAAATTGGTCGATGACTTCGAAATTTTACAATGGGCGTAAGAAACGAGAGGACATCAGTGAACATCTTATACTCTTAGAAAGTTGGACCAGCTTAATCCCAATATTAGGGGCTTGTGAAGATGTAGACAATCTAAAATAAGATAATATTAAGATCACAATCAATTCATAGTATATTATATATATAGATAGAATCAAAGACAACTAATTATGTACAGCTCACTTGATGATTTGGCTAGATTTTTCATTTAAAAAAAAAAAAAAACTGACAGCTTTATATATAAACGATTAGCAATAAATCTCGTGCATCAAGTTGCAATATTAGTTTATAGCATTACTATAATTAAAAATTTACAAGGCTGGGGCGGGGTTATATGGCATCCAACTATTAAGAAAGTTGTGTAAATGTTGGATAATTTTATTAATGTGGATCTGAATTCCTTCACTCAAAGTCTCTCTCCTAATAAAAATAGAAAAAAAAAAAATGAAAGTTAGTTTGTATGGTCCTCATTCAATCTCTTTATGTTCTTATTGAAGAGTCTCGACTTCTTTTGATTTTAATATCAATATCTTCTTATTTTGTATCATCACTTAAGAAGCCGTAAAATATAAACAATTGATGGAGTATTAATCTTCTATTTGTGCTACGTAATTAATAACCCAAATCTCGTTTTATTTTAGATTAGTATTTTCCATTAAAAAAGTTACCGTATATAATTCTGTGAAAAAAAAAAACTGGCATTTATAGTTCCCACTAGTACATCACCTAGCAAATTACTTCTCACATTTTCAATGCTTTTCACGTGGTAACCTAATTTTGGATTTTGCCCCATGACATTTTAAAAGGATGCATAAGTCTTGGTGTTTTCATTTTTATTTTTTTTTTAAACCCATCAATATCAAAGAGGATCAAGAAACAAAGGGAAAGACCACAAAATAATGATATCTATATTTATATTAGTTTTTAGATGTAATAAATATTATTCAAACAAAAATTATTTCATTGCCCAAGAATCCTTCTTTTCCAGAGTTTGGAAAAGTATTTTCTTTTACGAGTACAGTTCATCAGAATGATTAAAAAAAGCTTGAAAAATCATTGAGGAAGATCTCATGCATGTGCACGGGAAACAAAATCTCTTATAATATTGGGATCTTTTAAGATGAAAAAAATGGAGTAGTCAGTCACTGAATCAAGTTGCCGAAGGTTTTCATATTTTTTTTTGGTTACTGGAATTCTGACCAGGTGTATTCTTCTTTCGTTTTGTTATGAGACTAATCTACTTCGACTCAAGTTACTGTCGGGAGTCAAAACGAAAACATCTTCTAACAAAGTTTTTCACATTCACAAGAATTCAAAATTGAGACCCTCCGATATTAACTCCCTCTTATCTACAAATGACTGAATATATGAGCCCTCCAAAATATTTAAAATAAAAGAGAAATAAAATAATATTCTGATTATAAAAACTGTAATTACACTAAAATGCCCTATGAATGTGCATGGGTTTGTGCATCTCATTATATTTGGTTGATGATTTAATGGATATGACGATATAACTATATTTAAAAGACACATTTCTCTACAGTAAAAAAGACATGTTCAATAATAATAATATGTCAGATTTTAATAACAAAATCGGCAATCCAATTAAAATGAAGAAGGAATTCAAAAACTAAACTAGGTGTACTCATACGTATGAATGCCTTCAATCATCCTTAAGCTATGTTTATTGCGTAACTTCATAGTAATTAATTTAAGGGATTTAGGCACTCTGAGTACCCTGCTAGATGAGTTAGTCCCTATTAGTACCATCCATCTTGAAAAAGATAACAAGCTTAGTTAATTTGGCGTGTAACACTAAACTTTTATGCAATCAAATTCAAACTTAAATATAAGATTGCGTCTTTTTCAAGATATGGGAATAAGTGTGAAACTCGCGCAATTACAATTTATTTGTTTCCTTCAAAAAACAAAAAAAAACGAGGCAATTGAAAATTCCCAACTAGCTAGCCTACAGGACTGATTAATGCAACAATCTAAGTTTATAAATACCCAGAAAGCAGAAAGCAGAAAGCAGAGAGCAAAGAGCAATATCACTTGCTAGATGAACAAAGCAATTTAAGGCCTTTTTGTCTCTTCATTTCTAGCTTACTTCCTCCAATGGGTGAGACCACACCAAATCACACTCAGATTGTCTCTGGTTGGGCAGCTTTCGACAAATCTGGCAAGATTACACCTTTTACCTTCAAAAGAAGGTAACAAATTAAAGCTTCCATTAACAAATTTGGGTACATTTGTTTTTTAATCTTCAGTTTCCATTTATATAATGATTGATTTATGAACAATCTGTGTCTCCAACCTTGATTTCAGAGAAAATGGTGTGGATGATGTGACTATTAAGATCATGTACTGTGGGATGTGCCACACGGATCTTCACTATGCAAAGAACGACTGGGGAATCACCATGTACCCTGTAGTTCCTGGGTAATAATTAAGTTCTATCACATCATGAGAGAAATTAATTCGTGCAAATTCAGCTAGAATATGTTATACAGTCGTTGATAATTGGGATTTTCTTTCTTAGGCACGAAATAACGGGCATTATCACAAAGGTAGGAAGCAACGTGACAGAATTCAAGGTAGGAGATCGAGCTGGGATTGGGTGTCTTGCAGCTTCATGCCTCAAATGCGAGTTCTGCCAGAGTTCTCAGGAGAACTACTGTGACCAGCTTCAATTAACCTATAATGGCGTTTTCTGGGACGGAAGCCCTACCTACGGTGGCTACTCCAAAATGATTGTAGCCGATAGAAGGTATATTTATAATACAATACACCTTAATTTTCGTTGGTGGACTTAGATCTCTACTTATCTCTACTAGTACCGAAGTTGTTCCTAACCTTTAGAGCAGGTGGGTGGAAGGGCAAACCAACTAAATCATTAGCTCTGACATTATTTGTTAGGCGGACCTAACTAACTCTACTAATATTGGTTCTGTCCCCAACTTAACTACTTTTGGCCTTGGCACGATGTTATTATTTCGGCCCACACCATCCCAACAATAATCACATTTTTTTCATTTATTTGGATTTGCAATTTTTTGTTAACATCTATGTTTGTTTGATATACATAATTAGGCATCCACCCATTAGTTACAAAGCTAATTAACTTGGTGGTTTGATATGTGATTTTGTGGCTTGGAATGTTTGTGGTGCGAGTACCGGATAACTTGCAGATGGCTGCTGCGGCGCCATTGTTGTGCGCCGGGATCACGGTTTTCACACCAATGAAAGACAGCAATATGCTTCAATCGCCGGGGAAGAAGCTGGGAGTGGTGGGCCTGGGAGGTCTTGGTCACATAGCAGTGAAGTTTGGGAAGGCGTTTGGGCTTCATGTCACAGTCATCAGCACCTCTCCTTCCAAAGAAAAAGAGGCCAAAGAACGTCTTGGTGCTGATAGCTTTCTACTCAGTTATGTTTTCTCTTTGATTTTACTAATATTGTTGAAGTTATACATACATATATTTATGTAGGAGGCTAGAAGAACCATGGATTTCATGATAGACACAGTATCAGCTAAGCATTCTCTTGGGTCCTTACTGGAGTTGCTCACGGTGAATGGTACATTGGCGCTGGTGGGTGCACCAGAGAAACCTCTTGAGCTACCTTCTTTTCCTTTGATTTCTGGCAAGAGAACAGTGAAGGGAAGCATAATTGGAGGAATGAAGGAGACGCAGGAGATGATGGATTTGTGTGGCAAGTATAATATCACTTGTGATATAGAGGTCATCAAGCCTGATGAGATCAACGAGGCCATGGAACGTCTTGCCAGCAACGACGTTAGATATCGCTTCGTGATAGATATAGCTGGCAAATAATCTCCTCTTTGAATGATGAATCTTAGACGTGGATTACACATTGGACTTCATCAATATGATTGTTGGATCTAGGTTGCTTGCTTTCTTCTTCTTTTGCTAAGAATCAATCCATCTGGGTGTAATGTGTTGGGTTAGTTAAAATTTAACTTGAATTAAACTAACTCCTTAATTTAACCTAACCCAACTTGAATTTGGTTGAGTTGGCCAACTTGAATTTGGTTGAGTTGGCCGGGGTTGGAATAACTTAAATTCTTTTTTTAATAAGATGAGGTAAACTTTAGAAAGAAAAAATTATTATAAAAAAAAAAATTCTAAGAAGAGAAATAAAAAAACAAAGAAGAAGAAGAAGAACCAAAGATGTTTTACTTAGAAAGTCAAAAAAAATTATAATTTGGGTATGAGATGTTGGCTGTTACGTTAGTTTTATGATTTGGTGACTTTAGGGAATAAGAGATTTAAGGGTTAATATTAAATTTAGTTCGGATTGGGTTCAAATAGTATCAACCAAATCGGATCGAGATATTTGAACCCAACTCAATCTAAACACCTAAACCAACCCAAACCCATCGTTGTGTTCAGTTCGGTGCTTACAACCCTAAATTCATCATTGCTTAGATAGGGGTTTAATTTAATGTGATATATGATAAAGCATTGTTCCCTATGTATAAGAAGAAATCAAAGGGCTTTAGATTATAGTGTTTAAATTTTTTTAAACTATGCTCAACATTAATTATTCAAAACAAAATGACATTTACTTAATGTTAAAATTTTTTATTGGTACATTAATATATGAAACTTTAATGCAATTAAATTCTTGGTTCAAGAAAAAATTCAATTAAACTCTTATTTGAATAAGGTTAAAAATAAGATTATATAGAAAAATAAATAAATTTAAAGTTGTGCACATAAATAAGTGCACTTGTAATAACTCATAAATTAGATAAAATCATGTGTTTAGAAAAGAATACAGATAATAAGTATATGTTAAAATTTTTATTATTTATCCAACTCAAATAGATATTGTAAAAATAAATTTATTTTTAATCTCTTGACATAGGGATAGAATTAAAAATATATTTTAATTCTTAATTTTTTTTATCTCTCAACTTAAGGGTTTAATAATAAATTTTAATTTCTTTTATAAAAATGTTTATATTAAAAATGAAATAATAGAGAATAAAAATCATATAAAATATTATATGTAATACTTTAAATAAGAATTAATTATATTTTTGAGAATGTAATTATATTGTTGAGAGTAAACTTTAACAGAAAATATATTTTTTTATTCTTATCAACATAATAAACTTATGTTAAACAAAATAATAATGGACATTATTAGGAGAGTAAAACTTTAAAAAATGATTTTTATTGCTGGTTTGATGACTGAAGCACTTTAGCAAAGGTTGGAGTTTGAGCCACACTAGAGGCCTTTAGCGAGATAGGCATCCCACTTGCACCCTGCCTAGGGTCTGTGGTCAACCCCTTTACATACTTATTTTTTATAAATTAAAAAAAAACTTAGTAAAATAGAAAATAAAAGAAAAAATTAAAAATAAATTTGTAATTAAGGCTTACAGACATTAGGAGAGTGTAAGTAAAATGGTCGGTTGGGTCGGGCGGGTTGGTAAGGTTAATTTTTTAGCAACGCGACCATACTCGACCCGACCTCTTAAAATTTATAAACATATTATATACATACATATATATATATACATGTATGTATGTATATATAATAAATATATTAAAAAAATTATTAAATACAAGGCCTCTAATTAAGAAGGTCCATAACCCTAAAGTACTTTTTTTGAATTGTTGGGTTAGATGGTAAGAAAAATTGGATAAGAATCATAATATGAGTGTTTGAGACTAAAAGAGAAAAAGTTTTATTTTAGTCTCACATTGTTTGTTGGGAAGAATGAGAGACTCACATTCTCTATAAAAGTCCATCAACTCCCTATTCATCATCATTCTTATAAGTCAAATTTAAGACTACTTTGGCTTGTACATATATGAGTATTTCCAAAAAAAAAAAATCTAATTTTTTAAAGCTTAAATAGTAATTTAATAAGCTTTTACATGATAATCTAACATATTTTACTACTAATAAGAACTTAAATAGTATTTTATTACTAATAAGAAGTAGTTATTAAGCTTTAAAAAAAATTAGATTATTCAATAGGGGCCCAATCCGACCGACCCGATCCGTCCTTAAATCGGGTGACATCGTATTGGACTCGTTGCCACCCAACCTCATAAGGTCAGATGGGTTTAGGGGTAAAAATCCGACTCAATCCGACCTAATTTTAACTGACACGGTAGTATGACACGTCAAAGCTCTCTCTTCAGCTCTCCCTTGGTAAAATAATGAGTGTAAAATACCTTCAGTACTTAACCCCTTTTATTTTTTTAAATAACGAAAGCTGCCATTGGTAGAGTTTTTTAGTTGAGCATTTAATGCAAGTTATAAGAAAAATGATTTTCCACTTTCAATGTTGGATTTGTGCCATTTGGTGTGATAAATTCCGTTTGTATAACATTGCTTTTATTTTTTTTTTAGTAACTTTGAGCTCTTTTTTATTTATGTGTAATGAACGTATCCATGGAATAGTTAGATATAAAAAATAGGGTTATGTAATACTCTTAAACCAAACATTTTTGGAAATAGGACATAAATGTTAATATCCTAGAAGATCAAGATCATTTATGAAAAGAGGACATAAGTGTTATAATCCCAAATGATCAAGGGCATTTCAAGAAAAAGGACATAAATATTAATACGTTAAAAAAATTCAAGAACATTTTAAGAGAAAAACAAAAAATCCACCCTTATAAATAGGGATGGTGGGATAAGAAAAAAGACGGCTCTTTCTATTATCTTTTCTCTCTCTCTCTCTCTTTTTTTTCTTTAAAAGTTGGAAGATATTCCGAGTTTCTGTTTAAAGGGTGATAAACAACTTTGACAAAAAAAATTCTATCGAAAAGTAGGAAAAAAGAGTTTAAGGAATAAGGTGAGATGATTCGTGAGATTTGCTCGTCTTATTCATTTTTATAGTGTTGTATTCATCCATCATGCACGTTAATTTTGTGTGAGATTGACCTTTGTTGTGTGCTAAATGTAATTATTGGGTATGAATTTACCCTTTTGGTGCTAAAAAAAATTACTCATGCGCATGTGTTTGATCTATGGTTAATTGGATATCCCTATGCCAAGTTAAATGTTATGCACATTCTTTTCATATATGTTAATCTTGATATTATGACAGTTACAATTATGATGTGTGTTTGTTATAATTGAATAATATACTATTGATATGTATAATACGTGAAAACTATTGGGTAGGATCACTGGGCGTTTTAGCTCACTCTTTCTATATTTTCAGGTTTTGGAAAAAGTTAAACGACTGTTATGAAAGTGAAGCACGATGAGCGGATGTCAACTTAGGTCTAGAAAAGTTTTGTGTAGGTTCTTTTGCGTAAAAATATATAAATTAAACTTTGTATATTATTTTAATCACTTTAAATAATTTTAAGAAATATGTCGAAGTTGATGCCCAAGAATGTAATACTTCAAATTTTTATTTTGGTAAAAATTGGGGTGTTCCAGGTTGTGATTTTATTTCTAAATCATAAATGCTTTTATTACCAAAATATTAGAACCAAAGTGGTACCCATGTTTATATGGTAAGTAGTGGGTATTTCCTCTCTTTCATTATATGATGATGTGGTGTATTGCTAAACAAATGCGAGCATATTTTGAGATATGTGTTTTTAAATTTCTTTGATATTTATGTGGGAAGGAAGGTTTTTATAGCATGTTGAAAGCATTGGATATAAGGGTGGCAATTCGTGTTGCCGTGTCGTAATCGTATATAATAAAATATATTATAAACCAAAATACGACAAGTTTAAATAATGTGTCATTATATGTAAACTCAAACTCGACACGTTTAATAAACGGGTTAAACAAGTTAACCTGTTTATAACCCTTAAAGCTTAAACAAGTTCATTCTAATCTATTTGTCATATATAAATTCTAAATTAACATATAAATCAAAAATTCAAAATCATAATTATATAACCATATAGTAAAGGCCAAATAAAATATTATAAAGTTAGAGTCTAAATACATGACATAAAATATTAAAAAGTCTTCACACATAACATAAGTCTCAACACAAAATATAATCGTGTTAAACGGGTTAATTTTGAATTTAGCAGGTCTACCTGATTATGACCTGATATTTAATCGTATCTAATTGAGTTTAACATATTTTGACCTATACCTATTTATGCAAAACCCAAATCTATTTATTTTGAGTCGTGTTATCATTTCGTGACCTATATTGCCACTCCTAATTATATATTAATTAAATTTCAATAAATATGTTTTTTGAGAAATAAATTGTAGTTTGTTCTTAAGCTGAAAGAACAAATGGTCCATGACTTTGAACTTGTAATAGAGGGCCTAAGATACTAGAGTACTTCTGTAAACATCTTAACTTTTACAAATCACTCTTGAGAAAATTGGAGAGGCTTCAACGCAATATTAGTGGCCTGTGAAGCTATAGACAATCTAAAATAAGATAATATATATTAAGATCACGCGCAATACATGGTATATTATAAATATATATATGTGTAGAATCAAAGATTACTAATTATTCCCAGACACTGATTTTTTTTTAAAAAAAATAACAAATTGATAACTTTATTAATATATATATTTAAATTTATATTTAAGTTTAACGTAGTAATACATTACATTACTATATTATTAAAAAAAAACACTCGTTATTTATCGTACACTATATTAATATAGGTATTATTTTATTTCTCTTATATATAAACAATATGCAATTAAATATATCATATATCCATTTGCATCAATTTGCAGTAGAATAATGTTACATTCACAATTTGTAACGGTGTTTAATAAAGATGTATACTTTTCAATGTTACATTAACATTTTCCTTTGCCATATTATTATATAGCAGTACTATAATTAATTTACAAAGCTGGTGGAAAGCCGTTGAATGTGAACAGCTCTGCTTTGTGATTAATAACTCAAGTCTCGTTTTTATTAAAAAAAAAGGGTACCGTGTGAACTGGCAGAACTGCCATTTCACCTAACAAATTAGTTCTCACATCTTCACGTAGTAACCTAATTTTGGAACGACCCCATGATATTTTAAGAGAATGCATATGCAAAAAATAATTCATTGCCCACAAAACCTTCTTTCCCAGAGGAAAAATATTTATACTATTTATAAAACAAATATTTTTTATAAATAGTGTGCTACTCTTATAATAATTTCAATAATAACTTTTTGTAATCTATTAGAAATTATGATTTAAATAGATTATGATTTTCAACCCAAATTATAAATGGGTAAGGGATATTTTCGGAACAATTAATCTAACTTTTACCCATCTTTTCAGTTTTTACATTTTTTTTATGTTTGTTCCAACAGACACATACAACCAATGAAACTTAATTTCTTACATACCTTTGAAATTAAAGTAAAACAAATATAAATTATAAAATATAATTGTCAATCACGTACAAAGCACGTGCACGTTTACTAGTTTTTTTCAATGAGTAATTTTTTTATATTATTTTTTCGGTATTCGGGAATTGTTCTCTTTCTTTTTGAGCGAGACTAATCTTTTTGAACTCGGGTACGACAGAAGTGTTTGGGCTAATCCTTCTAATGAGACAATTCTATTTATATTCAGTTACTCGACCAATGAATAAGAAAGTTGTTGTTTTTTATTGACAAAGTGATGCTGAAATGTACTTCTCAATTTGGGAGAAGGTGGGTTATTCCATGTTGTGATGATCCAGAACACTTAGTACATTTTACCAAATTTTATGAGCGCCACCAATATTGAAACTGATTGGATTTTATTCTCTTTCCATAGTTCAGTTATTTTCTTTATTTAGTATTTGAATTTTAGAAGTTTAGTTGGACTCAATTAGGTTGCTTATTAAAGTTTCTTTACTTTAATTAGAATTTTTGCTGTAAATATAAGGGGAATTTGTAATTGAAGGATAGTTGAATGAATGAATACAAAGTTTTGATCTCTGGTTCTCAAGTTGGACAATAACTTTACCATCTGACAACAGTTACCAGAGAATTGTCCTATAAATTCAATCAATAGCCCACAACATTACCCATTCTTTTATTTGTTAGACCTTTTGAATGGTAACTCTGGAATAAAAAAGATGGAAGGTTTTTAAGATTGATTTGTATTCTTAAAGAAAATTGCAATGACAGTATATTATATAGTTTTAAGATTAAAAGAATAATGAGTAGTTATGTTCAATAATATGTCAAATTTTAATTTCAATACCGGCAAACCAATTAAAATGACAAAGGAATTCAAAAACTAAACTTACTCATTTATATATCTAAATGCTTTTGATCATCGTTGAGCTATGTTTATTGTGTAGCTACATGATGATCTAAGAGATTTGAGCACTTGAGTACACTAAATGAGTTAGTTCCTATTAGCAACATCATCTTGAAAAAGATAACAAGCTTATGTTAATTTGTCGTGTAACATTAAACTTTGATTTAATCAAATTCAAACTTAATATAAGACTACGTATCTTTTTCAACATATAGGAATATAAGTGTGAAACTCGTGCAATTCAATTACCGTACTCTTTTAAAGTTGTTATTACTTTATTTAATACAATTATACTTGTTTCCTTGAAAAAAAAATAAAAAAAATAGTAATTGAAGCAAGTACCGTATCAACTACCTCCCTCTTTCCCAGAAACTCTCTTAATTTCGCCCACAGAAAAAAAAAATATTCAAGTCTTGGAGGTCTTTCTGTCAAGGCAACTACAGGACTGATTAATGCAACAATCTAAGTTTATAAATACCCAGAAAGCAGAAAGCAGAGAGCAAAGAGCAATATCACTTGCTAGCTGAACAAAGCAATTTAAGGCCTTTTTGTCTCTTCATTTCTAGCTTACTTCCTCTAATGGCTGAGACAACACCAAATCACACTCAGATTGTTTCTGGTTGGGCAGCTTTCGACAAATCTGGCAAGATTACACCTTTTACCTTCAAAAGAAGGTAACAAATTAAAGCTTCCCTTAACAAATTTGGGTACATTTTTTTTCCCCTTCAGTTTCCATTTATATCATGATTGATTTATGAACAATCTGTGTTTCCAACCTTGATTTCAGAGAAAATGGTGTGGATGATGTGACTATTAAGATCATGTACTGTGGGATGTGCCACACGGATCTTCACTATGCAAAGAATGACTGGGGAATCACCATGTACCCTGTAGTTCCTGGGTAATAATTAAGTTTTATCACATCATGAGAGAAATGAATTCATGAAATTCAGCTAGAATATGCTATACAGTTGTTGATAATTGGGATTTTCTTTCTTAGGCACGAAATAACGGGCATTATTACAAAGGTAGGAAGCAACGTGACAGAATTCAAGGTAGGAGATCGAGCTGGGATTGGGTGTCTTGCAGCTTCATGCCTCAAATGCGAGTTCTGCCAGAGTTCTCAGGAGAACTACTGTGACCAGCTTCAATTCACCTATAATGGCGTTTTCTGGGACGGAAGCCCTACCTACGGTGGCTACTCCAAAATGATTGTAGCCGATAGAAGGTATATTTATAATACAATACACCATAATTATCGATGGTGGACTTAGATCTCTATTAGTACCGAAGTTCTTCTTAACCTGTAGAGCAAGTGTGTGGATGGCAATGGTGCATCCCAACTAAATCATTAGCTCTGACATTATTTGTTAGGCGGACCTAACTCTACTTAACTACTTTTGGCCTTGGCACGAGGTTCTGATTGCATGCAATGTAAGAATATTATTTCGGCGCAAACAATCCCAACAATAATCACATCTTTGTCATTTATTTGGATTTGCAATTTTTTGTTAACATCTATGTTTGTTTGATATACATAGTTGGGCATCCACCCATTAGTTACAAAGCTAATTAACTTGGTGGTTTGATATGTGATTTTGTGGCTTGGAAGGTATGTGGTGCGAGTACCGGATAACTTGCCGATGGCTGCTGCGGCGCCATTGTTGTGCGCCGGGATCACGGTTTTCACACCAATGAAAGACAGCAATATGCTTCAATCGCCGGGGAAGAAGCTGGGAGTGGTGGGTCTGGGAGGTCTTGGCCACATAGCAGTGAAGTTTGGGAAGGCCTTTGGGCTTCATGTCACAGTCATCAGCACCTCTCCTTCCAAAGAAAAAGAGGCCAAAGAACGTCTTGGTGCTGATAGCTTTCTACTCAGCACTGATCTCAAGCAAATGAAGGTTACTAACTTTGTTTTAAAACAACTATACTTGCTCCCATGTTTTCTCTTTGATTTTACTAATATTGTTGAAGTTATACATACATATATTTATGTAGGAGGCTAGAAGAACTATGGATTTCATGATAGACACAGTGTCAGCTAAGCATTCTCTTGGGTCCTTACTGGAGTTGCTCACGGTGAATGGTACATTGGCGCTGGTGGGTGCACCAGAGAAACCTCTTGAGCTACCTTCTTTCCCTTTGATTTTTGGAAAGAGAACAGTGAAGGGAAGCATAATTGGAGGAATGAAGGAGACGCAGGAGATGATGGATTTGTGTGGCAAGTATAATATCACTTGTGATATAGAGGTCATCAAGCCTGATGAGATCAACGAGGCCATGGAACGTCTTGCCAGCAACGACGTCAGATATCGCTTCGTGATAGATATAGCTGGCAAATCATCTCCCCTTTGAATGATGAATCTTAGACGCGGATTACATATTGGACTTCATCAATATGATTGTTGGATCTAGGTTGCTTGCTTTCTTCTTCTTTTGCTAAGAACCTATCCATCAGTGCTCAGATAGGGGTGTAGGGTCAGTTTCATTTAAATCTCGGGATTGATTAATGTAGTCAAATATAATGTGATCAACGATAAAGCATTGATCCTATATAATTGAGAAAAAACTTAATTAAGTATGCTAAAGCATTGATCCGAACAATTTCAGGTGTATGTATGGACCACTGTAATTCTTCCAAAAAAACACAAAAAAAAAAGTCGAGAACAAATCCAAATAAACCAAATGAATTGTGTGGTGGGTCTTCAAGAAAACTCAGTTTATGGGAGATTTCACAGTAAATTTGATTCTAACCTCCAAAATTTATACAAAAAATATTAAAATGTAATGACCTGTGAACCCACCATTTCAAGAATATTGCCACTGAACTTTCTTTAGTTCACAAAAGAGTTCATCCATTCATTATATCACGGGAAAAGGGAATAAAGGAACAAATACCACCTTACTATAACATTTTCGGATTCATCACGGCTGGTGAACTTCTGATACTCCAATAATTTTCCTTGCAAAATAAAGCAGAACATAGCAGTTTACAGGAATAACAAGAAGGAGAAGTTTATTTGGAAACAATAAAACATTTTAACTTTAAACTAAGTTAAACTTATTCTTTGGAGATAAAGGGAGCTCTTCTTGCTGCAATCTTCCAAGTATTAGACTTAAAAGGAGAACCGTTACAGGTGAAGAAGATCATATAAGATAAGATGAACCGATCCACCACTTATCTTCCATTCCTGTACACATTGAGCACAAATGAAGAAAACCCCACTGTCTTCACACCCTGAAGCCACCTCCATCACAGCAAGAATAAAGATCAATACACCCTCTTAAGAAAATTTGAAGTTCTGAAGTTGGGCATTGAGAGATCTAAAAATCTATGTATATATAAAGAAGAATGGTGGTAGATGTGGTGATATTAATTTCTGAGGATCCACTAGATTTGCTGATAGAAGAAGGGCAGTGTCATTGATAGACTGAATAGCTGCCAAAACCCAAGAAAAAACTGATTTCCTAAAGTAGTGAAACTGACTGAATTTCAGCAGAGAAAGGTGTCACAGAATGTTCATCAACTTCAACCCCCTACTTAGCTATGAAAAAAGTAAGATGTTTTATGGTTGGATGCTCAAGCACAAATGTACCACGGATGCATGCAAACCAAGTAGACAGGGTTCAGAACAGCTTGGTGACATATGGCTACATGCATGCATATTATGCCTATGAGAGTAACATCTCAGAAACTGAAGTCAGCCAGTTAAAGATGATTCCTTTACTTTGCTGCCCAATGCATTCTCCTTCCACTACTGGGTACCCTTAATTAAAGGGCTTTAAGTTCCCCAAGTTAATAATCAAGGATTTTGATATTTAGAAAGATAATACCAAAATCAAATGATAACATCAAGATACATATTAACATGAATCAACTTATTGCCCATACCAACATCTGTGACTATTTGTGGCTATGAGAAAATACAAGAATTGAAAATTACATGTCGATATTAAGGCCTTAGCCCAATCTAATAATGTGCCCATGATATGGGACCAAGTCATGCACTTATCACATGTCAGGCTGTGTGGTATGACAGCCCATGCTTTTATCTTGAACTACTTTCTTTTCCTTATTGTTAATTGGCCAAGTATCAACTTAAGCCAGTATGGAGAAAAACAATAGATCACGATAAATGAAATTGTGTACAACAGAAATGATATTAATAGATTAATTAGCAATGATAAGATTAGAACCCCAAATCTAACACTGAAATCATAGCCACCCATGAGAGTTTAAGCAG
Source organism: Paratinospora sagittata (assembly GCA_035771175.1). NCBI lineage: Eukaryota > Viridiplantae > Streptophyta > Magnoliopsida > Ranunculales > Menispermaceae > Paratinospora > Paratinospora sagittata. The sequence continues at coordinate 62,637,304 of CM069590.1, forward strand.
AAATAAATAAACCTTCTACCAAGTAATCAAATATTCTCAATGTTCTTAACAAGAACTAAAATGAGTCTCAGTATTTTTTTTTTTTGCTTCTTTGATACACTCTTAATATCTTATGCCATAAAACAGAAAACAATTCAGTACCACAAGAACTTCTCTCTCTATTGGCCAAGAATTGCCCAAACTTGGGTCTGACCTGCTGACAAGTACTAGTGGTCCACCCACCAAGCCTACTCCCCTTTAAAAGAAAACTATCATATAAATCCCAAACTGTGAGAATCTGATGAACTCACACACATTAAGTGAAGGCATGCACCAAATGCATTAAATGATCTAAGGGGAAATTAAAGTTTATGGCAACCAAAACATAATAGAGTAGTCCATTTGAACAACAGCCTTAATAAAAGAAACATGAGAAACATCTTCCGTGTACCACAAAATTGATAAGAAATTTAAAAACAGGAAACTTGTCAAAATAGATAATCTGTACTACTAGTACACAAATTGATCTATATACACGTGTATCAGGTCAAGGTTGGCAAGTGAGTGGATTCATAAAATTTAGAGTGGAAGAAGTATAACAGGACATGGGATGAACTCCACCAACAGGTTTGCATCAACATGCTTTGAGTGGATGGCTTCCATGCTCATCACAACTAAATCCAAGTTCAAGTCGTCAGCAACCTCGCCTATTATGGCAGTTGGCTTTTTCCCTTCCCCAAGTCTTTCAATCAACCTAAATTCCTGGAACCCACCTATTCAAAAGAAGCTGGTCAACATCAAAGGGGAAAAGGATAAAAAGCAAATACATCGTGTATTCTTATACTTGCACACTTCCAAATATAAAGTAATATCAATATCTAACTTCCAAGCCATGCTAGTCTCATATGAGACGTGAACAAGAAACTAGTGCAAGTACATAAGAAGCTAATATTTAGGCAAAATAAGGCACTATATTTATATGTCAAAATTTAACAGGCTTAACATCAACATTGGCCCCGTTTGGTTGAGTATTGCAAAGTGCTTTTGGACAAAAAACAGTTTTTGAGGTGTTTGGCAAACTGCAGAGCAAAAGCAGTTTTTCTGCTTTTTGGAGAGGCTGGGTAAAACAGCTTTTTCAAAAACTGCTTTCAATATAGACACTTCTTGAAAAAGCTCGTTTGTAAAAGCCTTACCAAACAGGGCCATTCACATCCTCAATGGACCAGTAACCATATGAGTTTCCATGTCAAGCAAGGGCAAATACTCTTAATTGGCTAAGATACAACTAAATCTATCCACAACTATGATTTCAGAGAGAATAGGCTTACCTTCAGAGAGATGCCAACGAATGCTAGATAGCTGGGTGTCATGCTCAGGTAACGACTCCTTAGAGTTCTCGTCAATAACTGCAAGAACATCAAGTTTCTATACCTTTGAGATCTTGCATTCAAATGGGTCTGAAACCAAAACACCAGGTACCTCCACGACTTGTGATGCTGGGACCATTAAGAATCAACAATAACACCTAACAGATGTAAGATTAGCCTACCTACAACTGTGATGTCTGCACCATATTTCTTAGCTAAAGCTGCTGTAGTTGCTGCAGCCTGACAAAAGAGAAATAAGAATGCGTGAAGAGGCAAAAAGAAAATGATGAGCAAAACAACGTCCATTAGGGAAGCGTTACCATCTGATGAAGTCAGTTATCAGGCTTTTAAGATGGTAATTTACCGTCTAAAAGTTAGAAGATTATACATTAAATACTAGCAGTCTGGCATTATAATCCAATAGTCATATTATGTTATTCACATCAATGATTATTGATAGAAATGAAAGCATTCAAATATGAGGTTTCTCATAGACAAATATGCTTTTACAAAAGTACAGCAATGAAACAGTATAAAAAGAAGAAAATGGGAGCTTTCACATTGCAAAAGAAGCACCTGTCGTGTTCCCTCAGAAAGATAAGGGTTCCGATCTGTAACTGGGAGAAGCAAATGTTTGAACTGCGTAAAAGCATCTGCAGCTAAATTAGCTTCAGATTCCTGCAGCGTTCCCCTAGCTGAAAAACAAATTTCCAAATGAATGAGAAATGAAAATTGTTACAAATAAAATCAAGAAAGCTTAAGAAAACACATGACCATAAAAGGTAGAAAATAACCAGAGTTTAGCAATAAACTTTCCTATCTAGGCTGCTTCATGTCAGTTAAGTTTGACATACCATCATGTAGTAGTACTTGGATAATGATTGTGCTTAAATTTAGTTTGCCTTTCTATTTTTTAACCTTGCTTCCTCTACTGATAAACAATAAAAAGTTCCATCAAGAGCTAAATTGTCTGAGTTGGTGAGATTACATGCAACTGAGTAACAGCTTTATGACCAGCAGCTCAACTAGGGTCCAATATGTAGTTATTTGCAAACAACATATTGTCGAGAAGAAAGTTACAAAATAGGATTTATGGGCTGCTCATTCATACATGCCACAGGGACTAAATAACTTCAATATTTTTTTTTAATCTTTTCTAATATTCCCTTTGAATGTTAAATGGCTTTAATTACTCGGATGATTGCCTAAATAAAAACTAGACAGCCCAAGCAAACACACATATATGAGAAAAAGCAGAGAAAGCAACAAAATGGCCATTAGATTTACATTCATAACAGAAGCAAACAACAATCATGTCTAAATCTATTGCCATTAACATAATTCGATCAAACCAGATTTAGAACTCGCATTTCAACTTGTCTCCACAAATGAAGACCCTGTTCTAAAACTAATTCAAAGATGGTTTTTTTCTGCAAATTTCACTATACTCCACACAAATACAAATCTATGAGAATCGGGTAGGGCAATGATGATGGTTATGTCGGTAAAGTAATAATGCACTCAAACAAACAGTACCCACAAAAATTTATCCAATTTCCAGCCAAAACGAAGGTACCTCCATCTCCAAATCTGCGAAACCTCTTCGAAAGAAGCGAAAACTTGCGTGCTTTGTTGGGGCGAGAAGAAGAAGATAAGGAGAGATTATTGAAAAGGGAAAATGAATCATTAGCAGCAGTAACAAATGAAGCTGTGGAAGCTTGCGAAATCGAAGTTCTCGGAGAGCTCAGAGTCTCAGATGGCACAGCAAGTAAATATTGAGCACACGCCATGGTCAAAACTGGAGGAAACGCTTCGGAAGCAGAAGAACCTCGAGAGGGCTCGAAGAAGAAGATCAACAACACAGACTTTTAGAGAATTGCGTTGCACGAAACGCAACCCTTTTAATGGGCCCTCATTACGACCCGGTGGGCCAACGGGATTAGAAGCTTCTAGCCTTCTCGATCTCGTGGCGCCGCGTCGACTCGGACCGGACCGGAGCCCCCGGACTTCGTTGGACTCGGTTTGGCGCCAAATTGAACCTTCGCGAAGGTTTTGTTCAGATATTTCGACGAATATTTGGCGCGCATTCGAGATTGTGACTAGAATTTCTGGTTTTTGTTGTTGATTAGACGGAAATGAAGGTGGAAGAGGTGGAGATTTCAGCCGGAGATGTACGGATGCATCGGATGACGAAGGTTTCACGACATGCGTTCGGATCAGAAAGTGAGAGTAGCGAAGCTTTCTCGATTAACATCATTGAGGTGACCTAGTGATTTTCAATGAATGTTTGAGAAATAGTAAAGACGGTGAATTTGATTTTATTGGTTTTTTTTTTTTTTTTTTGCTACAATTCAGAACATGGAGGAAGAGTATGGAATGTTTGTGTGGCCGTGTAGTGTTGTTCTGGCCGAGTATGTTTGGCAGCAGAAATCGCGCTTTTCTGGAATGTCTGTTGTTGAGGTATTATGTTGATGTATTCGCAAGTTTTTAATGGGAAAAAAAAAATACTGATTGCCCACTATGTTTTGTTGATTGATTATGTAAATTTTTAGGTTATTTAATCATTTGAAGTGATGAATTTGCCTACTAAGTGTTTTTTTTTTTTTTCTTTTTTCTTTTTTTGTTGGGAGAAGCTTGGAGCTGGAACTTCATTGCCTGGGTTGGTAGCAGCAAAAGTTGGGGCAAAGGTGACATTGACAGACAACTCAAACAGATTAGAGGTAGTATTAATGGCAAAAGATTCAGGTGGTATTAAGTCCTGCGCTGATTCGCTTTCAACAGATGAATTTTGATAAACAAACAATTCAACAACCAAGTTACTGTGTTCAGCCAAGATCATTTTTTTTTTTATGTTATTTTGTTTATCAATACACCCATCAAAGTTATGGGCTATAATAATGGCTTTGCTGTATCACACTGAGCTCCTCCAATTTATTCTATAATGATTATTGAAGAGTCTCATTCAGTTCTGCCTGCTTTTACTTGCATAATGATTCTAATGACTTCTTAGTTTTGGAGTTGCAGGTGCTGGAGAACATGAGAACAATGTGGGACATCAATAAACTTAATTGTGAAGTATAACTACCTTCCTTTTCTTTTTCAATATATGCAACAAAGTTATATAGTTTTAATGGGAATAAACTGAATGTTTGACCTTTGATCTCTGTGGGATATCTGAGTTAGCTGATCTAGGACAGAGGGCTTTGTGACCTTTGTAAGAGGAAAGAATGCATTATCTATACATCTTTTTTTTTTTTTCAGTATTCTTATTGGGTGACCTGTGTTTGAGATAATCTTGTTTAGTTTTGTAGGTACTGGGACTAACCTGGGGAGAGTGGGATGAATCTATGTTCAATTTGCAACCAAACATTATTCTTGGAGCTGATGTATTGTATGATACAAAAGGTATCACTGAATACTGGTTATGCATATGTTGTATATGTCTCAACATTTTCAATGAAATGTTGGTGATGTGTGTTTGCTAGACTTTAATGACCTCTTCGCAACGGTGACTTTCCTGCTCGAAAATTCTCCTGGTTCAATCTTCATAGCAACTTACCACAACCGCAGGTCCATCTTTCTACCGACTGAAACATAAAATGTTACTTCCTATTCATTGATCCATTTTGCTAATCGATAATGTGACTGCATGATTTGCAGTGGGCATCATCTTATTGAATACTTGATGGCGAAATGGCGGTTGAAATGTACAAAGCTTGTTGATGCATTTTCGTTCATGCCGTCCTGCAAAACATCTAGTTTATCCGGGATCATTCAATTGGCAGAAATTATGTTAGATCAGCCAACAGTTCAAGTCCAAGGTAACAAATTGTTTTGCAATGGTAAATTTCTTGGTGTCACTGATCCATTCTTCTAACTATTCGACCCTGAAACTCTCCAGTGTAAGCTTGATTAGACAATTGCTGCACCACTTTCCCTTGCCAGGACTCATCAAATGGGTCATTTGTTCCTCCTGAGTTTGCTATTACACTTCTTCTAAACTGTTTGGGTAGAGTGGAGCTGTGGGCATTATATCAAAGCATAGGCTGTTGTAGGTTGTTTGTTCTGTAGATCATGGCAACCTTTAGTTGTAAGAAACGAAGGTAAAATTGTCATTGTTTATCTGATTTCATGTCTGGTTTTTTATGTTTCTGGGTCTAATATTTAAAATCCTATGTGTAAAGCTCTATATAATTATCTGACTCTTATCGAACTCTTATTTGTGTAATAAACAACATTTAAATAGTGACAATCTTCTGAACATTATACCGACCCTTTTATTTTATTTCAGTTTTCCTTGAGTTACATCATAAAGCTCACATGTTCAATACACGGCTTTTTCTTATTTGTAATATTTCTTTTTAAATGTTTAATTTAATATTTAAAAAAATGTGCACGTCCCTATTTCCTAGTCTTAAATGATTTTTATTTTTATTCATTGCATGATTTCGATTAATTGTCGAATACTATCTAATGCATGTTCTCGTAATTACTAATCCACCATGGGACTTCAGACATTCGATTAATTGTTGATATAACATTCGAAACATAACTGAGCCATTCAATCATTCACTATACTTAACTAAGCCTTGAAACAAGTATAATTGTATTAACTATAAGAAAATAAGTTACAGCTGTTCATAAGATTGGCTGATAATGGCTACTGCACTAAAAACCAAAAACTTAAGAATGGGAAAAAGAAGTTTGGCAATAATTTAATATCATCTTTTTTGTTCAAAATCTTTTCCATCGATCAATGCCAAAATCATTTCTATTTCTATAGATATCTCCATAGATTGAATGCTCCAAATGTTTATTTTAATACAGAGTGATTTTACTTACAACCCCCCACTTTATCTCAGCTAACCCATTAGGAATTCGCCATAAAAGCCAAATAGGAAGTGTATGAGAAAGTCTTCAAAAAGTTAGACATGAAATGAAATCTTCACCTCCAGGGAAGTCGAGTACCAGTTAACAAAACAATGTGACATGAAATCTTCATCTCCAGGGAAGCAAAGTACCAGTTAACAAAACAATGCGCCTCCCAACTGCCCTAGTTGTTACTGGGAATTCAGAGCACACGTATGAGCTCTACAGTTTGTGATAATGCAGAAGACCAGAAAAACCAAATAAAAAAAAAAAAAAAAAAAAAAAAAAAAAGCAAAGCACTAGAACAAGGTAACTCATAAGATGGCTCCACAGCCTCTATATATATATATTGCCTTCCAAGCATCATAACCACTGTTTACAAAACCAGGTGAATATAAAAGCAGTTCCAATAGCATAGATGTTTGAATGCCACTCTTCACTTGAAAAAAATGTCTCCCAACATTTTAAATGATTTCCATTGATACTCAAAATCAATTGGTACATTTGAAATACAAGTACAAGGTCAGGGTTCAAGCTAGCCTAGTTCTTTCTAATCTGTGTAATATTAGCAGACACACTTCGTGTGACCCATAACTCCAGCTGCTAAAAGAATGAAGTAAATGTGTTTCAAACAAACTCAACCAACAAAAGGAAGAAAGAATGTTTCTCATAATGGATAACATTACACATCCATTTCTACGACATAAACTTCTGAAAGGAAATTTCTGGAAATGTCGTGAATCAGAACCACTGACCTTCGTGTCTGAACAGAAGACATCTCTACTATGAATGTTGCAGGTGCTTAAATTCATGAACATCTGCTCCGACTTCACTTAGTGCTGATATGAGTTTGGGCATAATCTTGGCCAGCATCAACTTGAAACCAACTGATGTAGAGTTTCCAGTACTCCTGTCACTTATGGAAGCATCTTCTGTGAGGGAGCCAATCAAGTAACCTCTCATGTATGCATCACAGGCTTTAAGAATGTAATAACCACGTCTCTGGAAATGGTTCTTAGCAAGCTCTTCAAAGTCCTGTGTCAACACAAATATTTACAACACTAGCAAAACATTCGAAACTTTCCATATAAAAAGCTCAACTTGATATAAAATAAAGAAACATGTTGTGACTAAAATCTAAGCAAAAGCCTTCTTTAATGAATGTAAAATATGTAAACTTCCTCTATAACCACCTGGGAAAGATAAGGAAGTGCTACATCTTTTTTTTTTCTTTTTTTCTTTTATATATATATATATATGAAACAATATGATATATTTAGGATAAAAGAAGGGCTATATCTCATTATACATGATCAGCAACTTGCATAATTGAATGTACTTTATCATACTACGAGATGCCAAAAAACATCCAAATTGTATCTCGCAATACCAAGGGGCAAGGATGAAGCACCACCTACAAGGGTCACGACTATTTGTGCATACACATTGACCCACTCAAGCCCCAAGTTTATGAGTAATCTAATGGAGAAAACATTTGGAAGAATAAAAGATTACATATAAATCACGATTTTCTTTGATAAACTTATCCAAACATCAGCAAAAAAACATTTTTTTTTTTAAAAGAAGGAATAAATATATTAATATTTTTATTCAATTTTTATAGCACAAAATTTAGAGTTATAAAAATTCAGGAATAATTAATGGATAATATGTGACAATTCAACAGTTTTTAGGACTAGATTATTCAACAGTTCAACCATAGAATATTTGAATTTCTATAGTTGTATAGCATCTTTTCTCCAATTTTCTACAAGTTTAATACTAAAATCCAGTGTTTTCAATGCCCCGCGACTCAACACAATCTTTTCCCAAATACATAGGGTCAAGACCCCAACACTGGGAATCTAAGAGTAAAAATTCAGGATACGCTTAACCAATCTCAACTGAGTTGGCTACTCTCCCTGCATCATTAACTCTTATGCTTTCTATTTTGATTAGTGGGCTGCATGGAAATGTTTCTAGATCATTGAAGTGCATGGTAAATTGCACTGAATATGATCATCATCATCACCAAGCCTTCTTCAATTCCAAAAATGAAAACCACAAAAGAATTTGACTAGAAGCAAGTCCTCAACTTGACAAGTTATTTTTTGTGAGGTTGATATTCATTGTATTAAGCACACTACAATTAGATAATACAATATGGTCATGTGAGCCCCAAAACCAAACAGCAAGAATGGGTAATTGCAAGGTTTTGTTTTTTTTTTTTTTAACTCGGGTTAATTGCTAGGTTGAAAACATCATTTTTACAAAAAGTTATTCTTTAAAATTAATCTATTGTTGATTTCGTCTAAATATATCAATTTTTTCTCTTAGCAGAGCATCTTTCACTTTTGTTAGGCTTTTGATTGATCCATGAACATGAATTAATCTATTGTTGTTAGGCTTTTGATTGATCCAAGAACATGAATTAGTTGGACCATTGTCTTAAAAATGGTCTAAATTTTTTGCATGCTTGAGCTTTAGTCATTAAATTCAAATCAACTCAACAATTGCCAACTACATGGGGTCTGCTTCATCAACTCTCGAGGGCTAAGTTGATAATTATATTATAAGTAGTTGATATCTTTCTTAGTCATCTCTATCCATGTTAATTTAGGTTTCCCTCTGCCTTTATCATTATTATTGATTGTCAAAATCACTCTTCTTAACTAGTTCGCATAATGGTCTTCATTTTATGTATCCAAATCATTTTAATCGGTTTTCCCATCTTTTAACTCTAATTGGGGTTACTCATATTTTTAAAATATACTCATTTCTAATTTATCTTTCAATATCATTACCATATATCCATCTTAATATTTGCACTTTCTCTCTTACTTTCTATTTGAATAAATTAAATCACTCATAAATCCTGTCATAAATATATTTCAAATGATAAATTAATCACCTTTTTATGTTTTAGCATTTTGGGTATTGTAGGGGACTTTAGAGCTGACCTTCCAAATAGGATTAGCCACAAGAAGCAAGCAGCAGCAGTAGGAACAAAGGAAAAAAAAAAAAAGGGAGGGGGGGCAGCTCGGTGCACAAAGCTTCCACCTATGCAAGGTCCTGGGGAAGAATCAGACCACTTTTGGGTCTATTGCACACAGCCTTATCTTGCATCGCATGAGGTTGTTTCCATGACTCAAACTCGTGACCACTTGGTCAAACTGTGAAAACTCTTACCAATGCACTAAGACTCCCCTTCAAAAGCAGGAATAAATAAAATAAGCAAATTCCAACAATAAAGGTATACCTTGGGAGGTCTTCGCATTAGATACATCATAGACTTGCAATTTAGCAAGAATGTGTTTTCATTGTAGGATAATGAGTTCTTCTCTCCTTCAGCAGTGCCAACCTGCTTATCATAACCAGCTTCATTGAAGTATGGCTTCGAATTCAGCACCAAACCTTGAAGCGAGACAAGGATTTGGAGGATACTTGATGATGATGAGTCCCAGACTTCGTTCCCTCTTCCAGTCCAGGTATTTAGAAGGCTAAGGCATACCTTACCCTCCTCATATAAATTTGGATTTATCCGCCAGCCACCAGAATGATAATGTGCTGACTGCAAGATTTTGATTGCGTTAGTTATATTATAGTTGAGCATCTTCAAATCTCAAACTAGTTTCTCCATATCATCAGTTAAAAGTTAAAACAGATTGGTATTTCTAGTTCTATCTGAAATGCTGAAAATCACTCTTGAGAAACAACCATTGTACTTACAGGTGGACATAGAGGATACTCTGGAGGAAGATGAAAATCAAAAACAAAAAGTCCATCCTGATAGGGTGTGCCATATGCTCCAACTATAACAGCCCTTAAGAGATCCATTCTATCTTCATAAACTCGCACATAGATGCTGTCTGGAAACAAAATGGAGGACTTGAGCTTTTTTTTTGAGATCCATAATCAAATTGGTTTCCTGTAAAACACTAGAATTCTTAGAAGCATAACACATCATACCAGGTAGGTTCTTTTGAAGGATACTCCAATCTTGCTGAACCTTCTTGAGCCACTTCCTTCTGCTACTACTCTACAAAGCAGGATAATTACTGTGCTCAGATTGGATTCAAATCATATATTGAGCATGAGAATGTGAAAGTCAGCATTATACTCAATGATGCGATTATACTAAAAGAAAATAGATAAAAACATTGACAATGAAATATCAGGTGAAAGAGACTGAATTTCTGTCAATTGACAAGAAAGTATTGGAGATCAGTAAAATCACTTGAATCAAAAAGACTAGAAAAGAACAGACCTACTACACCCATAAAATATCTCCCAAACCATTTATTATTTTGAAAATGTACAATACGCATGAATTAATAGAAACTTAATATATATATATATATAATTCTACCTGTCCATTTGCACCAAGGAAAAAATGGTCCAAAGGATCTTTAGCAGTGTCAAAGCGTTTGAAACTGCAAAGCTCATTCCCAGTACATCCTAGCATGCTTTGAGCATCTGGCTCTTCGGATCTCGAGGTGCATACAGGTTCTTCCATCTCTGTGACCCCTGAGACAAGGCCATGTTCTTCAAAATCTTCAATAGTGACTTGCATGGCATGACTATCAATTATACTTGATTGTTGAGAACTACATTCAGCATTGGAAGATGTTCTTTCCAAAGCATCAACAACTACTCCAGGAGAATGCGGTGCATTTTCAGCACTGAAATCTGAACATAATGGATCAGTCTGCTTTCTTCTTCGGGAAAAGAATCCAGTTGCAAGTCTGGTAACAAACCCAAGGGCAGCTAGAGGAATTGCCAGAGCTCCATTCCCACCAGAATTGCTATCTTCTGAATGAACTTTTGTTTCTGCATGAGGAATTACGCTGCTTCCATTCTGCCGACCAGCTTCCTGAGAAAACATGGATTTAACTCATTCCCAGACCCAACAAAATAATGCACATGAAGAGACTAGAAAATGAGGAAATTAAGGCACCACCAACCAGTAGAGAGCTCAGAACTTAATCCTAAAATAAATCCATTCAATGCACAAAAGTATAGGAACAACCATTTTCACTTTCAAGGAAACATTAGGAAATCTTGATGACAACTATGAGATAATGCTCATACTAGTAGCATCTGGTTACCAAATCATTTCCATGTTTGATGGGTTCATATTTCGATAGAAAGGCAAACATATCACAGGTGAAGATCTATGTGAATGTAGGTGTCATCACGTGCGAATGAATTAAAATTGGATGTCTTTTGTCAAACTGTTATCTTGGTCCTCCCAAAAGGTTAATCTCCCTTTCTAGTTGACAGCAGTTAAGTTAAATCAAATGTTGACAAACCTCTTCAGCATTCTCCAGGGTGTCCATTTCTTCTTCATCAACTGTTTCCCAACTTGCTGCACCATCACTTATTTCGCTCCCATATTCACTGGGTTCCTCATCATCATCCCGGCCAACAACATAAATTGCTTGAGGTCCGACCTGAGATGAATAGAGAAGCTCATTATAAATGGAAAGAGTCATATAGTTCTACATAATTCTGGTTATGCCAAATTAGTTTATCAAAAAAAGAAAAAGAAACACGAAATTGCTCACTTAAAAAGAATAAAGAAAAAGTAAAAATAAAGCATCAGTGGCCCAAGGAATTCAATAGCGAACATACCGTTGAAACCATCCCATTAGCCCACGTGACTTCAATATCACCATCTTTTAGACCAGTTATATTCCCAACCCAAGAAAGATCTGAGCAATTTGCATGGATGCCATTGTTTGATGCATTGTTCACTTTCTCATCTATGAAACACGTCTTCGAGTCCCCTTCAGCATTGTTACAATCACCATGGACCCCTATTTTCTCGACTGGACCAACCAAACCAACTATGTCTGAAGAAACAGAGACTGGGGGCAGCCGGACAACTACATCCCCATAGCAATAATCATAATCAGGATGCACTTCAAGCTCATAGACACTTACAATTTCATCCTTATCAAATTCTCTTGGATCTTCCGGCCTTGAAACTGGCTTCAACCACCTCACACATGCAGTTCTTTCCTTTGCATTAACACTCTTCACCACCCCAACACGCCTCACTTCACAAGCATTGTCATTGTCATCACCATCTGAAGCTTTTTCCACCACATACTGCTCAGGGAGAAATTCTTGATCACCGGGGCTATCAATTGGAATCAAATTTGTTGAAGCTAACCCAAGTTCTGTTTTTCCATCTTGCCAAGCCACATCAACCCTAGTCTTGGTATTTAAAATTATGAGAGCTCTCTCAAAATTTTCTTCTTTTTTCCGAGCCTTCTTGTCTCTTCTAACAACAACTTTGCGCATCTTTTTCCAACGAAGAGGCCAACTTTCATGCAAAGGACCCTTTGAAACAGACAAGGAACTGCTACATGAACTAGATTCTGGAGATGCATGATGCTCTGCATATTCACCGTTTTTATCCAGATTATGAACAGTGGTATCAAGAACCATGGACTCGGTGCTTACAAACGATGGACAATTTCCATCTACTTTCTCCACAGGAACTGTTTCTGAAATATGCTCACCTTCCCTAGCATCAGAAATTAAATTAACATAAGAAGGAACTTCTGATGTAGAAGTTGAAGTGTTTTTGTCTGTTGGAATGGAAGAAGATGATATATGAGATGGAGGGAAACACCAGTCACCAACTTGCCAACTTGCATGAGATAAACAAGATAAAAGCTTTAAGTTTTTTGGACCCTGCTCTTCAGCAGGGGCAGTTGTAGATTCAGAACCATAACCAGCCGAAGCTATCCAATAGATAAAAACTGATCCAACAGTAACTTTAGTAACCATTCCTTCTAGACGGCTAGCTTTCCATAAGCCAGACAGCCACCTAGCATTCTTGAAAACCGATGAAGAGCTAGCCTTAACAAGCTGACCAGGGTAATAGGGAAAATGCCCATCTTCAAGGGTGCACTTAGAAACCGGCCTGAGCCGCAAAGGATCAGCCTTCATGACTTTACACATTGATCCATCATCAAATAACACAGTCACATTGTCTAGTACATCATCCACTCTACCCAACCAAGGTCCAAGTACTACGTAGTCACCAACTGTGAAATTCCTTACACGCTTCAAGTCTTTGGCAGAGACATTTTTTATCATAGATCCATCTTGAGCTAGTAAATCAACAGATATATTAACATCAGACACAATGCCCACTTGTCCCATGGGATCTGAATTAGCAGCAACAATATCCCCATGCATGAATGCCCTATCTACAACTGTTAGATCTCCGATACTCTCAGTTGTCTCAGATTGATTTATCCAAGTTACCCTAACCTGTCCAGCAGGAAGTGCATCTTTCTTATGGTCATTGCCGTTCTTTTTGTTACCATTCCCAAAATCATTACCATCTTCATTTTCGTTGTTACCATCTTCATCCTCATCACCATCCTCCTCCTCCTCCTCCTCCTCATCATCATCATCATCATCATCATCATCATCTGTTGTATCGCTCTCTGAATCCGAGTCGCCGCCAACTTCTGTTACAATTCCAATCATACTATTGTCTTTGTTACACCTGACAATATCTTGCCTATAAACATAAGGCGTATTGAAAATATTTCCTCCAAAATCCCTTTTTTGGATTGCTTCCTCACTTCCAAGTGATCCAGAAGCATCCCCATTTGGTTTGCCATGTATTAGATTGAAAGATTTGTCGTCACATGAGGAAGACCTAGATTCAGCAATTTTGGCATCAATCGAGAGATGCTCCTTATCCATCAGAAAGCGTGAATAATATTCGTAACAAAACCTGATAGATATGTCAACCCAACAACAAAACAAAACCTTACATAAAATCAATAACCATACAAAAGAAAGATTTTCAAATTTATATTTTCTTTCACACCAATAATTCAAGAAATCAAAGCTCCTCTTAACAAAGCTAATATGCCAATTAACTTGGGGGAAAAAAAGAAAAAAAAAAGAACAAAAAAAAAAGAAACAAAGGAAAAAAGAGTCGACCCGTACGAAACTCCACATCTCATATCATAAAAATGAGTATCAGCTAGTGATTCAAGCTGTATTTCATTCACTCAAAGTCAGATAATAAAGTCTTGCTTCAAGTCAAACCATTCATACATTGGCATATATATTCTCTCTGTTAGGGTAAAATCAAAATACATTTCAGACCACAAGGCGAATACAATAAGGACATATTTTCCAAATCTAAAACGCTAAGCAGACCTCACAAGAACCCTAGCAACTTGGATTCACCAGATAGAACCGATTTACTTGATCGAATAGATAAAAAAAAAACCTCACAAATCATTACAACCAAAAGAAAACGGGGTTTTCCTAACAAGACTTTCTTAGAATACAATCACCAATGGCTAATCTCCTACATCAAAAAACCTTCAAAAATAAATGAAATCGCCATTAGAAACGACGATTTGAGCTGTGAAAACAACCGGCGATCGGAAATAAATCAAATTACAAATAGATTGATAACAAAAGAAACAAACAAATTCACCTCAAAAATCGAAACTACAGCAGAAGCCGATGAAGAACAAGAAGAGATAAAAGTGATTTCGCTTTACAAAGAACGTCCGAGCGGCCCTTTCTCAAATCTCAGTGTTGGTGGAGCATATAAGCGTGGAGGAGCTGGAAACGGTGGAGCGGCCAATAGTGCATCAATTCCTTCGTTACAAGCTTCAAGACAAGAAGGTGAATAACTTGAATGACTTAAAAGCCCCTACAGTTCTCGAAATTGAACACGTTGGTGAGTTTTCCCGGATTATCGTGGAGGGGCTTTTTTGATACTTTACTGCAAAAAGTGGGGCTGTTGTTATCGGGTTTCATTTGAATTTCGATCGGTTCGGACCTAAAACCGATCCAAGCTCCACGACCGTTTGAAAATTGATTTTTACAAATACGTCGCTCTGGTTTCAATTAGCTATGATATACATAATACACAAATCCTCCGGACAAAATTTCATTGTTTCACCAATATTAAGAAGTTTCTAAGTTGCATTAGACGGGAGGCGCTTCTTTCAGTTCAATCATTAAAATTGAATAGGAATTTCATGTTCACTGATTTTAATTTTTTTTCTCAAGGATCACAAATATCAAAAGCATACCATTTTTGTCAAAAGTTGCTTCTTAGTTAATTTTTGAGTTAATATATTTATATAGATGTAGACCAATTTCTCAAAGATATGGACCATCTCCAGGTTGGTGCGGAAAATGACCACAATAATTGAAATATTTGTTGGAGCACACTTGATGGTTCAAGTGTAATATTTTCCTCGGAGTTTATGCTGGAAAAAATGACAATTAACTTCAACAATTTGATTAAATCAAGGGCTTTTGTTTCCCACAATAGTAATAACAATAGTGTCGGGCGGGCTAGTAAGGATGAAAATTTGTGTTTCCGACCTACTTTAAAAAAATCAAAATCCTATTCACTTCAAACTTTTTTGTAGATTAATAAGTTACCTCATGGCATGGAGCACTATTATTAACATTGCATTATATTGCATTACGCATTAACACATGATTCGATACAAATTTAAAAATATTAGAGTGATGAAGTTTGTATTACAGTTTCTATCTTTAATTGCTAACAACTATGAAGCAATGAATCAAAAGGGTAGGAAATATTGATGTCCCCCTCCCTAAAAACTTCTGGAAATCCCCTATCCAAGTAACTTATCCTTTTCATTATGGCATGTAATTCGACTCCTTTTCAACTGTAAATCTCCAAGGGAAAGCAAAGAAATGGATGCTTTCTTGAAGCAAAGGAAAACATGGAACTTTTGAGGCCCAAAAGCTCACATTTTGTTAGGAGTCAAACGTTTAGAATAACCCTTTTCCTTTGATTGAAAGCCAAAAAAAAAAAAAATGATATACTAATGAGTAACGAAAAGGGATAAGTTTATTCTTAATTTCCTTGGTTGTTAGATGATTCTGAAGCAGCAGAGTATGAATTTTTCAAAAGCAAACATATAATCCAACTAGAATGATGAAGCTAAATACTTGATTTTTTTTTTGTAATATAATTGAATAAACCCAACTACTACTTGAGGGCAAAACTTACATTCATATACTTATTATTATCATTTTTATTAAGTCCATCTCTTGAAATAACAAACAGACACATAGAAAGATAATCCAATCCATTTGATGGATTACACTCTACTTAAATAGACTAGAGAGCAAGCAAGCTTTCATGAAGGAGAATTTTGTTTTTCACCTTACAACCTTGCAGTCCAACCTCACTTCTTGACCACCAGTGAGGCTGCTCATCTTGATCATGGACTTCGCAAAAGCCGAATAAAAGGCTTCTTGAGAGCTAGCATACTTTGACACAAGCTGTTGGGTCTTTGGATTTGTAAGCAAAGCTTGGTCCGAGGAAAACAGAGTTTTCCCTTGGAGAAGTAGGTTAAAATAAGTATTGTCAAATGTTGCCGAAGAAAGATCCATGGCAGCGCCGGCGTTCTTAGCCTTATTGTTTGCAGGACAAATACTCTTCAAACTTGCTGCAAAGGACGAGTGCATCGTAGGATCGACGTCGTGGGTGGCGTTGAAGTTGTGGATTCTGTTCCGGAAGGATGCACAGTGAGAGAACCCAAGCGTGTGGCCTCCTACAAATGAGTCATGGTTAAAACAAGTTTTTTTTTTTAAGTCACTTCACTAAATTAAGTAAGCTATCTTTGGAGAATTAATTAATTAATTTACCAGAGAGAGCAACTAGATCTTCCAGGGATAGACCTCTTTGAGAGAAGCTTTGCTGCAATTGAGAAATGTTGAAGGTTGGAGCTGGCAATGATCTTGTTTCAGTGGCCTTTGAGACTCTTCCATCTTTTCTTCCTTTAGGTACATCCCATGTAGGACCCCCAGACTACAAAATCAACATGGAACCAATCATCAAAATTGGGTTTTTACACCAGATATATTGAGTGTTTGTAAACTGTTCTTAGACCAAAACAGTTTGAGGTCCCATTTGGTTGAGTGTTTTTGGGCTAAAAGCAATTTTTGACGTGTTTTGGCAATATCTGCTTTTGAATCGAATTGTAGTGGAAAAGCAATTTTTATGTGTTTTGATAAAGCTAGTTTAGACCATCAGTTTTAAAAAGTGTTTTGTAAAACTATGCCAAACAGACCCATAACATAAATGGACTAAGCAACCTAGAAGGCTTTCGCTTATCATGATCAACCTTGCAATGCCCATTAACAAGCTGAAAACAAATGCAGAAGAATTTGGCCTAGATTGGCTCATTAATTTGTTGAAAAAAAATAGTACTTACAAGAGCAACTGCATCTCTTGCAGCTAGAGCCAAGACATCAGCACATGACACAACACCAGGACATAGAGCTTCTACAGCTTTCTTGGCATTATCAATGACATAAAATGCGTGCAATGAAACGTTCGGAGGCCCGTCCTTCTCTGCAGTGTTCTGTCCTACTGATTTCAACAGCACCGAAGCATCGCAGCCCTTTTCAAAGGAGAAAACAACAGGAGATAGAAGTATGTTAAAACAATTATGAACTCAAAGAGTCACTGGCTACATCATAAACAGAGAAGCAAATTAAGGCCAAGTTGATCCAGAGATCATAGAAATGTTACCCTTATGAAACAGTCATGGAAATGCATCCTAAGCAGTGCTGCAGGCACTGTTTTGTCACTTGAGATCGCCATCTTCACAGCGTTCGTAATGGCTGCTTCTGCATTTGGGCATGTTTTGTCATAGTAATTTAAGCTCAAGGCATCTCCTAGAGAAGAAACAGAGAAAATGAGAGTGCAGAGAAGTGCAACAATTGCTGCCATTTTCACCAGTATTCAATCTGATTGCTAGTTTGTGGATGGTAATGAGAGATTAACTAACAGTATTTATAGAAGAAATTTGAGGGAGAGAGATAGAGGCTGTAGGCAACAGAAATGTGTGTAGAACATGGTGGTTCCGCTAGTAGATTTGGTGAGCAATTTGATTTGATTAATGGAGTAGTGTAGTTGAAGCATCCTAATTGTACAAAAAAATAAAAGCTTGTGTTGATGGTATATATTTGTTTATGCACTTGTTTGCCTTGATAGACACTAATATACAGTTCCAAAATATTAGTACTTAATCCTCAATCTGTTAAGTAACATTATCAACTGATTTATTTGAAATTATGTGTGTTTTTGAATTGTAGATGGTTAGTTATCTGTCTGACTTCCTCTTTTCAATGCCATTCCTTCAATATAACTAATGATAATGAAATGTATTTTCACGCCAATTACTAGCATTAAGCATTAATAAAAGGTGAAAATCTCATTTTCCATCAATCTAGCTAACTCTCTTCTTCAATTACATAGTAATTGGTACACCATTCACAATAATGCCACTCTAATATACTTTCAAATCCATGTTTTAAACAAGTACTTCCTCATATGTTATACCCTTAAATATATATTTTTTTTTTCAAAACAAAAAGTCTTTCTGTTAACTCTAATTAACTTCTACTTCTACTCTAAGATGAACGTTTATTTGTAATAAAAATTTAAGTTGTTGTAGAAGTTATACTTCTTCATCAATTACAAATAGAAAAAAAGTAAAAACATTTATCAAACAAATAATTTTTCATTACCCTCTAATTTTTTTTTAAAAGGTTGCAAGTAGAGTTAAAACAAAACACCACCTTATTATCTCTTTAATTTTCCTAATAAACCAAGTAAATTCGTCTTCCCATGTTTTTTTTAGATTAAGACAGTAGAGGAATTAATTAAAATTTAATAAAGGAAGAAGGGATTTGGGTAGTTAGGGTTGAAGCATCAAAAACGTTAGGGATGTCGGAAGCTTGGTCTTTAAGTTTATTCAAATTTTTATTTATCTTTGAAGTGCTAAGTAAGTGCAGCGGCTAACAGCATATGATATGATGTGATGTGATGGAGATTGGAGCAGAAGAGGAGTTGGGCCAACCACCACCGTGTGTCGTGACGTTCTTTGCGTGCATGGCTCTTGTAACAAAAGGTCCACTGGCTAGCCCACTTAGGCCTCACGCATCTAACCCAATATAATTAACCAGACCTTACTCTATAACGAATCTAATACTTTCATTTTAATTTTCCCACAATTGATAAAAAAAAGAAAGAAAGAAAAATAGAATAAATAATATAAAAGGCCAATCCATTCAATCGTCCAGCCAGCCACGCATGGATTAAATTGAGTTAAAATAACAAAAAATTACTTATATGAAGTTGATTAAAAATATTCCTAATAGATTTGGTTGAGAGAGTTCAAGTGGGCACTCCAGCCTTCTGTTTTCTTTTAATAGCTAGTGTGTCGTAACTTATTCTATATTAGTAACATCACGACCGACACATAATATTATATACATCACACCGACGTATATAATATTATATTAACCTTTTTATACTATATCTCAATATACGCATAAGTTAACGTATATATTTAATTAAAACTATAAGGTATTACATAATGACATTTGTAAATACGACTTAAATTAAAACCGATTGGATACCTAGCACTAGATTGGGGTGGCCACCCCTTACCCTAATAATTAATGAGAAACACAATTAAACCCTAGTGCAAGGTATTAAGTAAAAAATTTAAAAAACAAAAATCAAAAGGGTAACTGCTAGGTCAAAAAAAATTGCTAAAGGCAATTGCTCATTTTCTTATATGACTATGATGATTAGAAAAATAATAAAATTACATTAACATATAGTTCAAGAGATTCCAAAAATTATAAAAGTTATGATTTATGAAAAGATTAATTAAGTTTTTTTTTTGTATTTTAAATTGAGTAATGCTATATTAAGATTGAGCGAGGCAATGAAGGGTCCAGTTGTCACCACACCTCGGTCATGTCATGAATGTGTGAGGAATCAAAATCATTGAATATGTGAAGACGGAAGAGTACAGAAGCCTAATGAGACATGTAATAGCGTTGATAGGCCAAGTGGAGTGAAGTTGAAGTTAGAAGGCATGAAATTAATGTGCATATCAAATCATTGTATAGTAAAATCCAAGAGGAAGATTTTGTTGTTAGCTCATGTGATCATTTACAGTTTTGAAACGATGTTGAGAATATCAACTTAAATTATCATTGACAATGTTTTTATATCAGTAAGTATATTTCATGCTAGCTAGAAATACTTCCGATGTACCTTTTTTTGTTTAATAGAAGATTAAGGTCGACCTATATCTAAGATCATCGTCAAATTAAATGACACACTTTAATTCAAAGAAATGAAAAAGTTGAAACTTTTTTTTTTTATTGAAGTTATTTGTTACTATTGAAAATATATGCTTGGTTGTATCCTTCTATAACAATGATACATTATATATATATATTCACGTTGATATAAGATTTAATCAACACCAAATAAGAATAAATTAGAGGGAACGTGCTGAGCTAGAACCTATTAAGTTATTTGCTCGCCTGTTGTATTCATATCTGATTTGTAGTGTTTGATGATGCATATAAAGATCGACTGTACTAACGTGTCTTATTTAAACTTCTAGTATTACCTTTACAGAGTAAATAACTTTCAATAAAATTAACCAGATTAGTCTCCAAGTTGAGAGGTGGGGTTACAATGGACTTGCTTAAATACCAAGTCTTTTAAAGCAGCAAGCTGCCTCCCG
Organism: Paratinospora sagittata; assembly: GCA_035771175.1. Taxonomy (NCBI): domain Eukaryota; kingdom Viridiplantae; phylum Streptophyta; class Magnoliopsida; order Ranunculales; family Menispermaceae; genus Paratinospora; species Paratinospora sagittata. The sequence continues at coordinate 62,658,125 of CM069590.1, forward strand.
TTCACTATTTAAAGTTACTAAGGACAAGATTGAGTCTGACTAATTAAATCAATTGTTGATTCAATAGAGTAACGGTATAATACATTGATTCATTAACAAAGTACATGCATGAATAGTATCGTATACTTAAATAGTGTCACATAGGTGAATAGTGTTTTATGTATAAATAGTGTCATACACGTGAATGGTGTCGTATATGTGAATAGTGTTGAGTCTCAAAAAAGACCTTTCTGATGTGGAAGATCAGACAAAGCCGCAACCGCAAAGCATACTAAAAATTTTCCAGAGGTTCCGACACTAGTTCTTGGGGAACGTATACAATATTGTACTACTAAATAATAAAATAAAGACAATAACTATAAAGAGTAAAGAGATAGAAGTTTTACGTAGTTCGATTCTGAGACCTACGTCCATGGGCAGAATGTAGAAACTTCACTATAGACTATAGATTACAACTCTCTCTTTACTTTCAATGAGAGGACAATGAGACTCTTTCTCTTGATCTAGAGAAACTCTTTAGTAGAAAACTTATAAAGGATTTTGATCGTTTTGATCTGAATGAATTAAATTGAAATCTGAACCCCTATTTATGGGAAAATATTATGAATAAAATATTATTATTTTAATATTTTATTCATTTTTTATTTAAAAACTAGTCGAAAGTTATTTCCTTTTATTTGTTTTATTTTTTCCCGTTGTCTCACAGGTGTAACAGTTACCCCCAGGCTTTGACCAATGAATTGTGGTCGGATCCTCTTGTCTATATATTTCCTTTTTAATAGCCGCAGACGAAAGAGGTGAAAAAGATATATGCCAGGAAGAGTTCTCTCGAGAGTTCATCTTGCAAAGAAATTTTTGCAAAGAAATGTTGCGACTTAACATGGTTTTGGCGATTCTGAGAAGCAGTTTGTTGAAGCCACGTTGAGGGCTCATCTGGGGAATGTGGCAGGTTCTTCTTCTTCTGTCAATCTTTCCATTATACCAACTTTGCCTGGAGGTGTCTTGCCAGAATTTCAGGGCACTTCTGCTGAGTTTTCTGAAGGGTATCCGTCTCGACTACCTTCTTTTGCGAACTCTAGCACAGCGGCGAGGTCAAAACGAGCTACACTAGGTGGCCTTGAGTTTTCTCTTGTTGGCTACCGAGTTGAATGTCCACAGGATGTCGCTGAGAAAGCGCATAAGGAAACATATGCCGCCAACCTTAAACTGTGTGCTACCAATGCTATAGGATTTTTTTTTTGCACTACATGTCACTCACTTGCTCCTTCTGCCTCGATGCATAACTGCACAGATTGTCGTGAACACCATGGTCGCCCTAAAAAAGGTTGAGCAGGCGATAACTTGCAATAAGGCGGACTACTTTCAGAAGGACGTCGAGATTGCCGAGCGGAGGCGGGTTACGAGAGAGTTGTCCGTCAAGGAAGCGGAGTGGCGTGCTCTTTTGGACTAGCAAAAAGAAACAATTGAGTTTCTTGAAGCTGATTTGACCGTGAAGAGTGTTGAGCTCGAGACAGCACGTGACGAGGCAAGTAGGGTACAGTGCGAGACTCTATCCGAATATAAAGAATTTTTGGAGTTTGCCTCACTGCTACAGAAGAGGTATAAGCAAGGTGCCTACGATGCTATATATGATGTAGGCGAGTTCTTCAAGGATCGTATTAATATGAAGGTATTCCTTGCGGCGAAGAAGCTAGTTGAGGCAGCACTAAAGGCTAGGGAAGAAGAGGAGTCGAGAGCCAAACAAGAAGTTGAGACGGATAGGCTCATGACGCTGGTGTCGAGGAAAAGCAAGACTCCAATTGTGGAGATGGCTGAAGGTTCAGTGGCGGAGAGGACTCGGTCGAAAGCTGGAGATAGGGCCAACACCACGACTAGTGAGAAAGCCAAGGCTCATGTTACTGAGCCACCTCGAGCATTGGTTGCTCCTGAGAGAGCCACAGCATCAGCCCGGGAGAAAGCTAAAGTGTCAGTGGTTCTTAAAACTCTGTCAGGTCCTTCTACGAGAAGTACTTCGGATACTGCTCCCAGAGCCTCATCGGTTTTTCCCCCACCTAGTTTTAGCAAGTAGCGTGGAACTCGTAATCCTTGAAGTCGAAGGCATTTTGTAGAACTTAAGTCGAAAGTAGATGTATTATAATGTTTTTTTATGTGTATCTTATCTGGGAAGAACACGTAGTTGATGTTGAACTAATCTTTATGGTTGAGTCCACGGTAGTAGTTTGTAATACTTTTCTGTTAACCAATTATAGATTTGTCGCAAAATTTTCGATAATGATGTTGTCGACATCGTTCGTTGGATTGTCGAGCTAGTAAGAGTACCTGCAATTTTGTGCACAAGTAGTTTTTTCGAATTCAATAATTTAATGTACTTACTTGATCAGTTGATCTCGGTTGTTCGTTGACTCGATGGGCTAGTGGATGATTTGAACCACTTCAAACTTCTCGGTAGGGATTGCCCAACCCCCCAAAACACTTTGGACTTAAAGTCCTCTTCTCGGTAGTACTGACTTTGTGAGTTGGTACCCCAAGGCACTTTTGGTTGTTTCCATCTTTTCAGTAGGGACTCGTAGACTACCCCCCAAAGCACTCTAGCGTTGGAGCCCTTCTTCTCGGTAGGTATCAAGCTAGCACAAAGTACCCCCAAGGCACTCTAGGGTATAAACCCTTCTTTTCGGTGATAGGATGGAACCTACCCCAATGCATTATGTAACACTTGTAGTTTCTTGGTCTTCGTGTCGTAGAAAGAAGCATATGATGGTATTTTGTCGATGTTGTAGACTATTTTCTTAAACGAAGTAGAAAATGAACTTCTGACTGCTAGTATTTTATTATTAGCATCTCTTGAGGTATTCTGCATATCAAGGCATTGTGGGATTTTACTCTTCTTCTTGATGACCGAGCTTAGCTCAAGGTCCCAAGGTAGTTGTAGCTTTATAGTCGATCTTGCTGCGTAGAATTTCGGAGTTGTAGCTGTATAGTCGACCTTGCTGCGTAGAATTTCGAAGTTGCAACTGTATAGTCGACCTTGTTGTGTAGAATCTCGGTTAAGATAACGATAGGTGAAACGTTTTACTCCATTCACAGTAGTAGAATTTCATGGCTCGCATGTCCTTTTCTCTTTGGCAGTACTTTTTGAGGTTTTCGAGGTATTACGTCCTATCCCCCAGGCTTTGATCAAACAGTAGTTGGTCACGTTTAGCATGTGACTTCTGCTATTTGATACTTGTATAGCTCATGTTTTGGCATGTGGTTTTTTGGGAAGTGTAGCTCAATCATAAGGAGCACGTAGCTCAAGGCCAAAGTCCTTGATGTCAGCCTGGGCGAGCAGGGACTAGGTAGCGGCGCTGCTTCCATGTTTCTTGGTAGTAGGCGATTACTTCAACTCGTTGGAGTTTGTTTCTCGGCTTATTCTCTAGATGATGTGATGCTCAGTCTATTTTTTTTATTCAGATTGATAGGGCAACGAACTTGATCAGTCGTCCCTACAGACGGTGCTAAATGTTGATGTAAGATTTGACCAACACCAAATAATAATAAATTGAAGGGGACCTGCTGAGCTGGAACCTGCCAAGTTGTTTGCTCGCCTGTTGTATTTCTGCCTATCTTGTAGTATCTGGTGATGCATATAAGGATCGCCTGTACCAACGTGTCTTATTTGGACATCTAGTTTTACCTTTACAGAGTGAACAACTTTCAATAAAATCAACCAGACTAGTCCCCAGGTTGAGAGGTGGGGTCACAATGGACTCGCTTAAATACCAAGTCCTTAAAAGCAGCAAGTTGCCTCTCATTCACTATTTAAAGTTGCTAAGGACAAGACCAAGTCTGGCTAATTAAATCAATTGTTGATTCAACAGAGTAACGGTATAATACATTAATTCCTTGACAAGGTACACGTATGAATAGTAGTATGTTGTAAATAGTTGATATATGTCGATTCCCACTATTTCTCATGAATAGTACCATATACATAAATAATGTCGTATACTTGAATAGTGTCACATATATGAATAGTGTCGTACACATGAATAGTATCATATATGTGAATAGTATGTATCTCGAAAAAGACCTTTTTGATGTAAAAGATCAGCTAAGGCCGCAACCACAGAGCATACTAAGAATTTTTTAGAGGTTTGGACACCACTTCTTGGGGAACGTATATAATATTGCACTACTAAATGGTAAAATAAAGACAATAACTATAAAGAGTAGAGAGATAGACGTTTTACGTGGTTCGGTTCTGAGACCTACATCTAAGGGCAGAATGTAGAAACTTTATTCTAGACTATAGATTACAACTCTCTCTTTACTTTCAAGGAGAAAACAATGAGACTCTCTCTCTTGATCTAGAGAAACTCTTTAGTAGAGAATTCGTAGAGGATTTTGATCGTTTAGATCTGAATGAATTAAATTGAAATATGAGCCCTTCTTTATAGGAGAAAATTATGAATAAAATATTTTATTTATTTTTTATTTAAAAACTAGCTTAAAGTTATTTTGTTTTATTTGTTTTATTTTGTTCCTGTTGTCGAAGAAATCAAAGCAGCATACATGAAATTCAAGTTTATTAATAATAAGGTTGCGTTTGGATTATGATTCAAAAACAATTTTCTCTATCCAAAATTTTGAAAATAAAGAAAACGTGTTTGGTTGGTCGAAAATAGATTTCTGAAATTTACTAAAAAAATATTGTTTTATTTGTTTCAGTTGTATTCTAGTTTTTCATTTACGAACCAAACACAACCTAAACATTGTTAGTAAAACCAGTGTGGTCCTCTTTTTTTTAGTGACGGTGTATTTATTTTAGATAAAAATATTATCATGAGCGAACTTTTTTGTTGCACAAATAGTAATATTATTTTGAATTATAATTATTTTCTAAAAAAAAATTGATAATTGAAATAATATTGTAATCTTTTTTTTTAGTGATGATACTGGGACAAGAGGAAGTCAGGACCCCTCAGTAGGGTTAAGAAGGTGAACACAACGACGAAGGGCATGAAGATCCGAATGGGGACCATACGAATCAACTACTATAGTCTCGCTCCCACTTTATTAGAGAAAGAAAAGCTCTCACTTATTTGCAAGAGGAGAAAATTGAACTTCTGACTTCGAGTGAAAGGGTTTAAATGCATACCGTTAAAGGTAGTCAATATTTGTAATCTAGATTAAGTGGTTGTTGTAATTATAAATTTATTCTTAAGTATTTAAATTAATCATATTACAAGATAGTGCTACTAGAACCTTGAAAAAAGTGATCATAATGCTTTATATTTATTTGGAGAATACTAATCTACCTATAAAAAAAGTATAACTTTAAATACAATTATACATATAATACTATTTGATCATTTATTACCTATTTTAAAATATATACTACACATTTATTTAATAATTGTGAGTTGTATATAGTTACACTTTGTTTAGGTAAATATTTTTCTATTTATTTACCTTCTTTTTTATTCAAAATAATGTAAATAGTTCTATTATTATTAAAAATATAATATTTTTCTGAACTGCGAAATTTGCAACATTTAGCTGAGTCGCAGATCTCAAATGCGGCAGCGAGAGACGTCGTGATCTACGCCGGAGAAGATGATCGTGTGCGTCGCCGTCGTCGGCCATCAGGTGCGAATTCCCAAACTCCGGCCTTTTTCTTCCTTGTTTTTTGTTTTCTATTTTTCTTGATCCGATTACCGGTAGTACATCGGGATCCGACGAGTCTGATAGATCTTTCCGGCGAATAGAACAATCCGCTGTATCTACAGAGCTTCACGGAGGCCGATGATGCATTGAAGCTTCACCACATCGTGCACTGCTCGTTGGACGTCATCGACGAAAGAGGTTTTTTTCCTTTCGTCCTTTGAGTTGTTTTTTTTTTTCCCTATTTATTTGTTGAGTTGGATTGATCAAATCTATCCCGAGAGGATTTGTTTGTAGAACTTCTGTTTAGGGAGTAATTGTTTTTGGTTGTTCTAAGTATTGAGATTAGATTGCTATTGGCACTTAGCTTTTGGTGAATTTGTCTCAAAAGGAGTGTAAAGGTTCGAAGTTTCCATGTTTTTGCAGCAATCGCTAATCCATGAATGGAAATTGAATGTTTGGAGTCAATCATTGATTTGGTGCCTTACAAGTTACAGCTAGATTGGCATTTAATTATACTTACAGTCACCTAATTCAGGGTTTTAGGGTTCATTGTTGTGATTGTGTGTTAAGAGAAATATCCTACAGCGAAGATCTCTGGTTAGAGTTATGGAGTTATGGTTAAAATCTTTAAAATCTTGAGCTTTTTTCTGTGGCATGTCTCAGTATTGGATAGCCACTACTGTGTGTAGAGTTTGCTCTGCTTTGCTTCCTGTGGGTAGTTAATGGTGTGAGTAAATCCATGTTCAAATCTCAAATTAGTACACTTTGATATTGATCAAGCAGTAATTTAAATGCCGATTTAGCCCTTGATAGAGTCGAGTGGAAGAAGCAAATTCATATAGCCAACCCCACGTATTTGGGAAAAGGCTTGTTAAGTTGCGTTGAGTACATATGGACCAAGCAGAAACTTCAACCTTTTTCTCTTTGTCAATGTTAATTGCTGCATTCTTATGATTTGGACAAATTGTAGGGAAAATGATATGATTTACATGATGAGAGTATGATGAGGAAAAAACTGATAAATCTGAGCTAGTCGAATATTAATTTTAATATAATCATGATCAGAGATGTTTCTCTAAACATTGGCAATTATTGTGTTTTCTTTCTTTTCAGTATCATTTCCTTTTTATTCTAAGTTCTTACTTTATATTTCTATGGTTGTACAGTTTAGTAGTGTTTGAGGTTACAAGCTCTATTAATGTTGAGAGAATCAGTAAATAGAAAAGTTGTATTGAATAATTGGTTCTAGATTCCGCACTTTTGGCCAATTGAACTCTTACCTGCTTGGTGCACTATTCAGAAAGGGTTCTTTGGTCCAACACTTATAAAGGTCTTGTGGTGTTATCATTCCCAAATCTCTAAAATAACGACTTCTATGAGTTTTTCCCTTTGTCTTATTGCTGGATCAGCTTGGATTATATTTACTCTTATTATGGTTGCAACACTGAACACCAACCTCTCTATGTTCTTGGACATATGATCTTGTCAACTTTTTACCCTTTGCAAGCCATAATTGATTGTTTATGGTTGCAGCACAGAACACCGACCTCTTTATGTTCTTAGATGTATCGTCTGTGATTTTACTAGGGATTGTGTACGGATAGATTCGTGTGTTCTTGTTTCAATCTGTTATAATTCACAGGTTCATTAAATTTCTTGGTATTAGGCCCTCTCCTGTGTTGGCCTGTAGTGGTTTTTCGTTCAGACACTCTGCTTTCTTTTTTTCTTTTCTTTTTTTTTGGCATATAGTTGGATGGGGAGCGGTTCTGTTGGTTCTGGCAGTTAGCTCTCATGCTAGTCTTTCCATCATATTAAAACCTTATATTCTATGTAGTTTGTTAATGGAACCATCAATATCATCTGGATGTTGGCTTGAAACCAAACTCTGTGACAAAACACACGAAGTCAGTCAGATAGATGGTTTTCTACGTCAGAGACGTATATAACTAACTTGTTTTTTTGTTTGTTATATATGTTCAGTTAACAATCCAAAAAGGACGGGGCCAACATTGAATGAGACATTTCTGGGTCTTCTTTATCCAACTGAGAATTACAAAGTGTAAGTTCTTAGGTATTAAAAAAACCCGTAATCTTCCCATTAAAAAAAAATCATACTTTGCTTTGGTCTGGTAGTTTTAGAGATTGGTACCTACTTTTTTCTGTTTAAAGTATCTAATTCTAATGTGTTTTCCTGAGATTATGTAGATGCTTTTAACCCAATTTAATGTGCTCCTTGCAGGTATGGATATTTAACCAACACAAAAGTTAAATTTATTTTGGTCACAACTGATCTAGATGTCAGGGATGCAGATGTGAGAAATGTGAGTACTTGTTTGAAAGATTGGTGTTTCTGTTGCAATAAATCTCTTGTAAAAATCATATTATGTTACTCCCTTCTCATGATTCTGTGCTCCTTTATCATTGGAGAGGTAAGATTTTGAGGTGTTTCTTGAAGACGGCACAAATCTAACTAATTGTTGCTCATCTTTTTGGCTTGAACTACGCAAGTAGTTTTTCAGGAGGTTCCACACTGCTTATGTAGATGCGGTTTCAAACCCATTTCATGTGCCAGGGAAGAAAATAACCTCCAGAACTTTTGCTGAAAGAGTCAGTACAATTGTGAAGTCTTTTGGGCTTAGTTCAGCTGTATAAAGCATGTTTGATATGTGTTATGAGTTTATCCAGCACTGGTGAAGTCTTTTCTCTCACATTTCCTTACTCTTGGTCATTTGTAAGGTAGTCATTTGAATACAGCTTGTCACAGCAGTTACTTAGAAACAAGAGGCATTTGTTAATTCGAAAAATATATTTTTAACTACTGATTCTGGTGTAGCTACTTTTGTTCTAAATTGTGTTTCTTTGATTTTTACTGGTTATATTTTAGATGCGGTAGCATCTTTCATCCTTACATCTCACCAAATTCATTAAATTGCAAAGGTACACAGCCATCACATTCACCTGCTATTTCCCTTGTCCATTTTGAACATTTAAACTCTTGGCAATGATATGAGTTTCCAGCCATATTCGCTAAAAAAAAAAATTGAGATGATTAAGGCCGTAGACACTAATCTCACATCATAATTCATATTCCATCTCTCAATTGATTATGTTTATCCTAAATTGGATCCGATTAATCTTGGAGAGAGATCCTGGCTTAGGCAAGGCGTTAACTGCCTTTCAGTAACCAGAGCTAGAAGCCCCAGTTCAGGACTAATAAATTTTGAGAAATGATAGAGAATAGAAGTTGATAAAAAGACCACTCAATGCGGACTGGAATCTTGGAACCAACATACTTTGAATTATTAAATCAAAAACATTGCCCCCATATTGCCAAAATTAATTACTAATATGAGTACTTCTAGTTGGAGATATCTTGATACCTAAACTCACCAACTACTAGAACTTATCAACAAGACAAGGCAGTTAGACCATTAAGGTTGCTTTTGGTTCATGATTCGAAAATTAGAATACAACTCAAAAAATGAAAACTCAAAAAATGAAAACTCGAAAATAACATTTTGTCATTTCTTGAAAATAATATGTTTTCTTTGTAAATTTTGGAAAACTGTATTGGGGTTTTAATGGACCAATGTTATCAAATTTACGGACATCTGAAACATAACCAAACACAGCCTAAAACTTTTTTGCAATTTTGCTTCTATCAAATTTTGTTTAAATAATTAAGTGTGGCTCAAGGATGGTTATAGACACTATCTGGAAGTAACTTCTCAGTTCAATTTCAAACCTAGGTAGAAGACCCTGACAAGATTTTATGAAAAATGGAATTCTTGAGGTTGAATCTTGCTGAACTTTGAAAACTGTTAGAAATCAATCAGAGACTTCAAATTTGTAAGAAGTTTATCAAAGTACACAAAAGACTTCCAAGTTATTTTCTATGCAGAGTAATGTTGGCTGCAGAAGTTTCATGTATGTTTCCTGAAGAGGGTGGAAGTTGGCCTGCCTGTCTGGTAATTGAAAATTTTGTGATTAGACTCGTATCACAAGCTAATGGAGAACATCATGTGAATGGTTGCAAAGAGACTTAAATTCGAGACTTTAACAACTAAGAGAGATCTCTGTTGCTATGGCTAAGTCATTGGAATTGCTAGAATTACCTGTCTCATAAGGGATTTAAACAGAAAACAGCAACAGACACTACTCCACAGAAAGATAAATGCTTTTCAAGACACAAAAGTCTTTTTATTAATATATAATAATGCAACATTAAGAAAGTATTATATCAATTGGGATGGTAGAAGAAAGACAAAATTACAATGAAGTAAAGTAACCTAAAAAACCTTGTGTGGTATCAATTCTGCAGTAATCTACAATTATGTTCTTGAAAATATATCTGATGATTCTGATCCCAATAACAGTTGCTAAATCCATTTGGTTCATTAATGGATTTGGGTTCAAGGTTTCAAATCCTAGCTGAACCAAGCACCAAAGGAATCACAATGGCGGGCTGCTTCATTAAAACAATAAACAAGCCACTGCCAACCTATAAAACCTGAACCCTTTGGCTCCTTTTGAGTGCTAGAACTGAACAGAGCTGGTGAAAGTCTGACCAAACGCCCAATTAGATGGAGCAATATTAGGAAACATCCCCGTCTCACCATCAGTGGTAGTAACCTTAAAGGAGAGGGATTGGCCATTTAAATAGGCATTGGACTGCCAATTAGCTCCCCAATTCCTAGACATGGCTAACCAACCAGTTCGAGAGCCTTTGATGAAGGCCGACTTAATCGATCCACTGCCCGCAACATTGCTTATAAGTACAAGCTCAAAGTAGTCTCTCCCATTAATTGTGAACCTAACTCCACTTTGTTTCTTGCAAGGAACTCTGCAACAAACGTCATATACTCAAAATGTTAGCTATATGGTATATGCGGTTCACATATTTATCTCATATGGTATTAAGAGATAAGTTTTCCAACCAAATAAAAAATAAGTTTTGAAACTAAATAAAGTTTCCTAATTTACGAGATTTAGGATTATCTAGTAATTAAGAGTCCCAAAGCCTGCAAAAAGGGCCAAGGCTTGGAAGTTCAGACAGAGATCAAAGATTCAACAAGTTTAAGAGGTCAAAGATTCCTAATCAAATATATTTTATTTAGTTCTATTCTTTCACAAAAATCCATAAACCATTCAAAAACTTCAAGATACAAAATTGAATGCAAGAATATCAGAATTGGAAAAGAAAAGAAAAACCAACCTTTGGAACAAAACAGGAACAATTCCACCTCTATAGATACCAATCTTTTCCCAAGCAGGCTGAGCCATGTCAAAATGCTGGAGTGGTGGATTGCACCAGCCTCCATTGTTGCTTGGAAGAGCAAAGTTTGGTGGGCAAAAGTTAGTAGCAGTAATAGCAACAGATTTTCCCTTCAAACACCATCTTGGGTCAGTTTCATAATCACATATAATTGTATAACATTGCCCACATGAGGCTCCATCATTGAAAAGAGCAGTGCTTAAAGCTGCCGTCATGGTTCCATACCCAGTAGAATACAAGTTACCATATCCACAAGCTCCCCCTGTTAACAAATTAGAAAATTCATCATTAAAAAAATAAAATAAAATAAGCTATATACTAGACAGAAATTTGATGAGTAATAGAACTGATACATACCCATTGTTCCTGAGGCATCACTGCTACCATAAAAGGTAGCATGGCCTTTAGTCCATCCAGAAGGTGAAAACGCGTTGACATGAATGAATGATTCAGAGCTTAATCCAAACATAATGATCAATGTTAGAGCGGTACTGAAAATTCCCATTTTTCTGAGACTGATTTTAGAGAAGATGAACACAAGGAGAAGAAGGTGGAAACCAGTGTGTGGTGCTGCTCTGAACTTAATCAAGAACTTCCTCTCTTTAAATAGGAGCTGCTCTGTTATAGTGAAACAGCCTCACATGCAATGAAGAAAAGTTTAGAATTTTCTATTGAAAAAATGGCGTGTCTGATGCAGCAATTTTTCCTCTATTATCTCTGCAGTTTTGAAAATTTCTGAACCGGCATTCAATTATTCCCACGTTCTCTTCACTTCACTTCTTGCACTCACATGCTTTTGCCAAACATATACCCATTTATCTTTTCTTTATAATGTGTGATTCATACCGATCTCTGTTGCTATCTGAATAAAATAATTATAACCATGATATCATCACCAGGCTTGGGATGATAATCTGATATCTTCTTGATCTCTTTCTTATTATAATATATATATATATATATATATGTGTGTGTGTTGGCATATATGACACATCACCATTACAATGGCTGTGATTAAATGCCCATGTTGATCCATTATAATCATGCAAATTAATCCATCAAAAGACCCAAATTGATTGAACACCTATATTGACATACTCTAGTGGTGGATCATTACTGAGGCCATGTATAAATTATAGCATACACAACAAATATTCTAAATTTGTCCCTAGGTACAATACCCATGTGAGGTGAAGTTAAATTAAGTTGTGGAATAATTAATCCAAGAGATTTTAATCTATTGTTACCTTGTATGCATGAATGTCTATATTATAAATAAATAAACTTTAGAAATGATTGACCCCCCAGATCTATTGCATAAAGCGCAGATGCCACAGCTCCTCCTGACCCACAATATTAAATGATTTCATCTGTTTTGGAACTGCACGCATGTGTCATGTAATTAAGATGAAACACCTCGTCGACCATGAAATATTGTGTGTCATATATGCAATCGGATGTACATAATTAAAGACAAAGCATAAAAATACAAATAACAAGGGCTGATAATGATTTATGCAAATCATTTATTTATGCTATTTTATTAGTGTAATTCAGGGTCGTTGGATGTCAGGTGGGTCATCTTCTTCATGGATGGGTAAGCAGTACAAAAAAAAAAAAAATTATGGATTAGTAGAAAAGACTAATGCATGCATTGCATGGCACATGATGATGATGATGAGGTCAAAGTAGAGTACTTGTTTCTTGCATCTATTTATAAGCGCAGTTGTCTTGGACATGGGCACTTATAATATACATAGGGATCAGGTAAATGCCATGACCTAGAGCAACAATTGGCAGCATTTGCAACCTATTGTATGGTCATATTCACATAGTAGCACATGATATGTGATTGGTGACTTGACATAACTGCAACTTTAAAGATTTAAGAGATAAAAGTCATTTTAATAAAACTGTCCAGCACAGAATAAATAAGTAAAATTAAGAAAGTTTGATAAAATAATAATCAAGGATAAAAAGTATATTTGTATATCTTTAAACATAATCAAATTCCAAGTTCAATTAAAGAATGAGGGTTGCATTAGATACCAAATAATCAACATAAAATTTTAAGGAGTGTTAAAACGATTTAAAATATGTATATAAATTTATTTTTAAGCTGACGTGACTATACACCATATAACCACTGCATTATTAGAGAGAGAAAATGAAAAGGAAACACACTTCAATTACCATATGTCACATTAGCATAGGTATGATTTTGAGTATAATTTTTAAATCGAAAAAACATTTCTCCTATATTAAATTAATTATGACATGAATTTATTAAATCAAAATACACAAAGGACTAAGACATCTTCATTAAGGGACACATTGCACCTCCCTCTGAGTGTTGTTGAGGTAATTTAAATATCGACTTAATTTAGATAAAGCGGATTTGAGAAAGTAGCCTACCTCATAATTATTAAAAATTAAAAAAAATTAAAAAAAGTTTTTTTTTTTTTTTCGGAGAGGAAGGCTTAGTTGAATTGAAGGGTAGTATTTAAGACAAGGATAGCAGGAGATTTGATGGCATTTCTTTTTTTATGTTATACACCAATAACATTGATTGTCTTTTTGAGAGAATTAAGTTAAAAAAGTAAAGTTCAAGTTAGTACGTAACTATCCTTGGTGCTCTATATATAAGGAATTCAAAATAGGAGCATTAAAGTGCTCTGGCGCTGATGCTCCAAAGCTGTAATCCTCTTGTATGAACAATACACAAGCAATTGTAAAGGTAAAGAGTAAAGAGCAGGTCATTATTATTTCTCAAGCAGAAAAGATGAATATGACCTCTGTTGGGGCAAATGAGGGTAAGTTTTTTGCGTTAGGGACACGTTCTCTGTTGCCATCAACTCTCTCTTCTTCAGCCCCTCTTATGCTTTATTAATAAATCGTCATCGTCATATATATATAGATATGGAAGAAATTAAAGATGGTCATGGTGGCATCAAGGTATACTAAAACCATGCAAATCCAAAACATTTTGAAAAGGACGAAGAAAGGGTACTCTACAATTTCATTAGATTGGGGACTCCACAATAAATGCTTCCTTCCTATAATGCCTTCTCGTTTACTCTTTAAAGGGTGACAGGTGTGAATCGTGTGGTGTATACGAATAAACCTATGAACTCTCACATTGCTCGGGAAGAGAAAGAGAAATTATTAAGTAACTTTTACATCAATTGTTTTTTTCAAAATGGTAAAATAAGTTTGAAATGTAATTAACTTTTTGTGAACTTTTATCTTTTTTTTTTTTTAGGTTAGACTAAAACACGTATAAAGATGAGTTGACCTCTACCTAGACAGGGGCACATTACGCCCTTACATTTAAAGAATACCTCTACTACAATTATGTCGATGTTGAAACTTAGGGTACCTTCGCGGATGAGATTTGAAAAAAGTTGTCAACCTTACCAAATGTCATTAACATAACTCAAACTTTGACTTGATCTAAAGCGTTGCAGTCATCTTATCTTACCAACGGAGTTCACCTTATATACGTTTAATAACCTCAAAAGCTTAAGCTGAGCTACATATAAAACTTCTCGAGTTATCATTTCTCACTAGTCTCGTTATTCTCATTTTATTCATAGTGCATAAATAATTTTATAACGATGTTATGACTGTATTTCTTAGATAGGTATTGTACTATTACATTAAGATTTAAACATATATCTTCCCTTCATTCATGAAAAAATATCACAGTTGTAACATTCAAACAAGAATGATGAACAAAGCAGGAAAAACTGAGAAATCAAAAGAAGAAGAAGAGAAACAAGAAGAAAGAACAGTTTCTATGAATTGCTCAATGTTTCATTAGTTACAGGTACAAAATAGAAATTTGATTTCAGCCATGGAGATGTAACAGATTATACCACAGCCATTGGACTTTTAACTAAGATTAACAAGCTGATTAACAAACTAACAGCCGCAAGCAGACAGTTGGAAGGCCGTCTACCGTTCTCCATACAGTCGACTTCCTCTGATGAAATTCTCAACTTAACAATTCATACTCACTTTATCATCCCATATTTCTAGATTAATAATGTAAAATCGACATATTATTAATCTGCATTTTATACGTACTCCACACATATCAAATGTATATCATAAGATCCTGATTTCAGAGCCTTTTTTTTTTTTTCGAGGAATTTCAGATTCCTTTCCACATAATACATATTAAAATTGAAAGAATTGCAAGCAAAGGGGTGAAATAAACAAGGTCAGGACACATTTTTTCAATAGGAAATGAAACCTCGAGCGTAGGCATAACTTTCTGGTAAAATAATAATCTTCTTCCCTCTGAACAAGAACGAACAGTGGAGGGGAAGAATTGTCCTTTCAGGCCTTGGATCATACGACCGCAATCAATTAAGCTGGTTAATTAACCATCATGCTCCTCACAAGGAATCAGATTGACAAGATGGAAACCACCAATTGTAGAGGGAGAAGTCAGAAACAGTATAACATTCAAAATAATGGGACCTTAAAAACTTGAAATTAAAAAGGACACACAAACAATCAGGACTATTGTCTGAAGGAAGCTGAACCAGTCACAAGGAGAAATTACTCAATGCAACTACAAGATGCCGGCAAGATCCAAGTTCATTAAAACTCATCATCATCCTCCTCTGCAATGTGTTTTGCGAGTTCCTGCTCCTGTTGCTGTCTCTCCCGTCTCTTCTCTGCACTTTCCTTCTCCTTTTTGTGGGAATTTGGTGGGAATCGCAAGGCACGCACTGCCTCATTGTGCATGTTCAAGCAGAATGCTATTCTCGAGTTAAATGCAAACTGAGGCTCATCGGTAGAGTACACATCCCCAGTCTCCTTAGACACCATCCATCCATTTGCATGATCAATGGTGGCATCAATAGCACCATCACGGATTGCCTTGGCTACAATACTTTCTGCATCAGCCACTGGGTTTTCAGAATCCAACCTTAACTTCCGGGCAACATCTGCCAGCGAAATGCGGGAATAAGAGATACTGATGTTACGAAGCCCAGTCCTTATAACATTGTGGCGCAGCCTCACAATTAGATTGTGCGTACGGTCTGAATTGAAAGTGCTAGCAAACTTCTCAGCAACAATCCTGAACAGTTCCAAATCCCCTACGCGGACTGCCTGAAAATTCCATCAGATGTTGTCAAGCTTTCTCTTGAACTATAATGTAGTAAAGCTAGGGTAGTAAACAATAGCCAAAGTCTTGTCAAGTGCCAAGCACTATTAAGGTTTGAAGACCCAAAAGGCCAGATTACGCAGAACGCTACCAGGTGTCCTAAGTTTTCTAGGGCCAATTGCACCAGATAACTGGTTATTAAGGAGGAAAATAAAATCGAAAAGAAAGTTACTCAATCCAAAACAAAAGGCTTTATTTTGATTATAGTTAAAAAAGATTGTCCTTTAAAACATGCTTTCTCTTCATTGTAAAGGAAAATCCTAGAGTTTGATAGGTTGAACTCACATTTGTAAGCTCAAAGTATGGCACCAAAGCTTTCTTCATGCCTTTCTGCATAAAAACAGTACGTTCAGGGATCTCCCCCAGTAGTAAGCGAACAATCACGGCCCATTTGTTGCATTGAACTCGAAATCCACGAGCAGCAGCAGGAGCTTTTCGAGCTGCCTGCAGAAGGCTCTCTTTGGCATCCGTATACTCCAACTGAATTGTCCTAATCTTTCCGAGGTAGAAAAGGTACCTGCAGAACTGCATGAAAATTATCCACCATCAACATATACCGTATGCAAACCTTGAAGAAAATAATTGTTGCAAATCATGGAAAGTTTTGTTGCTTCCATTCACCTAATGTTTATCAAAAAATTAGATCCTATTGATAAAGACTACAAGGCTACCAAAATTGACAGAGTTTTACTCCTTTAATCAATAAATTAGACATAGAAGTAAAAGGAGTAGCAAATAATGTGTCCTATCTAAGAGGGCTCCTAAGCCTTATGGAAAAATCAACCTCATAGAGCTACAACCCCTCGGTCTAATTAACATATTCTACATCTTCCTGAACATGCGGAGAGGAACAATAAACCCAAAGTTCACAGTCCCTACATCTGCAACATAACTTGTTCAGTGACATAGAGATGTTTATTGACCTTAATCATAGATCAACTCCCATGCCACAGAAAATCAGAAGCAAGAGACAAATTATCCTAGTAAGCACTTAAGTAAGGAACAAATCAATCAAAATAAGAGAAATGAAAATTGCCTGCTGGTTTGAGTGTGCTTCAAATCGGGGTGCCTTTGACCTAAGCTTCTCCGCTTGATCATACAAGTTGTAATGGAGGTAATTGCGAAGCAGAAGGTTGAGAAGTGTTTCCTGTAGTAAGCCATTAGATTAAGCGGAAGTATTTCTAACCTATACTAATGCCAAGTTAGTTCAAACAAACCTGTCCCAGCTCATCATGACGCAAAGTAGCAATCCGATGCAAGGCAAGGAGGTTTCTGGCAAGCGTAGAACACATCCAAATTAGACAAGTATTGGATAAACCAGCAAGTGTTAATTGATTCATTCTGTCATATGCATAACGTTAACAGCTGTGTATTATGCATTTCAAGGTCATTCCATATAAACATCCAGTGTTCTCACTATAATTGAAGGCATGTCATCAGGAAAAATCAAGAATGAGGATCTCAACAAATATCTCTAGCAGACGGCCCTTCTAATCAAAGATGCTTGCATTAATAATATGCCTTAATGTTAAAACATTTTCAGCATTCAGCATTTTTTACAACTTATGCCTTGTTGTTAATAGGACACACCCTATCAGCATCTTATAATTAAAACATACGCCTTATGAGCAAAGATAATGCCGAATTGTATCACTCACCCTCGAATTTCAGCAAGGTCACCCGTCATTTCATAGCTGTATGAGTAATAGAAGTAGAGTCTGGATGCTAGCACATCAACAGTTCTTCGGTTCACAGTTCTCAGGCGAGCAATGCTCGCTGAAGAACAAGCTTTCGCCTGAAGAAAACAAATCAAAGCCAAGATAATGTTGAACAAGAATAATGATAGTATAATAAAATTTAGAAAAATAAGGAGAAGAAAGAGAGACTATTGAGCAAAATGGCTGACAGAATTAACTAGCATTAGATGAAGTTATCTCACCTCACCAAATCTCTTCTGATCAATCAGAAAAATCAAAACAAGCAAGTAGCAGTAAATTTCAAGTTCTGGCAAGGAATGCCTAACAGGAGCCTGAGTAGCAGAAGTTGCAGTATCGACTTCCATATCGTGCTCATCTTCCTGCAATCAAAACAAAATAGATATACAACCAAAGCTGAAGGCAGAAAATTCACAGGACTGTTGTGTGGTGGCTTAAATTATCAATGAAGATCAACTATGAAGTTCATGCATTCAGTGTTAACTTTGATCGACACTGGCAAGTTGCAGCTCCAACAAGAAATAGCATTCAGGTACTTTAACATGTAAATGTGCATCTTTGCAGGCAAACCAGAATTCACATCTATAATTCAACTAGAAAATGTGCACAATTATCAGTTGATCAAAGGAATCAGATCCATCATCCTGCTCTCAGTCAAAAATATGTGAAGATAATCCCATGCCCATGGACATCATATACGCGAAAATTCAAACCTAATGGTGTTCCTTACCACAACGTGAATCAATCAAAGAATGATATAACTTGAAATGATATCTTAGGAATATACCTAAACAAAGCATAAGAGAGGAAAACACACATAACCAAGAAATATAAGACAAAATGCATGCTCCCTCCGAAGCCCTTCTATTGCTACTTCAAAAGTTTCAAGCAGATAAACAGAGACAACCTGATACCATACGGTTAAAATCATTCATTCAAAAATGACCTTGACAGATAGCATCTGGCATATACCTGTTCCCTCAGTAATTGATTTGTCAACATAAAAACAACTGGTCGTATACGCATTGCAACAAGCATAAGCATTAGAAGTGCAAAAAGAGCAGGTGCTTATCTACGAGAAGTCGAAAACAAATTTAAAAGCTTCTACCATTATCAAGGACAAAAGAGAAATGTTTTTTATCAAAATTAATAATATAATAAGTTGTATTCAGCTTTCTCTTACTTCACCCCCTATTCTCATTGCCTTTACCATTAATCTGTCTGGATTTAGGATACTAATCAATTCCATTGCTTATATAAGAAGGCTGCTTTCTATGTTTATGTAATTTAGAGTTAGAGTCCTATAAGTCAAGCAAAGGAAGAGGGACCAACAAAATACAAGCTGAAGTAATTTTGTAAGTATAAGCTGGACCAATTAAAGTCATGCTGCTAGACCAATTTAGAGTTAAGTAATTGATTTAAAGACCGGCCCCGTGGGATTAGTGGGGAGAGGTGTCCCCGATACCCATGATCTCAAAAAAAAAAATAATAATAATAATAAATAAAAAGATTTGTAGACCATAGGATCGTTTTGTCTTTGGTATGTATCCTTACTAGAAATGACAATTAGGCATTATTAAGCCTGACTTTGAATTCTATGTTAAAAATCCTAAATAAAATGAAACTCCTATGCGTTCTCTACTGATATCTGATTCATTCTAAGCATTGCAATCATAAAGAAGAAGAGACATTCTCAGGAGGTTTGAATCTTTGTAGATTGTAATAAGGTGGATGCCAAGTGAGTAATTGAGTTTCAACATTCAATTCACATGTAATTGAATAACTGCACAATTATATATCAAGAAAGTGAAATAAAGTTTGTGCTTAGGAGTTCTTGACAGAAGTGGTGATTTTCTACTTTGGAGGGAGTTGATAGGGCTTCCTTAGCTAGAGGAAGAAGAAGAGCGCTTTAAAGTTTAGCTTCGTTTCACAATTCTATTAGGCATTTTGCATTAAGAGAGAGAAAATATAACTTTTGAGAGGAAACAACTAGGAAATTTGGATGCCATCCTACTAATTAAGGTATGATCTTTGACAGGGCACGCCCAATGAGGAGCTGATGTGCGGCCTTCTAACACCTTTCATCAAGTCAAACATTCATAAATCAAAAGGAACCAACCAAATCATACATGTCTCCAAAAATTTACAAAAACATGTACATCTTGAAGATATAAAAGATGAATTTAAAATAATAAAAAAAAAACACACCAATAAGTAAAAAATTCTCCTCATTTCTCCATTCTCTCGTCCTCCCAACTTCAGTAATTCCTCTCATAGATCACCTCATCTCAGTCAATTACATGGAAATTAATACAAAATCTAAAAACTTTTTCCCTTTAAACCAATCGATACACAAACAAGACCTAGTGATTTCTACAATAATAGACTCCAAGAAAGAAATTTTCACATGACAGACAAAGAAACACAAATTATAGCTTATGAACTACCTTGGGAAGATAGGAGCTCAAACGAGTATGCGCCTCGGAGCCCGGAACAAGAGCATAACTAAGGAAAGCCGACAGCACAGATGCTTTCAACTTCCGCCTCAATGAAATAGTGAACCGGACGGCTCGCACGACCCGCCGAACTTCCCTCGCGTACGCACCAGTCTCGATCAGAGACGCTATCTCCTTCAAATCTGAAACATCCACAACCAACAACACGATATAATAAGACCAAAATCTCAGCATTCAGAGATCTACAAAAGGTACAAACAAAAAAAGGCAAGTGATTTAGATGTTCGTATTACGCTGGAGAGTTGAAGGAACAGTAGAAGAAGCAGAATTGGAAGGAGCAGCAAGCTCCTTCATCTCCACATCTTGAGTCATCTTCGCTGTACCAAAAATCGATGAAATTTTGTAAGAAAAAGTAGTAAATATAAGAAGAAGAAGAAGAAGAAGAAGAACTATGAGATTACGGGGCAAAAGAACAGATCGAAATAACGAAGAACAACCTCGAATTCTCTACTGAGCGTGTAGAACGGGATCTGGTAACGATGCAAAAGCGACCGGCAGTGGAGAAGCTAGGGTTTTGTGAACGGAACTTTTGGTTTTCTTTCGTCGCAAGTCACGAATATAGTAATTTAGAGCTACTCCGATATTTTTACTTACATTTCAGTTAAGACCCTCCCTCTTGCAAGTATTTATCTGAGTGCCCTTTCATCTTTTCCAATTTCTTCTTAATACTGAAATGGGGAAAAAAATATATTAGTTTCAAAGTCAATATTATTTCCTCTCTAAAGATTTTGACGTGTAAAACAAAATTCTGTAAAAATCTCGGCACAATATGGTCTTGTTCTAGCTAAAAAAAATATATTTTTCTTGCTAAAAGAAAGCTAAAATATTTTTATTTATTAACGTATATGATAACTAATGTAAATGGGATTATTTAAACAAATGAGTTAGTGCATTATTCAGATTATAATTTTAATTTTCTTTATTGATGACTTCCAACAACTCTTACGAGTGCAATTTTATTTCTTTTTATATTTTAAGAAATTAATTAGTTGTTACTTGCTTCCATTCCTATCTTCTTACCATAAAATAGAACATCCCCAGTAAACGTTGGTCCATTGATGCATGAGACAAAAACTAATGTTAATTTGAAAGTTCTAAAATAAATTTTGAAAACTAAAAATAAGTAGGATTAGTAGGATTCAAATAGTGTAATAATACTTTGGAAGTAATCAAAATTCAATTGAACTACATTAGTCATTGATTATTTCCAGGGTTCTAAGAGAATAAATTCAATTTTTTTTAATAAAAAAGTTATATGCAATGTAAATATTTCTCATCTGCAACATTAAACAAGATAATCGATTTTAAACTCTTTTAGCGCCACTTCCGTTCATCTTCATGCACAGCCTTACACCAACTCGCCCGCGCCCACCCAGCCTGACTTCCTTCTGACAAAAGAGCTTCACCGCTGCTGTTCCTCCTAATCAAGGTTCAACAAATATTCGTGGCATATAAGCCATGAGACCAAAATAGCTTATTATAACAAAACCAGACAATAGTAATATTAATAGTAAAAGTTAGTCAAATTAAGAGAATAAATAAATGAAAGAATGTACTGCTCGGTAAGGGAAAAAGTTCTACATCTATAGTTAAGAACCATCACATCTACTACCACCATCCTAAAAAAAAATAAAAATAAAAATAAAATAAAGAAAAGAGGACGCATTGCAGCTTGTACGCAAGCCTACACCAACTTCAGGTTAACGGATTTTATAGAAATAAAATAAAATTGGCTACAAAGAAACTAAAATAAAGATAGAACGATGAGCAGGCATCCATCCAACACTATGAAGCAGAAACTTTGGAGTTAGAAACAAGAGATCAACCAACTATGCGCCTCCTGCCACTGCATGGATCGGCCCATTCGATCTAAAACTGCGTCCCCTTCCACGGCCCCTCCCACGACCTCGCCCTGCAAACCAATCAATTAATGAAAGATGATTCAAATTGCACCAAATCAAGTGTTTAAAGCATAAATAAGGGACTACCATAAAAGGAGGATGGACCATTTAAAAGGTTATTTAGCCCACTTTAAGAAATATATACAACATTGAAAGCAGTACCTCGGCCTTGTGGAGGTGCCTCATAATTATATCCCCCAGCATCTTGTTGAGTATCTGCAGGAGGACCATTGTACCCTCCTCTTCCACGGCCACGAAACCCACGCCCCCTTCCACGGCCCCAACCTCCTCTGGCATAACCGCGACCTCCTCTTTCATATCCTCCATCTCCTCCATATTCATTAGAGACAAAGCCATTGCCTAAAAAAGAATAAAAAAGGAAAAAAATTTAAATATGCCATCTTCATAGAATACCATAAAAGAGATTAACAGTCTGCATCAATAAATTAATATCCACTGCCAAACTTTTAAGTTTGTTAAATCAGTCCTTTTAGCAAAAATTTTGTCCATCTATGATATAAATTTGTGCACTCTAGATTGCCTTGAATAATTTTGCCAAGCCATGCACATCCATGCGCATATGTTTGTCAAGTAAAGTGAGCACATACCTCGGGCCCTTCCCCTGCCTCGACCACCACGACCCCTGCCTTGACCACCAGGTGAGCCTTCTGTTCATGTATGAATGTTACAAAATCACAAAGACATGCAGCTGCCGTAACAGGAGAAAATATAAAAAGACTACATTCCTCTACATTACCTCCTTCATAATCATAATCTGTCCAAGCCTTAACCTGATCAGCTGGTATCGGGGATTGGTAACTGCAAATATGCAGAAGATTTTAATCAGTGTGTACATATGTTTCATAACATCAAAATATGGTGGACATAACTGTCATATGGAAACAAATTTGTATCTGTGGCAAAGGACATCTACCCAGACTAATCACAAGTTAGGATAGAATTATGAGTTTAGACAAAGGATGTCTCAGAAGCGAAATTCCTTACTACAATACAATTATGAAAAACAAAGACACAAGCCCTTAATCAAAGACAGAGTTAAGTGAAGACAGAGAGCACAATATCATAACAAACAAGACCATGGTACACAAGAAAAACATCTTTTACGGTAGAAAGATGTCAGAATTGCTATTGTAAGTACACCTATAGATTATTAACTCCCACAAATATCTTCAAGAACCAAAACAATCAGGAAGGAAGATGAGACCACATGATAAATTAAGACTGTAAGAGATAAATGAATGTTAAAATAGATAAATGGTAAATTGTTGAATGATAACATATTTGAGAAAGGGTACGAGTAGCCTCAATTAGAATATTAAAAAAAAAAGAGAAATTTTATTAAGATGAATTGCACATACAAAATGAAGACCATTGATGTGCCAATTAGGGAGTGTGGCATGTTAGCAGTTATAAGAAACAATGAGAGGGATACCTAAAATTACATAGAGAGAAGAAAAAAGAAATTGTTCATAATGTAACAGAAGTTTAGTCGTTAATAAAATAAGGTGGAGGAAACTGATTCGTGAAGTACAAATAAGTGCATTTTCTGCCAAGAACTACAACAACATGCTATTCTGCAATGATATGCCATCCTTATTCATGTTAGAACCGCTTATTTTCTTAAAAAAACAAAAGAAAACAACCAAAAAACAAAAATTCCACCAGTTCAAACTCACCCAACAGAGGATGTGTCCAGCTCCATCTTTGACAAAGTTATAGTGATCATTGACACATGCCTCGTGGTCTCCAATCTGTATACACATAGAAGTTGTGAGATTCAGAAAAAAACAGAAGAGCATGAATACCAATAGAACAAAGAAGGATGAGTTGCAGTACATAGCCTATGACAAATAGTTAGAAAAAAATGTTTCATGTTCAAGTCAAGGGTCTAAGTTCTCTTACGGAAGGAGGCCTTCTTCTAGGGGCTCCCATGTATCAGTTATATCTGTAGATCCAATTGTTGTAATCTGATGAAGACCAACAATCCTTCTCTACATTATACAAACAGCACATATGCTTGTCAGGTTGAAAAGAAAAATAAAACAAGTCAAAATAATATACTTTCAAACTAGCTTCCGAGAAAGAGACAAAACAAGGGAAAGAGAATCAGTTCCAACATTTAGTCCTTCAAAGAATCGGCAAATTACCTTAATCAACTCCACAATCATGATAGTCTTGTTGATAGCTCTTCCCATTGCCTTGAAGACTATTTCATTTGAACCTTTCTCCTTTTGGAAAAAAAAAAGAACATCAAAAAATGACCAGAAAATAAACTAAGCCCCTTATTATTACGAAACTGACATTAATATCAAATAAAATATCTTCAAGACAGCCAAACAAGGAAAAACATTGAAAATACAATATGCAACTATAAAATGAATCCATGATACAACACTTTGGAACAAACTTCACACTGACAAATAGCACCCAAAAAAAAATGTTTAATTTAATTAGTCAACTAATACAGTGGCACTTGCATTCATATATATATATATATAATGGACCATAACTGAAAGTACAATACTTAGTATAAACAGCATATTTCATACCATCAAACAATAACCGAGAATGGCAATATCCCACTTTACACAAAAGTAGATAGTCCAGAAGAGCAGTAAAATCTCAAAGGGTTAACAAGAAATAGGGTAACTAATCTAGCTAAGTTCAACGTGGGCACAGCGGTTAAAAAATAAATAAAGTTTTGCAAATAAAGGGTAAAGCTTTCATACGTCGGTTACAGTAAAAGACAATGTGAAAATAAAAAGGGTAAGAGAGTACCTGAAGCAGACTAGTGGCGTAAGTAATATAGTTTCGCATCCTTCCCTGGGTTGTTATCCTTATCTCGTTCTCGTTTATCGGTGTCTCCGCTCTCGGCTTCTCCACCCTCTGGTACCGATCCATCTTCTTCTTCAACGCGCAGACACCGCACAAATCAGACAAAACAACCACAATCAATAACAAATCTCTCTCTCTTTCCTATCAAACAATAACAATAATAATAACCCCAACGAAAATAAATAAAAACAAAACTGGAATCCCTAACTCAGAAACCAAAAAAAAAAAAAGAACACGAAAAACAATCAGAGAAAGTGGAAGATGAAGAGGAAACACGATGTTGAGTCGATGGAGAAATCTAGAAAATTAGGGTTAGGGTTTGAAAGAGTTGGGGATTGAGATTTGTGTGTTTTACCTTTTGGCCCCTCCTCGAACAGCCCTCTTCTTCGGCTTCGTATTCTTCTTTTCCGCCCTAAAGGCTTGGTTGTGGCGATAGTTTTCTTTTTATACGGGGCTCCTCACAGAAACTGCCCTAACGAACCGCTTTTACTTAGTCGAACCGGTACAGAGCCGGTTACCGTCAACTGCTCGCTCGCCACGCGCTAGGGTTACACATCAATGCAGCCGTTTGAGTCTTATCTGATGACGGAACCACCCTACCCCACCCCAATCAGTAATAACTTCGATCCTCTGTTTGTTTTTCCTCTCTGACCCACAACATGGCAATTAAACTTAATAATTAAAATAATCTGGAGCTACAAACAAATTAGACCTGTTACTTTACGTATTTTTCATTCAAAAACTCGAAATTAGTATTGTAAGGCGGGGTTGAACAGATTGATTTGATTTGGTATTTCTTTTTCTTTCTTTCTTTATTTTTTATTTATTTTTATTTTTTTAGATCAATAGATATCATTAATATCATTAATTTCTCTAAGGTACAATCACAAATATTCATAAATACCATTAACCAACATGGTGACTGTAGGTAGCACGGTTTAGATTCAAACCATCTCCTACAGTATATTTCAATTTTATAAGCTACACTACTCATAGTATCTTTATTGACATTTACTTTATTAACACTTTCCAATAGTTTTCAAAACTAGTTTATAAATAAAATCCGAGAGTTTCAAGAATAAATAAATAAATGAAACAATGAGCCTTATAAACTAAGGGTAGATCGCTTAGAATCATATAATCAATGTGTGATTTAAGGCGATCCAATAATATATTGAGAGATAGTGTTATGGGTGACTCAAGCACGATTTTATTAATTTAGCTTCGTTAAATTTAAATAAAATATTTTAATTTTAAAATTTAGCCACCTTTTGTATTTGGAAAATAAAAGGCTTAGTTAAAGTTGATTTTTTGTTTTTAAGATTTTTGAGTTTTTATTTATCATTTTCTTTCCGTTCACTTTATTTAATTTTTATTTTTTTGGAGTGTTGATACAAAGTCAAATGATGTTGGCATTAGAGCCAAACGAAGTCGGGATCCCTCGATAGTTCTAAAAAGGCAAACACAAAAGTAATGATCCCGCTCTGACTTTTATTAAAGAAGAAAAATCTCATATTTATTTATAATAAAAGATAATTAAACTTTTAACTTTGAGTAATAGGGTTTACGAGAGTTAGCTAAAGTTTATTTGTTTTAATAAAGCTTAAACCTCTACTCTAATTAAAAGTTGGTTATGATATAAAAGTATAAGGTTAACTTGAGTTACCAATAGCAAAAACTATTATTGTATTCAAAACTATTTTCCAGTTGTTCAATTACAACATAATTAAGCATTTTATACTATGCTTGTAGGACATATAAATCATGCTCTTCGTCTTAGTTAACCCTGACCACTCTCTGCACCTTCGAAACCTACACGCTAAGTCCCACACCACTAGGCGCCGACTAATCCTCGTATCCTTCTAAAGCTAGATTTCACCGAGACCTTGATCAGAGCTCTAATGGCGAAGGACGCCGACAAGAAGAAGATGAAGGAGAAGAAGAACAACAACAACTCTAACAATGGCGAAACCGAAGCAAACGAACCAAAGGCGACCGCGCAAGGCAGCAAAACCACCGAACCAGTCACAACTGCGAACCACGAACAACGGAAGCTCATCAAAGATCCTCGCTTCTCTTCAGTCCACTCCGATCCTCGATTCCAGAGAGTTCCGAAGCACCAATCCAAGGTCTCAATTGACGCTCGTTTCAATCGCATGTTCTCCGATAAGAACTTCTCGTCGTCATCCGCGCCGCTCGACAAGAGAGGAAAACCTAAGAACCGGAAATCCGAAAATCCTCTCCGCCATTACTACCGGATAGAAGAAGAAGAAGAAGAAAAAGAGGAAGCGAAGAAAAAGGACGACGGTAGCAGTAGCGACGAAGAGGACGAGGAGGGCGAAGAGAATTTGCAGAAGCTGGAAAGTCGTTCGTCGGGTTCGGAGTCGGAGATTGAGGGGTCTTCGAGTAGTTCTGATACGGACGATGAGGATGGAGTTGATTCGGAAGAGGAGGAGGAGGAGGAGCCGGTGAGTTTTTGGATTGGATTTGAAGGTTTTGATTTGGAAATGATTAGAAAAGGATTAAACGTTATGATGGAAGTTTTAGTTTTTTATTTTGGTTTGGTGTTTGGAAAACAGGAAGAGAATATACCAGTGATTGAACAAGAAACTCGGAGACTGGCTATTGTTAATATGGATTGGAGCCAAATTAGGGTGCGCGGTACTCTTCTAATTCGAAAGAAAAGCTTCTTTTAATTATTTTTTTCTTTTTCCGAATTGTTTTATGTTTTATTTATGCGAAGGAAAATGTAAACAAAAAGATGAAAAGGAATGGGGGAAGAAGCTTGTCAGGCAGGATGCTTGCAGCCTCTAGTTTCTCTCCTCATTAAGTTGGAACAAACTTAAAATAAGCTGTTTGTTTGAACTGCAAGCATCACATTCTAGGGAAAGCTTAGACATTTAATGGAATGGGAAATGAGATATTGATATTCTTGATCATCCACTCCGAGCAAATATTCATACCATAGGATATTTCGGACTTCACGTTGGTTATATATATGCATGTGTCTAGCAAGATTCTTAGTATTCCAAAGAAGGAAGAACTGGATCTCTTGAAAATATGGAAGTTCTTTGGGGGTGACTGCAGTTGTTTCAAGGAGGAAAGCAGTTCAGAGACCACTTGTTGAGCCACAAGAGTGGAAGGAAATAACTCAGGGTCTAACTATTTAATGTTTGGACCTCCACTTTTGTAGTAATTGATTGAGTACATTGATTTATACTGTATCTAACAACAGATGAGGTGTGCTAGTTCAATCCACATGCCCATGTACATGTATATATTTGTTGTGCATCATCAAATATCTTTCAATACTCATTAGAGTGTATAATGTGCCATAAAATTGTTTAGGGACCTGTATTTGTCTTGAATTTAGGATGTCTTGGAACCAAAGTAGTGAAGGCAAACACTTTGGCATTTTGACTTATACACTAGTTGTGGTGTTAGTAGATATCTCACGTTGCCATTCCAATCAGATTAGATATATAGAAAACAGAAACATTATCAAGTTTCGCAAAGTACATTCATAAACAAAAAGTGTAGCTCGTTGCTAAGTCTTGGAGAAACTCAGCTTATGGAGATGTTGGTGATAGGGTTAGGCTCTTTCTAGTATTTAAAGGTGATATTCTGCTTGGTCAACAAGTCCATTGTCTCTTGACCTCTACTTCTATTCAATTTTTTTTTTTTCATCCATTTATCTATAGAAGTAGCTAGTTGTAGTCAACTTTCTCCTTAATTGATTAGAGTGTACGGGTATTCATGTAGCTTATGCCATGTAGTTGGAAAAGTTTATTGAGTTGAGTTATCTGTAAAATTATGTATTATACAAATAGAAGAAAAATCATTATAGCAAAGGGGGTCATTGAAACTAAAAAGAAAGAAAGAAGAGGAAAAACAAAAGGATCCTTAAGGTTTGCTTGAAGAAAATTATTGTCCTGCACAAAAGCACCCTAAAGGAACCCCCAAAGAAGAGTTTTTGCAACATGGTACCTGATCCACGGCCATTGAGCAACAACGGTAAGATTGAAGCTCATGTAGCTGTTTGCCTCCTCACCATGAATCTTTGATATATAACTGATCCTATTATCTGCCATATTGTTATAGCATTTCGGAAGAGTCTGAGGGCAGGAATAATGCAGTATGTACAGTTGTGTTATCTTATTTTATTTCTGCAATGCTGGCTCATGTGGTGGATGCTGTTGAGTGAGCGAGTTAAATTTTGTGAATTTTTACACAATTTAGGGTATAGAATCAACTTTAATTGAAAAGATTTAACTCTGTTCGCTCAAGTCCATTGTCCTTCGCTTAAAATTGTATTCACTTAGGTTTCAATACTTGCATTCTCAGCTGAGGATTTCATTTTTTACTGTAGGCTGTTGATTTTTATGTATTGTTGAGCTCATTTCTCCCAAAAGATGGACATATTTTGTCAGTTTCTGTCTATCCATCAGAATTCGGGCTTAAATGTATGGAAGAGGAGGCAGTACATGGCCCTATTGGCTTATTTGACAGTGACAAAGATAAGGATAGCGATGATGATGAAGATGAAGAAATTGACAATGAAAAGTTGCGTGCTTATGAGAAACGTCGGCTAAGGTGATTTTCGAAAACCTTGAGGGGATGTTTCTTTTCTGGACTTCCTTTTGGCAGTTATTTATTCCACATTGTCCTTTACTTAATTATAGTTTTGAAATATGGATAATTAATGTTGACTTTTGGAATATGAAATCGTAAACTGTATCTTTTTTATTAGTCTTCAGAGTAATTGGAGTGTCTTTCAGGACAGAGAGCAAAATCAGTAACCTTTTTCCAGCTCCACAAACCCATTTATACTTTGGACTAAAACCATCAACAAGATGACTTGAAAAAGAATGAATCAATTTCTGTATAGACTGCAGACAGTAAAATCAATCACAGGTGTAAAGGATTGATTTTACAGTTTGGGTGTATATTCAAGAACCATCTTATATTATTATGTATTTATCTTCTTCTTTTTTCCAGCTACTACTATGCTGTTGTAGAGTGTGATTCAAGGGCTGCAGCTGATTATCTCTACAAAACTTGTGATGGAACTGAGTTTGAAAGAACATCAAATGTGTTGGATTTGCGATTTATTCCTGATTCCATGGAATTCAAGCACCCTCCACGCGATGTTGCGACTGAGGTATTTTTTAAATCTTCTTTTAAATTTCTACAAAGGAATAAGGATAAGACAATACTCTCTCTCTCATGGAATTTTCTGAAATTTATCGTTGTAGTGGTTTTTACTTGCTATCATCCTTCCTCTCCTCTTACCTTTTTTTTTTTGAATTAACATATTCCGAGACACCTTATGCAGAAATTGTATAAAATTGACTACTAGCTTTTAGTTCATGCTGACCTTCATGTTAATTCAAAAAATCAATCAATTTACAGAAGTTAGAGAAATAAGTAATTTGATGTTTTTTGTTATTCTTTTGTCACTTTTGGCTTCAGGCACCTGCAACCTATGAGGGTTTAGATTTTCATACTCATGCACTACAGCACAGCAAAATCCATCTTACTTGGGAGGAAGATGAGCCCCAACGTACAAAGATCCTGAAACGGAAATTTAATGCTGATCAGGTTGGTGAATTTGTTGCATATATCCATGGTCAATTATCTTTGCTTTAGTTCTCAATGCATTGTTTATATAGCCTTTTGAATTCATGGTGAAGGTAATAACAAACAGATTCTATAATCCATCAACATCATCATCACGAGTGCCCCAAGTACTGGGGTTGACAACATGAAAGCAAGGATTGAAAATTCGATTTCGACTTGACGTCGGTTACTTGAAAATTAGAATTAATTCGGAGAAGTTTAATTCGACATGGAGAATTTTTGTAAAAATTCGCTAAATTAGGGAAGTTTAGAGAATTTTTTCACATATTCTTAGATATCTAGATTTATTGTAGTTTAAACTAAAAACTAATATAAATAGACCCTTCTAATACATAAAAATACCAATAAGTAACCTAACAAAATCAATCTTGTTAAGTGGGTTGTTGAATTTGAAATGGTGGCATTTGGTCTTAATTTCTTTTCTTTGTTTTGATATTTAATTTTGTGGTGGCTTGCTTCTCGACCATATACTTTGCTAGTTTGAATTCCATCATGTTTAATTTATTAGTTTATTATTTAAATGTGTTGTTTTTTTTATAAGAGTTACCTAAAAGAATATGACTTTGGAAACTCTTTTAATTTATTTTTAAGTTTTTATCTTATTTCAACTTTATTTATTTATGTTTTTTTTTTTTTTTTTGCTTCTTTTATTCTTTTTTTGGTAAAGCATATCCTATAAACTACATAATTTGTTAGCTTGTTAAATTATTTTTTAAAATTTATATTGCTATGTTGGTTGATGAAGTTGAAAATAATACATAATTATTGGTATTTTTTTGTTTTATATTGATGAAATAACATTTTTTACTTCTCTGTCGAATTTCATCGCATTTTGTTGAATTTTATCAATTTTTTTGTCAATTTTTTGCATTTTTTAATTGAAAAATAGAATTTTTACCCAAGTTTATCGGATTTTGTTGATTTTTTGAATTTTATCGAATTATTTCGGCGAATTTTTGTATTTTTTATTTTACATCCACTTCGCACTTCGATGGTTAAAAAAGAAAAAAAATTCGTACAATTTCACCGAATTTTGGGGAATTTTCGAACCATTCATGAAAGAATTTTGTAAGTCGCAGCACGTATATGCACACGAGTGCATCTATTAAGGGCATTTCTTGGATGTTCCCTGTCAATTGACATATGAATTACATTCTCAAGTCCCAATAAAAAATGAATCATCTTTCAGCATCCTCATTTTGGGTCATGCTTGATGTGTTCAGATCTCTCTTGGGTAGATGTGCTTATTGGATGCTGCTGTATGGTCGTCCTTGTCCTGGTTTCCCTAATAATCTCCCACATTTTAATATTCTAGTAATTTACATTATCAAATTTATAGGTGATGAGTGTCCTTTGCATGAGTTTTCAATTTGATACGATTCATCCTATAGTTTCATTTTCTAGTTTGTAGCAGAAGTAGGACATGTAGCCTGCCCAACGTAGTTAGGAAAATGGTTTGTCGAGTTGAGTATTTTGTTGTTAATTGAAAAATATTCCAAATATTTTTTATCCAAGCTCAATCAATTTGAGCATTTGTATGCTTGACTCCTGCTCTTGTACTGACAATTTTGACATTTCTATATATATTATCAGCTGGCTGAGCTGGAGTTGAAGGAGTTTCTAGCTTCTGATGATGGAGAAAGCAATGATGACGATAATGATGAAGACATGGATGGTCAGTCTGCAAAAGAAACTGATAAGTTGGAGAAATATCGTGCTCTATTGCAGGGTGGGGATGGTTCAGATGGAGATGGTGAGGAAAATGACAAGGATATGGAGGTTACTTTCAACACTGAGTTAGAGGATATAAGTAAGCGTATTCTTGAGAAAAAGAAGGATAAAAAGTCTGAAACTGTTTGGGAGGCCTACCTCAGAAAAAGAAGAGAAAAGAAGGCAGCAAGGAAAAACAGGTCCAACAACTCGTCGGAAGATGATAGTACTGATACTGATAAGGAAACATCTGAACAACCTGATGACTTCTTCATTGAAGAACCTGCAGCAAGAAGTGGTAAAGTGGGTAAAAGTACTCGTAAAGAAAAGCAGCAGCAAGGAGCAGATGAGGTCCAAGAAGTGACTCGAGCAGAACTTGAGTTACTGCTAGCTGATGAACAGGGGGCTGAACAAAGTATCAAGGGGTATAACCTGAAACCTAAGAAGGCTAAGAACAAAAAAGAGAAGGACATTGCATCTGAAGACAAAATTCCTGATGTTGACTACAATGACCCACGTTTTTCGGTGCTATTTAAATCTTCTCTCTTTGCCTTGGATCCCACTGATCCACAGTATAAGAGGTATGCTACTCTTAGCAAAATGATTTCCCCCTTCCCATTCGAACAAGGTTAAGATTTAAATAAAGATGATAATACGAAGGTCTGTATCATATGTCTGTAGACTGCAACTGAGTCTACCTTATATCTGAGATAAGTCAGATGCTATAGGGTATTTAGATAAAGAACTATAACCAGACTTGATAATATTTTCCAAGCCATCCACAACTTGCTTTTTGATGACCTAAAAGAATGCAGGAGGCTGGATTATGGAGGAGTATGATCATCTGATTTACTTTAATCTTTTCCTAGGGTATATTGTTGGATGTTCAATTATCTTGCCCGTTCAATATGTGCACTTGCTTTTGGGCTTTAGATGATACAAAGGGCCTTTATAGTCAGTTGAAGTGTTTGTAATTATGCTAAGTATCAAACTTTTGACATTTCAGGAGTGCAGCTTATGCTCGAAAGTTAGCGCAAAAGCAGCACAACGTTGCCTGTGAAGAAAACACAGATGGAGAACTGGTGGAACACCCGAAACAAGCTAAATTGCCGTCAGATGACACTGCCCCAAAGAAAGATGAGCAATTGCAGTCTGACAGTATCCCAGATAAATCTAAGCATGAACTCTCCTCCTTGGTGCGCTCAGTAAAGAAAAAGGCCCAACAAGCACAAGTGCAGACGAGTGATAAACAGACGAAGAAACGTGTAGAATTGCAGTCTGATGTTGTGTTGACGAAGAAAAAGGCTAAATTTGTGCACAAATGAAATTAAGTATTAGCTTTTTCATTCTTGTTGGAGTGCTGCAGAGCTTTTATTGTGTTCTTTTAATCTGTTTTTTTTTTTAAATGAACTCTGTAGCGAGATCTGTTTTGCGGTTAACCCTGTACTCCAGCTTTAAAATTAAATTAATTGAGTTATATACAGTTTGTTGGAAAGTAGACATGCATTGGTCGGGTCCTATGCCTTGGCTTATCACTCAGACATGATTTAGGGTCCTCTGGAGCTTCCCATTGTTTTATATCTCAAGCCACAGAAGAACTGCGGTATCAACTGCGAGAGTTTCAAGCTCTATGACCAATGAATTAACTTTGTATACAAGTGATTCAGAGACTGAGATGCCCCAATCAGTCATCGTATTGATCTGTTGCGAAAACATTCTATCAGTGTCAAATTTGAATTCTCTCTACTTATCAATTAAGGTTCAACCATCACAAAACCAAAGGCAGATGACTAACACTCTTGATTATTAATAAACACTGTTATTATTATTATTATTCAGAGTTTGTGTTGTATTTTTTAATAATTAAAATTTAAAATAAAAAAATATATAGTTAGCGTTATTATTATTTTGTTAAAACATTCGTTAATACTATTTGTATTAAATTACTCAAATGTCTTATATAAATAGAAAAAGGTCAAAAATAGTAAAATATTACTGTATAAAAGATAAATTGAATTTAAAATATCTTAAAAGTAAGAGAAGTGAAAATAGTGTGTTATATAAATTACCATATTAGCCTCATAAATTTTATGCGGTCAACTATTTCAAAGTATAGCGTACGTAAACAAAGTTTATAGCATTAACACTACGAACAATTTCCTCTTACACCGCTTGTACGCATTTCATTTCAAGTTAGCAGCGTGGGCTTCACGTGGTTGAAAGAAATTCGGGACCCAATAAAACAGGCCGAAACGCCACAAATGGGGAGGGATCTAAAAACTAGCTTTGTTACAAAAGGTTGCTGACAAGAAAACAATTCAGAGTTAAAACAATGACCTTTGCTGAAATTGTTCCTCCTAACAAGAAAAAAATAGCCTATTTGCTTTCCGGGAACTTCATCTCATATTGCTGTGGCACCTGTTCATAATAATGTGCACCCAAAACTAATCAGTGCAGGAGACCCAAAATTACTAATAAATAAAAAAATAAGATGCAGAGAGGAGACACTAACCATGTAAGTTGCAGTGATCATCTTCCCGGCAAACCATCTTCCATGGAGCGCACGTTGTGCATTCATGGCAGATTGGGTGTTTTCAAACCGCAAATATACAAAGCCAACACTGTTCCTGTAATTGAAAACCAAATCATGATGTCAGAGCAACTTAAAGAGCAAATGCAAATATATGGAGTAATGAATTTGACATTATAACCCCGTAACAGAAGCTGAGAAATTGTAGAGGCAGGGAAGATTGTGAAATCGTCAGTCACAATTTTCTCTGAAAATCATAAACTAGGTTTGCTCACTCCTCTAGACTCTGATCTTGAAATTCAATTATACATTGTTCTCTTTGTTACCTAATTTCAGTTTAAGCCATACTAAAGATGGATATTCTTGCAAATGCATAAACTGTCAGATTTATGCAATAAAATGTGGAGATGACAAGGTATTTTATTTAATTAATCTTCATTACAACTATCATTATGCGACCTAATTATTACTTGTGCTTTTCCTCACTTCAACAATTTTACCAAAATCTTCCATAGCCAATTTAATCTTGTCTTATCAATAACTTTCCTTTTCCTCATTTCACTTTTCTTTTTCTTCAAATATTATCCTATCTTTGTTTAGCCTAAACCCAAAGTTTTGTGATTATGCCCAAGGCACACCAACAACGTATATTGGTAGGCTCACAAGTACAACATTAGAAATCACACTGTTACTTACTTGTCCACATAGATATGCTTCACAGCACCAAACTTTGAACACTCATCTTGAACATCCTCTTTGATATCCAAGTCAAAATCTGGTTCAGTCTGGCATAGCACACAAAGAGCATAAACAGTAATTTTTTTAAAAAAAACAACGAAAAAACATGTTTTGACGTAAGTAACAGTTGAGAGATTTGATGGGAAGAACAAAACTAGAAAAAGCCATCTTAACCAACCTCAGACTTTGGATCAAACATATTCTTTAATAGTAAGCACTCAGTAGGAGCACCAACGGTATCGATAGAAGGAACAGTCACAGCAGGGACCGGAATGGTGGATCCCGGCAATCCTGCAACCGCAGGCATTGCCAACTGTCCAAGTGGAGCAACTAGTGGAGTAATTGCAGGTGCAACACTAAGTACTGGTGCTGCTGGAAGAGTGACTCCAGACCCAGTTACAACAGGAGTGCCAATTGACCCAGCAATGCTGCATATAACATTACAGATGTTATATCGTATCTGATAAAATAGAAGTACAAAACACAAGCTTGGATATAACAAACCTTGAAGCAGTACCACTACGGTCCAACTTCTGCATTAGGATGGCTCTTGATCGTGCATTTAAGGACTGAAAAGAAAACAAGAGATTCCTTTCAGCTTGCCCAGAATACGTAGCTTATTCACTACTTACCAAGCAGCAAGATCCGACAAAATACATTTTTCCATGGAGATTTGATAAACAAAATCAAACAAAGAAATATTTATGCAATATAACCGATCAATGGAATGAGAACAGTAAAATATAATTTGAAAGAAAGGCACAAGAGACAACATTACATGCAGCATGCATTTTTACTCCAGAAACACTAGAATTACATCACTCACATGTTCCTTAAGTTATAGCTAAGATATCAATTAACAATTTGCAAAAGTTCAAGATTCTGCAGCACCATTTGGCAAGATCATGAAGGATCAGTGTCTAGGAAGAATGATGAAAATAACAATAGAAATACATATTCCAACAGGAAAATTATAATTATTCTATTGAGAAACTTAGAACAAAAACTTTCTCTACTTGAGAAACTTAGACCAAAATCTATATCTACTTGTCCGTTATCTTTATGTTGAATAGGCATTTCTAATGGGCTCAGGCAGAGCTTAGTCAAAGCCTTTGCTTACTACTAGTTTACACTGTACCTCAAGAGAGGAAAAAAAGGTTTTAAAAAGCACAGAAAACAGATAAGAAGAATTCACTTGAACCTAATTTCTTATTTTAAGGAAGTTAAATGTTGAAAGAATCACTACTTACCAAGCCGCCTCCATCATCATCATCAAAATCACCAGCATTCACCCCAACATCTTGCATGCCAACTTGATCAGAAACAGCTGATACCTGAACAAATTAAGCAGCAGCATTCAGAAGATTTATGTCAAGAATTCCACTCTGTAAATTATACAATTAAATGAGATGCTCTGCCTTTCTTCCTCTCAACAGAGACCCTTTTTCAGCTTACTTCTTTTAAAGCTGTCTTTCTATAACTTCTATAAAAAACCTGCTTGGGAGGTCATAATTATAATCACTAGTCAACAGACAACAGGCATGTGCATTGCATGTGAATAAAAGGGGTGAAAGTTATCAAAAACAAAAATAAATAAATAAAAGGGAGGTGAAAGTTACCAAAAAAAAATAAAAATAAATAAAGGAGGTTGAAAATGGCAAAATGGCAAAAAAGAATAATTCTTAAAATAAGTCTTACATTTACTAACATTACAAAAGAAATCTTTTAGCGCCTTACTACCAAATTATCCATAAATGTGTTTTTATACAAATTTATTTGACAGTTTTATATTGAAAAATAGTGGTTAATTTAGAAATTTATGATAAAAGTAGAATATCATTGTTAAGGAGTTTTGGTTTTATAAATAGTATAGATAAACAGAATCAGAATCTTAATAATAATGTCATCAGATAAGAAATTAATATCTTTATTGACTAGACATACCTTAATTATCCGTCCAGCAATGTCCAGTTGTCCATTTAAACTCTGAGCAGCTCTAGCATCTTCAAGACGTGCAAACTAGCAAACCCATCTCAACTTGTTATAGCTTACAGCCCTACAGTTATGAACAGCAAGAATAGGTACTACTATGATTATACTAACCTGGACAAAACCAAAGCCTTTGCAATGCCCAGTTTCTGGGTCAACAGGCAACTGCACCAACTCCACAGGCCCAAATGGTTCAAATACCTAGATGTGTTTTAAGATCAATAAGAGGGAAATCAACGCAAGATTAATATGCAATCCAGAAATCATATCATGCATGCGTGGAATGGCGATTGTACCAGCACTGTTTCATTGAGTACCATAAAATCTACACCACAGTCAAATACACATAAAGAAACAACCTTACCTGACGAAGTTGATCTTCGGTAATGTTGAAGTGCAGATTCCCGACATATAATCTTCTAGCTCCCCCTGAATAGGGTCCAATAGACCCACCAGGACCTCCGACTACAGCTGTATTTGATTGAACAAGATTCTTTTCAGCCTCCGAAGGTTTGACCATCACTGGTTGGCCAAAAAGTGGTTGACCAGAGAGAGCAATTGCCATAGGCACGGACATTGCGTCATAGAATTCAATATACCTACAGGCACTAATGTTAGCAAATACTATCCAAGAGACAAGTCTATAAATCTGGTCATCATTATTAAAACCAAACACTCATGCAATGAACAGTATAACATTTAGAAATTAACAGCTCTATAGCTGATGCTCATGGAGGTGATGAGAAGGAACTTAGCCAAATACCAATCCAAACCAAGGACTTCAAGTTGGTTTGGGTCAAGTTAATCGGATTGGTCTACTCAATCTATAGAATCATAGATTCTAAAATTTTATAGTCTACTCAGTTTATGGATTATAAAATATTATTTTACAAATTATTTTCAATTAATGTGAACGTTATAATAGCTTAATAAGATGTTCTCATTCATACTATTTTCATAGTGATATTTTAAGCAATTTAATTATGGTGAGCAACTATAGCGAAAATGATGTAAAAGGTAATAGCTAATATTTTCAATTACTGAACTGGCTTTTTTCTTCCTTTTTTTGTTTTTTGTTTTTTGTTTTGTAAAACCACGACTCCACCCAAATTAATTCGATTACAAATATCTAAATCCAAACCCAGCCCATGTGATTTGGGTTGCTCGTGTTAGTCAGATTGGTTGGTATGATGAACAGCTTCACGTAATAATGGCTAAAACTACTTTAACTTGCAATTCTCTCTCATCACACTAGTTATTTTGTTATACATGTCTAGTGTTGTTGTTGTTGTTTTTTTTTTTTTTTAATTCACATCCAATAAACAATTGCCTAGATTTTTTTTTTTTGATAGGATTATAATGGCAAAAGCATCTATGAAATGCTTTCATGGAGTCGAAACTCGCGACAAAGCCAATTTCTATATTTCCAATCCTACCGTGTAACTTTTTGGAAAACTTGTCATACACCGTACCACTTAATGATAGATGACAACAACTAGGGAAGTCATTCGAAGTTGCGAGAATTTCAAAAATATGAACCCTCAACCGCCCTTGAGAAAAAATTAATAATAGAGAATTGAGAAGCTCAAACCATAATATTTCAAAGTTAAAATACAAAAGCCAATATTGTTCAAGTAATACTCCAAAGAAAGTAAATAATTGAAACTTTATGTATGAAAATCAATAAACTTACCCAACTCCCTTAGAACGTCGTGAATTACGGTCCATTATGAGGCGCACATCTCGCACCTAACCATGACACATATAAGTTTGTCAACAAAATAACGGAAGAAAACACATACTAACATCTTTGAAAGCTTCAACTTACAAAACGATGACCTCCTGACATAGATACTTTATAGTTAATGTTATTGCACCATGAGAGGCAGCCTATATTGCCTGTACGTTTTGAGTGCAACATTAAACTCATCAAATACAAAGAATTCTAAAACTACACAATCACAAAAGCATGCTTCATGAAGGGCAGAAATCAATGCAAGACACCACACAACCTTTTTTTAACAAAGCTTAAATTTGTATAATAACATATAAAGCGCGAGGCTCCATCCATAGCATGATCTAAGAAAGTGCCTATGAATGCAACCTCGCCCTCACTAAGCAACAGAACTACTTTCAAATTTAAACATGTGATATCCTTCTCAAATTGGAGGAACCTTACCATTTATGCTAAGACCTTCCCTTCACATTCATAAATATCTAAAATAAAATTAGTTTGCGAGGTTAAAGTTGTCAAAGTTCCAGCATTTGCATGACCATGGTTTTTTCCTTTATTTCTTTTCAACACATAAATTACTCAAATTACTTTAAGCAAAGGTTTAAGGTTCTAATATAGATTGTACCGCTTCTTACAACATGAACTATGCCTTCATTCAGTTTGGTCAATTAGTCATAGATTCACAACAGGGATCATCACACATCACAAGTAACAAATTTTAGTTGGAATGAAACCTTAAAGAGAAATTAAAAAATACCATCCGTTTAGATTTTGAATCTTTGAGTTTAGAGAGGAATAATAGTCATTATTTTTAAGATTCATGGGCTCATTTTAGTTTAATGAGATACTCACACACAGTTTTTCCATCAAGAGCACGTCTTAAAACTTCAATTTTCAAATTTGGAGTATCCTACTTTCACAAGATTCAAATGGTTCGACAAGTAATTCACATTCTAACAGGTAGTGTTGTTCATAACAATTTTTACATACTGTTGTTCACATAATATATAATATAAAGGTTGATTTAGCCTTTGCTAGAGCAGAGTAGAAGAACACATTCATGTAGCTCAACCATGTAGGTGACAAAAGGTTTTGTCAAGTTGAGTTATCTACATACCATTTAGTATACTAAATTTATATTAAATTTGAAATGATTATAAGTTTATTTTATTTAATAGGGTCATGTACAGTTTTTTTTTTTACAAGAAACATATAGTATAATATTAAATTAAAGTTTACACCATCAGTGAGGACAAGAAGTTCTCTTCCGATCCCTGAATACAATCCAAAATTGGTCCCCAGCCCCTTAGCTGGACTGAATCCCCAATTCAATTTACTTGCACTAACCCACAGTGAAGCCAAAAAGAAAGAGTTGTTCCATATCCCACCCTCTTCCTTCTCTATTCCTTCAAATATTCTTTGGTTCCTCTCCTTCCAAATGAACCATACCATTGCAAAAGCCACAATACACCAATAATCCTTAATCCTTCCACGATATGGTGTATTTGTTAGGCATGAGTTATTAATTATGAATACATCATTCAAGGGTGCCATGTCATAGTATTTTCTAGAATTTCATATTCATGGTGTTGTTAATTGTTATTAGACTATTAGCCTTTGCATAAATATAATTTTTTATTAAATCACTCGGGGTATATTTGCTTGGTGAGAAGATTCTTTTTTTCTTGAGTTCTCAAGAAAATAGGAAAAGTGTGTATTTGATTTTCAAAATTTTCTCAAGAAAATTTACTCAACCTCTCCATTTTCTCACCATAATTTTCACACATATAAAAGGTTAAAAAAAATATTTATTTCTCATGACAATTGTTTTAGTATTAGTGAATATATTCTTATTTATGTTCAATGGAACTTCTTATTTTCTATTCTCTTTACATTTATAAGTATGAAAACATATTTTCTTAAACACAATCAAACACCCATGAGAAAATTCTTTCAAAAAATTCGCTTGAGAACTTACACCCCATTTGGTAAACAATTTAAAAACAGGTTTTTTGC
Source organism: Paratinospora sagittata (assembly GCA_035771175.1). Lineage (NCBI taxonomy): Eukaryota > Viridiplantae > Streptophyta > Magnoliopsida > Ranunculales > Menispermaceae > Paratinospora > Paratinospora sagittata. The sequence continues at coordinate 62,699,574 of CM069590.1, forward strand.
TTTCTAAAGTCAAGATTCCTCGAAAACTTGTTTGGTTGAACTATTTTTTAAAAATTCAAAAACTAGAAGAAAACAAAAATAATATAAAAAGGTGTTTTCCTTGTTTTTCTAGAAATTAATTCTAAATACAAATTTTTAAAAACTTAATTAAAAAACAAATTTTAAATCAAATGCCAAACAGGCCCTTAATTTCTTGAGAAAACAACAATTTTTTAAAATACTTCTCTTAGCTAGCAAACAAGTCCTTATGAACTTAAGTAATTCTTGTTTCTTAGGATTTGCCTTAAAGCCTTGACAATACTGAATAACAAGATAATATATTAAATTACTCATTTATATTGTACTTAATAAAGCTTTTTCCTCACTATCCCTTCACTTTATCAAAAGCCAAATCGACAATTATATTATAAGTAGTTATATATTTCTTAATTAATTCTATCAAGGACATTTTATCATTATTTACAATTGTCAATAGATCACTCTTCTTAACTCAAGCATCTAACAATCTTTCACTATACATGTCTACACCATCTTAATCAATCCTCTCCAAATTTGTATTCAATTGAGGCTGCTCTTACCATCTCTTAAAGATGTTCATTTCTAATTAATTTAAAATTATAACAACAAGAATCATACTTTTAAATCAAATAACCAAGGTATAGACACACCAATCAAACCCAAAGACCAAGTCTGCATCTAAAATCTTCTAGTGTAACATACCTGGTATCCAACTTTACCGGTGCACATGAGAACGTAAAAGCATGGTTAAAATGTTTAGATTCAATTAAACGTCTGAAAGGAATTTCACTTTAAAGGTTATTTGCACACTAAACAGTTAATGCAATGTACTAATAAACATGGTCATCAATGAAATACCATATATTTAAATTTACCAATCAGCCTTCCATCCCATGCAAAGGTATAGTTATACTTGATGCACAAGACTGTTTGACTTATAGAAGTTAACATTTTTAATGAAAAAAAATTGAGAGCAAATGCCCTAAACAACTTAGATTGAAGTACCAATGCATATCTTTCATATATACAAACAACACAAAAACAAATTCAATGTACTAACCTTGCCAGCCCTTGAGAAAAATTCATATACGTCTCTTTCATCTGCCTTCAAACAAATCTGTGGAGATTTGTCCATAGAAACCTCAATTAGGAACAATTAAAGCTGAAACTATAGAAACATTCAGACATGAAATAAATTTATAAATGCATTTGGCCACCTGATAAGCAAACACAGTCCTTTGATCTCGTTCTGGATCAGCCTCTGGCTCTGCCCCGTCTTCCTTTTTTTCTTTATACCGTCTGCAAGAGAATGAAAATTCAACTATTCAACAACCAAAAACATCAGACACCATACAACTGGAAGCAAATTAGGAATTCCTGAACAATCATAGAGCCTTCATATAAAAACTTCATGCACAGCATATTCTAGAAATCGCAGATAATTTCTTTCCTCGCTATGTTTATAATCAGATCCATGAAATAGATTCCTGCAGGAAACTTCCAGATGTTAAATTGAGAGAGAGCAAAATTGTCAATTCAACGTCAGGAAAATCAAGGGAGAGCAAAAGCATTCATCCTTAATAGCTGGATGGATGACATGTTACCACTACAGCAATGCTACTGATAACTTTTTCTTTAATTTCTACAAATGCATATGAATTAATCTTACTTCTAGATGCCTCCTTCTTGAAGGAAATATATCAAATAAATGGAAAAAACACTGAAACAAACTATTTGCGTCATACATTATAATTTGAATTTCCAATAAAGGGATCAGCTTTATGTAAGGCCAACAAGTTATTTGTATGGATGAGAGAGAGAAACCAGTAAGAAAAAGAAAAAAAAAAGAGCTGGAGGCTTCGAAAAAAACTAGTATGGAGGGGATAAGTACTACAACTTTGACCCTAATCCAGATATAATTAGTAGGTAGTAAGGCTCAACCTCTCTGCTAGAAGAACTCTGTTGGGAAGTGCTACAAAATTCCAAAATCCTAAATTTCTACAACAGAAGGTTATGAATCAATTTCATACAAAGTCATGCAGAAAAAGAATTATTCCAGATCTCGCAGCCAACCGAACACCAATTTTGGTCACATGCATCAGAAGGAAGTGCTTCTGTGAAGCAAAGCTCACTACTCCCCACCAGCATTTCTGCAACAGAATAAATGTTATTAACCATTGTGTTCTGTTGTGGAGGGGAACCAAAATCATAACAAGACACTCTTATCAACACCTCCAGCATCAACAACTCCCCAACTTCCTAAGCAAGCTTCCAAGATATATTCCAGAAAATCCAGGAAGAACAAATATTAACACCCACCCATGACCTGAGTTCCTGAGCCTGGCATGGCAGCCAGAATGACCATCTGAAGATTGCTCTAGTGCATCTGCGAGTTCCCAGAATCTAATGTTCAATATTCAGAATTTCTATAGTGATAAACAGCAGAATCAACTAGATGAAACTTAAGCACCAGTGCCAAAAGAAGTGAAAAGTTTTGGTCAAAGAAAAAAAATTATTATACTTAAGAAAGCAGCAAAATAATACTGAAAAGTAGAAATCAAGAAAATGAAAAAACCATTCTATATATTTTTTTAAACCAAAATCGTGTTGGACAAGGAAAGCATCAATACAGAAACATATCTACATCCAGCAAGGTCTCAACTTGGAAAAACACAGATAAATTATACATTCCAGGTAAATTTACCAAGAGAACACCCACCAAATCCCAATACACACAAGCACACGTGCACCAAAAATAAAAATTAAATTACACACACACAAAAACAAACTCAATTCAACTAAACCTTATCCCAAACCAAAAACAAACATGAAACATAAATCCAAAGGGGCATCATTGGCATATGAGGTAAAGCGTAGGAATCTATGTAGACATTTCAGTGTCCTACCAAGAATAGAATCATTTCCTGGGCACCTTCTTTCTTCTTTTGGCATAATTAACTCATTTATAATATCACTGTTACTCAATAAGCCCCAAATCTTAGCCGCAAGAAGAACTGGTGTTCAATTCATGAGAGTCGATCCACAAAGAAGAAACCATTGAGCAGGAATAACTGCAACCATAATTTTTCTACCCTAAAAGCACAAGGCCTTCAAAGAATAATGAATTTCAGTTGAAAAATTAGAGACATGCACTTGCACAGAAGTATTACGACTACAACAAAAGATAATACCCGAATTCCATCATTGTAATTCAAGCATTATTAATTTCACAGCATGAAGAAGGAAGCTAAAGTAAATACCTTCCATCGCGTTCTCTCTCCCTTAACTCCCCCCTTTCTCTTTCCTTGTATTCCCTGTCTTTACTCTTCTCTCTGTCCTGCTCCCGTTCAGCATCCCTTTCACGGTCACTGTTTCGCCTCTCAGAGTGACTCCTGCTTCGGCGTGATCGCTCCAGCTCTTTCTCTTTCTCCTTCTCCTTCTCCTTCCCCTTCTCCCTCTCCCTCTCCTTCTCCCTCTCCCTCTCCCTCTCCACATCACGATCGCGCTGGCGCTCTCTTCTATCCCGGTCCTTACCCCGGGGGCGCTCCCTATCTCCGTCTCGTTCTCTTTCTCTCCCATTCCTCTCTTCCCTATCCCTGTCTCTATCCCTGCGTTCCTTGCTGCTCCTGCGCCGGTCTCTCTCCCTATCCCTGTGGCGGTTAGGGCCACGATCACGGTCCTGGTCCCTATCACGACTGTCGTCTCCGGATCTCGCCCGCTTCGACCGGTTATCTAAATCATCACTGTTATCATCACTTCTATGCTTGGAACTCTTCCTTTCCTTTTCCCCAGATTTAACAGCTTCATCTCCGCCATTTGCAGTTTCCTTCACCCTCGGAGGTTCCGGATTCTCAACTGTTTTCTCTAAGTAATCGTACTCGTCAAAGTCCATTGACGTCCTTCAAGTAACGAAACTAAAACCTGCAATTCAAACCGAAGAAAAACTCGATTTCATCAATCAAGAATTTCAAGAATTTTTCAAACGAGCGACAACGCAGCTTCTTCAATCGGAATAACTGGCAAAAACAATAAACCTAGAAATTGAGCACGATTTAAAAGCAAAAACCTAGCATATTGAACTGCGAGAAAGAGAAAAAGAGAGAGCGAAAACCCTAACTCTAGGGTTTCTAGGAACTAGAGATTTTACCTGAATCTAAAGAAGAAGTTACTTGATTCAGGAAGCTTGTAGGTGTAGTAACAAATCGGCAATGGTTACTGTTGCAAATCGACCACGAATGCTATACTCGGGAGAACGCTTTAGCCTTTAGGTGTAAAAAACCCAAAACCTAAAACGTCCTAAAGCTCGTGTTTGCGCTTGCTAACCATTACCTGAATCTAAAGAAGAAGTTACTTGATTCAGGAAGCTTGTAGGTGTAGTAACAAATCGGCAATGGTTACTGTTGCAAATCGACCACGAATGCTATACTCGGGAGAACGCTTTAGCCTTTAGGTGTAAAAAACCCAAAACCTAAAACGTCCTAAAGCTCGTGTTTGCGCTTGCGACCTTTTAATAACTCTTATAAATAGCGTAATTTACTACAAGTCGACAACGTATGAACTTATTAGCTGTTGGGTGAAAGTAACGTGTGTGTGTTTTTTGGTGTAATAATGTAATTAATAGAAAAAGGACATGTATGGTTACTATTGTCTATTGAAACCAAGATAGAGGGAAAATATGATGGGAAGTTGACCTTTAGATGACAGGTGCCTATTAATGCATCAACAACTAAATAATTGGATACTTGTACAAAATATAATGTCGATTTTAATATTAAATACTTATATTTTCTTTTATACAACAAAAATATATAGCAGAAAAAGGAAATTCTCATTTTAAAAGACTGCCCCCGATAGAAATTGTTGCTATTCACAGTAGAAGAAACTTTTGTCTTGATAACAAAAAGTACATCTAAAATCTTATTGCCACCAAGCTGCCTAGCAAACTTTCTTTTCCACACCGGACGTTTAGTAGAAAGGAATAAATAAAATATATAGCAGAATGACCAGAAAATTTCTGCTCTCTCATACAAATCGATGGTCTAAAAATTAATTTACGGAATAAAAAAAAAAAAAACGAAAGACTACCAGCAGGAACAATGTTATTTGACCACCTTAAGAAGGATCTTCCACAGGACCACTGGTGTTATCAGATACAATTATAATTTTATCATATTAATCACTTTCAATGCATTTAATCACCTTTGCACTTTGGCTGGACTGCCTATTCTGTTTGCACTAGAGAGTTCTTTGCTGAATATTCCCCATTCCTCTTTTCTGCTCTTATCAGACTCTGGCTTTTGGCTGCCGTTCTCAGCTTTACTAGCTGTATTTGGAGTGCTACTTCTTGAATTTGCCTGGTCTGTTGGCGAATTATTCGCAGTGGGATTCGTAGAACTAAAAATACCATAATTTTTTGGTGGTGAAATGGGCCTAACTGGATGAGACTCTTGCCGCTTTTGTTCTATTGGAGATGAAGCAGTTGTATCTCTTTCAGGCTGCCTCACTTGATCAGGAGACAAACGTCCTACATGTCCAGAGCTCGTTGCAATCGGGGCCCTGCTAACATGGCTCCTCCTTTCAACAGAAGAAAACTTGGACAATTCAGTGAACAGTTTAGCACCACTTCGTGTACTGTCAGTTGGTTTTGTGGGCTGGAACCTACTCATAGGGTCACTTCTTCCATTCGAAACTGTAGTGGCAGCATCTTCTGGCGAAGAATCTGGGCCTGTAACTTTGTTCATCCTTGTAGACGTCGAACTTGATGCTACCACATTCGTGTCATTATCATCGAAACCAAAAACCTTTCCAAAATTATCACTGGCATCCAGCGGTGACCAAGTGATTTTGTTTCCTTTCAGCTCTTCATCGTGTATTTCCCCTGAGGTGCCTAATGGGGTTTCTACTTCATCAGGTGGTGTGGTTTCATATTCTGACTCTAATTCAGAATCTGTAGTTCTCCGCTCTTCTTCAATCTGTGAAGGACTTTGAATGCTGGTTGAACTGTTGATAGTTGGTGATGAAGTAGCTTTCTGTTGGACCTCAGCACTGGAAGCAGCTTTTTTTCCAAGGCCCTTCTTTGAGGGACCAAACTTTATGTGTCTGACAATTACAAATGCTTGCCTCTTCTCCACCCTTGGGCCACTATCAACAACAGCAACATCTTCTACCTGCAGAAAGACAATGTATCACAAAATAATGATATGAGACTGATTAATGAAACTATAACACATGCTCTATCGAAGAATTCTGTGTGATAGAAAATAATTTATATCTAATGTAAGCGGGTATTAGACCAATTGAAAGAAGGTGTGTGTACCAAATCTGATAGACGCGATAACAACCCTCCCAGATCTTGATCTTCGGTGCCCATGGCCATACACTGTCGCATAATCAGGAAACTAGTTATACTTGACATATTCGACATGATTAAACATATCAACAAACTCACAGCCAGACATACCAACAATTGTAGTGATGCATATAGAAATATGTTTGTTCACTTTAAGGAAACAAATTCATTACCAAGAGTTCAATGATAGACTAAGAGGAAGTCAATTACAGAAACTTCAGCATATAAGATGGAGAGACCAATGCTATAATAGTGAGAAGGAATGAGAATATAATGTTAATTTGCCCAGGCCTTGGTCAGGGCATGCCAGGACCGTGGCTAGACCATGGCCCAGTCTCACACAAAGCAATAAGAAAAAATAGTAAATATTGCTCTAGGAAGAGTCCAATGTTCTAATAATATTCCAGTGGCCAATTCCAAAGCGGTTCAGAAAAGACATTGTGTGGGAGTTGGTGTTGCCTACCTCTTGCATAGCTCTTGATAGTAAATAGAAATTATAGAGGAATAAGATTCCTTTAGCTAATCCAGATGTCTAATATGTCATAAATTTCATCAAATACATGAACCTTCACAAGCACCTTTGCCCTTATTTGCTATTTCAGCCAAAGTCAATTTTTTTCGTCCTCCTGCCTTCATTAAAAGAGCCATTTCTATCACCTATATAAACTTCAGATCATCTCATACAAAAACCCCTCTCCCACTGAAATTAAGTGAAAGCCTTTAATATTTTTCAAAAAATTTCTCTAACACCCAAAACATTTTAGCATCTAACTCAAAGTACACCAGCAGTAAAAAGTCTAAAATTGAATTAGTTTACCTGACCGAAGTCTACCACTCAAACTACTGATACTTGTATATCTAAAGCCTTTCATATACTTTCCATAAAAGTTTGGGACTCAAATTGGCAAACACAACATCAATGTGCATATATGACTCAAAGGATTCAAATCCCCACAAAGGGCAATAACTACTTCCACTGATATTAGGGAGACACAAATTTCCACAACCTTGTGGAAGGAGAACCAAATGCCAAACCACTCCAACCATGACCTGATATTGGCCATGCCGTGTAACACTTAGGCTGCCTTTGGTTTCCAACTTGAAAACAGTTTTTAGTTTTCAAATAGTAAAAAGATCAAAACAGTGTACAAAACCATGTTTGGTGCAGTAAAATCCAAAACTTTCTTTTCAATTTTTCCTTTACAAAAAGAAGAAAACTTGAAAAACGGCATTTAGTCGTTTTCCAAGTTTTCTAGTTTCATGATTTGGATATTGTAAAAACAGAAAACTTGTTTTTGGGTACCTAACCAAACGCAGCCTTAGTTTCCATGAAACTTATTCTCTTTATTTTACCATCTTTTAGCTACATGACAATATGCATCCTGCAAGAAATAAAGCCTGCTAGTCATCACTATCAAAGTTTATCCTATAGAGGAAAATAGAGTACCTTCACTCGATAACCTTTTTCCATCAACCGCGTGACCATATTCGCTTTCATCTGAAGGTCCCTTGGTTCCTGAAAAAAGCAACGAGATGATAATATCAAATTAGCACTTTAACTAACACTCAATGCATACAAAAATCAAGACAGATAAGGTTGATAAAGGAGCTTTGTTTGGATGGGGCCCAAAATTATGACTAGAAACTGTTGATGTGCAAATAAAATCTTTGTTTCAACTAAACTGAGGGTCATACAATGACAGAGATCATGTGTAGTGCCCCAGGAAAAAAAGTAAAAGCAGACCTAACAAAACTTCTGATTTCATTCAGGTTCAATATTTATGCAAGGCAAATCAGCATTCAAGTAGAAAACAATCTACAAAAAAAAAAAAAAAAAGAGTGGAAACTATTCCATCCATGCTTCATGTCAAGTCTGCATAAAAGGCTTTCTCAGCATATTAACAGGGCAATCCCTTCATTTCTAGAATGCATCAGCTTCGGAAACCACTCCTCGCTTGATGAAACTAAAATGATAATTGTGATCACAGCTTACGAAGACTTACAGTTTTTGCCGAAAAACGAACTTCTTTGCAATCTCCTTTGCGTAGACTTACTTCTGACTGCATGAGAAAACCATACAAAGTTAAGCAGGTAGGATTTGAGCCAAACCAACGACTATGAGGCACTTCGTTTATCAGGAGATATTATTTGACAATTGGCATAGAATTGACTGGCAATATTAATTAAATCGATCACAGATTATTCAATATTCTTAGACCCTGTTTGATTTGATTTGTGATTCAGATATAGTTTTCCGTATCTGAAAATTCAAAAACATGAAAAATGTGTTTAGTTGGCTAAATCCCAAAACAGTTTTTTAACATTTACTCTAAAAATAATTTGTTTTCTAAAAACGATAAAACCTCATCTCCTGAATTTTTATTTTTATATAGTATTTCTGTTTTCAAATCACAAACAAAACTCAGCCTTAGTTAACAGCTTGATGCAGATATTAATCATTGTAAATACGAAGCACTTGCTTCCTCGTTTAATGGAATCATCAAGCGAATCTTATAAAAATTCAAAAGTGTTCCTAATACATCATTCAGAAATTTATTTCACAAGTATTAATCTATTTATTCACTGTGAAAATAAATATATAAAAAAATCAGAAGAGAGAGAATCTGAAAGAAGAAGAAGCAAGACAGCACAAAAAACTTAACAAAGAATGTAATCAGCTATCATGGAGAAATATTCAAAACTAATAATTCAATCGAGATAGTTAAAGATAAAAAAGAAAAAAATACATTAAAAAGTCTTATACTCATTAAAAATAAAAATAAAAAATAGAAAACATATCTTTTATTAACAACCGCTTCATTTTGAACTAAACTACTAACACAAAATAAAATTTGACAAAATAGATTAATTATGATTCATAGTCACATTAACACTATAAGTATATAAAATTAACTGATATTATAAGTTAGAACTCATAAATATATAGTCATTCAACTTCAAATTAAATTGTTGTAGATATAAATCATTATTTTTTTAGTTCCAAAATTAGATTTTTTGGAAGTATCTGTGGTAAGGAAAAGGCCAAGGCCCAAAGTTCCGCATGAAAGGCCTTGTCAAACTTCCCCAACTTGACCATGTGATACTTCAAGGAAAGTGTCATTGGAGAAATTGGTCTAGACACATAAAACAAGACCTGTAAAACTCTGCTAAGCAGTTGAGTATGACTTGCACCTAGGTCAAGGTGCAATATGGCAAACCTAGGCATATGCCTGAGTTGAGTGCCCCAACCAGGTCCCTATCGAGGTGCTTAAGGTACTCTTACCTAAAGGCATGACACCAAGGACCACTTTGACAACTATGAATCCAATTATAAGCTTATAAAAAATTCTCGCTATAACAGAAAACTTCACATAAGCTATATCATACCTTGCTTTTGGTGCGATCCTTTTCCTTTAATTGTTGCTTATACTTTTCTCTATGGAAGTCCATGATTTTACAAACCGGTGGCTGTGCAGTCCGTTGAACCTGCAAAGACATGATAAAAAATAAAAAATAAAAACTTTATAAACTACTCCAAGAGTACTAGATAGCTACAAAATTAGCTTATAGAAAGAAGAAAATGAAGAGATGGTTCAAAACAAAGAACATACAATGCTATAGCTTAATAGTTTCAAGATAATTGCATAATATATTTAAAATAAATTCTTCTTCGTTTGTCTGAATGAGAGATGGTTTAGTGTTCCAAAGTATTCACCAAACAAAAAACACAAAATTGGAATCTGTACATGTAAATTAAATATATTTTAAACAAGAAACCCAAGCGCGTCAACTCTCCATTTCCCTGATTTTGAGACATCTCAAATGAAACAAGTCAAGAACATGCTCAAGGTTTGAAACTTTGAATAAAACCATCACTAAAAAGGCCCAGTTTTAAGACATGGACATTCTAACACACACACACACACTAATGTGCTGCACATATTTTTCATTTGTTATTAAATAATTTTTTTAATTATAAGTATAAATAATATTATTTTTTTAATCAAAAATTTTGAGTAGAACAATAAGAACGTCTTTTCTGTTGAAAAATGGAAATAGGTTTGAAAAAATTATAAAATGTTAGGATTGCAAAGGGTAAATAAAAAACTGTGTACTAAGTAGGCCCAAAAGTAGGAGACGTGGTTAACTTACTAATTAAAACAAAGGATAACCATAAACTTTAAAAAGTTTGTTTTGGAACATTGGCAAACATGGCTCACCGTGAAAAACTCTAGTGTTCATCCTCCATGTGTGTGTGTGTGTGTGAAATGAACATATGTAGCAAACATAAGAATAATAAACATCATAAATGTCTCCTAGGTCTAGATTAATTCAAAATTTCCATGTCGTGTGAAGTTAGTTAGCTCAAGTTATAATTAGTTGAATTATGCACCTCTTAGTGAATACCTTACAATTTGCATTGATATTCTCAAAGCTAATGGGTCATATAAGTAACCAATGATCACAAAATTTGAATTTTCCCTAAACTTCAATCTCCTAAGATATAGAATTCGTTAGGAGAAGTTCAATTTAACATGACGGGAGAAGTATAAAGAATTCTATTTAGTACAGATCTACGTTTCTTTTAGATATGCTGAAACAAACATGATGATATCCTTAAAACTCATTAAGTTATGAAACATAATGGTTTCAAGTAAGATTCATATTTTACATATCACTTGATGCATGTTGCATGAGTAACAAGCTATTTTATGAGTTTCATGTTTGACATATATAGGAAATATATGGATTAATTACACATAGTTATAAATTGCATGTTCATTTTTGTTTTAAATTAGAGTTTTGTAAATTTTATTTTGCTTCATCCTTTAGTGACTCTTTAATTTCTATCCTACAGTATCCATGAAATTGCGCTCCAAACTCACATACTTTTATTCTTTAGGAATATCTTCTAACAAAAGTCGAAGTTAACATTTTTTTTAACTTTATATTTGAAAAATAAAAAATACTAAATGATTTTTTAGTTTTTCAAATTATTTTCGATATTTTACTTAACTTTGATGGAATTTTTATAATAATTTGATTACATTACATTTAATTCATATTGGATGATTGAAAAATCTACAAAATTTGGTGAAAATTCGAAGAATTATCTAAAATTTTCATTTCATGTGAGTAACATTAAGATATATAAATCCTACACCCTGCCTTATTGAATTCAATGTGATAATCAAACTTCATCTATTTTTTCCTCGAAATTCAGCAAAGAGTCACATTATCATAACATGATAGATTAATTATCTTTGATCCATGTCCTAGTGTCTTACTCATTGGTCATCCAAGGAGGTTTCTTTCTATTGGTACAGAGAGGGACCCATTAAACTCATCTGAATCAAGATGAAAATGTCTCAACCTACAGATTTGTTGTCCAGATGATCTAATAAATGCAAGAAGAAGATGAAATAGAAGAGAGCCGCCATCAAATCCCACCAGATATTTAACTCAGAATGAACGTGTCTTGCTTTCACTTCTTCAACAAACATTTAAAAGATATAAAATGTCTAATAAAAAATTACCTCAACTAAATCAAGCTTGAGCTTCCTTGCACGCTCTATTGCCTCGTGCCTTGAGACAATGCAATGCCCTGCAAATACGCTTACAATGAATGAGTAAAAGGCAAAGAGACCATTTCAATCCTAAATTTCAACAAGTCTCAAACACTTTACGTTGATGTTCAACATATGTTATCTAAAATAGTGAAAAAAATGAAGAGAAGTCCTTAAAATTTGAACTTTCAAATCCTTAAGAACACAATACCTAGATCTATATTCCAATGATAAATTAAAGCATATGACAAACATAAAACACCAACCAATTTATCATGGTCCAGTGCAAGAATACATCCACCTTTGCAAACGTGATGAGAGTTGAACCATAATGTTTGATAGATATAAAAAATAAATCAAAATAGAAGTCTCAATCAACAATGCCCTTGAATCAAATCATCAACTCTACTGCAATGAGAATCAGTATATTCCCGCACAACTCCACTTTCTATCAACATCAAATACATTCACCACAAAATAAATTAAATTTTGGTGCATTCTTCTTATTCCCCTGAGCAATAAATATTTAATAGTCACAAATAAATCTTCCAACATGATCAATTAAATCATATATACACATAACAGCACCTAACAGCAATTCAAGAGAGATAATTCAAGAAAACTCAACCGATACAATACCAAGCAGCCAAACAAATTGTTGTAAAACACACCTTCATCTGTTACGAGCCTGACGAACTCAGCTGTGATTTGGTTATTTAGCCGAGGCCCATTCGGATCTTTCTTTTCCGGCTTCTGTTTAGCCTGTAAATTAATCAACCATGTCATTCTCGTCTTTTTTAGAGTAATCACAATAGAACAGAACAGGGACAATCACAACAAGAGAAAACAAAATTACCTGAACAGGAGCAGCGAAATACCTAACCGGTTCGCGCAGCTCGATCGGTCTCCACTGATTAAACGAATAGGCTCTGTTCAAATCCGTAGTTCTCGTCAATCCAGCAATGCAATTAGCTGAAGTTGATCCAGGCATCTGAGTGTACCATCTCTTGCATTGACGCGATAAGCTTCGGAGCCTTGAAGCCCTGATTCCACACCAAAGAGCCAGTTTTTTTTTCTTTTCGAGAGATACGGAATTAATTTGAAACCCTAAGAAGTTTTGTTTATCGTTTCGAGTTCCAGTTCCAGCGGAAACCCCCTACGCAGCACTTGCTTACACCTTTTCTCTGATATACGGAAGACGACGAGTCCCGCGGTGACTGTAACAAAAGAAGGAAGAAAAAAGGAGGTGTTTTCTTTTTCTTTTTTTCTCTATCGTACGGTGCCGTGATTGTTTGGGTCAATTTAACCTTCCTCAAATAACAACTACTAGGCTTTAAAAATAAATAAATAATTAAATAAAAACTACTAATAAAATGAGTACTGCCATGATAACTGGTAAAAAAAAAAAATTATTATTGTTTTTCTCAATATTCCGCCGTGAGCTTTATTTTGTTCTTTTAAATTTTAAAATATTTATTTTATTTAACTTCATACAGAGGATACAAAAATCTCAATTGGATCATTTTAAATATTTATTCTCTTTTCTATTAAAAAATTCAAAAAAAAATGATAAAAATATTTGACCTTTTTCATTTAGTCTACTTTATTTTAATAATATTCAATTGGTACATGACTACAAGTCACATTCACAGTTCTTTTACAAGTTATTCTAGTAGCTCTCCATCCCACGGAAAATGAAATAAACAGAACTACGACTCGGACCACAACCTCTTATGAGCTTCATTTGCCACTGTCTGCCAAGTTTTCAATGTGGGGAGAGTGCAATTCGATGCAATGAGAACAAGGAAACTGTCACAAAGGAAGATCTAAAATACTGTGCTACTTATAGTAGTCTATCTGATAACACAATGATTTTTTGGGCTATGAGAGCCCTATTTACAACCAATAATCGGCTAAGATACAAATAATAACAGAAGCTGTGGAGCCAGGAAAAGCTCGAGTCAGAGATCTAAAAATCAATATAATAGGACTTCTATATATATATATCAGGCTGATCTAATAGAGGGAAAAAAAAAAATCAAACAATGGCAAAAATGGGCAGGCACAGCAACAACAAACTGATTCTGTTCAACCTTGATGATTTGCCAGCGGAAGCTTGTCGTCCTCTGGAAATGGTCGTGGCTTCTGGAGTCAAATCACCCGGTGAAACAGCAGTGGCAGGAGGTACTGCGGTAATGTTCGGTTTTGTAGGCAATGTACTGGAGTCTCGGTCATCAAAGCCTGAGGGGAAACATTGTGTTACTGCTATAGAAGAAGATTCAGCTATTACTTAGCAGAAGAAAAGGGTACCTAGTTAAAAATTATGCTTACAGTTAGAAGCCTTCCAACCCAATATTAGCTTCTCACGGTCGAAGACCACATGGTACCCAGTCATAAAGTTCTCTGCACCAAAGCCAGTAACTTCAGTGTAAATAAAGCATGCATCTATTTAATCACAGTGCCAAGAAGTGTTCGAGCATATGTAAGATCAGCCGGCTATTGCGGGTAAAATTCCCATGCAAATGGCAATTTTGAACAAAGTCCAGAATCCGGGTGACAACCCACTTTGTGTTTTAAGACCAAAGATTATGTTCTTCAAAATTCAGCAAGCAACTTCACTTTTGGGAATTTCACTACCAACCCACCCACCCCCCAGAAGAAAAAAAGGGTTCGTCAATTCCTCAAGAGAAAATGTTCTATAATTTTCTAATACAACATATTTAACTGAATTCAAAACAGAGCATAATTTGTGTAAGGGTTCAAGATTAATCAACTGCAACTTAGCTGCATGTTGATGTCCTCTGAACAAGGACAAGCTACTATCATCATATAAATTGTTTTCTGATTATTTGGGTCTTTTCTTTCTTTTTTCGGTTTTTTTGTGTGTGTGTGTTTGTGTGTTGGGGGGAGGCTGGGGTAAAAGCACCCCAAGTAAGAGGAGGTTTTTAGGGCAGTTGCCAGCTCTAATTCCATTCAAATATTTGTAACAAGTACATGACAATAATATAATGCAAAATAAAGTAGAGGTTGAATGCCTCTATTATTAAGAAATAAGTGTAGGCACAAGATGTGAATCTCAGACACATATACATTTGGAACAATGAAAGAATGCTTAATGTAAAGGGCAAGGCAAGGCCCACACAGGAAGAAAGTGGCAGTAAGACCTACAAGAATTAAGAAGCTTTACAAATGTACTTAACTATTTATACTAGCAGAAACCTATTCAAGTAACCGTGCTTAGCTTCTGCTGACAGTTCTTAAGTTCAAAGAAACAAAGCTACTGAAAAGACTGATATTGCAGATGAACTGAATAATTATATAAGATGCTACTTATAATTAGATGAGGTGTTTCATGTAAAGTGGTCAACAAACACGAATGCTTCGATATTTGAACAGTTGAATTGGGATTCAATGCACACAGGTATATCAATCTAAAAACAGAATTGTTCTGAAGTTGAGCATTGAACTGGAATATAATCTAATTAGAAATGGAGATACTCACGTCCAATTATGTTCACATCTGGACTCTTGACAACACCCAAGCAATAAGTATTCTGCATATCACAATGCAGCATATATTATATCAAGTGACAGTTGTCAAGTGACAGTGTACAATTTACCTCAATGTAATAAAAGCCAGGACATACCACGTTAGGAAAGAAAATTAGTGGATCAAGCACAAGAAACTTGCTGCCACCTTTCATGGTAAGAGTCATATTGGGTATTGGATTCGCACTGCATGATCAAAATAAACAGTCAAGCTTTTTCTAGTTAATAAGCGAATCAAACACTATAAAAAGAGGAGCACGAGATAAGTGACCTCATTTCATAACAGTACTCAAAAGGAATCCTGGTATCAGCAGGGTGACGCTTATCTTTCACCAGCGAATTGAACTGCCAAAAACCACAAGCTCAAACTTTTACCAATAAGAATGAAAACTCAGGGATAATAACAAAATTTTATCTATAAAGTACTCACACTATCCGAAAGATGTCCATAAACTGGATCATTTAAGTACGTGAATGAGGTACCAGAATCAAATATTGCAGTAAATTCAACATTGGTGAGACTTGTTCCAACAATTACTTGTGTCGCACTGATATTATATGTTGGGCTGGGCAATATAATACAAAATGTCAGAATGACAAGCATATCGCTAGACCAAGCTAATATATATTCAGAAAGGACCAAACATGCCATCAGTACCAAACAAATAAATAAATAATCACTTACTGCAATTGATTGAGATTCAGTGGAGTTTCTTCCTGGTCTGCACTACCTTTATCTCCAAAGCTGAGTCTTCCAATTCCATCACGCCCAAAACACATGGAAAAGGAATCTGCAGTGAGATTTGCCTTGTGCAAAATGCTAGGAACTGATGTCTTCTGTATACCAAGCCCAAATAGACCATTAGGAGCCGCACCTTCCAGAAAGGAACCAGTCTGAACCTGACCACAACTGCATCATCAACAAACAATAATGCATCCTAAACGCTAGCAGAATCAAAATGCAAGAAATCACTCCTAATTGCAGCAATACAACACGAGAAATTAACTTACCCAAATGTGATTTGTGCATCAACCACTTGTGGACTATCATCCTCTTTTATCAAGTGCAAAACATCCTCTACCAAAACACCACTTGATGAAGTGCCATTAGAAAGATAAAGAACTTGATATGGACACATGTCAGGTGTTTTGGAGCATCCTCTCTGATATGCACACAAATTGCTTTCACAAGTAATCCTTTTGCTTGTTGATGATGCATTAGGCCTGTAAATGTTGAAATCCAATTGCTGTTGCCAAAAAATAATAATAATAATTAGAAGGGAAAAAAAATGATATAAGGGTACTCCTAAATGGCAGAAGCATAAAGAATTCAAGTTTAAGGGAAATGTCAAGATATGATATCCATTTAAGTATTGTGTAATACATTTGGAATCCCATAGCTCTTAAAATAGACTTTGTTTATCCTGTGCAGTTATTCATGGCAGTAATCCAAACATTCACAAATTTTCAACCATTGCTACTTCCAAGAAGACGCAGCAATCAAATCTTCGCATTACTTATTTAACTGCTATGAAACCCTCCCCCAACCCCATCGTGAAGTTGTAACCCAAATCAACTCAACTAACCCTTTTCCAAACTACATAGGGTTAGCTATATGTGTGAATCCGTTCCTCCACCTTGCTCAATCAATAACATGATCAAATTTTATAATCAGTCAAATATATAAACGGGAGTCCAACTGCTAACTCAGCTAAATTTGAACAATTTCCATCTGGCACATCAAGTTCTTGAAATGGATCAGCACCATTAGATAGATGTTCAATGCTTTATTACCTCTGAAGAGTCAGTTTAAAACTTCAATTTTCCTTTTTAAGGCTCAAATTAAAGTAGTGTTACCGACACAGTATGTTTGAAACGTTGAATAAATCCTTGCAAACTACAATTCAAGGCTAAAATACAGGAAATAGCCTAAAAAGTAAAAAATTAAAAAAGAATAAAAGATTTATGCAACCACTAGAACTACCAAACTAAGCCAAAATCAACTATGGCTACAGTTCATCTATTTACAACCAAAAAAGAAACAAAAAAAAGGAACTTGAAATACTTACACTTCCAGTAGGCGTCCGCAAGGCCTTTACGCAGCTGCTGCAATCGCAGGGCACCCAAAACAAGTCGCTCCCGGTGTCCAGTGCTACCAGAAACCACAAACTCGGCGTGCCTAACGACACATTCGCATAATGCAAACTGGAAAGATTCCACACAAAACAGAACCAACAATCAAAACAAATTTCAGTAAAAAAAAAAAAAAAACACATACAATCCTAGAGAGCTAGCGCGAAACGTCTCGTTTCCGTTGGCGAACGTGAGCTCGTCATCGACCTCGTCGGCAAGACGCCGGCCCCGCGCAATCCGATCGCGGTGCACCATGGCGGCGTAATAGTCGGCACTTCCTTTCTCCGGCAATTTCTCGATGCCGAGAACTCCTTTGATTGGATCGGAGAACCTGTGATGTATGTCGAAGCCGAACGTCCCGAAGCCATGACAACTCCTAGAACTCAAACAGCTGATCAAGAGCAGTGACAACACAATCCAACTACAATAATCCATCAAACCAAAACAATCACCAAAAATAATAATAATAATAAATAATAATAAATGAAAAAAAAAAAAGATTCAGAAATTCCAGAAACCCTAGGCCCCTGAGAGAAAAAAAAACAAAAAAAAAGTTCAGAAGGGAAACTAGAGTTCAGAAGAAGAAGATCTGAGAAGAATTCAATTTTATGAGAAGAAAGAAGTTGTTGTTATTACCTGACGTGATGAAAGAGCCAAGGAGGGTGTTCTAGTCAAGCCGTACTCGAGAATGGAAGAACGCGTAGCGCTTGGGAACGCTGGTGTGTTAGGTCGGGGTCGGCACTGCGGGACCCTTTGATGACGAGTTTGACACGATGGTCAACCTCAGCTGCGACAGCTTCCGCTAATTCTTTCTACCGAACCACCGTAAGATCTTCCTCATGATAGAAACTTTTTATCCAGATCGTTCATCTTGTCGACCAAAATTTTTAAAAGTAAGCTCATGATTACTTTAAATTTTAATTTTATTAAGGCAGTTTGCATGATTTTGTCGCTGTATTAACATCTGTAACGTAGCTAATTAGACTTATTCTTATAGGTTAAAACTATTATGAATATAAAATGTAAACTAAGTTTTATACAAAAATTATTGTATTTTTTTAAGTGAAGGCATTGTTGGGTATTGTTGCTATATTCACTTGTGTCCAATTTTTATTTTTTTTAACATTATAAAACTTCGTGCATGTTTTTGTCAAACATTCGTGCTAAGGAAGAAACGCATGGTTACGAAAGAAAAAATAAAATAAATTGTATATATATATATATATATATTATACAAGTTTTAATAAAGGATTGTCTTTGAAAGCGAAATAAAACTATAACTGATAAAACGCAACAGAGAAACGTTGAATTTCTAAACAATATAATTGTTTTATCATTTAATGTTAGAAAATGTCTCGCGCAATACAAATAAATAAATTATTATAAGAAAATGAATAGTCAGCTACATGAAATTATATTAATTAATGTAAAAACATGTATTTTAGTCTATTTCTTTTAATTGCTTCTATTCTAAGTCAAGTTGTTTGACGTCTATGTCGTCTTTTAGACTTTTTGGCTTTAATTACAATTTACTTGCGAAATGTCTTGGTTTCTGATTAACTGAAAAGAAAAATGTTCTATTTCAATAAATTTTTATTAATTACAATTACAATGTCTTTAAGGTCAAATAAAACGGTTAGAGAAAATGTTGGTTGAATTATTAATATCTCAATTCAAATATACTACATAAATATGTTCACACTATAAAATAAATAAAAAAATGATAGAGAGTCTTATTTAAAATGTTTAAGTGGTTGTTGACGTTACACGCTAAGGAACCTTCTTTAAAGTCGCCGAATACATATTAATATGTAAATGTATAGTTATGTTCGTCAATACAAACATTTCTCAGTGTTTAATGCTCTACCAATAGTAATTAAACAATTAATGAGATTTTTTGTATAACATAATTTTATCAGTTAATAATAGGGGTGAAAGCAGCCCGACCGACCCAACTATTTCAGATCAGGTTTCAGCATAATGTTGGGTTGGGTCACGAGTTCCGACCAAAAATAGTTCGTGATTTCTTTAGATCAATATAAAATCATATATGTAGTCTCGAGTCAAGATGCTTAAATGCACTTTATGAGTTTTTATTTTTTGTCACAATAATATAATAATTTTCTATTTATACACTACGACCTACCAATGAATCATTTAAAAAAAATATGCAGTCATATAAAACTAATGACACGGGATCATGGATGCATTTTAAAAATCAAACATACATATCATTTCACACCAAATTCCAAATTGATTAAGTCAAATCAATGAGAACCACACTTGCATTTCAATCCCTATTTGAATGACAATTTGGGTTTGTATTTATTGCACATCTTGCTATTTTGTATTTCAAATTGAAAAGGAAATGAAACTAAAACCAACAATTTTTCAACTTAGGAACAGTTACAGCACAAACTAATCAAAACACTAAAAAAGTCAAGTCATTATTATATATATTATATATAATATATAATATATAATATATATATAACACTAGAAAACAAAATTAAAAAGCCTTTAAACCCGGACACCTACTAATATATTATCCAATAAACCTCTAATGAGAAAATTAATTTAAAAATAAAAAATAAAAATAGCCTAATTTGATATCATCGAAGAAGGATGCTCTGCTAATCATTGATTAGTCATCTTTGGCACAGAACCAATGGTAATCGTGAAGAACACCACGGTAGAGCTCCGCACACTTGCGCACAGCATGAAGCTCTTCTTCGAGATTGCTCCTTTGGAGCTCCCATTCACGACGCTCTTCTTGGTATTTAGCTCTCTCTTTCTTCAGCACTGCAAGTGTTTCAACAATTGCAGCTCTTGGTTCTAACTCCTCTCCTTTGCAGTCTTCCACAGCAGCAGCAGCACGTGGGCCTTGACGAATTACCTCCAGCTTTTCTTCACAGTACTCTGTTAATTCTTCAATTGCACCAGTACTTGGGATTTCTTGGAACCCTGTTTTGCTGGTATCAGCAGTGCCAATATGACGATTCTCGGAGTTGTTTTTGCTTTGTTGAACCTGCACGTATATAATTGTAAATCAAATGCTGATGAAAATGTTTTTATTAATATTTTTCATCACTGTCATGGTCTAATCAAATCAAATAAATCAAGAAATAAGACAAGAGATTGTGACAACAAAACGATAAAAAGAAATAAGATGAAAGATATTATACTTTTTGGGGGGTTACCTTATAAACTATGAATGCCCAAACTAAATACTTTTTCAAAGAAATTGTGATCAAACCTAGGCGCCTCGATCAAACTGGTCCCACTTTCCCAACACCCTCAAATCAAAGGGGAGCTGTTGAGTTGTATTTTAGATATAGGATTGAAGGTTTAAGGTAGTATATGGTCAATAACACTTTATTTTCTTTTCTTTTTAATTATTATTACTAACAATAACTTTTACTTTAGAGTATTTAAAAAATATATATAATGAAATCGTATTTCATTTAATTGATTTATAGTTTTTAAAAATATATTTGATATCATATTCAAAAATGTTTTTAAAATTTTGAAAACAAAGAAAACTTTTTTAGTTGTTTTAAGATTTCATACAAATAAAGCGAAAAAATATTTTACATGGGTCTCATTAATTACAAATCAACCAAAAAAAATCTTTTTTCTAAACTTTTTCTTATAAACGTTTTTTGAATTGTAATAAACCAAATAAGTTTTTTTCAACTTTTTTCACTTTTTGTTTTTAAATACAAAAATTGAGATTTAAAAACAATACCAGATTTCACTTTTAAAACAACAACCCGAATTTAAAAACAATACCAAACAAGTTCTTACAGTCCTGTGATTTAAAAAAATAAAGAAATTAAGTTGCGTTTGATTTATGATCCAAAAAATATGATACAACTTAAAAATAAAAACTCATAAAATAATATTTTATCATTTTTTAAAAATAACTTATTTTTTCTGTAAATTTTAAAAAAGTATATTCATATTTTAACAAACTAAATATATTTTCGTATTTTTAAAAATTTAGATACAAAAAATTATATCCGAATTATAAATAATTCGGATATAAAATAATTAAAAAAATAAGAGAAAATAAAATAATACCAGAATCTGTTGCCTCTTATCCCATTCACAAAATAAAAGCAAAGAAAAAACGAGGTGCGATCCAAGTATAGCCATCAGCAACAGCAGTTTCTTTTCTCGGAGCCCTTTACGACCCGGGAAAGGAACCGTTAATAACGCCAATTCGCAGACGAAGAAATAAATACAAAGAACGGTCAACAGAAAATAACGCGCCCCTAAATCACTATCCAGACCCATCTTCATCTTCGCCATGCCTACTGTTGAAACCATGCTCTTCTTTTACTACTATTTATCTCCTTCTCTGTTACGTGCAGCTATTAATTACTAATTTCAATTCAAATAATTTTGAATCTATCTTAAAGAGATTGAACTCAAGATAAACACTACAGGATTGGATTAGTTTTTTTAGGATATGTGCGTATTTGAGAGGACCGCGTGATCTAATGGTAGGTAGATTTTGTGGGACCCACAAATTAAACTATACTTATTTAATTTTCTTGTTTGAAAAAAAACAAAAAATGATATGATATTTACAAGATAATTTACATAAGACGAATGAAACTCTTTACATTAAATAAGCTACAAAAATAACTCTTTAATAGCTAGAAACTATTTCAAAGAGTTTAATGAAAACGTTGACGGAACTCCACCAGTAAACTTAATCAGTGTTCTCTCTGCACGAGTCTCTTAGATTATTCAATAATTATTTTTATTGAGTGACTTTTAAAATAATTAAAGGGACTTGGTGTTAGAGAATACATCGGCTGAATCGCTTTAGCACCATTGTAATTTGCCGAAGTAGAGGTGAAAGCAAATTGGTGGGGGTCAATGGAAAGAGAGGAGCTCCATTTGGTGGATGAACTCAGCGTCATGAACCAGTGGATTATCTGTTCGACTCGGAGGAGACATAGCAAAGCACGGAGCAGAACAACCACCGCATGTTAAGGATGATGACGATGATGCCACCCTCATGACTTTTCCCTGTATATATAGTGAGTATAATACATAATCACTACATCATATTGTTATACACGGGTAAACAATATATATATATATATATATATATATATATCATTTGCACATATATGAAAAATTATCATTAATTTTCAATGCTTCTTAATATCCAAATACTAGTGTGCAAACAAGTGAATTAATATGATTTTTTTTTTCAAAATTATACAAAAAACTTATATTTAAAGTTTTGTTAGAATTGCTATTACTTTTAAAAGATATTAATTTTGTTTAATGGTAATAGGAAGGTGGGAATATACTTTTTATTTGAAACAAAAGGTAAAATATAAGAAAACTAGAATATTATAAACCAACAGAGTAAATAAAGAAATTCTAATAAGAGAAAAGACTTGAAGAAATTAGTTAAATTACTAAATCACCACTTTCAGACTTAAAATTAACTTTTAATGAACTAAAAAAAGATAATAGATTTAGAAGAGTATTTTATTTTTTTTCTTCTTTTGTTAAACAAAAAAAAAAAAAGGGCATAAGTAAGCACCATAAGCATTTTCGTTTAGAGTATAAAATAGTCTGTATGTGCATACATACACATACATGCATACACGCGTTAGGCATGAGATTTTCTGTGTCACCATGTAAATGTAATGAAAAACTTTAATTTCAATTAATATCACAACTTAACATGCATATCATATCGCACTTGCATTCCTTATTTCCTCTCGTCTTTAATTAGCATAAAAACGAGCTAACCTTGCTAACGATCATGTTGAGAACTTCGCCGTGGCTTCCCCCTCCAGACTTCAAGTGACTGGTCCCATAAAATAAAACACGAATCATCTTAGATACAACCCCAAATGGAACTTTACGTCACCACTATTAATGTTAGATCTAATCCTTTTAGAAATCCCAAACATTATTATTATTTTTTTCAAATAAAAGCAAAAAAATAAATTTGAAACCTGGGTTTGGCACATTTATGGGGCACGAGAAACTCAGGCAAAGAAGCTGGAAGCCTCCGGGGTTTGGGACACAATGGCGAGGCTTCTGGCTTCTGCGAATCAACAAGATTGCTGCTTTTGGTCATCAACCGATGCATCTCTCTCGTTTCTCACAACCAAAAATCTCAAGTTGTATGAATGAATAGTAGTGCGTGAGGTGTGGTATTTTGGATGAAGAAGAACAGGGGAATAAGAAAGCAGATCGAAATAAAGGAGTGAGAAGAGTGGAGCATTTGGTTGGGAGTGAAGATCGGGTGAGTTTTGTTACCAGGGGGTTTGAATTTCTCAATCTCTTTCTCCTACGAATCTTTTGGTCCAAGCAAACTACTCTCAATCTCATAACTTTCTAAAACACGTGGTGTTGTGTTATGTAAAAGAAGAAGAAGCAAGCTAATTTGTCTTCGACCGTGATCAGCGTGATTCTGTCACGTTTTTGTGATTATGCCCAATTGATGGCTCTCGTGGATATGTATATACGTATATTTCGTTTCTTTTTTTTTTGTTAACCAAGACAAATCATAGAGCTTTTTTGTTCCTTATTTAAAAATATTATTGTGAGCCTAGTCTCCGTTCGAGGTAGGAGCAAAATGATTGAACTTTCTCAATAAGGACGCTTTTAAGAATCAAACCTTAAAATTTTTATACGAAGACAAACTTATAACTCAACTCATTTTCACTGAGCCTACCACTCGTTGGTATTTCATTCATTTTACTGTAACGTTAAAAAAACTAAACTTTCAAATCTATGACATGGCCTTTGTCCGAGATAAAATTTTTATGTTGTGGCCATGTGTAAAGACGCTTATGCGTCATTGAGTAGAATATCACCATACTTTTTTAGTAGCGCTTGTTTTAAGTAAAATAATCTATACGGTGTATAACTTACAAAAATAAAAGGAAATGCAGGTTCCTAATTAAAAAACATTCACTGCTTCAAAGTAGTCAAATAATTATCTAGATGTAATTTAAAGCAAGAAAATCTAATTATGAGTATAATCTCTTAAGTACAATACATGTAACATCTCAGTTCTGAAAAATAATTTCTTATATCTAAAAAAGAAAAAGAAAAAAAAGAAAGCTGAAAATAAGAAATACTTTCTAGTTATTCAAATTTGAAACTAATTTATAAAAAAATAATTTAAAAAACAAACAAAACACCTAACGTGTCTCACGTGAGGTTCGCTGGCTCTCGGAGAAGCGTTCCCGCCACACAGGCCAATACAATTATAGTTTCAGGAAAAACACATCCCAGTTTTCATTAACTAATCCCGGGTCCAAATATAATTGTACCGGAACTGGAGTAGTTTCCTTTGTTAGGGTCACTCGAACGCACTTGAGCCTTCGTTATTCTCTTTCTCCTCGCAGCATTTGTTGTATATTTTATAAAAACCTCAAGAAAACCTCACACTACTTCTCCAAAGCAGCAACTGTGCCACTGAAATCCCTAACTCTACATTTCTCACAGATCTCGAGCTCCAACTCCAATGGCGACTATGATGGTAAGATCTTCTCTTGTCACACTCTCATTTCACATATAAAATAAAATCATCAACATTATACAAAAACCCTAACTTTTTTTATTTTTATTTTTTTATCTAAATCTGTTCTTGTACACTTCGACTGTGGAAACAACAACAGCAACCGCAGATCATACTGTTGAAGGAAGGGACTGATACATCGCAAGGGAAGCCACAGTTGGTGAGCAACATCAATGCTTGCACCCTGGTTGCCGATGCCGTGCGTACGACTCTTGGTCCGAGAGGAATGGACAAGTTGATCCACGACGATAAGGGGAACACAACGATTTCCAACGACGGCGCTACTATCATGAAGCTTCTCGATATCGTGCATCCCGCAGCGAAGATCCTCGTCGACATTGCCAAGTCCCAAGATTCCGAGGTATTGGACTGCTTAGAAATCAGTTGATTTACTTCGTTAGGGTTTTGTTTGGTACTTTTTGTTTATTTGCTAAGAATCGGTTTTGGTTGGATACTTGGATTCAGGGGAGTTTGGTTATATGTAAAAGGTTGGATTTTGTTATGTTTTTGAAGAACAAGCACATAGAAACCGGTGACAAAGGGGAATTTACTTATACTTAGTTGCGTTTGGTTTGTGATTCAAATACAGTTTTCTGTATCTGTAAACCCAAAAAAGTTAAAAACACGTTTGGTTAGTTGAACCTGTAAACAGTGTTTTAAGAATTTACCCAGAATACAAGCTGCTTTGTGAAAAAAAATGAGAAGTTGTTTTCGAAATTTACATTTTTGGATTCAATCTATTATTTTTGGATCACAAACCAAACACAGCCTTAAGTTGTGTGCTGTAATGTGAAATTTGTAGCTAACAATTTTGATTTGAAACTAAAAGTATTTCCATATAGCTTGAAACCTATAGCCAACAAGAGGAATGGATGCTTTTTAGTTCTTCTTGTGGTGGTAGTTAGATCATGACATTGGCTAGAAATTTACTCTGTTTTATTCATTTTCAAAATGGAATTGTTCGAAGAACTATCCAAGAATAACAATATATATTCAGATTTTGTTTTTAAACATGTACCTGATTTTTATTTTTATTTAGTTTTTAAAATATGATCATGTTTTTTATTAGGGATAATTTCAGGGAATGCATTCTAGAAGTTTCAGATCCGTTATTGTTTTGTTCAGGTTGGTGATGGAACCACTACTGTTGTACTTCTTGCGGGCGAGTTTCTAAAGGAGGCTAAACCCTTTATCGAGGATGGGGTTCATTCTCAGAATCTTATACGAAGTTATAGGACTGCATCAAATTTGGTATAGCTTGTGTATATTTTCAGGTTTATTTGATCGCAATGCAAGTATTGGCCCTCTGAATCTGAAATTTGTGACTTCTGTTGCAGGCAATCGAAAAAATTAAAGAGCTTGCTGTGAGCATAGAGGGTAAAAGCCAAGAAGAGAAGAAGAGTTTGTTAGCAAAATGTGCTGCCACAACACTTTCCTCCAAGCTTATTGGAGGAGAAAAAGAATTTTTTGCTTCTATGGTGGTTGATGCCGTGATGGCAATAGGCAATGATGACAGGCTTAATTTAATTGGAATTAAGAAGGTTGGTGGGCTATATTGAAAACTTTCTGTTCCATGGTCTGAGACTATGTTGTGTTTTGAAAGTTAACCTTAAACTAAGAAGTACTTTTTTCTGCCTCTTTCAAACCTTTCCTCTTCTTTCTACTTGAAGTATATGATTGAAAGCTTGTTTAGGTCTATATTTTTTGGAAGTTGACTTAATCTGCGAGTTGTGTTTGTCTTTAGGTTCCTGGGGGTAATATGAGGGATTCTTTTCTTGTTAATGGTGTCGCCTTTAAGAAAACGTTTTCATATGCTGGATTTGAGCAACAACCAAAGAAGTTTTTGAACCCAAAGATACTCCTATTGAACATTGAACTAGAGCTGAAATCAGAGAAAGAAAATGCAGAAATAAGGTGGGAGTTACTTCTTTGTGATACTCTTCAGTTTATCTAAATTAAACACCTTCACGTACTTCTGATGAATAATATATTTCCTTTTTGCAGACTTTCTGATCCGTTGCAGTATCAATCAATTGTTGATGCAGAATGGAATATAATCTATGATAAGTTAGATAAATGCGTGCAGAGTGGAGCCAAAATCATACTGTCACGATTGGCAATTGGTGATCTAGCCACACAGGTTATTTTAATAACTCATCCAGAGATCACATGGATCTGCTATCTTTTATTGTTGCTACAATTTTGAAGATAGTGATTTTTTAATTCCACACATATATTAAACGTAAATTGTTAATTTCACCATGAAACTTGTATTTTTTAAATTTTCTCTTTGATAATTTTCCTGCCATCTTTCTTGAAATTTGAAAAGAGAACTTCGGAATTCTTTGCGTTTTGATTTGTAGAAGAAAAAACATTGATAACAATGTTTCAAATGTGACCTGGAAGCTTTGTTCACTGGTCCATGATCTGTTTATTATGCAGTATTTTGCAGACAGAGATATTTTCTGTGCCGGTCGTGTTACTGAAGAGGATTTGAATCGGGTTACTGCTGCAACTGGTTGTACTGTACAGACATCTGTCAACAACGTTATCAATGAGGTTTTCCCATGTATCCATGAACCTTTATGTATTTGGGGAATGCATTTGCATAAGTGTTCGTTCTTCCATTTTTGATGCATTATCGTTTTCTCATCTTTCGCAAGCTACCTTTGCTTCATTTAGAAATATTAGAGGATGTAACCAATGTAATTTGAGAAATGAACGTCTAGTACCTTTTGTAGAAATCAATAAGCCTTCTAATCTTTTTAGTTTGGGAAATTTGTTCTTTGAGTTTAAATATATTATCATTAATAGTTTTGTTTTGTGGATAGATTCAATAGCAATTAAAACTTTATTTTGTAGATATTGGCTTCTCTCTCTCTCTCTCTCTAATTACTAATTAATAATTACCTATAATCTTAAAGTTGTGGTTTTTGGAAGTTCCAACAAAAGGTTCACATTTTAATATTTAATATTGTTTTTTCTTTGCTTGCTCCCCACATATGCATTAAGAAACTGTGTATCATTTTAGATGGTTGGGGTGTTTGCTTTGCATTAATTGTGCATCTTTTTCAAATCAATAATTGACAGATCAATGTTACTGTTGGCAGTTTGCTAAGGATATTCCTTTTTTTTTTCCCCTGTATTTTTCCCCAACTAAAATGAATTTTAATTGAAGGTTCTTGGATCCTGTGAGCTTTTCGAGGAAAGACAAGTTGGTAATGAGCGTTTTAACATATTCAGCGGATGCCCATCAGGTCAGACAGCAACTATTGTTCTTCGTGGTGGTGCCGATCAGGTGTGGTAACATCCACAACAATTGACTGAATATAACTGCTTGGCATCTGCTGTTTCTCAATGATTATGTCTTTTTTATTTTTATTTCTTAATTATTCAGTTCATTGCGGAAGCTGAACGGAGTCTTCATGATGCCATTATGATAGTCAGAAGGGCTCTAAAGAACTCGACTGTTGTTGCTGGCGGCGGAGCCATAGATGTATTACTTGCTTATCTCCTTTTTGAGAGATATTTGATTTTTCTCAAATTTTCAAGGTGTTTCCTAGGCATCAACTAGGTTATTGCTGAGGCATTTTTACCTCAAATTGTCTTGGTAGTTCTTTAGGCAGGCTGTGAGCTTCTTAGTAGTTTTTTAAAATATTAGTTCTTTTTACAAATTTGCAAAAAACATTTAAACAGGTATAGATAGGGGTTTGAGCCTATTGTTTTCAAAAAATGTATTGTTTTTAGATCTTATGTAACCTACCTATTTTTCTTAAACTATTAAACTAGCAAATAATGGGACATCTGTTAAGTTTGGTGTAGATATTCTCTAAGGTCTTAAGTTGCATCATTTGTAAAAGTTTTAAAAATTTTCCTAGGACATGTATAACTTGTTTAAGTTCAAAACCTCAAAACACTTTTTGTATACTTGTGTTATGGTCTTTAGTTAATTTTTATTGCTTAGGCACACTACCTTGCCTAAACAAGATAATTGCATAGGAAATGCCTTGATACCTTGAAAACATTGATTGCCTTCTTTCTTGAGGACGCAAACTTGAGTACTTTACTAAGTTTTTTTTTATTCTTATAACAGATGGAGATTAGTCGGTACTTGAGACAGCATGCACGGACCATAGCTGGGAAGTCTCAGCTCTTTATTAATTCATATGCAAAAGCACTCGAGGTTTGAGCGGACTTTTTTTCCCTCTTAAATCTGGTTTCTTTCTTGTTTATTCATATGTATGTGATCTCTAGTACTTACACTGCCCCAAGTTCTCGGCATTTAGTTGTTTAATTTTGGGTAGGCATAAATAATCACAAAGTTAAGTTTGGCTTTGTATTGGATTAAAGAACCTTGAAGCATGTCCAAATTCCTAGATTTATGTCTTAAAATTTATACTTTCAAGGAGACATAGCTATTGATATGAGCATAATGACATTTAGCGCCATAGAGATAACTTCAAAATGAATATAGCAGCTGAAACAGTATGTTTGCAAATTTCAACCTACTGTTTTTGTATTTCAAGTCAATACTGTCTTTTATACTTTAGTGAATGTCCTGTATGTGTAGCTTAGGGCTATCATCAAAACTTTAAATACCTTAAGTTCTTTTTAGTTAGCTTTAAAGCTGCCTCATATTTAAAAAAAAATTATGAGTGACGTTGTAATAGCAGTTGCAAAGTTAAATGGCTTTCTTTTGAAAACTTTTTTAGTAAGTCATGGTTACTTGGGTTTTTATTCTTTTGATTTGGGTAACAGCTCAACCTGCCTTGTTTGTCCAGTTTGCTGTACTATTACCTTCTTCCTTACCTAGTTACCATGATTATTTCACTAGTTGTTTGTGTAATTAGTTTGCAGAAGACCAACAAATCAATACTACTTTCAGAATGAGACAAACAAAGTCATTGAAGGTTTATCCAGGAACATGCTTTGTTTTTTTATGATCAAGCAGTCTTGAACCTTGAGTGACCAAACTATTTGTTGTAGTTGGGACCTGATACATGTTTTCCTTTTTTGCCTTTTTCTGATTGTTTTAAGCATTTGTAGTGTTTGGTTTGTGCCTTCTTGAATATGTAATATCAACCTGGCTGGAGAAAATATAAAATAGTATATATGAAAAATTTATGTTAACATTACCTAAGCTCAAGGAGAGCCATCTGGTGCAATTTGTTGTTTGTGATCTAACACAATTCCAAATGGGTATTTGGGCGGAACTTTTATATGCCTTCAAGATGGCCTATTAATTCCTTATGGTAATATATTGTGTCTCAGTCACACGTCCCTGGTTTCATTCCCTGCTCCACGGCGAAACCTGACTCCAAATCTCGATCAAGTGATTGTGACACAATGATTTCTACTTAACTGGGTTGAAATATTATTTCGAATTCTATGGTAGAGCTTTAGATTTGAAGGTTTCAGTGGACATCAAGAAATTATTTAACCTTCCAACTAAAGGTAGTCCAGTGCTTTATTTATATGGAATCTTTTTTCTTCACTTTTTGCAGATTATACCTAGGCAGCTGTGTGACAATGCTGGGTTTGATGCAACTGATGTACTAAACAAACTCAGGCAGAAACATGCATTACCATCTGGTTAGCTTCAATTTTGGATTTGAGATCTCACTTCTTTGGGTTCAGATGATTATATTTTTTGGCTGGTTGTGGCTTTTAAAGTCTTTTCTGGTAACAGTATACTATTAGGGCTCGTTTGGTGTGCGAGATAGGATAAAATTATTTTTATGAGATTGGATTACAAATTGAGTATCTTGTGTTTGGTGCAACATAGGACAAGACTAAAAATAAAGTCATCTTATGTTGGTATGTTTGGGATTGGATTGAAAAATAATTACTTTTTTTTATAAAACTTAATTTAAAAAAAAATACATTTAACAAAATAAATTTTCATCACTTACATTAAACCCAAAAAAAAAAAAAAATGCAAAATTGCCATTTGCAGATTGCAAAATCAGCTTGGTTTTTTTTTTTTATTTTTTAAAGAAGAAGACGAGCAACGATTGCCTATAAAAAAGAAGAACAGCGCGCTTGGGATAAAATGGGTGATATGATCATTTTTAATCTTATTCCCATTGGCAACCAAACATGGGGCTAGGATTAAAAATAATTCTATCCCATCCAATCCTCTTTGCCAAACGTACCCTTACAGTATTACTGATAAAGGCAAGCTTATGACAGGTGAGGGTGCACTCTACGGTGTGGATATCAACACTGGTGGAATTGCTGATTCATTTGCCAACTTTATATGGGAACCTGCAGTTGTGAAGGTATTCCTTCGTTCTTGTATGTGGTCTGTTGGTTGGTTCCTTAAAAAATGTTGATCACATCGTTAGTGATGACTGTAAGTTTGTTGCAGATAAATGCTATTAATGCTGCTACAGAAGCTGCTTGCCTTATTTTAAGTGTTGACGAGACTGTCAAAAACCCAAAGGTAATTCAGATTATGTATAGCTGCATTTTAGCCCTTAGTCATTTGGATTCTCTTTTTCTCATCACTTTGTTGGGTCTACATGCAAAATTTCAAGTGAAACAAGCTTAAAGCTCTGTGCTATGCGTGGCTGTTTTATAAATTGTTGTTATTATTAACTAAATGTTTTATATTAACACATTATTCATACAAAAAACAGAAAAAAAAGAAGATAAATAGTACATCTAAAATATGTATAAATGAATAATTAAAATTTTTGTATCAATAAATTATAAGTCAAAGTCTCTTCGATTTCCAAGTACACAATGAAAATTAATTAATGTATAAAATAAAATATCAATTAACTAAAATATCTCTTATAGAATTTTGAAAAAAAATCTAGTTAGACATTTATAAAATTACCCCATAGAAAGAATTAAAATAAATTAAAATTGAATTAAATTAATTCAAACAACCTACAAAATAAAATATGTACTTGAATCTACCAACCCATAAAAAATAAATAAAAATATATTTAACAACTAATTAACTAAAAATGACTAAACCATTAAGCTAAATAAATTTACATTAATGGAATTGGAAAATAATAAAAAAGCTAACCTATATAATTTATAACCCTGAATTAAATTTAAAGCCCAAGAATGTTTGCTTAAAAGGAGAGAAACGAAAAAAAAAAATCAAAAGAAAAGACCCAAAAAAACGATAGGACATAGACACTGATGCTAAACTATAAACTATCTTGCAAAAGTTTTTTAAAAACTTTAAAAATTGGAAGAGTCCAAATGAAGTGGGAGTTTTTCACACACATGCACACACACATGTTTTCTTGCTGAAAACTATAAAAATTTCTAAAAATTATACCCTGTTTGGTTTGTTATTTAGATATAGTTTCTTGTATCCAAAAACTTGACCAAAAAAAAAAAAGTTTGGCTGGTTAAATCTAAAAACTGTTTTTTAATATTTTAATTAGAAAATAGGCTGTATTTAGAAAACAATAAAAAATTGTTTTTAAAATTTCCACTTTTCATATTGTATCCTAGTTTTCAATTCATGAAACAAATGCGGTTAATTTGCACTTCATCCATTTGATACTGGCATACATAATTACAGCCACAATCTCCATGACAATATCGTTCCATACTTACATGGTACCCACTATCTGCAGTCATGAACACCAGTCACGTGGCCAATATCATGACCATATTCTGACTCCGTCACCACTATAGTACCACTTACATATCACAACCAAAGTACGTCATCATGACTAATAATGCCATTGCCATTGTTGTTTTGCCATCTCCATCCTTGTTAATTTCAGTGTATAATCATAACAGTTTTAGATAGAATCAGAACACGAGTCTCCCATTTGTCCCACCAAGTTTCTGGTTATCAGGGAAACAGAAACTATTCATCTAACTTATCTTTTAAGTCTCGCTTCCATGTCTTTATCTTGTTGCGAGTCAGTCAACATTGTTAAGAATTATGCTGTTCCTGTTCCCATTGTAGTCTGAGAGTGCACAAGGTGAGGCTGCTGCAAGTGCCATGGGTCGGGGTCGTGGTGGAGCAGCATTCCGTGGTGGTCGTGGCCGGGGTATGCGAAGGCGGTGAGCTCTCTAGTTTTTTTACTCGTGGAAAAGAGCTCTTGATGAATGTTTTGATTTTGAATGCTAGAAACAGTTGAGTTTAATGATTTTGGCCCATCTTTGTCTCGGGTGTAATTTTTGTTTGTACTAGTTCATTCTGCTTTTTAGATGTAAGTTGTACACGACCAGACAAAGGCATTTTGAAATTTAATTGACCCTCTTCAGTTGGTGGTGGCATTTAAGCCGATGGTCATCAGTTCTAGCTGTTTTTAGGTGAGAGAGCATTGATGTCACAGTGCCCTTGCAATTGTTTTGTTTTGTTGTCCGTTCTCGCCTCAGCCAGTACCAAAAGTACCGAGATACCAATAGTTGCGATGCTTCTTCTTCACTAGCTACAGTAGCTATGCTGTGGAATTACTAGGACATATGGTTCTCAGGTATGTAGCGGGCACTACCACATTATTTAAATAATCTCTATAATAAGTTACCTTTTATGAACGTTTTGTTTTACCTGAAGCGAATCGATATCGCCTAATAATTTTTTTTATAAGTCAACGATCCATAGTGATCGCCACTTATCTTGGGTGGCAGAGACATCTTCCCACAGTTCAAGAAGTTGAGGTTTTAATTCTTCTTAAAGGGAGTTATGCCCATCAGGTGTGACTGTTTTCCCATTTTAAACAAGGGGAAAGATAACAGTCCATAGTCTTGAAAATATTTCAATAATATGTTTTTCATGCCTCTTGCGTGATGTTGTCATGTTGAGAGTTCTAATGTTAGCATGGAGTTTTTGTGGGTTTGTGAAATGTGACGCATCTTTGTATTATCACTTAGGTATAGAATCTAAACAGTTTTTTGTTTTCAAAAAAACATTTCATGAAAACATGTTTGGTTGTTGGTTTGAAAATTTTCTAAAAAGCTATTCGTTGATCTAAATTTTAAAATTTGTGAAGAAAACAAGAAATTTATTTTCTGAAAAAAGTACTGGGTGTATAAACTGTTTTTAAATTGTGAACCAAACAGGCCTAGATAGCGAATTGAAAAACAGAGGAACAATAATAGATGAACTATTATTTGACATAAAAGGTTTAGAATGGTAAATGAGGGGAGGATGTCCAATGCAAATAGAGCCTTTTTCTTGCTTCATTTGTAGGAATAGCTTTCATTAAAAGAAGTATACCTGCTCACTTACAAAACACACCAACTGCTCGTACTATCAACAAACTTGCATGGGCATATTAAATATTTAATACACTTGCCTTTGAAATATTGAGAGTGCATTTTCTTTTCTGTATTTGTTAGTTTGTGATGGAATTTGATGTTCAAGGGCTGGTTTGCACCATCATGGCTCAAACTTATAAAGTTTTCAAAAAAAAAAACTACCTGATCCAAGGATTTATTTTAGCGATGGATATGGCATCTAAAACTTCAACCAATTTTGCAGAAACAATTGAAACTCAACCATATAAAGTTCAGTTTAGTAATGAAGATGGCATACCAAATTTTTGTAGAAACAATGGTAACTCAACCATTTAATACTTCCTCAAAAAAACTCTCTATCAAGACCTTGTTGCCATTTTATGAACTTACTTGTTACAAAAAACAGTTCTGCAATAAATCGGAAAAACAAATATTTCTAAAATGCCATTTTCGTTTCTTCTTCAAATTCTTGCAAATTCCAAATGGCGGCAATCGGTTGGACACCAATAATAACTTCAATTTCTTCAATTCAACTACTCAAACCACCTGTCCATAAGCATGTGTGGACTTGCCATTCTGCCACGCGCACACACGTCACAGTACTAATGTTAGAAAGAAACAAGAGAAACCAAAATGAGTTCTCACAAACTCAAAAGTTGGAAACTACAGTTTCAGGTGGTGGTGCTTCTAGAGATCCTCCCCATTGCCTGATTCTATTAGATGCTGTCATAGCCTGCAAGAAGAAGAAGAAGAAGAACAGATTTCAATTACTCAGGAGAAGAATAATTCAAGGGTAGAGAGAGAGAGAGAGAGAGAAGGAAACTTGTTTACCTCTTTTTTCCAGTCTGTGACGTAAGTGAGGAAAGTTAGAATCAAAGTCTGCAAGCCCACTCCAGTGATCATACCAGTCCATATTCCCTGACATCAC
Source organism: Paratinospora sagittata (assembly GCA_035771175.1). Classification (NCBI taxonomy): domain Eukaryota; kingdom Viridiplantae; phylum Streptophyta; class Magnoliopsida; order Ranunculales; family Menispermaceae; genus Paratinospora; species Paratinospora sagittata. The sequence goes on from CM069590.1 coordinate 62,734,913, forward strand.
AATTGCCCATCCACCTTATTGTTATTAAATGTTTCAATTCCAAATTAAGCAATGCAATGAATGAGTTATGAGTGTACAAATGAAACCACATGCTCCGGAAGGCTTAATATTAGCTTTTTTTTTTTTTTTTTTTTTTGGAAGAAATATAATGTTAGTAATTAGTTGTATAACAAGTTTCATTACCAAACTACATGCTCAGGGAGGTATCAGGCCTGTTTCAAACTCATTAATCTCCTTCACCCCTTGGAGTGAGCAAGGACAAGAGTTGAACCTAAAATCTTTGAGTTTCAACACATCTTTACCAATTGCATTAACTCAATCCGCAAGGAAAATTAGCATTAAAAGAATAAACCCACCATTTTTGCATAATTAAGGGACCGAGGCCCTTGTTTTTATTTATTTAATGAAAGAAACATCAGCATTAAAAGAATATGTCCACCATTGGCACAGCGACTGAGACCCTTAGTTTTTATTAATCACAAACCTATAAACATGTGGGATGTACAGATATGTTATAACACAAATTTCAAAATTTTTATAAAAATAAAATTTTAAAATGACAATGTTTTTTAATGGTTTATCATAATTTGTTAGAATTTATTTATATATTTTTTGTGCCGTATAATTACTATTGCATAACATCTACAAAAATCTTAATCTTTATAACTAAACGATAATTCATGACCAAAAAAAAAAAAAAAAACTAAGATTCTCAAAAACTGTTTGTTATAAGATTTAAAAACCGTTTTCTGTTTTTAAATCTAAGATTCTCAAAAAAGTTGTTCAGTTGAAGTATTTTCAAAATATTTAAAAATTACTTTTTGATTTGACTTCAAAAGTTGTGAAGAAAACAAGAATTCAATAGATTGTTGTTTTCATTGTTTTTTAAAAATGAACTCTGAAAATAACTATTTAAAAATCATTTTTAAATTGAATACCAAACGAGCCTAAAAGAACATTAGACGGTGCAAAACATAGTCTTCTTAAAATTTTCTAAACACATTAATTAACAATTAATTAATAAATATCTCAATGTGGGCATTTCCAGTTCTAATATATTGCTTGGGATTTAAATTGGGTAATGAATAATTAAAGAGAAACAGCGTCAATGCAACAAGAAAGAAAAGGAAGTTCCATGAAATTTACCACAACTCCCATGTCCAATACTCTGCCAAGGAAGAAGCCCAATGGAAGACCAAGGATATAATAGCAAGCAAGGTTGACGTAAGCCACTACCTTCTGCCAACCGGCCCCTACAGCCACACCTGAAACCAAATGTTTGCAGAATTTTTAACTTAAATTTAAAGCCATAATACACCTTTCTTGTGATTTTCAATTACTGCATAACGAGTATGTTTCTCTGTGCATTACTCGCATTGTATTTTATAAATAAATTAAAAATATCAATTGAAGACACGAATGTGTAGTGAATAATAAATTATAAAATAACTATGTCCCCCTAAGACTATAAATTTTGAAAAATGTTTTGTGGGTGACAACGTTATTTTTCGACACTAGCACCCAACTCCCTTGAATGTTTTTGAGATGTTCGTATATTGCGTAATATCCTAACATTTAACAGAAATTGAGTGCCAACGTCAAAAAAATAACATTGGAACCTAACAAATCTTTAGCATTACTCATAAATTTTAATATTTAAAACAATGATCACACTACGAGGGACTTTTTGCATTATACTAATTACAGATAATATATAGCAATGCTAGAATCAAACCTGTTAGAACTGGCTGCACACTGTTGAGTAGCACAGCTATGGAAAATACAACAGCAAGATCAGAGACGGCATGGACGACCTCTTTACTGTTTGTAAAGGGTACACCATACACATCCTTCAGTGCCAAAACAAGGGCACAGAATATCAAACCAAGTATTACTGAAAACGTCAAAACCACTAATATGGAGAATTTGGCAGCCCTTGGCCTCCCTGCTCCAAGCTCATTTGAGATTCTCACACTGAAACAATATAAATGTTTTTAAAAAAAATAATCAAGAGTTTGATAATTAAGTGCTTAATTGGCAGTTCTATCAGCTAAATCATGAATCTTTTTCATCAAGTTTTCATGGGCATGATTATTATTACCTGATTGCTGCATTGAATCCAAAGAACACCATGATCTCCCATCCATTCAGGTTGGTGCTGCCATTGCAAAGTAGAGGTAATTCGTTTTTTCTAGTGAAAGTCTATATAAACACATTAATTGGTGAAACTTTGAAGGAGAAAACTATACCAAATGGATATGGCAGCTACTCCTATCTGGGGGTTCTTCAATTGGCCGGCCACAACCACCAGAAGCATATAGTACCAGAACTCAAGACTGCATATATGGTTAAAAGAAGGAATCAGAAACTTTGATTTCTCTCTTGGTTCAACTAGTAATTTCAAAATTGAATATTAAGGGTATGTTTTGGTAACTAACAAAATGAGGATTTTTTTGAGAAAACTAGTGAATTTCTTGAGAAATTCATATTTTCTAGTGTTCCAAAAGAGTTGAGAACAAGATTTTCTCAGCCTCTTTACTTTATCACCATAATTTTCTTATGTAGGAAAGAATTCGACTATAGTTGTGCAATTGAATAACCAGCAACCATGAGAAGAATTTCTTGTGTTTGATCAAACAACCATAAAAAAATTTTCTCAAGAAGATTCTCTCGCGAGAATATTATCGAGAAAACATTGTTTTCCCAATGAAAATTCTCTTAGCCACATAACACATCCTAAAACCATAAAAAAATTGCCAAATTAGCTGGGTTTCATTTCCATACCACATCATAACTGCTGAAGCAATTGAGAGCCGAGCAAAGCCTCCCAAAGAATGGAAAGCACTCCAACTAAAACCAGTCCAAGCTCCAGGACAGTACCCAAAAGCAATATAAGCAAACTGACCAAAAACATTAATCCACCAAGAAACATTGAGAGAAATTGCTGCCCCCACAAGCCCAAGATCAAATTGCACTATCAGAAGCCAGCTCAAGAACACATGAAACACAAGTGCAAGTCCTGCCATCCATGCCATGGTCCAAACCTTGCTCTGTGCTTGCAGAAACTTCTGAATTGGGAAATTGAAAGCATATGCAAATAACTGAGGAATCATGTATAGTGAAAAAGTCCCTGCAAGCTTTGCAATCTCTTCATTTTGACCAAAAAATCTCAAAACTGGGGTTGCCCAGATGTAGATTGGGAGCATAATTATGCAAGTCGCATTTAAAATGACCCAAGAACGTTGCATATATATTCCCAACATATTTAGCTGCTTTGCTCCAAATGCTTGCCCACATAGCGTTTCAAGCGCGCTTCCCATTCCCAACTGTTGTTTCAAAAGATTAAAAAAAAGAAAAAAAAAGTTAGTATCTATATATGGTTGGCAAGCAAATGATGGCTATAATTTTTTGGCTAGGCGGTTTCTAACTGGGTATCAGAGATCAGAGAGAGGTTCTACGTTGGAACCTCCTTGCAAGCATATTTGCTTGCTCATGGTTGATTAAACAAAGTTTATTATATATGGATCTTAATAGTAGCTATAATCTATAGATAGCTTTTATGTTTAAGTGATGTCTAACAAAACTCTTCTTTTTTTGTTTTTTAACAAATGAAATGCTTAAAATTGGGGAAAATGATTTTACCATGATCCCAAAAGCGAGACCAGCTATGACCATGTTTTCTGTGGAAACGGCGTCGAGCTCGAGAGTTGTGAGATGCCCAGCAAACACTTGCGTGACAGCTCCGAGAGAGTATTGAGCAATAGAAGTGAAGATAGCTGGACCGGCTAAGTTCCATAGCAACTTGTTCTCCTTTATCGCTTCTTTCACGAAAACTTTGCAGTTTGTGATCTCATCGATGTCTGGTTCTCGTTCTAACAGCGGATCATGCAAATCTCCGCCCGCCATCTTCTCTTCTCCTTCTTCTTCTACAAGAAGTAGAAGCTGAACCCAGATAGAAAAAGAGGTTTTATAATCTAAAGGTTTTAATTGGACGAGAAGCTCGTGGGATGCTTGACCGGACTCCTCGTGGGTTTGTACAAAGTTTGCAGTTCTTTCGCGTTGACCATTCCCAACAGCATGTATACGATGAAGAACCAAATACTTGCTCTTTAATGGTTTCTTTTTTATTGTATCCGACATCTCAAGTTTGGTCCAAGTTTTAATTGGCAATTTTTTAAAGTGATACACTTTAATATTCATGCTTAAGATTTTAATATTCACTCGTGTTTAAATTCATCAATAAATTAATTAACCTAATTAATCTGCCTTAACTTATCAAAGAGGCTCCATACCAGAGCTGTTACCCATGGTTAACTGTGTAATTACTCCTACAATTCCTACAATTCTCATGGATGTTATCTTTCTATTTAAAGTTATTCTCATTTAAAAAAAAAAACAAAAAAAAAAGTGTCATTAGTCCCATTTTCTCATCCAATTTTTTGCCTACTCTGTTTTTGCGAAATTATTACGTTAATATCCAATGGATCCAATTTCATTGGTTGATGTTGCAATATTGTTTAATACATGAGATTTCATTGAACTTATGTCTTTTGAGAGGTTGCGGGTTCAAATTTCTCTTAGTCATTGTGTGTTAAGGGGTGTAAGTCAACCAAACTAAATCGAACTAAAATTAATGAATTGAATTAGCTAATGATATTCATAAATTTTAATAATTATTTTTATAAGATAATATAAATACTTTTGTATTATAATTAAAATAAAACTCTTAAAATATTTTTTTAATATAAATCATTATTTTGTATTATATATTATTAATGAATTACTTCTAATTACTTTATAGCTTTATCATTGTTTAAGTTAATTTATATTCAAATTATCATGAAACTTAAAGTCAATCCAATTGAACTAGTTTACCTTGAATTGGATTGAGTTTAAGGAGTATTATGGGTTAGATTGGATTAAAAAATACCTAGCGCAAATAAGTTTGGGTTGAATTAATATTTGACTTCAACCCAATTCAATCTAACCAGTTGCACCCCCTATTGTATGTAGTTGAATCATATTCATGCCTTAAGTTTTCTTAGTTCTTTAGGCTTTGTGGGGGAAGCTGTTAAAATCACCATCTATTTACTCTCTCCACCCACTTAAGTTAAAAAAAATAAAAAGACACAAATATCCTTACATGAAATTACTAAAAAATAAAAAATAAAACTCATCCTATACCCTCCCCTTCTCTCTTCATCCATTTATCTTTCAACCCTAAACCTTTAAACCCTTTCAATCTTCAATCCTATCATTTTTATTTTTTTTTATTTTTTCAAAATTAAATCGTATATTTTCAACAATTTATTGACCTACAATTATTTACAAGAGTTTAAAAGTGTTTTCATTGGCTTAGAAAGTGTTGCAAGTGGTAAACCTTAAAGTTTTTCTCCAAACAAGCCATTTAATTGACGGTAGGAAGGAAAACAAGTAAAATCGAAAGTTTTTCACACCCTCTACTACGCGTATTAGTTTTGTTAGACTTTCTTTTGTTGAAAAATATTCATAAATTAAAAAAAAATAGAGTTTAAAATGAGTTTTGAAAATTCATTTTTAATTTCCCAACATAAGCTGTTCGGCCATCAAGAACCGGACAAAACCACTCTGTCCGGCCAAGGGTGGTTGGAAAAATTTGATCTGTCCAGCCACTCTTGATCGGATAGAATGAGTTTGTTCAGCCGCCCCCAATCGAACAAAATGGTTCTATTCAGTTCTAGATGGCTGGACAAGCTTCAATTTTTATTACAATTTTAACTTTTTTTTTTTGTTTTCTCTCCTTATTTTCAACCCCTAGCCGTATGGCCATATGGCCAGGGAGCCTAGTAATGCCAACAAGGATGCTGCTTTTGGTTTATTTATTGGCAAAGTAGAAGTTTCTTCCGAATAAAACAACACAAAATTTCAATCATACACGTGGAATGATTAGGCTTTCGTTTTCAGAAAAAGAAGATATGTCGCGCACGCACCTAGTCCAACTTCAACTCCCTCTCACTTGATATTTGGAAAATGTATGCACCAATTTAATTTGGCTTTCAATCTCACCATCAAATATATATATATATATACTGAAAAAAATCGTCAATAAGATGTGATGTGTTCAAATCGAAGTGACCTTTTAGGATGATGCAAGAGCTATCACTCACGTCATTGATTTATTATCAATCATTCACCTATGCCCTTTGTCTTTTATATCAGATATTGAAATATTTTCACACAATGAAGGATTCAAAACAATCCGATCGAGCTGTGCCCCGGTGGCCATTGAGAACAAAAAAATCACAAAAAAATTCCATCTCTCCTTGCTCGTGCATATATATAGTTGTATTGGTTTTCAATAATAAATCAAGAGAAGGCAGATTTAGATAAATATGTTATAGAACATTAAGAGATATAATCATAAATAATTAAATACATTTGAAATAAATGATAAAAATAATTTCAATTAGAAATTATAAAATAAGAATAAATCAATTAAGAATAAGGTGATATAGAATAGTAAAATGAATATTAGCTACACTATAACAAAAGGAACTAAGACTCAAGTGAACAACTAAAATTGGAAAACAAACTAATACCTTCACCCATATTAAATGGTGTTTCTTAATTATGTCTTTCAAGTTCTAGAATTCATAGACAATTTCACTTATGGAGATAATAGACTTGGGGACTCTTATACATGCATTGTTCTCTCTCCTTCCATCATAAAGAGTGGACAATAATTGATCACTTTAGTTGATGTAGATAATAATTAATATTACTTTATGTGGTTTGAGACCCATATGTTGGCCACTTTATGAGTAAGGCATGTGAGTCACACCACGATCAACAATCTCTCACTTGACTCACGATCTGAAAACCTTATGTGGTCGTACTGAAACTAACAAATGCAGACTTAATTGGAAATTTTTAAAACTTGAATTATGGCGGTTGGGTTCTTTAAACAAACATTCCCTTCCATGTATCACAAGTATAAAATTTCTAAAGAAACATATTAAACTGTATGAATGAACTTCCTATAAGTCATTCAGAGTTCAACTTTATTAATCCTAATGGATTAGTGAACATTAACTTTATGTACACAATCAAAAATTTATTTCACCTGAATGCAAATTAAAACACAATGCAACAATATATGCATAACATATTTACATTCAAACATTTCATATATATAAAATGTCATACAAGAACCAAAATCAAGAAAATATACTCACAGTACATGACTATTCAACTTAATTACAATCACCGTCGCTTTCGAGTCAAGCTCCAATTTAAATCCAACTAACTCAACGTAATAACTTGTATTTCACAAAAAAAAAAAAAAAAATTACTATTTGGGCAACGCCTGAACGTTCTGGCATGCGCCTAAACGTTTGGGTATTGCCCAAATAGTAATTTTTTTTTTTGTGAAATACAGGGTATTACACTAAACCTGTCAGAACCACTTCATAATTCAATTTTGTTTATTCATATCTATTTACATATTTAATTTCTCAACTCACTTCAAATCACCAATAATAAAGATCAACCTTAAAAATATTATACACATTTTGTGAATTTAGATTCCAACTCACTTTACAGTTGAAGAAACTATTATCTCGTTTCTGTGGTCAATCTAGATATTTCCATAAGAAAGTACAGCAAAAATAGATTTTCAATTCATATTTTCACTAGTTCTCATTTTTATTTTACTCTTGGAACATATATAAATTTTATCGACACCTGTAAAATTCGTCATCCTACCATTCTACTACTTTTAACAAGTATTTTACTAAAATTTTACACGTTCGCGAAGGTCACGAAAGTAAATTTTTCTCACCAAAATCATATATTTAGTTACTAAAAATATCAAATTATATCCAAAAATCACAATCTTAGTATTGAAACGTCCAGAAGTCAGTTTTCTACGATTCTATGATCTCAAACCAGAGTTTCGTTAGATTCTAATTCCATTTGATTCACTTTAAATAAGCATAATACTGTTCACGACACTATTTATGTTACTGTTTATTGAAAACATGGATAATTTTTACTAAAATTGTCAAACTGTCTCCAAAAATCCTGAAATTAGCATCGATGGATTCACAACAATTCATTCTACCATTCTATAGCCTTCAACTGGAGTTTCATCGGATTTTAAATAATTCAAACGGTCTCCAATATAAACTCTACCTTCCAACAAACTTTCAACAGTCATAAAAATTCCAAATGAACAAATAAATGAAATCGAACCACATATTTGGGGCTCCTACAGGCTAGGGAGTGTTTTTCCACCTTTCGAACAAATTTTCATCCAATTTGGGTAAAAACCTCAATTTTAAAAACACTGGAAAACAACCTCCATAGCTACAATTACTCCGCTAGAATTATCATACATTAGTTAAAGATCAATTTCATGAAGAACTAAAGTGAAAATCACTTACCCCGAATCCCGATTTGACGAGAATCCCGCGTTTCTCCCTTCGTTCTTCCCTTTCTTCTCTTTCTCTTCTTTTATTATTATTTTTTTTAGACGGTGAGAGAGATTGAGAGTAGAAATGATTTTTTTTTCTTTTTTTCTTTTTTTATTTAAACGTTTGAAGAGATGATAATTATATATACAAAATGATCTAATGCACTTCATCTAACTTAATAAAGCAACTTTCCCATTTTAATATTTAATTTTCATTCATTAAATCATACTATTTATTAAGTCATTAAATCATACTTCAATCCGCATATTTAATTAACCAACCCCATAAATTCATCAATTTAATTCAACTTCATTTTTTTTAACTTGTAAGCACCTATATGTATCATCTTCATTTAATAATTTTATTTATTTACTAATACTCCTTAAATATAGCATGTATTTTTATATACGCATATCCTTGTCTCTTACGTATACAATACGTGTATTATACATCTCGATATACACATACTTCAACGTATATATTTAATTAAAACTACGGGGTGTTACACATACGGCCGGATTCCGACGAATTGTGCCGGAGACCCGAATCTTAAAATCATGAATTTTTCATGATTTAAGTCAATTTTACTGGCTCTGATACCAATTAAAAGACTAAAATTAAAAAATAAAATCATATCTTCAGCCATATTGAATGGTGTTGCTTGATTATATCTTCCAAGTCCTTAGTCTCTACTTTGATGATGAAATTCACAGGCAATTTTACTTATGAATAGAATGGACTTGGGGACTCTTATAGATGTATTGTCCCCTCTCTCTCCATTACAGAGAGTAGAAAATAATTGATCACTTTAGGTGGTAGAGTTGATGGAGATAATAATCGATTAATTTGGTTAGTGGAGTTGGTGAAAATGATAATTGATATTATTTTATGTGATTTGAGACTCATATGTTGGCTACTTTATGAGTGAGGCATATGAGCCCACTGCGACCACACCAAGGTCACAACTTTTTTATTTTTTGATGCAGGGTGACGCAATTTCCATGAAGTCTCTAGGGTCTTTTATGTCTAGTTTCCTTTTTAAGTCATACAAGCTATCTATTGTGGTGCTCATTTAGTTAAGTCTTGACTCCTAGAACCATATGTTAAGCAGTAAAAATAAAAATAAAAGAAATTGTAACTCTATTTATCTACTTAATAATTTTTTTTTCTATGCGGGTAAGCTTAAAAATAAAAGTGGCTGCTAAAATCACTCACTATTTATTCTTTATCTATCTACCGGTAACACCCCGTAATTTTAATTAAATATATACGTTGAAATACACGTATATCGAGATATATAATACACGTATTTTATACGTAAGAGCTAAATATACGCTTGAAGATACACATATTTTATACGTATGAGTCAAATATATGTGTATATGATTAGTAAAGAAAGAAGATGATACCTATAAGATCATCTTATATGGGTGATTACAAGTTAAACATTGGAGTTGATTTAAATTGATTAATTTATGGGGTTAATTAATTAAATATGTGAATTGAGTGTATAGAAGAGGAATAAAAAATAAAATAAAATAAAATACTATTTATTTGAGGGTACTGTTCACCAAATAGTACCGTGAATATGTAATAAACGTATGTAATAAACAAAAAGAAAAAAAAATAAAAAATCGAATGAAGTTGCAGAACGTCCAGAACCGAGAAGAAGGAGAAGAAAAAAAAGGGGAAACGCGAGATTCGCATCAAATTCGGACCCGCGGTAAGTGATTTCCACTCTATTTCTTCGTGAAATTACTATCTAAGCTAGATGTAAACTTTCTAGCGGAGTAATTTTTACTGTGGGAGCTGTTTTACGGTGTTTTGACAAATTAGAGTTTTGACCCAATGTGAATGAAAATCTGCTAGAATGGTAGAAAAACACTTCTTAGACGGGAGAGCCCCCGAATATATGGTTAGATTCTATTTCATGAGTTTTGGAGACCGTTTGACAATTTTAATATAATTTACATATTTCAAATAAATAGTGACAAATAGTACTATAAACAGTGATGTAAATAGTGCATAGTGATGTGAACAGTGATTAGAAATCATGGAATCGTAGAGAACTGAATTCCGAACGTTTCGATGCTAAGATTGTGATTTTTGGATATGATTTGATAGTTTTCGTAACTAAATATATGGTGTCGTGACAATAGGATTTGAAAATCTATTTTCACTATTATTTCTTGTGGAAATATCTAGATTGACCACAGAAACGATATAGTAGTTCCTTCAACTGCTTATGAGTCCTAAATGGATTTATTATTCGTGATTTGAAGTGAGTTGAGAAATTAAAGATGTAAATAGATATGAATACATGAAATTAAATTATGGAGTGATTGTGACAGGTTAAATTTGTTGGATTTAACTTGGAGCTGGACTCGAAAGCGACGATGATTGAGTTTAAGTTGAACGTGTTGTACTGTGAGTATATTTTTCTTGATTTGGTTCTTGTATGACATTGTACGCATATAAAATATTTGATTGTATGCATGTTATATGTATATATAATGCATTGCGTTTTATGGATCATGCAAACTGATTTTAGCAATTGGAGTTTGTAATGATATCATTTCGTTAGGAATTAGACCCGGACGAGGTTTTGCGAGTCCTCATTGTCAGTAGGTCTGTCCTAACAAGGGTTGCGATCATTGAAATGACTGTGAATTGGGTAATGAGAGGCTGTAGTTACCTTGTAACGACCATACAAGGGTTAGACTCGCTCTCTTGCCTTGCGGATGAGGGAAATTGTGCATTGTGTTATTGAAAACTTGTGCAATTTATGTTGTTGACATGTATAATATATTCGTTGAATGATGCATGTGTTGAATAAGTGTTTGAAATGATTTTAAATGTCATATTTCTCTAAATGTATATAATTGTCATCTCAAGAATTATATTCACTGAGCTTTTGTTTGCTCACCCCATTTCCTCCAATATTTCAGGTATTGAGCCGAAGGGAAAAGGAAAATCTGTGAGTGATAATCACGTGAGCCTTCGCTTGGTATGTGTATGTATACTTGGAGGAAATAGCTTTTGTTATTTTGATATGTATACTTATCACATATTATATATATGTATTATCATCTAGATGGGATGTGTGGGCATATATATAACTCTTAATATATTGAATGATGAAATGAAAATGGGATGTGTGAATAAGTAGAATGAGTATAGAAATCTATATTGGATTTGATTTGTGGTATATTAGGAAATTTTCTTTTGTAAATTTTAGAAATGATTGTGAGACTACGTGAAGGCTGACAGTGTATTATATACTGTATATGAGTATGTACAATGTATAATATATTGTACCGGTCATGACGTCAGTCTACGTTAGGAGCGTCGTGACACTGACGATTTTAACAGCCTTAAATATATATATATATATATATAAACGCATAAATGGTTGAGAGTTATAGTTCTCATCGTGTTTGATAAAATCAAGTCTACCGCAGTCTGGAGTTCAACGACTTTCGTCATTGACGAACACCTGCGCCAATAAGAAAAAGACGGGGGAGTCTTCGTCTCGAATGAATCAATAACAACGGATTAGTGAAATGAGGGATAAAGAGGAGAATGGCCTATCAATCATGGGTGGACCTTGCCCAATGTCATTCTTTAGTAAGTGAAACAAGATTTTAGATTTTTCTTAGGAATATGAAAACATTAGAAAACATCAAATGTAAAGAAAGAAGAACATTTCGAGTTCTTAGATGAAATTGAAATACGGAAACGAAAGCCTTTTGACTCTAGTACGGGTGTTTACATTCCCAGTAGACGGGCCCAGGGAACAAGCTCCTTGTGACCTTGGACAGGGCCTGAACAATCCATTAGTTGGGCTATTGGGCCGGGTCGAATATAAATGCTGCAGCCCACACATTGCCATCTCTCCGTGCTACCTGCATCCGAATCGTAGTTGAAATAATTGAAAAAATATATACTCAGTGCACAAAATATAATATATGAGATAACAATAAAATGTGGAAAGCATCAATAATCGCATATGATTTTATTTGAGATCATCCAAACTTAATTCCACCTAATTAATCGGATGTTAACATTTTTGTTAATTGCTGTAGTTTTATATTTTTAAATGTCAATTAGAAGAATTGAATATTGGAATATATCAATATACATGGACATAAATAAATATAAAATAAAATCAAAAGTTTATTATTTTTATGTCACAATTAAGAATTGAATATATTATATTATGTACATCAAAGAAAATATATTATCTGATCTCTTTACACTTGCCGTCTGAAAAAAATAAACTAATAGTATGTATTACTTTATTCCTAAGCAAGTTTAATTGTTATAATAATTCATTTATATTATAACTTCATCATGGCTATTTACGTATTGATGGTTTTGAAAATCTAATAGACAATCTCTGATTTTTAATTATTAATAAGAACTAATTTCTGTTGGGCCACGAGCTTTGAATAGTTCAAATTAAATTACAATTTCATGGACGGTCCAAACCAAATATTTGGAAGTGTTCTATACTTCTATGTATTCAAATTGGAAGTGAGTCAATGTGACGTAAATGAAGAAAATGAATTCAGATTCCCACAAAGAATAATAATTATGAAATAAATGGTGGGGGGCATGCATCATGGGTGCATTCACATTTTGAAGATGACTGGTTCAATATAGGGCACAAGAAAATCAAGATACATATATTTATTTCCGAGGAGGCATTAACTGGCTTTCATTGGGATTCCAAGTTTTAAAAAATAAAAATAAAACTAAGCCAAGCATGCCCATTGCAGGAAGAACTTGCAAAGGTCTTCTTCGTGTCTTCCTATAATTAGAATCTTTATGCTATTAATTAAGGTTGTTCATTTAATTCTCAAACTAATCTCAAGTTCTCAGCCATTCATTCAACAATTTCAATAAATTATGCGCTAAAATAATCTAAAATATGTACTCAAATTTATACTTAAGTTAATGTGACAGTATACCACATTACCATATCATAAGAAAAAAAAAAATACCCTCCACTTTTCACACACGACATCAACATGAGTACGATTTTTTATATAATTTTTGGGTCGAAAAGAGAATATTTAGAAAATAATTTTTTATTGTTTCTTGAAAATAATCTATTTTTTAATAAAAAAAACTATTTTCAAAATTCATCCACTAAACATATTTATGTTATAATTGATATGATAAAATTTTACGGTCACCTAATACAATTTTCTTTCTTTATTAGGATTTAGGACTGGATGTGTTCTTCATATGTAAATGATTATATTTGAATACTATTTATTCAAAGTTAGTGGATTTGGATTCAATCTAAATGATCCAATGACTCAATGAGGCCCTAAATTAATGAATATAAGGGCATGTGAGAGGCCTTGGGAGTTGTATAGAAATGATGCATTTGAAACCTCAAAAGTTCAAGGAAGCACTTCTTGAGGTAAGCATGACACTGGTCCAATATCTCACCATTCCCACTTACTGAAAGCAGAGCTTTTTGTTTAATTAAACAAAGTAGAGTAAATTCAGAGACTAGATAGATAAGCCTGGCCCAGGTACCACATTGAAAGCATTAGGTAAAGTGGCATATCTTTCTTATAATATATGTAGTATTGTATATTAAGTCATTCTATCATTCAATCTCCATCAAAAGAAATACTTATTTGAAATAAAAATATTGAAGGACCCACTTTCATTAAATAGATTCAGTGGGTGCTGTGTCCTTTGCTTTCTCCATAGATCATTCAAGCAAGAATAAGAGCAAGCAAGGTGGAGGGGAATCCATTTAGGAAAAAGGGGCTGAATGTGCAATGGATGATTTAATGGTGATTTAGAAGCGAAGGAAAATACATCAAAGTTGCCAACAAGGAAGTACTTCTTGTCCTGAGAAAAAACTCTCTGAGCCACCTTAAATACTACTAAGATTTTATAGAATATTTTTCAACCTCTAGGTTAAGGCCTTGGGTACTTTGAGCTCTTGAAGAGATCATAAAAATCAGGAACCCATGATACAAATATCAACCAAAAAAGATTAAGTGATCTTTGCATAATGAGTAGGCTCCTAAGCTTACATGAACACGGGCCAAAGGCATGCTTGTAACAAATTAAAAGGGCTAATACATTCATACCGCATTAAGTAACATTTAGAGTGATTTTTTTTTTTGAGAAGAAATAACATTAGTAGTTAGTTGTATAACTAACTTCATTACCATACCGTACTTTCAGAGAAGTATCAGGCTCGTTCCTGACCCATTAATTATTCTGGCCGCCTAAGGTGAGACAGTGACAATAATTGAACTTAAAACATTTAGGTTCTAAAACTATATTTTTACTATCTGCGCTAACTCTATGCTGACATTTTCCAGTAGAGTGATTTGATCTCTAGTTTCTAATGTGGCTAGAAATGTTTTCACAACTACAACAAGTGATCATTTCCAAATATATCAAATTGCAAATAAGGAAGTACTTGTTGGCTGCCACAAAAAAAAAATAAAAAAAAAAAAATAAATGCAGAAGAAAGAAAGAAAGAAAGAAAAACACCAACAATTGCGCCACCATGAATATTACACCGGTTATGTAGAATTTTAAGTAATCTTAGTAATTCTTATACTTTCATTATGCCTCATGGGGCTGTGGAGGATTGGTTTATGGGTCAACATCAGTTGTCCAACACACCCACCACCCACAGCTGCTATTAGTACATTCAATTTCAATAATGTGATCCACAACTTCTGGGGGACAATATATAGGAAAGGTTTATTGGAAATGCCATGGAACAATCCTATTCTTTTCTTGATGACTAGCTGCAATTTTGAGCATGACAATGCACAGGATTTCTGATAGAAACTAGCTGTGTCTAGTTTGTGAAAGAAATGTGACTTGTTGTAGCTGCACATGGGCCACATGAATCACATTGTAGATTTCAATGACCTATCCATTGATCTTACCAGAAAGTGATAAAAAATATTTGGTAGAGAAAAAGTCAAAGTTATATAGAAAGAAATAGTCTTATAATTATGATGTGATGATTCGTCTTCAGTTTCATTGAATTGTTACAAGTTATAGTGTTTCACAATGTGTTTTTTTATTATTTTTTATTTTTTATGTGTGTGAAATATGATACCTTTGAGTCAGTTTATGTACATTGCAACCAATCTCTCACATAAACTACAACCCTTCTTGTAGAAACTGTGCCTTAAAGTAAATATGAGGACTTGAATTTAAGATCTCTAACTTATAAGTTAGAGGTAATTGTTGGATGGATCATTAATTTAAAGTTGGATTTATACGTAAGTAATTATGTATTGTGGACTAAAATTAAGTTTAATTAAAAGTAATATATTATGTTTTAGATAATTTGAGCTTTAATGTATCTGATAGGACGTTGACCTGTAATGTATAAAAACTTAAATAATACTTTCTATTTTTATGATGGGTTAAAATAAAGATATCAATAGATAACAAGGTAGTTATCCATAAAAAATGATTATGATTTTCACATCACATGTATTATTATTATTCTATTTTTAACGTCTCATCATTAGATATAGAGCACAGAGAAAAACTAAATGATTCTCTTAAAAAAATGTGTTAATCTAAAAAATAAACCGCACGACTCTAAAGAGAATCGGTCATTATGAATTCAGGTATGCTTTTGCTTTTAATTTATTGATTCTTGATGATTTAATATGAATGTTCCTATTATTTGATTGATAGTTTTCACTCAAAAAAAAAAAATCTCGCTGTACTGTCATTCAAAGAAATGCAATTGGGTTTTCATGTGCCATTTTAATTGTTTTTATAAACACCATAAAAGCCCATGTTGTTTAGAATGTGATTGATCTTTTGAGTTGACATAAAAAGAATAATCTTTTCCATGTAAAAAAAAATAAAGAACACAACAGTCTTATTTTTGAAAATCACTCCAACTTTAGAGTTTGAAGAAAATCAAAGAATAAATCTAATTTTCATAAAAGATTATCAAGTTAAGTTCGAATCGGCATGCTTTTGTCTTTATTACATTAATAATAGGGTGGTATGACATTAAACAAAATGTTATCATATTCTCTTATTAGTGTTAGTTTCAGTTAATTATTTAATGTGATGCATTTAAACTGATCGAGGAGACACTACCTCAAAAAAAAAAAAAAAAACAAACAAATAAAATTTTGATTTTAGCTGCCGTAATTAACTTCATTTGACAATGAATATAAATGAACTTTCCCAATATATACTTAATTTTTATTTATTTTTGCATGTGACTGTTATTTATTTTTATTACAGTAATTTTTCATGGTGTGGGCCAAAGAAAAGGAGATGACACGTGGGGAGCAGTAATAAAGGGCCGGCGCAGGTCAAGACCATCGAATTCAAAGTGTACATTAAAAAAAAAAAATACAAGAAAAAAGTTGTGTTTGATTTTAGATGAAAGAAAGAGAAGGATCATATCATATCATCTCATTATTTCTCATCTCATCTCCAACTCCAACGCAAAATTTCAACTGTAATTTATGTAAAAGATAAAAAAGAGGTAGGAGAAACTTCATGTGTGTTTATATTGGTTTGTTCAGTGCTGTGGTGGAGCCCAAAACTGGGGCATCAGCTTTGCTGGCATTAAGCGCTTTCTTTTCTCTCTTTTTATTTATTTATTTTTGGTCTGAAGAAAAAAAAATGATTTCTGAGTTTCCTCAATCATCCCAATCTCAATGCTTGTCTGATTGTTAAATTCCTCTCCTTCTTCCTTTTACTTCTCCTTTTAAACCCCCATTTCTTCTTCTTCTTCTTCTTTTTGATTGTGTGTGTGTGTGTGTGTGTTTTTTTTTTTTTCAATTACTGAGTTCATAATTTAGAAATTTTTTGAGAGAGAATCGTGTGGATCTACAGATCTAAGGCTTTTTTATGGGCTGGTTTGGGGGGTTTCATCAGATCTTTGTCTTCAGCTAAAGCAGCTGACCCACTAAGGCATTAGGAGCTACTACAGTTTCTATCTTGGTGAGCATTTCTTCTCTCGTCTTTTCTCTCATTTTGATTTTTATGTTTATGATATCAGGGAAGGATTTTTTAGGGTTTTGGTGTTCTGGGCTTTCTTTGATTGCTACGTTTAAGCGGAAAAATGGTATCTTTTTTAATTTTGGGGATTGGATGAAACCTTCTGGAAGTGGGATGCCAAAAAGTGGACTTATTAGCCCCCTTTTGTTCTTTATACTGTTTTTTTTTTCTTTATTTCATTTTTGTCAATTTTTGTGGCTGATGAGGGATTTTGACTTCCCTATTCAACGAGGAAAAAAATAGTTTTTATTTTTATTTTTTAATTATTTTCTTCTACTCTTATGGGGAATCGCACTTTCATTTAGGGCCGATCTTCAACTTAACAACTGAAATGGAAAGGCTTTATTTGATATTTTGTTGTTTTCTTGAAGAAATTGTCTGACTTTTTTGTTGCTGTTGTTGTGGTTGTTTTGGGGTGTTGATTATGCAGGGAATTAATTAGGGTCTTGGGTTGTTGTTGTGTAGCATCCCTAGTTGGATGTGGAGAACTTGGAGAGGTTGATTTGGGTGAAATGAGGGATGTTATCGGATTTGATGAATTTTCTGAGTGCCTGCTGTCGGCCGTCTTCCGATCAATATGTACACAACACCACCGGATCAGATGCAGTGGGGAAACAAGATGGGCTTCTCTGGTACAAAGACATTGGTCAGCATGTCACCGGTGACTTCTCCATGGCTGTTGTTCAGGCCAACAGTTTGCTTGAAGATCAGAGCCAGATTGAATCTGGACCCTTAAGTTTGCTCGATTCCGGCCCTTATGGAACCTTCCTTGGAGTATATGATGGGCATGGCGGCCCCGAGACATCACGCTACATCACCGATCACCTTTTCAACCATCTCAAGAGTAAGATTCCTTAGTCCCATTGGAATTTTGGAGCTGTTCATTTCAATTTGACAATTCATTTGAGTTCAATTGCAAATTGATTGTTAAATTTAGTGCTGTTTAAGATGAATTTTCTTTTTATATATGCAATTGTAGGATTCAAATCTGATTGGCTATTGATTTTGGAGATTTTGTTCTTTGTTTTTGGCATTAATGCTTTACTTTGAATTGCTGCTTTTGCAGGATTTGCTTCTGAGCAACAATCCATGTCGGTAGATGTTATAAAGAAAGCATTCCAAGCAACAGAAGAAGGGTTTTTCTCTGTGGTTTCGAAACAATGGTCAATGAAACCTCAGATTGCAGCTGTTGGATCTTGCTGCCTGGTTGGTGTAATATCTGGTGGTAACCTCTACATTGCAAATGCTGGCGATTCCCGAGCTGTTTTAGGGAGGCTTGTTAAGGCAACAGGGGAAGTTCTGGCTGTACAGCTCTCAGCGGAGCATAATGCTAGTATAGAATCTGTGAGACAGGAGCTGCATGCTATGCATCCGGATGACTCGCAGATTGTAGTTCTAAAGCACAATGTTTGGCGTGTGAAGGGTCTCATACAGGTATATTTGTTATCTTTCTGTAAGTGGCCACTTTTTCAGTTATTTTGGTTTTTCATGTTGTTTGATAAGCAAAACTTCCTATACTTTTAAGTACATGACTTGGAGGTGAAACATTTAGTAAAGTAGATGAGTTGCTGCTGGCTCTTCAGTTGTGGGTTTGTTTGTGTATTATCTTTGCTTTGTGTTCTTCAGATAAAAAAGAACCCGTCCTGGTTTTGGGTGTACTTTTATTTGGGCTTGGAGTGTATTCAAGAAGTTTATGTGTTCTAAGTGGGTACTTGATCCCTGGGAGGGCATCGAGCGAGGCAAATTACGTAGCTATTACTCATATATTGAATATAGTGGTAAATACAAATTGTTCCTTTCAGGCTTATTTGGGAAGTTCTATGCCCCTTGTGTTTACGGTTTCTTTATCTTCTTGTTGCTGAGTGATGATGAGGAAATATGTAGAAATTCTCCAATTATGTTCTGCAAATATCATATTGCAGGTGGGTCGTCTTTTGAAAACTCATGAGTTATAACCCCCTTTACATTCACTGATCCCAGGTGTAAAATCTTGGTATCTTTCCGCACCTCAATAAGATGATGGAACTATGATGCTTTGGCTGAGATGGAATGCTCGAATGAAAAGTGACAATACTTTGATTTTGATTTTTGATTGAATTAATCAAAACAGTGCGAGGTTTTTTATTGAATTACTTGAAACCTTGTTACCACGTGTGAACTTTATTGTTATGGAGGTGATCATTGAAGTTGAAATTTATATTACTTGAAATAATGTCCCACAATGAGCAGATAGCTTACACCAAAACAAGATTTATATAGCTGATCCCCGATAGTTAAGGGTAAGGGTTTATATTAATGTTATATGTTTTCTTCCTTGAGGAAAGTTCTTTAAATTTTAAAGTGGTATTTGGACGTAAAGCTGGAAACAATAGCTATACCATCTTAAAAGACGTTTCATTATGTGGCAGTTGAATAGATTAAAAAAAGAAAGAAATCCTTCCGATTTAGGTTAAGTTAGTATTTTTGGTTCTGATTTGTATATTTGTAAATTGTCATAGATAAAAAGGAAAGAAAAAGTTGAGTTTTTTTTTTTATATCTTCTAGAAATGTTACTGTAAAGTATTTCTCGGAGTTTAAATTTCTAAAAATTATAGAGAAGTTGGCGACTGACCTAGATTACTGCTAGCAATTTAGTAAAAATGCCTAGGCAGTGACACCTTGACATTGCTGATTGGGCTGCCTCAAAAGCAACTTTGAAGAGCTGTTCAATGTATTTATGCTACTTCATTCTTTCACTTTTTCCCCTAATCTTTGTTGTGGGGAAGATATAGCGTATTTAGAAATTATATTTTATTTTAAATACTTTCCTCAGTCCTCACATTTGCTTTGCTGATCTTTGAAGCAAAAATTGCGTGAATTTCTTATGTAATCTGGATTGAGAAGTTTGATTTATAGTAAAGAAGCCTGTATACTCTTGTAAATTAATTTCTTTAGCCATAATGGGCTTATTTGATTTTGTTTCTATCCTATTTTGTTGATGCATCTCGAAAGCAAGTTGGCAATTTCCCTTACTCCTATGTCAGGGCGTATCTGTCCATATATGTTTGACATGTATTATTTTGGAAGGTGCCACTTGGTACATTGCTGCCCATTCCATGTCCACTTCTATTCCATAGAGCTTACTCTTTTCTGAAATGGGCCTGAGCTACCATTTATCCTGAAGTTCTTACTATTTTTTAAATGATGAGATCATATTCACCTTTACAGTTATTATGATTACTATTGAAATAAATAAGTAAAAACATTTCCCTTGTATTTCCTACATTGTGCATTGCACTTTCCTGGCTACTGCTTTTTGTTATGTTATGATTCAGTCCAGGAAGGAAGTGCTTGTGTTTCTTGGTAAAGCTTTTCTAGAAGCTGTTTGCTGGAGGCTAGAAATAGTCCCATCCTATTTTTCTTTCTATGGTGTTGCAAATACAGTTAGTTTGCTAAATTCAATTGTTGAAGCATTCAGTCTTGAAAGTTCTTTGCTCTTATGGTAGATGTCAAACAGTCAAAGGTTATCCTTATCTTGATTTTGAATTAGAATTACAAATGAAGTAGCTTGTAGCTATATCTAATCAGGTGTGGTGTACCTTCAACCTTTTGTTTCTCTTGCCTAATGGTTAGTATTCTCTTCCCTCCGTCAAGCATATTTATCCTGTTAATATAGGATTTTGTCCTGCCATAAGCCCTTTCTAGCATGTTGAAATCTACATCCAAATCTTTGGTCCCCTTACCTTTAAATTCTATTTGAACTTTCTGATGAAGCCAAATCTACCTGTGCTTTTTTCAACGTTGAAGTGTTCAATTTGGCTTGGTTTGCAAGGTGCTGAAGAGAGGAATTAATTGTTCTTAATGAATGCTTGGATAGTTATCTGGTCAAGTAGCAGCATGCCCAATTCTCTTCTAATTGTCACAACAGGATTGTTTCTGAAACCTTCCCAATAGAGGGATTAATTGTTTTTGAGACCTTCTCCTATTTGGGTAAAGTGGCAATTTGCTCTTCGTTAAATTGACAAAGATGATGATTATTATAAAATAGTGAATAAAAAAAAAAGTACTTTGAAAGTTTTTTCATTTAATTTATATTTGTAGGTGCTCCCAATTCCAAATATTCTACTCCTTTTTTTTTGTGGCATTTACATCTATGCTAGGACAATATGATGTCAGGTTTGTTGCTGGCACTGATTTAGTAATGTTGATGGAATACCAGATGTTTGATTTTGTGTATTTCCTTTACATTGATTTTATGAAAAATGTTTTGATAGCTTATGTTTCATCCACATGCCAAAAAAAAAGGATGCTTCCCACTGAATTTCTCTTTTTGGTCTTTGGCAGGTTTCTAGATCTATAGGCGATATATACCTTAAGAAGGCTGAGTTCAACAGGGAGCCTTTATATACCAAATTCCGCCTTCGTGAACCTTTCAGAAAGCCAATTCTTAGTTCTGAACCATCAATTTCTGTTCATCCGCTTCAGCCACACGATCAATTTCTTATACTGGCATCTGATGGGCTATGGGAGCACCTGAGCAATCAGGAAGCTGTTGATTTGGTTCAAAATCATCCCCGCAGTGTAAGATATTATCTCAGTAGTGCTGAAGCCTTGTTTTCCACATCTGAGTGAATTGAACTGCCTTTTTTTTTTTTTTCAATAAGAAACAAGATGAATATGTTCCAAGTGTATGGTCTACCTTCCTGGCTTTAAGTTTTTGTGTAGACAAATAGGATATTCTGTATAAACTTTTGGACACTCAAGCCTTGCAAGCCAAATTCTTCCCTGATATTGACTTCGAATTGTTTGTTCATGCAGGGAAGTGCTCGGAGGCTAGTGAAAGCTGCGTTACAAGAAGCAGCGAAGAAACGAGAAATGCGGTACTCAGACTTGAAGAAGATTGACCGTGGTGTCCGGAGACATTTCCATGATGACATTACAGTCATTGTTGTATTTCTAGATTCAAATCTTGTGAGCAGGGCCAACACTGTGAAGGGCCCGGCCGTTTCTATTAGAGGGGGCGGGATCAACCTACCAGCTAACACTCTTGCTCCCTGTGCCACACCGATGGAACTTGGTTCCACCTGATGAAGATAAGCAAGCTCTAGTTGATCCTTCTGTTTTATATTATCACATGACCTGACCTACTTGGGTCTAATATTATGACTAGGGCACCATCAGTTGGTATCCAATAGAAGGGAATATCAAGCCTTCAAAATTCTTTGATGTACACTGTAACATTAACTTATGGAAGAAGACTGGTAGTTGAGTTTATAGCTTCTTAGCAGAAGAAACAGGACAAAGAAAGAACAGCTAGCTCCAAGGAGAGAATTGTAATGATTTCCTTGGAACTGCTCTACTCATCATCAACATGGTCTTTGGCTTCTGTAAATTGCTTGTAACATCATCTTTTGCAATTTAAGCTTATCGTCTTCCTTTCTCTCAGCGATTTTCTTTTGGTGTTATTAAGCTGTTGCCTGGTTCTTAAACTGAAGAAAGATCAGGGTTCTTTCAATGGCATGGTTAAACTGGGTATTAAGATTAAAAATACACCCAAATTGGACATTTCCAGTAATAGATGTGATAAAAAAAGCAAAAAATCTGTGTGTTTGTCCTTCTCAGCATATCAGCTCAAACTTTCCTCCATCATCCCCAAATGAAAGGAGAACATGGTAATGAAACAATTATAAACATGATAATAGATTATACAGTTTACCTGCAATTAAGATATAAGAAATTGCATTTTCTGATTTTGGAGAGCAAAGCTATACAGCCCCTGATTTTTAGAGCGAGGTCCTTACATGAATTAAGCCTGAGATATTTCTTCTTTATAGCACTTAGAAGATAACACATGCAGGCACAGCATTACAATGATCATGCAAAAGAATATGCCACAGGGCAATTAAACAAATACTTACAGCTACTATAAGTTTAAGTTACAGTGAAGGCCCTGTTCCAAATCCTACCTTAAATACAGGGACACCAAGAACTGAGATAAAAGGATGAACTCGCTTACTACAGCAGCAGGGGAGTGAACACCAAAAAATGGGACAATGTCCACTTGCAACCAGTTCTCCACCACTGATCCCACCACGGCACCCACGACAAGCCCACCAATAGTTATTACAGTTGCTTTTCCTGCAAAAATACATAACCAAGCAACTCTCAGATATTTAAGTATGATTTCTATCAAATGGGGAAGCAAATGGAAATTATGAGAAATCATTAAGGTCACATTTGGTATATGCCAAGAACAAGGGAACTTTTAAGCATCGGGTTAGAACACATTGAGTATATCTAGGCTACAGAGTCATCATGTGAAAGCATCAGCCTCAAAACCAGTAGTTTTAAAAGTAACAGTCCACCTCAATAATATTAGTCCTCCAAGAGATGAATCAGCTAAATTGATTCCCTGCCCTTGGGAGAAAGAGGGGCAGGGCAGGGAAGAATCAAGCAGCCATCACAAAGTATGCACAAACGATAGATGCTTCGAACAGTTAGTATAAAAGATAAATAACTTTTTTTTTTTTTTTGAGAGGAAACAGGGTAAGATAATATTAATGATAAGAAAAGGATTACAAAGCATCTGAGTACTCAACAACCAGCTACAGAAACTACTGCTCACAACAAATTCTGCCAATTCCTAAACCACTCGTAGATATTGTAACCTCCCCCAAAAGAAGTACATCCAATCCAAGTTGTGGCTGCAAGCTTGGAAGATTCCCAAACAACAAAAAACTCTTTGGAAAATTTTAGGAGCTACAACAGATAAATAACAACATGCAGCGCCAGTCAATAGGGCTACAAGTCCGGTCCAGTCACAAAATTTTAGGATCCCCAGCATTCTATTGCTTGCCAGGACACAAATAAAGATGGCAATTCCTTTGTCCGTGACCAAGGGTTATCAATCTATCAAATTGATACCACATTGTTTCACCTTTTGATATTTTGTAGTGGAAACACAATTTTCACTCTATTTTGGCTGCTAGATTCTGACTTTGATTTTTCTGAAGAAAAGCTCACTGCATATGATAGAATGCTAATTGCATTCTTGCAGAGAGAACTGAGAAGATACTTTTGGTAGAAAAACAAAATGAAGAAAGAGGAGGATGAGAAAGAAAGAAAAAGAGATGGCACAACAAACAGGTTACCAGTTTAACCATCCAGGTAAAACATTTTTACAATTTTGACAAAAGGAAACAGTTATTGAGCATAAATGTGGGTTAAGCAAACCTAGTTTGGTCTAGACGATTAACCGTTCTGCTTGCTTTGAGTATCAAAGCATCAAATCACAGGAATGAAACATCTTGCAGTTGAGTAGCACATCCATCATGCATATATCAACCTTCAAGTTGCACAAGCAAGATTTAATTTTATGATCATTGTATGAATATATTAAATAATAATTTTATACAAGTGATTGATGAGAAATGGCTTCAGAAAATCTTCAGGTCATTCACCCTCAGATAGAAATTAGTTGTAAAAGGCCACAGAATTCTAGAATCAATTTACCTATAAAATGCATCAGTCTACATCAAAATTCACCAATTGCGGAGGGAGCCTATATGTGTTAGCTTCACTAAAGAGTCATCCTAAATTCCTAATAGTGAACCAAAGAGCGAATTGATTTTTTTTAATCATTATTAGTTGATATAATGAAAGGATTCTTACTAGCATGTCCAAGTCTTTGTTCTCATGTACCAACTACCAAGTGTGTAGATGATCTTTGATATTCTTAGTCCAAAAGTTATTTGATAGTTGGACGAAAGAAGGCCTTCTTAGGAAAAAGAAAAAAAGAAAAAAAGAAAAAAAGAAAAAAGAAGAAAGAATGTAAGAAAATAAACGAGAAAAGCACATTGAAGATAGAAAAAGGAATATGATGACAAAATCACCATCAGAATGGCCCAAGCAAAAATGATCGAATCAAGGAGACCAACAGAAGCAAACTACTCAAGTCATTTCCTCTGAAATGCAAATGATGAGAAATCTACAGAAACAATAGAAATCATTAGTAGGCCTCAAGTGTTTTTCTTAAGTCGTTCTATCTTCTCTCTCTTCTAGTTTCTTTCTTAGGAAAATCTATACAGCTGTATTAAAAAAATATGAAGTGTTGAATGCATATCTCATGTTAGTGTTATGCGACACATGACACACATGTACTTTTAGAGTACAGCGAGGAATCCAGGTAACTTGGTAAATAACATTAGTTTGACATCATTAATCCTTTACATTAGTATAAATAAAAAATAAATTTAGCATGAGAAACAAAAATACTAAATCAAAATACTCAATTACATGATTGACAAGTAACAAGGTAAAAGTACCAAGAATCTATCCAAGCATTTTTCACTTCTCCTATCAGTACTGTGGCTTTCTTCCAGTGATCAAATTGAAAATAAAAGTAATAACCATAAACCTTTTACTACTTCCGTTACCAAAACCATTTCCTTTGGCAAAATATTTATGCAATGGAATAACTGACAATCCCTTTTTCTACCTAAACGACACTTAATCTGGTTAATGAAGTACAAATACGAGGGAACAAAATACATGCATGAAATACGAGGTTATAATATTAATGCAGTTATCTGCCAATACCAATGAGCAACCGTATGATTCTTACGGCAATTAAACCACATAAAAGCTGCAATCTCAAAAGAAAAAATATTAGGTACTAGAAAAAAATTCACCTCTCTACCAAATATGAGGAAAAAGTATTTTGCTCAGAATACACGTACAGCAGTTAAGTGTTAGGTTTAGGTTTTGTAAGCTGTCAATTTGACAATTATCTCTATGTAGTTAGTTTGATTTGTAATTAATCGTTGTTTTTAGTTGGATCAGTTTTGTTTATGTTTGAATCAAATTAGAAGTTGTCAGAGTTGGACTGATATACTTGAAGGCTTAAAGCTGAATGATGTTGGCTCAATTTTAAGAGTCTCCACGATCAATTACAAGTTTACACCTTCTCTGAAAAATTGATCCCATTTTAATTGATCTAGCAACTGTTACTTGTGGGATTAGTCCCAACAGGTCAGGATTTATCACATTATGAAGGATGCATTAAGCATAACTTTGTTGAGATATTTGGAAGGTCAAACTATTTGGAAAACCTTGAGCTGTGTTCCAAAAGAATTTTGTACAATTTTCTGATCATGCTTCTGAGATCTAAAGATCAAATTTTTGTTGATATTTGAAGAAGAAGTGGTGATTCAATTGTGTGATTTTGAGCTCATGCATTCCAGATAACTCATGGATTCCCGATGATTCTAGTCGATGGTTTGTGATTGAAATGCTAAGATTGTACAATCCGAATTTCAATTCGTAGAATAAGATCTGTGTCTCTAGGCGCTGTCAATGTTTTCCTCCTTTAAGGTTTATACCACATAAAACCACAAAGTGTGTTTGTGAGTTCATTGTAGAATGTAGAGTTTGATTTGCATTTTAATTGTAATTCATGGAGATAAAACTTGAAATTCTGATAGAACTTTCGTTAAGGACCACAAATGATGAATTTTGTCCAACTCTGTTCATAACTGACCCTTATACCCGATGCCCCATTTTCAAGAAAACCATATAACTGATGAAGGTATTGCACTATGTAGAGTTACAATATCTCTTCTATTTCCCAAAGCATGGATAATCTGCACATAGGTGCTTTCTATTCAAATAAAATTTATTCTTTTAGATCCTAACTAGCTCAATGGGAGGAATTTAAGTAAATGCATAATGGAATGTCCCTGACCTAGTTTAGTGTTCTTTTTTGTCAAAAAGTATAAGGAAGCTCCAAAGCTAGTAGCTAAGATCAGCCCAGGTACATCAGCAGCAGCATATTGCCCTGCTGGAGAAACAGAAGTTCCATTGGCATAAGTTAAAACCATTAAGGCTCCATAAACCCCTGCTTGTATTCCCAAATTGCTAGCAGATGGTGCTTCAACCACAACAGGTGCATTCTTAATTCTTGCCTGTATCCACCAAGGTATTGAACCCATTCCAGGTCTATTTACAGGTTTAACATCAGCATAGCGGATGCTACTATTTACGACTTTTCCAGCTCTCCGCTGTGTTAGGCTTTGCATCAGCAACATGTCATATGCAGCCTCTACCTGAAAGGAAAAACAACCACAATCACAATATTTATAACCAATGCAAATTATGGAAATATACATTCCTACTTATTGAAGTAACAAATCAGGATCCGGTATAAGGTTGAGGTTTCTAATTATAATAACATGGCAGTAGCCTTAGGGTTTGACACGAAGATTTGGCTTCCTAAGACGGTTGGATAACAAAAACAGAATTATTGTGAATTTTACTCCAATTACAGTACATCTCATATAATCCAAGAAAGAATGTTTTCTACCCATAGCCCTTATATCTTCCTTAGTTAATAACAAAATTTAACTTAATCGGTTAATCCTAACCCACACATAAATAATACTTTGTTTTGACATCTAATAACAATACATTTCATCTTTACCTTCTATATTATTCAAGGGTATTAGGGCCTCTTGGAGCACCGATTACCCTCTTTAAGGCGATACCAGAAACTTCATGGGGAGTGGTTTACTTGGGGTGGGATTCGAACTCAAGGCTCCCACTTCTTACAATGTGTTCTCGAGGTGTGCACGCACATCATATTTATCTTTATTGAAACCGAGAAGCCTCACCTTTCAGATTGGGAAAAGGGCAACCATCCATGCTAAGATGGCATAATTGGTCTTCTTTATAGATTCAGAAATGTGGAAAATCATGAGATTGACCATGCCCTGTCGGGATTCAGATAGAGCAATTAAGACATAACTTGTTGATATCCTCCATCATTTTAGACACCCGAATGAAACCTGAAAATGGCTTGTCCTGGTTCCGTCTCTAATTAATTTGTTCTGCTCAATAATACAGCTTATTGCTTATTTTAACGGCCTTTACCATCTATCATTGATGGATCATATAAATACTGCAACTAACGATTTGTTGTTCTGTTGTTTCTGAATTATACTCATAAATTCTATTAGAACCTAAGTAAGATGGTCAAGTTCCAAGCTCGAAATTTCGGTTGAATTCAAGAGAACACTTTTCTTCCGCAAGATTCTCGGAGGTTTTTTGCTAGCTTTGAGATTGGGTTATTATATAACTAATTAATTTGAAACGTTATATACAAACTCTGTCATGTGGAAAACATTGGTACCCAAATTTCTAACGACACCAAACATCTCAAACCCCAATCCAACACTCAAATACAACTATTGTACGATCGACTAATGAACACATATCACAAATTTTCAGAAAATCTCTCTCCAAAACGCTCATTAATTGTTTCCTTCTGTATAGTATTCTCGAACCAAGATGCAAACTTTAGAATTTCCCAATCACTAGAATTACAATTAGCACAAACCCATATAAAAAAAATAAATCTAAAAGCACCAATTTGAAGAATTATAACACCATTAAATTTCAAACCCCTCTCTAAATCAAACAAAACAAAGAAAAAAGAAAAAGAAAAAGAGCTCTTGCGTAGCCTTATCATTTTAAGAATCCAAACCTGTGCCACAGCTTCTTCGTCGTCCTTACAGGTCGCAAGAATCGAATTCTTCGCGCGAAGAATGTCATCGAACGAAGCCCCTTCCGACACCCCAAGCAATTTCAGAGCGTTCTCAAAGGACATCTCGAACGGAGCCGAGTCATCGGCTCTCGACCCAGCCAACACGACCGTGGCGGTCCGGTTCAGGGTGGGCCGGGTCGGTAGGGCCACCCTCCACCACCGGTTTTTCTTGGCGCCACTCGATGGTAAAGTTGAGGTGGTGGTTCGAGCCGACCGGTTGGACCGGGTCGGAGCCGGGTTGCGGTGGAGGATGGCTCGGCTGGGCGCGAAGGAGAGAGAAGCCGCCATTTCCTTCATCGGTAGTGTTGTGTTCCTCTTCTGGCTTTACCGGAAACACATGTGCTTAATGGAGTGAGACGGTTAGTTTTCAGTTTTATTCTAGAGAAATCAAGGCAAAGTCTGGTTTTTTTTAATTATGGTCCTAGTCTTTGAGACAATAATGAATGTCTAGAAAGGGTTGTTTAGCCTATCAATTTATTGGGGGCCCACAATAATGTTTTCTGAATCTGTCGTCTCGTCCATCGAGTTCCATCGCGAGTACGTCTAACTGGATGGATTTGACGAGATATTTTATATTACTTTTTTTTTTTGATATATATATATATATATTATAAAATCTGACCAACACCAAGTAGATAAATACGTAAAAGTTATGAGTTAATCTAAAAACACAAACCAACCATCTTTAGCAAGAGCTTGTCGTCAAGATCTGAAACCAAAGAAATAAGAATCAATTATTATAAGAAACACCGGTGTAGTGACGGTCGAAGATCTTCTAATACTTAAGTTAGAGCTTCTATCCAATGAAATCTTGCACTAACTTTTGGAGTAGTGAATTATATGCATTTTTGAGGGGGTTGATAGGCTATTTATAGAGAAGATTTATGCTAGCTATTAGATAGGCATGTGTCACGCGTCGATATCTGGTAAGTTGGAAATGGATGAGCTTGAATTAGGTGAGTTCATCTATCCTGAATAAGTCGGATGAACACTCTCACTCGGGATTGGCTTTATTCTCTTCGATCATCTCAGATAAGTATTCCGTCCTTAGTTTATCGGGATAAGCCCAACATTGGTGTGCACATTCTCTCTGAATATTTCGAGATTTGTTCCTTGTCTAGATGAACTCAGTAGATCGGGAGCTCGATAGTTCGACCTTGTCGATATCGTGACTGGCTGTGTCGAGCTATCGCCATACGAGAATCCCCGATTTCCTATCATCAAATATAAGATGGCAACTCGTCTCGTGCTGAGCTGTTGTCATAGAAGATTCGTCGATTCCTACTCTCGATTGCTAGGCTACGTCGAGTAGATTTCTGTATTTCGTTCGTCCTCATTTTTTCGGGTTTGGACCGACTGAGCTTTCGTCTTCGATTTTATCATGTTTTGGAAGTTGCTACACCCGTGAATTAAAATAAAAAAGTAAAAAGTGTTATTCACCATGTGAATTGAAAAATAAGATAAAAAATTACTATTACACCCGTGAAGAAGAATGGTGTCAAATTTATTTTTTGGCTTGTGAAAGTTAAATATTAAAATATTATAAAAAATAATATTTTATTCATAATTTTTAACTATAAATAGGGGCTCTGTCACGACCAACGATACGTGACGTCATGATCGGCACAGAACCCCGTGTGTATCCTCCTCGATATACATGACATCCCGATAAGCCTTCTAATACACATCATTATTCTAAATACACAACAATAAACACATATGAACATAATCAAATAATATTACATTCCCAAAATGTAAGCCATAATTTTTTTTTTCTAAGTCCATATTGATCAAAAGTACAAAATATTACTTAACAATGATTACAACTCATCTAAGTGTTAAATATACGTATTAGGCGTTACATAGTACAATTTATCAAAATAAATGCGAAAAGTACTAACACCTACATCAACCAGAGTTCGGGAAATGCTACGCAGCTAAGCCTTTCCCTTCCCCTTCCTATCCGATCCTGAAAAAATTAATAGTGAAGGGTGAGCTACAGCAAACCAGTGAAAGTTTTCTACACGTGGCTACATACATGTGCATTTATGTAAAACATTACAAGATTCATTTAAACAGTTTAAACAATTGGAATGTAAACGAGGTTACATATATGTTCAATATAAGACCTCATGTCATATCAAGACAATGCATATCACTTATGACATGTTCATGCACCTAAACACCTCATAGGTAAGAATCAATTCAAGAACATGAGTGCGCGAGACCCATGCCCGAATGACATCTTACCCGTATTCTAATAGGAATTTCAAGGGCATGTCACCGATTTACTATTCATTCTAAACCCTATTTCAGGTTTAGACGAACTACGACTGCGCCTACCCTTGAAACCCTCTGCAAGGTTCACAACCGGGGATCCCACTAGACTTACAGAATTTCTCGAAAGAAACCCCAACTAGGAGACTCAACCCAAACTGTTTTTCCAACTGAATATGATCAAATAATTTTCATGAGATATCAAATCATGCATACCATAATAATTAATCATTTAAAACATTTCTATAATAGAATGCCACACATAGAAGACACAAGTAAAGAACCACTCACAATTGATTGGCTAAGTCTAGCTAATCCAATTTCCAATCCAAAAAAATACTAGAAGATCCACGAATCACCTCGAGTACTTCAATCATTAATTTGCCTACGTGGCTTACTCAAACCAACCAAGGTCCCTACATATAACACATGGTCCATACAATACTAAAGATCAGCCAAAGTATGCTAATAACCATGTTCAAACTTAATTCTATAGTCAATTTGAGATTTTAGCATGGTCATAGTCATGTGTCAACCCATCTTGCTCAATTCAACTATATAATTATCAAATTAGACTACACCTAACCCAAATTGAATGCCATAGGTTGATTCCTATGATCCCAAACACTATAATACAAAACATTCAATCATATTAAGGGTTAATTAGGCTATTCCTCAAGTCAATTACATCAATTGACTAAGTTCAAGTCAAAATCCCCAATTTGGCAATATATAACCTAAGGCCAAATTGAACTAAGTCATACCAAATTAACATAAGTTCAAACATTCTAAACCCATGAATCTACTCAAATGAGGTCCAATTAGATGATTCCCAAGTCAATTTGGTCAATTGACTTAGTTTAGGTCAAAAGCCCTAATTTGTGCAAAATTTTTAATTTACATGGAAATCCCCAAATTGCATGGGAATGTCAATTTACATGGCCTAAGTCAAAATTACCCTACAATTAGGTTCCCCCTATTCAAGATCAGCAATTTAGAGTGTCATACATCCATAATTACTCATCAATTTCATACAAATCACAAGAAATTTGAATTGAAAACCCTAGGTCAAAACACTAGTTTTAGGTTAAGTCTATGAAACCTCTCAATTTTCTTGCTAGAAATTGGGGGTTTCACCTCTAGAGTACTCTCCATATACTCTAGGTCAACATATATTAATTTCAAGACCTAATTCCAACTTTGATTTTCCATCACCCTTTAAAAAATGGGATTCAATAGAACTCTAGGTCGAAAAAATCAGTTGTATGCTTGTAAGCGAATGATGGAAGGAAGAAAAATGGGAATGAAATGGTTACCTTGATGAACCTTGAGCAAGAATCTATCCAAAAACCTCCTTTTTCCCTTCTCCTCTTTTTTCCCCTTTTCTCCAAGCTCTCTAGCGCTCTTGAAGGTAGAAAAATGAGCAAGTGTGAGAAAATCCCGTTTGGTTGTATTTATAAAAAAATTTGGGCCCACAACTCAAAATACACTTAAACAAATAGAATAAATTTTTTTCTACTGCAATTACTTCCACTTAGATACTCAATTTTATGCAAATGACTCATCAAATTAACATCTTAACCATTCAAAAGTTTTATGAATCAGTTACCAACATTATGGTAAAATTTCAGCTCAATCCAACCGTTTGATCAAAACTGCGCAAAAAAATCCGTAAATCTAAAAAATAGGGTTTGGAGCTTTATAACTCATAATAGACAACTCCAATCAAGATCTTCACCATTCATAATGAAGATATATCAGAGAAGAATAAGCTGACAAAATTTTAGCTCAATCGGACCATGGATCTAGGAGTTTGAGCTATTGATGTAATCGGTGACAAAAAATTCTTCCTCCAAGGAGCGAGCTTCACTGATCCAAAACACCGTTTTCGACACGTTTCGACGTCGAACGGGTCTCCGATCATTCTGAAACTTCAAGCAAAGGCACTCGAACCAACGCGCGTTGAGCATCATATACGTATATGTACACGTATACTGGTATTGTACGGGTACTGTACGGGTCAAAATGACGTCATCTTAAGGTACGGGCGTTATAGGCTCATATTTAAGTTTAATTCATTCAGATCTGATTGATAATAAGTATATTTGAGTTTTTAAGAGAGAGAGAGAGAGTCTCATTGTTCTCTCATTGAAAGAAAAAAGAGAAGTTGTAATCTCCAGTTTATAGTGAAGATTTTACACTTTGCCCGTAGACGTAGGTCTCAGAACTGAACCACGAAAATCTTCCGTCTCCTTACTCTTTATACTTATTGTCTGTATTTTACTATTTAATAGTGCAATACTGTATACGTTTCCTAAAAAGTAGTGTCGAAACTTCTGGGAAACTCTTAGTATGCTCTGTGGTTGCGGCTTTGGTTGAACTTCCACATCAGAAAGGTCTTTTTCGATACACATACTATTCACATATACGGTACTATTCACCTATGTGACACTATTCATATGTATGATACTATTCAAGTATATGATACTATTCATGCATATGGTATTGTTCACAAGAAATAGTGGAAATCAACGTATATCAACTGTTTTCACATATCACTGTTCATCTGTGCACCACGTCAAGAAATCAATGCATTATACTATTACTCTACTGAACCAACAATCAACATAGTTAGCCAGATTCAATTTTGTCCTTGGTAACTTTAAATAATGAACGGGAGGTAGCTTACTGCTTCAGAAGACTTGGTATTTAAGCAGATCCATTGTAATCCCATCTCTCAACCTGAGGATTAGACTGGTTGGCTTTATTGAGAGCTGTTCACTCAGTAAAGGTAAATGCTAGACATCTAAATGAGGCATACAGATCAGTAAACAACATTGCTAATTTCAACTCAGCACATCTCCTCCAATCTATTACTATTTGGTATTGGTCAAATTTTATATCAACAGAAGTCATTCACCATTGCAAGGAATAACTGTCAGATCAACTCAGTTGCATCCACCCGAGAAAGATTGAGATGGTGGTCCAACACTCCAACATATATTTATAATAAAAGTTGTAAATAATAATGTTAAATAAAACTTTATATTTAAATTACATTAAAAAAGTGGCACTTCAATTTTTTTTTTTGTGTGAAATTAATCTCTATATATTGATATAAAAGTCACAATTATAATTTTATTAAAACATTAACGAAAAGATTATAAAAATAGAACAGAAAATGTACCAACGGTGCATGCACATCGGAAAGAGAAAAACCACTATTTCATTTAAAAACGAGCACCCATTGACTCGCAGCCTTTATAATCACATCCCATAATGAATCCACCTCCTTAACTTGATCATGAAAAACTCTACAGTTAAGTTCCAATCATAAAGGTCTCGTAAGTCGCAATCAATCCCATCTTCTTTATCAACTTAGAATTAATTTTAATATGAGACAAAAATAATTCCTCATTAAGTGTAATAAAATAAAATAAAAAAGCCTCTAATATCCCATGCAACGTGTTTTAAGTAATATTGATCAGTAATGTAATTTAAATTATAGTCTTTGGTTGCAGTCACCTAATACTACTTGGTCTTACTCATGTATGGTTAATTTCAAATATCAATAAAATCACCTATCTTTTTGAATTCAACATCTGGCAATTTTCTTGTTTTAAGCACTAGTTAAATTACGTTTAATAACAAGGACACAATAAAAAAAAGGAGAAAATCCGAAAAATGATTTTCTATATTTTAGAAAAATAAAATATTTTTAAAATAAAATCTTAAAATTATTTTGGATGTGATCAACCAAATGCATTTGTTTGTGTTTTAATATTTTTTAAATAAGAAAAACTGCATTGAAATCACAAACCAAACATTTTATTGACTTAATTGACAAGTTCATCAACTCAAGTAATTTGAAACTTCCATTTGATTTGTTCAAACACTGCTATACTCCTACATCTTTTTTTATTTTCTTTTCAAAATGCAAGTACACCAAATGCACTGGCATATGCTATATAAGCCTAAAAAGCCAAGGCAAAAACCACAAATAGTAGTTCTGTAGGACATCAAGCTGTCAAGCCCTACCAAGAAAACCATTTTGCGTCCTTTAGCCCACAACAAAGAGATCACACAGAACTAGAGGCCTTGCAAATGTTTTCTTTCACTATAAAACCATAAAACCATAAAACCATGCAAGGGAGAGCTTTTATGTTAAACATGACTAATCGTGCCTCAGGCCGCTGTGACTATCTGGACTAGTTTCCTCACTTATCCCTTCTAAGTTCTTATCAAGTTCAATGCTAATGCTGTTGTTCTCTAAGCACCTCAAGCTGGCACTCTGGAAGGAGAGGCTATCCATCTCTACATGGAACCTTTGAAGCCCAATACCATCTATGCTCACAGAGCTTTGTGGACCACCCGTTGATCGCCAAGCACCCCTCAAAGCTTGCTTGTTCATGGCATTATCTGTAGAATAAAGGGCTTCCTCCAGTTCTTGCCATACTTGCGTCATCGTTGGCCGATTCTTTGGTACCTTCACCACACATCTCAGGCCTAATTGTGCCATCTTCATCATCATCTCCATGTTGCATGGTTCAGTGAGTAGGTTCACATCTATTATTTCTTCAATATTGCCCCTTTCAATGCTGGGCCTTGCCTGCACTTTTGAAAAAAAACAATATGTTCAACAATAATCCTATAGAAATGCAATGGCTGTTGTAGATTTTGCGCAATGAAGAGATACATGTATGTGTGTGGTTCCTCTATTTTTGTTAGAAACCGCTTGACCCAAAAACCTATAGCCAATAAGTGACAAGTCTCATAATCCGATAGCTTGAAATAATTGATAAGTTTGTCTTTTAATTACCCACTCAATTATATGATAGAGCGAATTGATTTGAGTAATATCGACTGCAGGTCTTGCAGCAACAAGTTGTAACAATATAACTCCAAAGCTATAAACATCACTGAAGGGAGTTAAGTGAAAGCTTGAGCAATAAGCAGGGTCAAGGTAGCCTGGAGTCCCTTTGATTTGGCTACTAACATGGGACCTGTCACCGATCGGCCCTGACTTCACTAGCCCAAAATCTGAAACTTTTGCTTCAAAGCCATCTCCTACTAATATGTTGCTTGGCTTAATGTCCCTATGTATTATGCTTGGCTTGACGCCTTCATGGAGATGAGCTATCCCTGTAAAAGTCATAGTAACTATGTTCGAAAGTATTTGTAAATGGTTCAAGTTAATGGTGTTCATGGTTGAAAAAGAAAGCATACCTTTCGCAGCTCCAATGGCTATTTTCACTCTCTGTTTCCAAGTTAAAGATTTCCCTCCTCTTCCTATAAATTTATTTATATGGATGCTTGATCAATTTTTGAAATAAAGGTGATAAGAATAAGGTGAAGAAATCTATCTCACCTACTATGTATTCAAGCAGAGAACCATTGGGTACATATTCATATACCAGTATCTTTTCTCCTTTTCCCCCTGTTTTCATCACACATAAACTGGGAAATTAGTATCAGAAAAGGGAATTATTTATACTAACAGCTTTCTTTCCTGAAATGCTGTTTTTATGCATAGAAGACAATGCAGTGTGACTGAACCTAGTGTCTGAAAGAAAGTTAATGCAAGGAATTAAGAGTACTTAATTTGATTGGATGTTCAACTCTGTACACAGTATTCACTTACCAGCTTCTTCACAGTAGCCCACCAAGCCCATAAGATTCCTATGCTTTACTCTTGAGATCAGTTCCACTTCTGTGTCCTCAAAAAAGGAAAAAAAGAAAGAAAAGAAATCATAAAAATTTCCATATAATTTTTATAAGCAAATTATAGTAACTCAAAATCTCAGGTAACACAGGCCATTTTAAATCCTGCAATCCAGGGGTCAATAACTGATACCATTTGAGTAAGATGCTTAATTGTATGCAAGGCCCATGAAGATATGCAAAATGAGGCTGATAAGCATGACACCCAATTGGCCTGAATATAAGAAATGCAGTAGAGATATAGAATTGCAAGTTGGAAACACAAACATGTAATACAGGCATAGCTACCATTTCTAAATTCTTGGACACTTTGGTACGAATCTGCATGGGCCCTTTTGATTGCAAAGGTCCCTCCTTCATCAAGCACCCCCTTGAACACATTACCAAACGCCCCCGACCCGATCAAGCAATCTTTACTGAAATTCTTGGTTGCTTTCTCTAGTTCTTCTAACTGGAAACATCTTGATAGCAATCTCTTACCCTGCAAACCCTCTAATTTTTGTGTTTGTGTTTTCAAGGAACTGGTCAATAAGCATTGGTGCTGACATGAAAAAGAATAGAAGATACAATTAACCATATATGAATCTTACCTTTTCGTCTCCTGCGTTGCATTTGAAAACAGAAGCATCTCCTTCTTATGCAGAAGTATATCACTACAGCTACTATAACAGATGCAACACCTATAGAAAAACCTCCCCAAAGATGTTTCCCTGAAACACTTGACTTGGACGGCATTGAAGTAGGTGAAATCCTCGAAGAATACCTGTTTGACATTATAATTCTGGTATTAACTGAGAAAAAGCATATAAAAACACTCTGAACTATCAAGTAATTTGGTTCATAAAAGACTTCAAAAGATAGAGAAAAAGAGGAGACAGAAAGAGGGGCCTAGGGAATAAAGTTTGGTTCATAAAAGACTAGTAATTGCCGGCAATCCAAGTATCCAAAAGTGATCTTTTTAGTTTTATCTTGCTGCATGCATGACTTGGTCTTCTCACAGGACGGCACAAAAGGTTTAAAGTGAGGTTTATAATAATACAACTGCAACATTTAAACCCTTCTTCAATAGAATTAGAATCTCTCTAATAATTCGATGTAACCCTGAGCACATTGAATATTCAATTGAAGAGGGTTGATCCATGTCATTTATTGTCTTTTCTTCTTGTTTCTCTTTGTTGACTTGATCAGTTCACATGTTCTGATTAGCAACATCCTTACTTAATTTCTGGAAGATTTGTTTTTCAAACTCCAGAATTTATGGTATAAGCAACTGGTTTTTTGTGTTCTTTAGCTGGTCTGGTGCAATATGGATTGTTGGAGAGATGGAAGTTATTGCACATTCTTAATTTGTTATTGCTAATTCACAGGTTAAATCAATTATATTTGTTCAATTTCTATTTTTAAATATGAACAATTCTACATTAATAGCAGATTGTCATGCCTAACTCAATTACAAAAAAAAATGCAACTATTCATACATATGTATTAAATCATCTATTATACACTTTGTTATGTGTATTATATTATATATTCATCTAATGATTATGCATGTGTACTATATATCCATTTATTATACACTTTAACATGTGTAGTTGCACTTTTTACACTTAGATTAACATTTTTTAATTTGTAATAGGTACTGTTGAAGATATAGGGCATAGTTAAAGTAGAAGCACTTGAAAATATTTATGGATAAGCTGTCATTATTCCTACGGGTAAACATTTTAAAAGTTTTTTTTTTTATAATCTTTTTTAAAAAGGTATCTCAGCCTTCCAGAATACCCACCTAGTCCTTTGAAGACTACGTGAGCATTCCCTATCCTCCTACACAAAATCTCTAAAGGGAGTAGCCTTCTTGGGGTGGAATTCAAACTTAAAGAGTTATACTTCCTGAGGTTATAAATGATTGTACATAAGCATCTCTTAGCTTATGAATGATTGCAAATTAGAAATGAAAGGTTATAGTATGTTTGCTTAAATTGACAAAGGATAATGCTATTGGGACTTAAACATAAACTTACTTAGTGTACTCAAGCTTAGTGTACTCAAGCTTTCTAAGTCCTTAGGTCATCTTAGAGCTGCTCAATATATGTAGCTCTAGCAATATCTAAGGATTTAGTTACCCAAAGTCGGGTAACTTCGTTGAATGAGAGACGAGGTATAAGTCGTGGTTGATGGACGATGTTTTGACTTCAAGTTCGAGTTCATGCTCACACTTATCTATTCACTTTAAAGAAAGACGTCCAACAACCTCTGTAGCTCTTGACTCTAAAATAGTCTTGCATCCGCAAAGGGCTTAACGGGGATGCCGGGGTCATAAACCAAAATAAAAAAAAAGTATGTTAGTTGAGTTTGACGAGTTCATTCGTCATTTTCAATTGACAGAGGATGGTTCTATAAGAACAAGAACTAGTATACTTTTGTGCCTCAGTTCTTTAATTATTTTAGAATTTAATATTTGGACCATAAAATTTGGATTCCAATGGATTTTCTTTTTTTCGGTCACGTAGGTTGAATGGAATTTAAATCTATTGGATCAAGCATATCATTAATTTTTTTGAGCACAGTGAGAATGTCCTGAAAAATTTGAGATTAGACCCAAAATTATAGACCGATCAAGTCCAACAGAATCACTTTCCTAAGCGTTTAAATTCGGTCCTGTGGCACCCACATCAAACTCAAATGAAGATGAGAAAGCCACCGGTTCAACGTTAAAAAACCGGTTCGATTTTGCTTGGCACGTGCCTCGCTTAATACTCGAAGAGGTTAGTCTGGTTTTTCTCATTTTCTGTCAATCGGCAAGAGAGAGACAAGGAAAGAGGAACAAGAAGAAGAAGAAGAAGAAGAAATGAGCGGGCACGATTCGAAGTACTTCTCAACAACTAAGAAGGGAGAGATTCCTGAGCTGAAAGACGAACTCAATTCTCAGTATAAGGTTTTTTTTTGTTTCATCTTATTAATCCGCAATTGTGGATTTTCTGAATTTTCTTACTTTCCTCTTTGATCTTCTTCAATTAGGGTTTACTCTTATGTATTTTACTGTTTCTTTCACCTGATCGATGGATGTATTTCCAGATCTGATACCTCTTTTCTTCAAATTTTCAGTTTCTGGTCGATACGATGAATCTTCTTTTTTTTTTTTTTTTAATTTATTTATTTACATTCTTTGATTCTTACTCTTCCTTTGTGAAGTAAATGATCGAGCCATTTGAATAGGTAATCGATCTAAACTGATTCTCTACCGGATTCAGTCGATTCTCTCACGAATCTGTAGTTCATTAAAATGTACCGGTGTTGAATTTCGTCAGTTGAAAGTTAGGTTAGCACGCCTCTGAAGTTGTAATCAAATGATTCAAATCCTACAAAAACTTGTTTCACTGTCACTGATTTTCGGAAATCATCATTTATTGAAAAATAAAAAAGAAGCCATCTTGTTCATTATAGAGATAGATTAGGCTTTGGAAAGCCTATAAGGAATCGATTTTATGAGTATGTCACTCGTAAGCAGTATATGATGATGAGCTAACATCGCATTTTTGCATCCTAAAACTTAATGGAATTTAGATCGCGCATGCTAGGCCAGTCTCAATAAGGTGTTAGATAAGTTTTCAGTCAGTTTGGTTGAGTCATTTGTTCTGAGGTTCTGGTGGAAGGAAGTACATGGAAATAATTTATGGATTTGGGTTTTAGTAAGTGTTACGCGGGAAGAAAAGTTAATGAGGATTCCTTAAAGAAAAAAGTAAATGGACTGATCAGTGCTTTTGATGCTTCAAGGAAGGTGCCAGAGTCATTACTCAATTTTGTTAGCTCATGTGTATAAAAGAAGAAATATGTAATCCGAATTTGCAAATTCACATTTGTATGACTATGACACATTCTGATGAACTTTTTGCAATGCATTTTTATGTGATAATTAAAGGATGGAAAGAGAGAGTGATAATTTTTTTTTACAAATCGGTAGATTTAGTATGTCTGTGATTTAGAAAGTCGTATGTAATTCAAGAAAGTTATATGTGATTTGACAACTGTAATGTCAATGTTATCAAGGCGTGTTTTTATTATATTCAGTATTGTTAATCTGGCTTTCATGGCTCTGTTTGTTACAGTCTTGCCAGCTATCTGGGGATCTGACTCTTGGTTATGCTGTACAGGATAAGAAGAGAGATGCAGTAAAGAAGGTGATTGCTGCAATGACTGTTGGGAAGGATGTATCTTCATTGTTCACAGACGTTGTGAACTGCATGCAAACAGAGAATTTGGAGCTTAAGAAGCTTGTCTATTTATATCTTATAAACTATGCCAAAAGCCAACCGGACTTGGCAATTCTTGCTGTAAACACATTTGTGAAGGTTGGTGACACAACCCAACAAACATGCATACATACATACATACATACGTTAGGCTTGGGCATTTTTTATGTGCTAGCCATATGTTAGGCTTCTGCATTTTTTATGTGCATTATGGTACGGGTTTCATGTTTCTTTTGCATCAGAGTCATTTTGTGCTTATTTTAAATTGTGTCTGTTTTGATTCTTTTTCATTAAAAGGTGCTGTTTAGTGCTTTGTTTTGGCACTGAACTTAAATATTTGTGTCATCATTTCAGGATTCACAGGATCCAAATCCTTTGATTCGTGCTTTAGCTGTACGGACAATGGGTTGCATCCGTGTTGATAAAATTACAGAATATCTTTGTGATCCTCTTCAGAGATGTCTCAAGGTTGATCTTTCTTTATTACTAGCATCCCTTACTCATATGAATGTTTTTTGATAATAATTATACCTATTTTCATATTGTATTTCAGTGTTCCCAAATCTGTAATAACTCTCATGTATGTCAATATTTAAATTTGTATGACTTCTTATCATAACAGGATGATGATCCCTATGTTCGGAAGACAGCAGCCATTTGTGTTGCCAAACTTTATGATATAAATGCTGAGCTAGTGGAAGATAGAGGATTTTTGGAGACTCTCAAGGACTTGATATCAGACAATAATCCTATGGTTGTAGCTAATGCTGTGGCAGCTCTTGCAGAGATCCAAGAAAACAGTTCTCGACCGATCTTTGAAATCACCACTCCCACACTTTCAAAGCTACTGACAGCTCTGAATGAGTGCACTGAGTGAGTTTATTTTAAAAAGATACATGTTATGACGTTTTCTCCATCTCCTGCTAGATCTTAGGGAAGTATACCTTTGATTATGTTACTTTTGGGGGATACTCTTGAATTCTGTTAGGTTTAACTTTAGGATGTCTGAATATGTTGCTTTTAGGGGCTGACCTTTAATGATGTTTGGGTTTGATTTTAGGATGTCTTGATGTTAGTGAAATCAACGGTGAGTGTATACTCCTGAAATAGGATAGAGTCTGGTACAAGGTCTCTTCTATTTTATGAATCATAAGATAGAGTTGATGAACGTGGGCAGTGGTAATCGTCTCAAAAACTTGGTCAGCTAATCTATGCACTCCGTACCATCTAGACTTTGGGACGTTTAGATGTTACAGTCTTCTATAGTTTTCATTTTTATTAGGCTTGAATTCAGTTGTTGTTTTTATTTGTTTTTTATTTTTATTCTCAAGTTTATTTGGTGAGAGCAATTTCCATCAACATCAAGTTGGTTTTCATTTTCTGCAGATGGGGTCAAGTTTTCATATTAGATGCTCTATCAAGGTATAAGGCAGCTGATGCTCGTGAAGCTGAAAATATAGTGGAGCGAGTTACGCCACGATTACAGCACGCGAACTGTGCTGTTGTCCTTTCTGCTGTTAAGGTAACATATATTCAATCTGCTTGCAATTTTATTATCAGGCTATTGCATGTGCATTGTACCTCACTTAGTGGTTCTTATTTACTTTTGAATTTAGCCAACAAGGAGAGGAATAGGGGCAAATGGTTTAAGAAAAGGCAGGACATTGAAGGGAATTGCTTTTTGAGAAATGCTATATAAACTGAAAACTGAACACCAAATGCCACAAATCTGATGTGGTAAATGTTACATCAGATTTGTGGCATTTATTATCAAACAATAAAGACTAACGTATATCTTAACTTGTGTTAAGCAAACTAGTACAGCTAGTTCTCTTAGCTTAGGTTAATTGGGACTTTTCATGTTCTTTCATATATAATTTTTATCAATCTATAAATGTTTCCCATCCATACATATATAATGTATCAATATTTTTTTTTATCAATATAATTTTTATTTTATTTTATAAAAAAAACTATAACTATTTTATAAATATTATTGAATGATACTTATTAATAAGACTAAGAAACAAAGAAAATAAAAATATAAATGATAGATTGTAAAAATATGAGTAATATAGTACATGATCGGAAGAAGAATAAGGGTGAATGAATATTGGGTATCTCAAAAACAAGTTTCATGAAGATATCACTTTAACATTTTTCAACTAAAATAACAAAAAGCACTTCACAAATTAAATAAAAAGGTTCACTTTATTTGTTGAAAGTACTGAAATAAAGCTATATTTAGCCATTTAATATTTCAATTTGCAGAGTACTCTTTTGTTCCAAATCATAGGATCTACTAGAAATAACCAATGAAAAATGCAATCGACTGGTTTAGTGCCCATCTTTTCTGGGTTTATCCAACTACTTAAGATGTGATTCTTGAAGTAAATCCATAAGAAGATTGCACTGATTCAGCAGAGAAAGACAAGAATCCAGCAAATCTGGTCTATTGCATGACAACTTCTGCCCAAAAAATGAGAAAAAAAGAAGATAATATCATAATAATAAAACTCTTCTTTTTCAACGAATTCAGTTTTCTGCCTGGGCAATATCAAAAT
This sequence comes from Paratinospora sagittata, assembly GCA_035771175.1. Taxonomy (NCBI): domain Eukaryota; kingdom Viridiplantae; phylum Streptophyta; class Magnoliopsida; order Ranunculales; family Menispermaceae; genus Paratinospora; species Paratinospora sagittata. The sequence goes on from CM069590.1 coordinate 62,778,798, forward strand.
TGGTCTCCTTTCTCCTCACTCTCTTCCTCCAATTTTGCAAACATATGAACATTCAACAAGAGAACCCACGTACTGTAATCTCGATAAAAAACCAGTTTTCTTCCTGGGCAAGATCAGAATCGTCTTCTTTCTCCTCACTTTCTTCCTCCAATATTGCAAGCATATGAACAGTCAACAAGAGAACCCACGTACTGTAATAGTGTACTGTAATGTTTGGAAAGAACATAAAAAATCCTAATTAACCTGGGTTAAGATAACTAGCTGTATTAGTTTGTTTAACACAAATTAAGATATAGGTTAGTCTTTAATCTTTATTGTTTGATAATAGATGCCACAAATCTGATGTGGGCCACATAAGATTTGTGGCATTTGGTGTTCAGTTTTCAGTTTATATGGCATTTCTCTTGCTTTTATATAAAACATAGATGTTTTTACTATGTTAAATGAAAAGCTATTTTACCATCTAAATATTCATTGTTTCAAATTAGGATTTCTCATGATTGATTCCTAAAGTCATGTGATGAATTGGTTGTTTCAGATGATTCTCCAGCAAATGGAACTCATCAGTAGTACGGATGTTGTTCGGAATCTTTGCAAGAAAATGGCTCCTCCTCTTGTAACTCTACTTTCTGCAGAACCGGAGATACAGTATGTTGCATTGAGAAACATCAACCTTATTGTACAAAGGCGGCCAACGATCCTTGCCCATGAAATAAAGGTGATTTAAGTGGTAGTTTGTCAATATATACTAGTTATCCTACCCGCCTGAGGTTGTGTCTGAAACACTTAAGAAATGCACCTGTGTTGTCTATTTCTAGGTTTTCTTCTGCAAGTACAATGATCCGATTTATGTGAAGATGGAAAAGCTAGAAATCATGATCAAACTTGCATCTGATCGGAACATAGATCAGGTACATGGAATTTAAGAATTAGTTATTTATTTCCTCTTTTGGACTTCTTCTGATACTATTGCCGTGTACACATTTTGCAGGTCCTCTTGGAGTTCAAAGAGTATGCCACAGAAGTAGATGTTGATTTTGTAAGAAAGGCTGTCCGAGCTATTGGCCGCTGTGCCATTAAGTTGGAGAGAGCAGCAGAGCGTTGCATTAGTGTTTTGCTTGAGTTGATTAAGATAAAAGTAAACTATGTGGTACAGGAGGCTATTATAGTCATTAAGGACATTTTTAGACGATATCCTAACACGTAAGTTTACAGGCTTTCTAAACTTTATTCATTTTTGTTCACTCAACTTACAAACTTATTTGGCTTTGCTATTTCCACCTGAAGTTATGAGTCTATCATTGCAACACTCTGTGAGAGCTTGGACACCTTAGATGAGCCCGAGGCAAAGGTATTTGTGTTCCTTACTCTTAATGGGCAATTAAAATGACCAATCTTCTTGTTCTCTTTTTTTTTTGCGATTTTATTCATGTTTTTTTTTTCCTACTTTCCCAGGCATCCATGATATGGATAATTGGTGAATATGCAGAAAGAATTGACAATGCTGACGAGCTCCTTGAGAGCTTTCTGGAGAGTTTCCCGGAGGAGCCTGCTATGGTACAGTTGCAATTGCTTACTGCAACTGTCAAACTGTTTCTTAAGAAGCCAACTGAAGGCCCACAACAAATGATTCAGGTTTATTTTTGACCCTTTTGGTCCTCATTTATTCTATTACAGTTTTGTGCAGCACTTGTGAATTTGTAATTTTGTTACCGAGTTCTGCTGCCTATATGTTTTGTGGTAAACTTATGATCTTTTCCAAGCCTTGTATGGTATCTTTCTTTTTGAGTTTCTCCCTTTTACAATTGTGTTTTTTGTTCTTTTGCTTCCAAATATTTAGTTAATTATATATCCACCTTTTATTTATTTTTTTAAATAGTTTTCATCGTTTGATGTGGCATGTGAGACTTTTTCTCTATTCTTCTGTTGAATTCATGATAAATCAAGAAGAAGCATTCATGAAGACAAGAAATGACAAAAACCAATTCTATATATATTACAAAGATGCAAGACTAAAGTTGAAAGAGGTCTTCCTAAAATCTAAAACTCTCAAAGAGCTCTTTCAACTTTATTCTTGCATCTTTATAAAGTATAGGATTGGTTTTTGACATACCTTTCTTTCGTGCATGGGAAAAGTTGGGGTGGTTTGTTAGATGTCTTTGTGTTTGTTTCTGCTTTTCCTATTGAATGTTTGCTTTGTTGAAGAGCACTCCTGGTTCTCTTCTGTATTTTTTAGTGGGTTGCAAGTGTTGATACAGTTGTCTTGTTTCCCTTAAAAAAAGAAGAAGAAAATGGCCAAAAGCTGAGTGCCTACGAAAAAATGAAAGAAGAGCCTTCATCTTTAACATCATCAATTCTAGGTTGAAATTCTTTTGAAAGATAATGTTGTCAAGGTATTAAGGCAATGCATAGGTGATTGATTTGCCTTAAATCCCTTTCCTTTCTGCTTTAAAGTTTTCTCAAATCTGTTTAACTCTTCCACCTCCTGAAGTATTCTTCCTTGAAAGAAATCTTGTATTAATTGTCTCTGTTACTAGGTTCTTGTTATCCTTTTGATGCTGTCTTGATGGTGGCCTCAATGTTCCAGTTTAATGGTTTAGGCACAGGTGCAAATCTCAAATGAATAAGTATCATAGAAAGAATATAATTATTAGTTCTATATGGTTTCGCATTGTTTGAATACAGTAGGACTTTTTTGGTGCTTATAAATACTAGTTTAGAATAGGGCTTTAAAACTTAAAATGCATAAATTGTCAAGATTTTCTCCTATCTCTCCTTTATTTATTTTATTATTAATTAATTTATTTTTTCTGTCTCTCTAATGTCATGGAAGCACAACATCACATCCTCTTTGATGCTCTAATTTAAGTAGGTATGAATGGATCTGTCTGTCTATTTGGCACCCTAATCAATCATATACAGGTAAGTTTGTCTATTTGGCATTAATTATATAACTTGTTCAAGTTGTTGCAACTTAAATCAATGTTGCATGAGGGATTGAGGGGAGAGTCATTGTCATATTTCCAAAAGAAGGATGATGGTGTTAAACTAAGTTTGAAATTCACAGCTCTTTTGCACCTGTAGTATTCAGTTGTAAATGTGTGATGTTATCTCATTGCAATTTGTGTTCTGATGAGATAGCATGGTGACAGTGGCTTTAGATTTGTTCTTTTACTGTTCTTTGGTTGTATAATGCTCTGGGGTAACTGTAGCTCCTTGGGCTGTTTATCCCTTCTGGGTCACGATTCATCTGTCTACTGGAACTACTATAACCAACCAAATATTGAAAGAAGTAGTGTTAAAATCCTTGGTTTGTGCTGATTATACTGGACTATCTTCCCAAATACAGGTTGTTCTGAATAATGCCACTGTGGAAACAGACAATCCAGATTTGCGTGATCGTGCCTACATATACTGGCGTCTGCTGTCTACTGATCCTGAGGTACACATAAATTGCTTTAGACTTTTGGACTCTATTTTTATTTAGCACAGAGATTTTTGTATCACACCAAAGTTTATTGTGCAGTAAGAGTTTCCTACTTCTGTTCAGGCTGCTAAAGACGTTGTATTAGCTGAGAAGCCTGTGATAAGTGATGATTCAAACCAACTTGATCCTTCACTTCTTGATGAACTTCTAGCAAACATTGCTACTCTTTCTTCAGTATATCATAAGCCCCCTGAAGCATTTGTAAGCCGTGTGAAAACCGCAGTCCAGCGATCAGAGGATGATGAGTATGCTGATGTGGGTGAAACAGGATATTCAGAATCACCTGCTCATGCAAGTGACAGTGTTGCTTCCGCATCTACTAGTTCAGGTAATGCTGCTTATGCTGCAACAAGGCAGCCAGCGGCTGCACCAGCCCCAGCGCCAGCTCCAGCCCCTCCTGCAGCTCCAGTTCCAGACTTGCTTGGTGATCTGATAGGTTTGGATAATGCACTTGTTCCTGTAGACCAGCCTACAGAACCAACTGGGTAAGAAATATGCATCTTTTCCTTCTGAGTTATTGGCTTATAAATTTTGACATGTAAATCAATTTTGCCATACATTTAATAACTTTCTGATGATGCCATGCAGTCCTCCTTTACCTGTTCTGTTACCAGCATCAACTGGTCAAGGCCTGCAGATCAGTGCCCAGCTTATACGGCGTGATGGACAAATTTTTTACAGTATGTTGTTTGAGAACAATTCTCAAATTCCACTTGATGGTTTCATGATTCAATTCAACAAAAATACATTTGGCCTTGCGGCTGCTGGTCCTTTACAGGTGTTTATTTCACATTTAATCAGCGTCATCTTTTGTTTTATCACTTATTTATGTGCCAAATTGATCTCAATTCCGGATATATTCTGTTCTTTAGGTCCCACCGCTGGGACCTGGCATATCAGCGAGGGTCCTTCTTCCTATGGTGGTGTTCCAGAATCTATCTGCCGGTCCTCCAAACTCAGTTTTGCAGGTAGCAGTGAAAAATAATCAACAGCCTGTGTGGTACTTCAGTGATAAGATATCATTGCTGGTATTCTTCTCTGAAGATGGAAAAATGGAGCGCACAAACTTTCTTGAGGTAAACATTTCTTATTTTTAAACTGATTCTTTTCTGTTTTTGTTCATGTAATTTGTTGATGCTCAGATTATTTTTTTAATAAAATGTCTATTATGTCAGTGGAGATTAACCATCCTGCATCTTTCTGTTAATAATTTAAGGATTAATGAAAGTTGGTTTCTTTGAACCTCCTCTATGTTATGGTTTCCCTTTGTAATCCTTTTGAATTGTTTTCCATTTACAGACATGGAAGTCCCTACCTGATTCAAATGAGGTAGCAAAGGACTTGCCTAGTGTTGTAGTGAACAGTGTGGAGGCCACTGTGGACCGCCTAGCTGCATCCAACATGTTCTTCATTGCAAAGAGGAGGCATGCTAACCAGGAGGTGTTGTACCTATCAGCCAAAATCCCCAGGGGAATTCCATTACTGATTGAACTCACGGCAGTCATTGGGATACCTGGTGTAAAGTGCGCAATCAAGACACCAAACCCTGAAATGGCACCACTTTTCTTTGAAGCTGTGGAAGTTCTTCTGAAGGGTTGATGTTGCTTGTGTTTCTGTGAATTTTTGTAAGATATATGTTAGTTACTCAAGAGTTTTTGGTTCTCCATTCTGTCTCCTATTCATTTTTCTACTGCATTTTTGCAATTTTTTTTTGTGATTCATGTGGCCGGCTTTGAGTTTTTAGTAATGCTTTCCTGTTGTGACAAGTTCTAATTTAATGTGATACGCGAGACGAGTCTTTCTGTTTGATCTAGTTGTCTTGTCTTGAACTCTTATGATTGAAAGCTAGCTTGTAACTAATACTGAAGCTAATGTTATTGCTAGCTCTTTCAGTTTTATTTTAACACCTAACCATTTCTCAGGTTGGTGTTTTTGCAAGTTATTGCTAGACACTTTTCTCTTTTTGTGTGGCAGTGCAACGCAAAAGTGGTTGTGTTTGCTACAAACACTATAATATCCTCACATGGCCTGAAAATAGACAATTAAAGGCGGATTTGATATTTGCAATTGTGAAAATATTTGTTGTAGCGTTTATTGTTGTCCAGGACGCATGCTAGGGTGTTGTGCATGGGAATAGTGGTGTCAATGGTTTGGCTAAAACTATGGAACCGAACTGATGCATTTGATTTGGTTTGGTTTTTAATATGTTTAGTTTGAGTTGCGGGTTGAAAATTTAAAAATTGTATTAATCCGAGTTGAATAGATTAAGGTTGAAATTATAATTTATGTTAAATATATTATAATATTTATTTGTTAATAATTATAATTATAGTTTTTGACGGTAAAAATATATATTTTTTATTATTTATATTTAAAATAAATATTATTATAGGTTTAATGTCTTAATCTATTAATTCAAACAGAACCAAATCGGCTTTATTAGCCTTTTTGGGTTGCGAGCTGTTTTCTCAGGTAGGGGTTGAGAAGCTAAATTTAAAAAAGTTTAGGTTATTTAATTGAATAATTAATTAATAACTAACTATCAGAAATTTTTTTTATATCCTATTAAACAATTATGAGAAAATTTTTTAACTATCAAATACACTCTAAAATCTCTTGTTTTGTGGGTTAATATTTTTGGTGGGTTCATTTAGAATTATTTTTTGCTCTTTTAATTATTATTATTATCAATTTTCTTTTCCTGGGACCTTGAATTTGAAAAGTGATTGACATCCTATCATTTGAAATACAATATGATTGACAAAATCTCTTTGAAACCAAAACAACACTTCATAATAGGTAGCTTGCTAATTAAATACATCGATCATGACGATGAGATTGATTCTTCATCTCATTCGCCTTATTTCTAATCCTACAGAGAAAACAAAAGAAGCTCATCAGCAGCCTACGTACTGTGATCAGAGTGATCGTTTGGAAGGGTTCTCATCAGCATCCTCTGTATTAATATTAATATTACTGCTGTTATTATTCTTCAGAGACAACCTTTGCTTCTGAGACTCCGAAGGCACCTTCACATCTGTGGCCAATCCAACACATTCAAGTAACCTCACCACATACCAAGTCATGTCGATTTCCCACCATTCGAATCCATGTCTAGCTGAGTAGTCAAATGCGTGGTGATTGTTGTGCCACCCTTCTCCAAAGATTAGCAAATTTATCATCCTGATCATTCCATCATCATCAAGATCATTTTAGATGCCATGACACACACACACACATATATATATCAATGGCTACAGGAATTCTTAAAGTGACTCTTAATGTAACTTCCATCATATGAGTCTCTTAAAAAGAGCGTTTTATTGCATATATATAAGACTATCATATGATGCAATTTTGTTGTAAGTCACATATATTAAAAGTCATTGTAGCATTTCTCAAAATCAATTATGTAAATTGTTAGGGTTGATTTAGCTCATGTAAGCAATATATTAATCAGAGATAAATCAAGTCATATATGTATACCAATTGTTTTTTGAGGAATCCTTGGTGTTCCATGCTTTTCGGCCCCAAATATGACACACTGAATTCACCAGGAAAGTACTGTGGAATAGTGCGACTGTTCATACTCCCTATATCGTGCAATTTCATATCAACATTTAAACTTCTATCCGTATTTAAATAAAAATAGTATTCTTACACTATTATGATAATAGGATATTCATGTAGTGTATGTCCAATGACCATGCAGTTGCAGATTTTTGCTATACATACAATGATCTTACCATGCCCCACACGACGAAGGGAAGGCCTCCCAACCTGTACAAGAGAGCTCCAACTGCAATTGGGTGAAGCAAATACGTTCTATGAAGAAATCTATAGTAGACTTGCTTTCTCAAATCCGCAACATTTCTTCTTCTTCCTACCTGCACTTATAATTAGTTTAGTTCATCCAAGATATATATTAGTGAGGTAGGGCTTAGGGTTTAAAGTTTAGGGTTTGCTCCATATTAATAATTAAGGGGCAGTAGAGGAGAGATAGCTAGTGAAAGAGAAGTTGCCTTTTGAGAGAGATAATCGTGGTCGAAGATCCAGTTAATGTGACCGAACCAAAATCCATCAACCGGGGTGTGTGGATCTCTTACAGTGTCCGTGTACTTGTGATGGAACCTGTGCCTGCTTACCCAATCAATAGGATGTCCCTATACAACCACATCCATATATTAGCCAAATTTAAAACAACTCAAAGATCAATTCAGCAAATTATAAGTTATGATTATAATCATAACATTAGTCATCGATATATTGTCTCCAATGACCTTAATTTTGTTACTCCGTATAATATACATGTTAGAAACTATTAAACTTAAAAGTTGCGCGATGGTACATAAACTAATTTTATAATAAGGAGACGAGGGAAGACATGATTAATAAATGAGAGAAAAAAGCAAATACTGGTAAGGAGTTTTAAACATAAGGCTTCCCAAATAACAATGGTTTGTATCATGTTAGAAACTGCTCCACTTAAGAGATCATAAAGCTAATTATAGCTATATGGTTTGTATCATATAGCTAATTATAAGTAAAAGCCTAACTATGTATATAAAATGATTGTAGACATTAACAATACCTGTAATGCATGAGCTCCACAATAAGCGAACAGGTACTCGAGAATCTTAGGAAGCCTGAAGCTGATGTGTGAGAGGTTCCTATGGTAAGATAGAGTGATCCCAAACATTCCAGTGATCACATAGAGCGTCACAGCAACCCAAAACGCATCCCAGTTGAAGGTGGATGGGGCATAGAAGCACATAAAGTGCAATATAAATACCACAGCGAAGTAAATAAGATCCCTTAAGCTCCATTTCCTACCCCAGTAAGCATTCCTCCTATTCTTCACCGCCACATCTGAGAATGGAATTTTCCCGTAACTTATCTTCCCATTCAGTATTGCTGCAACCATCCTAGCTCCTTCTAATTAATTAACTACTCTCCTCTATATTCCAAATAAATGTGTTATTATATATATCAGGCTAAAGCTTTCACAGTTGTTTGAAGGGAAGTTTGGATTGGTTATATAGGAGGTAGAGGTGGAGGAGATGATAAATTTCACACTGCTATTGCCTTTAAAAAATTAATTCTGGATGGGATTAGCTGACTTAATGTTCAGCAGCCCCATATCTAGCAATAAATTGTCATGGGCATGGACGTACGAGCACTGGATCAGCCGTATATATACTGTGAACCAGCTTACACTTTTGACTTCTCTTTTTTTTTTTTTTTTTCAATTTAACATAAGGCCTCATTATCTAATAAGTAAAATACAAAAAATAATGACATTTCTAGTTGACATTGATATAGAAACATCCTTAAAATTCTAAATAAAGTCATTAATAATATACTGTTAGATTGTATTGAATCATGTACCTATACATTATTTCAAGTAATTCAATGGTGTATTGAAGGTCGTCTTTTTTATCAATGTAAACCAAAAATGTTAATGTAGTACAATTCAGAAAGAGAACGTTATATCAATCATTATGAAAATTAATATAACTACTATTTCAATTACTATATTTCAGAGAATTTCAACCATGTTCAAGGTGTAATGTGCTATCAAGAATGCTTTTGATCTAATGATGATAATTCAATGAATTAATCCAATTAATTAAATAAAACTTATATATATATATATATATATATGTACAGAGAGAGTGACCTAAAATGAAGTAGCGATAGGTAGCTAGAACCGTTGTATCCATTCCACGTACGGCATTAATATTGGTAGCAGTAGCATATATAAATATTTATAAAAAGGGCATGGGTGGATGCATGAATCCAATGAGCTAAGGAGTTTCTCCTCAGAGTGTGATTGGGTATGGAGATTTATTCATACACAAAAAGTAAATTAAAATAGTAATATTACATTGAAACTTCAAATGCATACCTAAAGCATATCTTTATAAATCATTAGATTGCCTTTTGGTATATGATTCAAGCGAATTTAATAGTGTTTAATAATAATATACATTTAAATGTGGCGTGTGTCTGATTCTTTGTGGCCCCGCCAAATCTCTACAGCTGCTACGTGATAAATTAAAGTAAAACCTACATACCTCTAATTTCAGATCATAAACTCTTATTTTTTTTTTTTTTTTATGTTTGCCTAGTTCCCATGAATATCCTCACATTCTTTAGGTACGAGACTAGTCTCTTTTTGAGATGAGAGTAAAATAGTAGACCTCTTCCAACTAAACCGTCCATTAAGAATCGAACCTTAAAATTTTTAAAAATAAAAGATCTTGAGATTCAACCCACTTTCACTGAGCCAATTACTCGTTGGTAGTACATAAACTTTTCACGCACATTTTTTCTTTTTATAAATACTAAATTTTTATTATCTTATTTTTGTTTACCCGCTTTGTATTAATTAAATACTAAATTTTTACTAAAAATTGATGAACGTTTTACGTGAAGATTTTTATATGAATCAGTAAATAATTAAAAGTACTTATTTGTATAATTAGATTAAATATTAAAGAAGCCCATACATTTGCACGGGTTTACAAACTTGTGTAGTGGTAAACAGGTTTAATTAGATGATAAGTATCTCAAGGTAGAGGACGTGTGTTGGTGGAGAGTCCTTGCTTCCCAGCTGAAGCAGTCGACTTCTTTTGTTGTGTAACAGAGGACTCTCCAACAATGTGAACATATTCAAGGGTAGCTGATGATTACTAGAGGATGGTGACGAGTGATTATTTGATATGGGTCTAGAATCGAGATCATATTGCGTTTCCACTCATTCTCTACATCTGCCACGTGATAAAAAGTAAATGGGAATGCTAATCTAATTCATGAAAAAACTCATGATTGTACTCATCCATATATATATATATATATATATTTTCTATCCATAGATCAACAATGAAATTGAAATTCATTCCTACTAAACCATATATGAAATTGATTAATAGAAATATTGTATTAGTGATATAAAATTAATTTCTTTATGTGAAAATATTAAATTGATTAGATAGATTAAGTAAATCATATACTAAAATGTAATACTTTCAAAAATTGATTAATAAACATTGAGACTACGTACAATATTTTTATCAGTATATTTCATATATGTTTAATAGGAATCAATTTCATCATGTTGATGGTATGGGTAGAAAATAATAATAACAAAAACACGAGTGAGTATAATCTTGAGTAATTTTATCGGTTAAATTAGCATTCTCCAAAAGTAAAACCCACATAGCTCGTCTAATTCTAATTAATTGTGTTTGACCTGGTATTTAAAAATAATATTCTGTTTTTATTTTCAATAGTATTAATTAAATACTAATTAGTTATCTTTACTAAAAATTGATGAACGTTTTAGCTGAATTTTTTATTTGAATCAGTAAATAATTATATTAAATATTAAAGAAGCCCATACATTTACACGGGTTTACAAACTTGTGTAGTGGTAAACAGGTTTAATCTAGCATACACGTCCAAACAACTATGATTACAAAAAACTATGCAGTAAATGCTTGTGATTGTGAGAAAATTATATATTGGAGGTGTTTAATAAATATAGAATATGGTCATAAGATAATTTATAATTAAGAATTAGATTTTTAAATAGCTTCTTTGAGTAATTAAAAGTACGGTATCAAATTCACCTTTGCATTTCAAAATATCTAATTTGAACCTTAAAAATTTACCCATATGCTAAACAACAGCATCATGCATCTCATGCTTGACTATTATATTAGTTCTAACATATGATACATGCATTATTAATAGAACCATCGGCATCACTTAATATACCATTTGATTGCGCCAAACCATACAATGTTGATGCAATGTTTTTATCACACTAACTGTTATTAACATCACTCTAGTGCGTGATTCACCTTCCTAAACATCACTCCGATCATGTTCCTATCTTGGTTCGTTTAAAGGGTTCAAGTGCCACTGTGAGGCAAACGCAGTTTAAATTTCAGGCAGCTTGGCTGACTCATCCAGGATTTTACAATGTCATCAAGGAGAATTGGAGTCGTGACCGATCTTTGGAAACAAATAATCGGCATATAGCCTCGGTTCTTACTTCATGGAATAGTACCGAGTTTGGGAATATTTCTAGGAGGAAGAAGAGGCTCTGGGCGAGACTTACAGGCATTCAACGTGTCTTATCTAAACACCCTTCACACCGTATTCATCTTTTGGAGTCTAAGCTTAAGAAGGAGCTGGACATTGTTCTGTATCAAGAAGAACTTTCGTGGTTTCAGAAATCTAGAGCCGACTGGATCCTTTCGGGTGACCGCAATACCAAGTTCTATCACGCTTCTACAGTCATTCGTCGGAGTAAGAATGTCATTGAGAGGTTAAAAGGTGCAGATGGAAATTGGGTTTCAGATTCAGCTCAGTTAAAGCATCTAATTCAAGATTTTTATACCAGGTTATTTTCAAAAGAACCTTGCGGGGATATGTCTGATTTTCCTAAAGGGGGTTTTCCAATTCTTGATGGTGCTGTCATGGCAAGGATTCATCAGCCCTTTGAGATTGAAGAGATTCGTCAGGCTTTATTTGATATGGCTCCCTTCAAAGCGCCAGGCCCGGATGGTATTCATGCAGGTTTTTATCAACGCCTCTGGCCTACAGGGGGGCCTTCTGTCTACAAGCTTGTTCAAGACTTTTGGGTGTCAGGAAAGCTTCCAGATGGGATCAATGATACTCTGTTGGTATTAGTACCGAAGGTTCAACATCTTGAATTATTGACCCAGCTTAGACCTATAAGTCTCTGCAACGTGGGCTATAAACTGATTACAAAAGCTATGACAAATAGGCTAAAGATGATCCTCCCTAGTCTTGTTTCTCCCAACCAAAGCAGCTTTGTTCCTGGTCGCCAAATTACAGATAATGTCATTGTGTATCAAGAAGTCCTTCATTCAATGAGAACTAAGAAGAGTGGTGCATCTCATATGGCAATTAAGATTGATCTTGAAAAGGCCTATGATCGATTATCTTGGGATTTTATTGAAGACTCGTTGAAGGAGATTGATCTTGGTGATGGGTGGATCCGAAACGTGATGCATTGTGTCTCTTCCTCTAGGATGTCGATTGTCTGGAATGGGGATCTTTTGGATTGTTTCTCTCCTGAGCGCGGAGTTCGGCAAGGGGATGCAATTTCGCCTTATCTTTTTGTTCTGTGTATTGAAAGATTGGGTCATTTGATTAATGGGGCAGTGGAGCGAAAGGAATGGAAACCCATACAGCTTTCCCGTTATGGTCCTTCTATCTCCCACCTTTTCTTTGCAGATGATATGGTTTTGTTTGCGGAAGCATCTAACGAGCAGATAAAGGTTATTATGAAGTGTCTGGATTTATTTTGTGCGTGCTCGGGCCAAAGAGTTAACTACCAGAAATCTCATATATTTGTATTTCACAATGTGGAGCTTGCGGTGGCTCAAGACATATCTACTATCTCTGGTATTCCCCTTACGGACAACTTGGGTCGGTATCTTGGTGCTCCCTCCATTCATGGGAGGGTCCGACCTGCTGACTTTCAGTATATCATTGAGAGAGTGACTACTCGATTGGAGGGGTGGAAGACAAAATTCTTGTCCTTTGCGGGTAGATTGGTTCTAGTTAAATCGGTACTTAACTCTATTCCCATGTACATCATGCAGACTATGGTGTTACCAATAGGGGTGTGTAATACCATTGATAAATTAGTTCGACGTTTTCTATGGGGAGGGTCTAATGAGAAGCAGGGCGTCAACCTCATTAAGTGGGAAATCATCATCAAACCTATGGAGGACGGTGGTCTTGGCATTAAGAGTATGACCTATATGAACTTGGCTTTTTTGGCCAAATTGGGATGGAGACTAATTACAGATAAGAATAGCTTTTGGGCTAGAGTTGTTTCCATGAAGTATCTGCATCGGGAAGCTACTATTGATAGGTTGCAGCCAAAGAATGGGGCTTCCAATGCGTGGCGGGGCATTGTCAAAGCCGCGCCTATTTTACGTAGCGGAGTGCGGGCTCTAGTTCGTAATGGTAAGGACACTCTTTTTTGGCTTGATACATGGGTAGGTGAGGTAGCCTTAATCAATATGAAAATGCGGGATTTGAGTTTGGTGGAGATGTATAGGCCTGTCTCAAGCTATTGGGTGAAGGGCTCAGGGTGGGACTGGAATGCTCTATCAGGTTTACTCCCTTTTGAGGTTGAAAATAAACTTGCTGCTGTGCTCTTATGGGATGAGGAGGAGGTTGCAGATGGCATATGTTGGGGAGCTTCTAAGAGTGGCATATTAACGGTGACCTCTGCTTATACTGTTTCTACTGGCACTCTTATGGGAGATCCTAATTCCCTTTGGAGGATGATTTGGAAGCTTAAAGCTCCTCAAAGATGCAAGACTTTTTTGTGGATGGTTGCGCATCGAAAGATCATGTGCAATGCTGAGCGGATGAAAAAGGGTTTTACCATGGCACCTGACTGTATTGAATGTGTGGGATGTATCGAGGATGTTGATCATATTTTTCGAAATTGCTCTAGAGCCGTGCAATTATGGAAGCGTCTATTGCAGCCAAGTGAGTATCATCTTCAGAGCAATTTGGATTTCCAAAGCTGGCTTGCTCATAATCTTGCTGGCGTTAATGATTGTAATGTTGACTATGACTGGGCTTTCTACTTTACAGTAGCCGTGTGGGCTCTTTGGAAATGGAGGAATGATTTAGCATTTCGTAATCTTCGTTTTCACTTCGAGTATGACATGGCTTGGCTTAAAGGGAAAGTGGCTGAAATCATTCATGCTTTTCGAGCCAAAGTGGCGGTCCATGATGATGGACTGATAAAGAGGGTGAAGATGGTAGGCTGGTGTGCTCCCAACCATGGTTGGACTAAGCTTAATACTGATGGATGTCTTAAGAATGCTTCATCGCGAGCAGGGGGTGGCGGTCTTCTCCGTGACTATCGTGGTATGTGGTTGAGAGGGTTTGTGGCTAATATTGGTTCTTGTACTGCAACTGAAGCTGAATTATGGGCTGCTGTTCATGGCTTACGTCTTGCTTGGGAGGAGGGTCATCGTTCTATAGTTTTCGAAACAGATTCGGCTATGGTGGCTGGTTGGTTAAAAGGCAACAGTATGCCGCAGCTTAGCCTTTCTAACTTGGTAAATGAGTGTAGAAGACTCCTTCAGAGAGAGTGGATAGTTCAAGTTGAGCACATTTACAGAGAAGGTAATAGAGCAGCAGACTATTTGGCTACTGAGGCTTTGAAGTTCAATCGGGGAGTGTGTATCCTGTCTTCCCCTCCCCGTGGGTTATCCATTATTTTGAGGGAAGATGCAACTGAGGTTACTTGGCCTAGGAAAGTTCGAGATGTAGTGTGCTAGTTGTTTCTGTTGGATATTCCCCCTCTTTTCCTTTCAAAAAACATCACTCTAGTGCGCGCATGCTACACATCTAATCAATAATATTATTACAAGATTAAGATTTGATAAAGATAATAGTAATGCATCTTAATTACTAAAGGATATTATTTTGGTTCGCACGTGCGTGATTAATTAGAAGCTTTGGTGATTGTTTAAAGCCATCCTTCGCTTCTGACTCTCAGGAGGAACCTCCACATCACTTGCCAATCCAACGCGTTCAAGTAGTTTGATAACGTACCAACCCAAGTCAAGCTGCCACCATTCGTGTCCATGTCTTGCCGATAACTCAAAAGCATGGTGGTTGTTATGCCACCCCTCTCCAAAGCTTAATAAGGCCACCCACCTTATCACCATATTAACCAAAGTACGAGAGTTATAGTTTACACTATTATTTTCACGTACGATGAAACTATTATTGTCAGCCAAAAATATTACTCTTCAAACTTTCAAAAAAAAAAAAAACAAAAAAACTTACTCTTCAAAAGTTTATATAATTTTTTATTATTAAAGATATAATTTTAATGTCAGAAAAATAATAATTTTATGTTTTAATTAATTTCTCTTTATTATACAATAAGTTTCACACTAGATATTTGGCAATGGTAAGAGAAAACTTTGAACAAACTGAACTAATTTCATGTCCACAAATTTTGATTTATTTAATCCTTGCAACTTAATTTCACCCTCTTATGTAGCTTTTTTTTTTTTAAAAAAAAATTATACAATCAACTTTATTTTATTATTCACAACAAAATAAGCAAATAGACATAATTTTTTAAAATAAAATATTTACTTAATTCAATTAAAAAATAGCAAAAATTACCTGTAAACACGTGTTCAGATACTAATGTATATACGTGTGGATTAATTAGAAGGGGGTAAAAAGAAATTCATACCAATTGTTCTTGGACAAATCTGGAGTGTTCCAGGCTCGGTAACCCCAAAGATGACAAACTGAATTCACTAGAGAAGTGATATGTAGAAGTACCGTAGTTTGCACACCCTACATAAAATATAAGCATATCATCAAAATCCATTATATGCAGTGAAAAGCAGAATACAAATTAAGCCATGCATGCTGCAACAACATGATATATATGCCCTAGGAATAAAGAAGTTTCTGTTACTAATTTATTCTTAGAATTATTTTTACTATTTAACCAGACTTTTGAGATGGCGATTCTCTAATATAGGTCAAGATCATAACTACGATCTGTCACCACCATACAACTAATTGGTGGTCGGATATATTACTCGAGTAAGATCAATAATTTAAAGTAAGAAAATATTATTATCTGCCCCACTTACTTTTAAAATCATTCAAGATATATATCCAAAAGTATACCTATACTTACGTGACAATATTAATATTATCACATCAATAAAAATAAATAAAAAAAATTCAATACTCACTATATATATATATACTACATTCACATCGTTATGATTTTCAATACAATTTTTGGGCTGTAAAACATTTTTGTTAATATGAAAATAGTACGGGAGAAACACATCAAAGCAAACTCATTTGGAGGAAGTACATGATTCACGCCTTTTCAATCACATGGTTTTCAGGAATTGTAGGCTGCGTTTGACATTGAATTAAAATTCAGTTTCCATATTTAAAAATGAAAATAAGGAAAAAAGCTGCGAAAATGCATTTAGCACACACATTT
The DNA here is from genome assembly GCA_035771175.1 of Paratinospora sagittata. Taxonomy (NCBI): domain Eukaryota; kingdom Viridiplantae; phylum Streptophyta; class Magnoliopsida; order Ranunculales; family Menispermaceae; genus Paratinospora; species Paratinospora sagittata. The sequence goes on from CM069590.1 coordinate 62,795,351, forward strand.
ATGAGAAGAGGGCATTAAAGTAATACTTTATTTTATTATTTACATTTTGCAATAGGTCCTGTCATTTAACATTTTTCACCTCATTGTTGGATTCAAATAATTTTCAACTGAACAATTTTTCAATGTTTTCAGAATTTTGAGAATATATTATAAATACAATACCACACCCATTTTTAAAAATTACAAGTTACAAAAAATAAAATTGTATTCAGATTTTTGAAAAACTATTTTAGGATTCTATGCCAAATGTGGCCATATTTTTACTTGTGTTTCCAAAATCTGTTATACGCGAGCAATTTTTTTTTTATTTTATTTTTATTTTTATTTTAAAGATTGTATATAGTAAACAATCGAAGCCCCCTCTCCCCCAATTTAATTCCTACTAGAAAAAAGAATAGTATATATTTTCTTTAAATTTATAGATGACACACATTACCAAATTTTCTCAAATCACACATACAATTCAATAACACGAATCATGGTAAGAGTTGCTCGTACGTAACCATTTGGTCATGGGTTCGATTGTAAAATTAGTTTTTTTGCATAGCGAAATAAGATTGGGTTTAATAGACACAAATGTAGTTTGACCCTTCCTTGATATTGCACATAAGTAGGAGTTTCATGCTCGAGTTTGCCTTTACCTTATTTCACAAAAAGCTATTTCCACAAAGCAAATTTAAGATTAAATGGTTGCAAAGACAACAGCTTTTATCCTGATACCACAAGACTTTCTTTTTGTAATTTATTTTATATTATGCATGATTCAATATAATCTAATTAGATTGTTTTTTATTTTTATTTTTGGTTAGTCGAAAGTAAATTATACCTACCAAACCCCAAACAACGAAGGGAAATCCACCCATGAAGTACAACGGAAGCCCAAGTGCAAGAGGATGAGCAAAATTGGTCCTCCGAAGAAATCTATAGAAGGCTTGCTCCTGAAGATCCCTAACGTTTTTGAAGTCTCCACTCTGCAAGTCTCATCATAATCAATATATATTCCAAGAGAAATGAGCAAAACCCGTATTGAAATTGTGTTAAAGATAAGAAGGAGAGAGTTATTGGGAGACCTTTTGGATGGTGTAATCAATATCATAAAACCAGTTAACATGACTGAACCAAAATCCTTCAGTTGGGCTATGTGGGTCTTGCTCCTTATCTGTGAACCGATGGTGATACCTGTGTGTGCTCACCCAAAACAATGGGTCTCCCTATCAATAGTATCGCCGGACGAGCAGATAGTTAGTTTGAAGTTAGAACTTAGAACTACCTGTTAATTTACAACTAATACATTATCGGAAACAGCATATCTTAATCGTTACCGCTTATGGAAAACACATGTTGGTTTTAACAATCCCTAATGATTAAATCAATACACAACGGAAATATTCAAACAATCAATCGTTTAACTACATCATGCATTTAAAGAATCATCACCTGAAACGAGAGTATCCCGCAATAAGCGAAGAGGTACTCGAGCCATTTTGGAAGCTTGAATGCCTTATGTGCAAGATTCCTATGATAGGAGATGGTAATCCCAAATAATCCAGTAATGAAATACAGAGATACTGCCACCCAAAATGCACCCCAACTGAAAGTAGCTGGTGCGAACAAGCTCAAAACATGAGCTTATATGTGTTAGTTATGATAATTTAAGCTTAAGTTATTAGTTTAGGAATTTTATGATTTATGTTGCTTATTTCGATTTTTAATATTATATGTTAGTTTATCTGGTACTCATTGAGTTTACCTGTAAACACGTGTTCAGAAACTAATGTATATATGTGTGAATTAATTAGAAGAGAGTAAAAAGAAATTCATACCAATTGTTGTTCGACAAATCTGGTGAAAAACATAATACAAACTAAGTCATGCCTACTTCAACAACATAATATATATGTCCTCCTAGCTAGCAATAAAGAAGTTTCCGTCACTAATTTAATTTATTCTTAGAAGTATGTTTTACTATTTAACCAGGATATTGACATGGCGATTCTCTAATATTAGGTCAAGATGACAACTACAATCTGTCCCCACCATACAATTAATTGGTGGTCGGATATATTACTCGAGTAAGATCAATAATTTAAAGTAGTGAAATATTATTATCTACCCCAACTTGTTTCTTTACTTTTTCTTGTGCACGTTTTTTTAAGAAAATCATGTTCTTCATCCTCTCAACTGCACACTCATTTATGACAAGAGTGAATTAAATTAATTTTAAGAAAACAGTTGTGAAAAAACGTACTTGGTTCAACAGGATTTAAAATCAATTTTAAGAAAAAAGTTGAAAAACGGTAAACTTGTAACATGGCACACTCATTTATGACAAGCGTGCATTAAATTAATATTTTATTTTATTATTTATATTTTACAATTAGAATATTATTTTATTTATATATAATATAAATAATTTTAATTAATTCTATTCTATATACCTTTCATTTCAACTTTTAATTTTTACCTAATTTCATATCCATTTATTTAAAAACTTTACCCATTTTAAAAATATATTTTTATAAAAAAGCTAAATAAATTAATTTATAATAAGAATTATGCGAAGCACATATCCAAATACAACACTTTACACATGATTGCATCCGGAATCAAAGAACAATATATATATAGTAAAACCTTTTTATAGTCATAATGTTTTGGAACAAAGTAATTTTATTACTATAAGAAGGCTATAACTTAATAGATGTATAGTTACAAAAACTATTGTTTTGACTTAGTCATCTTTAATGTAAGTGGTATAAAAATAAAATATGCACTACATTAATAATTAATTAATGGAGCATGTTAAATTCAAGGTATAGACATTGATAAAAGATATAGACAAAGTTTTGTAAAACTAGTATATGTATTTATGTAGTGTTGGGAATATGTAAAACCGTCTTAAAACTCTAAAATTTTGTATTCTATTTAATGTTTTTCTCTCAATGTAAATTCTATAAATACATTGTCTAACACAACCCATGCAATCCTCAATCAATTTCAAATAAATATTTTATTTCATCCTAAACTTTAAATGTAACATAACATATATATATATATATATATATATATATATATATATATATATATATTTGCAATATACAAATAATTATTATTATATGGAAGCAAGTTCCTTAAGATGGAACCTAAAAAAATTATAACTTATTACAATGTAGAGTTTATTCTTATTTAGACCTTATCTAAGTTGTGACCATAAATTTTTATAACTACGTGAAGGTTATTCTTGTATAGAGTATCATTATAGAGGTCTTACTATAAGGATTTCTAAAAAACATGTTCCCATGCTGTTCAGATTGGTTAACTATGAAATTTCATCTGTCCCTTGAGCAAAAACAAAAAAAAAACTCTTTGCCTTTTTATTCTCCCATGATCTTAATTTAAGTGATTTCCTATCAATTATTATTTCTACTACTTTAATTGTTTCTAATTCACCATCTTTTCTCCATAACCCTCAATTATTCCAGTGTCCACCTATAATTTTTTAATTCACCACCTTTTCTTCATTCGAACTTAATTACTAGAGCCGGTGGATCAACTTGCACCACTTTCAAATTTTTAGTTCGCCATCTTTTCTTCATTCAAGCTCAATTATTCTAGCAGTTGTACAACCTTTTCTCCCTTCGAGCTCAATTATTTGAGCTAGTGGGGAAAAAACCTAAGAAAGAAAAGAAGAACCAGCAAGCAAAACATCACTTTCTCAATTTCTCCTCAACATCACGCATCGTCAGTCAGCTTCGCCGTAGTAAAAGTCGAACAAAAGATGAATGAGGACATTTGCGCCTCACTTGTTCATAGGCGAGTAAACAGAAGAACCTGATCTTTTTTTTGTTTCAAGTTTTTTTACTGTTGATCGTCTTTTTACTGACAAATAAACAAAGGAACCTAATCTTTTCTTCTTCTTTTTTAGGAGGTCTTTGTTGTGCGCAGCGGAATCGAATATCAAAGCAATCGAATGCAAAAGTAAACAATGGAAACAAGAACACAAAGATTTACGTGGTTCGGCGAAACTCCGCCTACTCCACGGGAAATGAGAATCACTAATTGGAGAATTCCAAAATGAGAGTACAAAATATGCCTCAAAACTCTCATACCCTCAAAATACAGTAATAGGGTATTTATAATAATGAGAGGTTTGGTTCAACTCAAACACTAATAGAAATTAGGGTTTGCTTCAAATACTAACTTCATAATAAAATGACATAAACGCCCACGAATAGGAACAAGCCAAATAATCAACAAATCTCCACCTTGGCGAGATCGCCTAAACAAACCAATCACCAATCTCATCTCCAAATGCGCCCGAAAGCGCTCAGGTTCTAATGACATTGATCAAGTTCAAACAATGCTCAAACTTGATCGCTGGTACAATCTTGGTCAACATGTCTGCAGGATTATCTTTTGTATGGATCTTCATCAATGAAATCTCACCATCCTCGATAACCTCTCGAACAAAATGAAAACGGACATCAATGTGTTTTGTTCTTGCATGATGCACCTGGTCTCGTACACACCATTGCATACATCAAACTGCCAACTGCACTTGCATATCATCTGTACGTGGAGCCATCAAAGCACTGAGCTTAAAGTGAGGAGCCAACGGTGTACTAACAGGTTTGGCCTTTTCAATTCCAAACCGATGCAAAACCTTTTTCAAATATTGTGTCTGATTCAAACACACTGTACTCTTCACTCTGTCTCTTCTAATTTCCATACAAAGTATTTTCTTAGCTTCTCCAAGATCCTTCATTTCAAATTCAGTATTTAACTGAGTCTTCAAATATTCTATCTCCACCTTGCTCTTAGATGCAATAAGCATATCATCCACATATAAGAGCAAAAAAATAAACGATGAATCGGGAAGCTTACGAAAATACACACAATGATCATAACTGCTCCGAGTGTACTGCTGACCAATCATAAATCTGTCAAATCGCTTGTACCATTGTCTGGGAGACTGTTTCAAACCATAAAGAGACTTGTTCAATTTGCAAACGAGATTTTCTTTACCAGGTACCTTAAAACCTTCAGGTTGAGACATATAAATCTCTTTTTCCAAATCACCATGGAGGAAAGCGGTCTTCACATCCAACTGTGCTAATTCCAAATCAAAATGTGCAACCAAAGCAAGCAAAATACGAATAGACGAGTGCTTGACAACAGGTGAAAATATTTCATTGTAGTCTACACCCTCAGTCTGAGCATACCCCTTTGCAACTAATCTGGCTTTGTATCTCACATTATTCATCTCTGCAGAACCTTCATTTTTGGTGAAAACCCATTTGCATCCAATAGCTTTCTTACCCTCTGGAGGTCGAACTAATTCCCAAGTCTGATTCTTATGAAGAGATTGCATCTCCTCATCCATAGCCTTTGTCCAGTCTGCACTGTCAGAATACTGCATAGCTTCTTTATAACTGGTAGGAATACCATCTTTAATAACTGGGAGTGCATATGCCACCATATCTTCAAAACGAGCAGGTTTGCGAATATCTCCTCGCTGTCTACGGGAGGCAATAGAATCTGACTGTCGTAGGATTGCTGGGGTTGATTTCTCAAAATCTGATCTTTCACCATCTGTAACACCTGTGCGGTTGGGACTTGTCTTCATAGCAACATCAAACTCCACCTGCTTAGGAGCATCTTGATTGTTCTGTTTCGACTGAAGACCTTGTTTGGGAGATTTATTTAGAACTCCTGATTCATCAAAAGTAACATCTCTGCTGATGATAGACTTCTTTCATAACAGAATACTTATGTTCCTTCGCCAAACATAATCTTATGGTACCACAAGCTTGACGATTAATTTTCTTCCGAGTCTTCTCATCCATATCAACAGGTTTTTCTTCCAAAGCAACGTCTAAATCTTGTTGGGCTAAGACATCAAGAACTTCACATTGCCCATTCCAAAATTGTTCTTGCCATTAAATTTCTCAACTTCAAATTTCGCATTCGAGACTTTCGAAGAACTTTCCATCACGGCGATACAACCCGTCGTCAAGAATGTTCTTCTTCTTCAAATTGTTCTTCGAATCCAATTTCAGAACCCAAAGCTCTGATACCAATTTGTTGTGCGCAGCGGAATCGAATATCAAAGCAATCGAATGCAAAAGTAAATAATGGAAACAAGAACACAAAGATTTACGTGGTTCGGCGAAACTCCGCCTACTCCACGGGAGATGAGAATCACTAATTGGGGAATTCCAAAATGATAGTACAAAATATGCTTCAAAACTCTCATACCCTCAAAATACAGTAATAGGGTATTTATAATAATGAGATGTTTGGTTCAACTCAAACACTAATAGAAATTAGGGTTTGCTTCAAATACTAACTTCATAATAAAATGACATAAACGCCCACGAATAGGACGAGCCAAATAATCAACAGTCTTTACAGCTAATCGTCGGATCTAACGAGTTCTTAAGAATGATTTCGTCAAGTAAGTGAAACAAAACCTGAAGATCTTACATGATCTTTTTTTTTCCAAGGTTTTTCACGCTCTTCGATCTTTCCTAGGGTTAGATCCAGTCTTATGTTTTTGTTGTTTCTCTTCATCTATCTATGCTCTTTAAGCTTTCTCCTTTTCCATATACCTATTCCTTAGCTTTTTTTTTCTCTTCTTGTCATTGTTTTATTTTCTTCGTTAATCTTTCAGTTTTATTCGTTTTCAATTAGTAAAAAAAATTATATTGCTTGTTGTTCGCTAAATAAGTCTCTTCGTACAAACTAAAGCCAATTTCTATTTTATTATATTGAATACTTCTTCTTTTTTTCCGTTGTTCGTGCCATTGCTTTATCTTCTTCTTTAACCTTCCAATTTTGTTTGTTTTCAATTTGTTAATTCTATTGTTGGTTGTTTGCTCGCTCATCTCTTCATACAAACTAAGACAGTTGCATTTAGTATCTTTAAGTAATTTTGTACAAATTCCGAATATTCTTTTCCCACTTACCCTACAATAAAATTGTCAAAAGACTGTGCACACACCGTCACAATGGACAACAAACAGACCCGAACCACCTAGATTATTGCATTATTTTTATTTTTTTCTCACCAATGGGCACCGTACTTAATTTTTTAAACAACAGAATTTTCTCATGATTTGTTTCTCTCCATTATTGCATTATATTATATTATGAAAACCATGACCCCTTAAGTAATTTAAAAAAAAAAATTCTTAAAAGGATTTTGTAGTTCTCTCTATCGTTGTCTTTTAAACTTTGATACTGTGTAAAGAAACTAATACGAGTCTGTTGGATAGAAAAAAGAAAAAAAGAAAGTTTGCCCCAATATAGCAGCACCTAAGGTTGTGCATAAACTTTCATAAAAAAATTACATAACGTCAAGTTTAATCTTTAATACATCACTATACAAAGCGATGTGCATAAAATTTTATAAAAATATATATATAACATCTACTTTAATCTTTAGTGCAATATCATACAAAGCGGTGTTACAAAAAAATATTATCAATGGGTAGAATGAACGTTTAAAGAAGCCACAACATAAGAAGGTCTAAAAAATTACATCTATCACTTGAAGAAGAGATATGAGGTAACATTGACCATAGGTATGTAATTATTGAAATAATAAAGTGCCTTTCTTAATGTTTATTCTTAGTTTATCAAAAAAATATAATAACCTTTTTAAGTAGAAAATAAAATAAATACCTTTCTTTAGTTTGTTTTTTAGATTATTCTTAGTTTACCTAATTAATTAGTTATCTTAATAATAATTTAATTATACATAAAACCATTGTTTTTTTTTTAAAATTAAACAATTATATTAAAGCATTTGGAATTCATTTTTGCTTAAAAAATAATAAGACAGTAATATTATATCCCGAATAATATTAATTAATTAAAATAACTTGAAAAAGAATAACTATATAAATAAATTTACAAACTTAATTTAAAAACACCTAATTAATTGAATATTAGTTTTTATTTTTTATTTTTTATTTTAACTTATTTAATCTATAATCTTAAACTTTTTATATTTTCTCTTTCTTCCTTAAATACCAAGTTAATACAAAAATAAATAAATAAAACACAAATCCTCAAAACACCCAATTTTAATAATTTCATGCATACCGACCTACATATGATCTTCAAATGTCACAAATTAATTGTTTATTTGTCCCCCTCCATTTAATTTATATTAATGTCAACTTCCCTATTGTCGTTCGGTATTGAAGTGATTAGACAATTAGATATATTCATCACATTTACAACCAAAAAAATTGTAATACTTAAACTTGTTGCACTTCACTATAAAACGTATTGCTGGGGATAAGTATCCCCGCCCGTACCTGCAAGATACTATATATATATATATATTAATAATGTGCTATTCATACTTGGGCCATTCTTGGCCAGTCCACGTCCATTTCATCTTTGGGACCATGGATGATGGTATCCATGCTAAGGCCCAGGAGAAGGTGACTTTTGCCATATAACAAAAGGCCTGCAAAACACACATTTTCAATAAACATGTGTGTAACTACATTTTTTATGACCAACTTTTTCTCATATTCTTACTCGCTAGTTTATGTGCACTAATTAAAATAAAAATAATTTTTTTTTACATGTAAAATATATTTTTTGTCTTTGAAAAACCGGAGTTATCTAAATATAGGGATGATGATGGGTAAGAGAAATATTGTAAAATAGTTAAAATATAAAATTATTATTTTACCCTTATTTAATAATGCAAAATTATTATGAACTGCAACCCTCATTTAATAATGCAAAATTATTATGAACTGCAACCCTCATTTAATAATGCAAAATTATTATGAACTGCAAAACTGAACAGAAAATCCCCTAATATACATAAACACAACTATTCCAACATATATAAAAGTGGCAATCAAGCTCTCTACTTTTTTGTTCAGCTGGCGGTTCTCCTTCTTGATTTATTAGCATATATATAGATAGATGGATAGATAGTTTGCATCTGATCATGCTACTTATTACATAGATCTTCATTACTTATTATGTCCTTGTTTCAAGTTCTGGATAATTAGGTGCTTGACATGGTTATCCAGGTTCTTCATTGTTTAAAGCCATCCTACGCTTGTGACTCTCAGAAGGAACCTTCACATCAGTAGCCAGTCCAACGCGTTCAAGTAGCTTGATAATGTACCAACCCATGTCAAATTGCCACCACTCTTGTCCAAGCCTTGCCGAGAACTCAAAAGCATGGTGGTTGTTATGCCACCCTTCTCCACCACTCAATATTGCCACAAACCTGATCATAATCAGATCCAAATTTATGAATTAATTAGCAAAAAAGGAAGTTAGAAATAAGGACCCAGATATTAAAAGATCTCTATTTCTTAATCATTCTTGAGTATATATTAAGAGTATTGTTATGAAAATATTAATCTAACTATAAAAAATAAAAAATAATAATTTTAAATACAACTACACATGTACAACCATTGAATCATTTATTACACACCTTAAGATGTGCAACACACATCTATCCAACAATTGTAAATGTATAGTAGATTAACATGTATTGTTTGGAACTCTATCTTTGGGTTTAGTGATTTATAACATAATATCAAAACCTTGATTTTATAAGAAGTCTTCGGGGTCTTGGGTTTAAGTCATTATTGACATATTTGCATGTTTTTCATTTGCATTATTAGTATTTATGTTTTCTTCTTCTTTTGTTGAACTCTCCATATATAGGTAGGGTTTCACGTGAGGAAAAATGTTTATACTAGCTTGATATGTCATTATTAAAACTCTACCCATCAGCTATGACTTTTGAGTTTAATGGTTTCCAACAATTACTAGAGAAATGAAGCCATATATTTATTTTTTTTAAAAGCACTTGAATCCAAATGTGGAATTTGGATTAAGTTGAGCAATAGATTAATTATATGATAATTGGAGAACATGAATTATATACGAATGGTCAATTATTTAAGACAAAAAATAATTAAAGATCTTCATACCAATTGTTCTTGGAGTAGTCTTTAGTGTTCCAAGCCTTGTTTCCCCATACGTGACAAACTGAATTCACAAGAAAAGTGGCGTGGAGACATATCACAGTTCGTATACACTGCATCAACAACATACTTGTGAGCTTTGTTATGAATATATATACGTCTTTAAGTTTATATCGGTAAAAAATCTCTATATATGTTTTGAAAAAAAAAAAAAAGTTAATTATGATTCTATTTAAGCACTAATATAAGATCTATTTTAATATTTCATATACATATATCACAAAAACAATTAAATTAAATTTATTTTTCTTCACAAAAATTTAGTTCGTTTAGTACAGTAATTATAAACTCTTACCAGACCCCAGACGAGGAAGGGAAATCCTCCCCACAAGTACAACAGAACCCCCATTCCAATTGGGTGAAGGAAATTGGTGATCCGGAGAAACTTGTAGAAGGCTTGATCTTGAAGATCTCTTACATTTTTGAAGTCTCCCGCCTGGATGCAACCAGTAGTTTAATTCATATCAATAGAGATTACGGCGAGGATGACATTAAACCAATTAATTACTAGGATTTTTAATTATAAAGAGTGTTTTATATACGCTGCTGAGTGTCAGCATTCTCAGTTTCTTTGGATGTTTTGAAAATATGCTTATATTGCACAACATCTTCAAATATATGTGCATTTTTAATATATTTCAGAAAATAGCATTAGCACCCAACGTATATATAACATTACTGTAGAACAGAAATGAATATTGCTACATTGACATTTAAAGTATACATTTATAATATACATCACATTTATACACCAATGGATCCCTTGAATTACGTGTTGAGGCATGATTTAATAGAATTTGATGGTGTATAAAGGGTGATGCACACTTTTTAAGTATAAATTTTGGATGTCACTTTTAGCATTTTCCAAAACAAATTAAGAGAGAATGAAGACCTTCTCCGTGGTGTAATCTGTATCAAGAATCCAGTTTATGTGACTGAACCAAAATCCTTCAATTGGGCTATGTGGGTCACGCTCCTTATCCGTGAACTGATGGTGATACCTATGTTTGCTCACCCAAAACACGGGATCTCCCTGTGTAAGAGCAATCAACCAAATGAAGAAAATAATTGAACACAGTTTATGTTACAAACCAACTTAACTAAATTAATATATCCACTTGTACGAAAGAAAAATGTTATTCTAACTATAAAAAAAAATATAACTATATGTATATTAATTATATCTTTATATTCATTAGATAGTTTATAACACCGTTGAGATATATAAAATACAAGTATCAAATGTATATAAAAATGTAGTTGAACATTTAGTTTAAACACTTCCATGTAAGGAAAGTAAAATGTTGAAGCAGGCCGGCTCCAACGCAATGCCCAACCCCAGAACTTGTTGCCCTTGAATTGTAGGAACTAAGCTTATATTGCCCGCCTTCCCTTCCTTTCTTGATATATATAGAAGGGATGCTAAACGTCAACGTACGTTAGTGTCTATGTTGGCGCCTTTTGTACCAATAGCAGTACTCGTGCATGCAAATGGAGACGATTGTGAAAAAATTAAATTAAGAAAAATCACCTGGAATGATAGTATTCCGCAATAAGCAAAGAGGTACTCAAGCAATTTTGATCTAAGCTTGAAAGCTCGATGTGCCAGGTTCCTATGATAGGAAATACTAATGCCAATGTTTCCGGTTATCAAAAACAGTAACATTGCCAACCAAAACGCACTCCAACTGAAAGTACTCGGAGCAAACAAGCACATCACATGAACGGTAATAATCACCAAAGCATGAAACGCATCCCACGCATTCCATTTCCTCACCCAATATGCCCTTTTCTTGCTTATCAACACCACCTCCGAGAACGGTATCTTCTTTGTCTTTTCCTTAGGCTCATCAGCAATAGCATCACCTTTTACGGCCTTGGCATTTGACACTTTATATGAATTGCTTCTTTGTTGGAGCTCCGATGGAATATCAGACGGTAACATCGTAGCTACCGCTGGTGGTGGCGCCATTGCGTGTAGATATATGGTCCTTTGATCAAATGCCCCTCCCGTCTAAGACCTTGTTATGCTTGCCTTGTCTTCCCATTTATAAATTGCTTTGTAAAGCACCTTTTTGCTTTTCCTCTGCCATTACCCAACAACTTCATCAACGTGGCTTAGTTTGGTGGCACTAATTATGAAGATGTTTTCCAAGTGTTGCTCTTATGCTGATATTATAATAGCTATCTGCCGTTTTGTGAAAGCTCGTGACTTGAACTTGTCCACTTGCTTGGCATCGTGTCTTATATGCTCTGGACTCTGTTACACGTCCATTTGCTTGGCATCGTGTCTTATATGCTCTGGACTCGTACACGTCTCCTTTAACGCAAGGACTGCTCTATATATAACGCCCAAGTTGATGTGCATGCAGTTTCGAGTTCACTTGTAATTTCTCATTGCAATCATGGGTTAATATTGAGCAGTTTTTCAAGATTAACATCTAAGATTTATCGGCGTTCTCAAAGATAATCTGTGCAGTAGTGTTAATATTTTTCATTGAAAGGTAATTTTTACGATTTTCCCAAATTTAATTTGGTACGGTTATTATTATTACTTCTAATTAAGATTGATGGTTGGTTGTTATTATTATTACTTCTAATTAAGATTGATGGTTGATCTGTTGAAGTTTTATATTGGGTAACCCTCCTTTATCTATGTTTGGGACAGTTGTGGCAGAGTTTTGTTGACAAATTCGAATTGAGTTGTAATTTGTAATTTGTAAGTGTTAGAATTGTGTAAATCAAAATAATAGTGTCACATTAGATATTGGTAATTAAGTTCATTACATAAAATATATGTTGAGATTTTAACATTATTAATTTTGAGGCTTTTTAGTATAGAAAATACTAAAGTAACACTTATTTTGTACATTTAAAGTGTACATTATCAAATTATTTTCAATTATGTACTAACATATTACTCTTTTACAATAAAACCTCAAATTGGCTTAAAGATATTTAAGTTTGGAACAATATCAATATTAATTGTGGTATAGGCCAACAGTCGTTGGAGCCAACTTGTCTTGATGACTAATCTCAGGGAGTTGAAAAAAATATGAGAGAGCTAAACGATATGCATATTTATAAAGCACTTATACAAGTGTCCTTTTCTCTATTTATGAGGACGTACATGAGATAAGGGATCGGCCAGGTGCCGAACTTGGGACAACTATTTAGTTGTATAATTAAGTAAAATCATAAAATGGGCGTCAAAAGCTCATAAAATAAAAAATAAAAAATAAAAAAAGAGATAATAATGATATAAATCATAATAAAAAGAATAATAAACATAGATATATAGAAATATCTTATTGTGAAGATATATGCACCAAAATAAAGTATTAGGATAAAGATTAGATATAACTAGTGATTCAAAAATCCTAAGAATGAATAATGTGATTGTTGTATTAGTTTTTATATAGCGCTTGCTCTTTGATTAGAAAGAAAGTTTTTACTTTAAAATTCTATGAATACAGTTTTAAGTTCGATTAAGAAATCATCATTGAGATCTTCAAATTAACACCGTGCATGCAACTATGTACTTATCTAAATAATCATGATTTTCGAAAAAAACAAGTCGTGGGCCTAGCTTTTTTTCTGTCCATGACATGCATCATATAATAAAATTCGTAAGCTACTAAAATCACCCTGTCCACCCACTTAAATTAAAAATATAAAATATAAAATAATCTTATAAAAAATTATTAAAATAGGCATATAAAAACTATCTTACCCTCTCATTCTCTCCTCACCCACCCATTCTTCAACCATAAAGCCCTAACTTTAGTTATAAAAACGAGAAAATCTTCATTTTTATAAGTTATAAGTTAGATTTTTTGTGTTATTGTTCATTTCTACCTAGATTTAGACCCAAAATCATGAAAAAAAAGGGATTAAAATGGAGATGAGAAAGAGTTTCGAAACCCTTTCTCCGTCGGTCCTAATGACCTGTCCGGCCCTAGTCTATCCGGCCGTCATGGGTCGAACAAAGGCAACTTGTCCGACCCTGGTCGGCCGGACAGGTCATTAGGACCAACGGAAAAAGGGTTTCGAAACTCTTTCTCCTCCCCATTTTAATCCATTTTTTTCATGATTTTGGGTCTAAATCTAGGTAAAAATGAACAAATAACACAAAAACTCCAACTTGTAACTTGTAAAATGAAGATTTCTTCATTTTTATAACTAAAGCTAGGGCTTTATGGTTGAATAATGGGGGGGGGTGAGGAAAAAGTGGGAGGGTAGGATAGTTTTTATATGTCTATTTTAGTAATTTTTCATGAATTTATTTTTTATTTTTTATTTTTTAATTTAGGCGGATGGATTGAGTGGTGATTTTAATAGCTTCTTAAAATTCTATAGGAGAGAATTAAAAGTATGATTGTGGGCTTGGGCCCTAGTGGCGGGCTTTGGCCCATGTTGTTAGCAGGGTAGGTCAGTCAAAAGAAAAGAAACGTCAGATCATTATTTGGATGGGCTTCGTGTTGTTACACCCTTCAAGCTGGTTGGAAAAAAAAATTCTTTATCATCACACAAACGATAGTACCTAATAATACAACAATGCTAAATGAATTGAAATCAACACATTAATTGCTCAAATCACTGTCACATCATAATTTTACATTAATTCAATAATGTAACATGTTTTTTAAAAATATAACAAATGTGATGTGGAGCCTTGATATATTAGATTTGTAATAAATGGTGTAGAGATTTTAATCACCTTAGCATTTTATCTAATAATATATAGTAGTGAGATAGTGAGATTGTCACGACGACTCTCACGTAGGTTGACGTCCTGACCAGTATAATGTACTATACACTGTATATTTTTGTATACGGTATACAATACAATGTCAGCCTCAACATAACCTCACAATTCTTCCCAAAATATTTCAAAATTTTGGCGGCACCTCCTCCTAAATTGGGCATCTCACGAATTTCCTGATATACTACAAAGCAAATCATATATATGTATATAATTTCATTTATTTGCCCATACCCCTTAAATATGACATGTATTTTAATACACGCATATATTTGGCTCATACCTATAAAATACGCGTATTATACGTCTCGATATATTCATAAGTCAACGTATGTATTTAATTAAAATTACAGGGAGTTACAATTTTTCCAACTTAAGAAATCTCGTCATCGAAATTTAACAGATAAAGAGAAATGTACCTCAAGTGGTAAAGAGATCGGGAAATGTCTCCCTCATCTGGTCTTCGCGTTCCCTGGTTTGCTCCTCATTATCATGAAATTGTCATTTGACTCTAACTAAAGGAATTTCTTTAGTTCTCAACCTCTATACCTTCCTGTTCAGAATTTGAATGAGTTTCTCTTCATATGTAGCATTCTCCCCAACTTGTAACTGTGTTACATCTAAAATATGTGTTGAATGGGTCAAACAAATATTTCAGACTCTTATGATCTGAGTACAGTGTGAACTTTTCCCCATAGAGGTAATGTCTCCACAATTTTAACGCAAATACAACAGCTGCTAGCTCCAAATCATGCACAGGGTAGTTCTTCTCATGTATCTTCAGCTGTCTGGATGCATAAGCAATCACTTTACCTTCCTACATCAATACACACCCCAAACCTGAATGTGATGCATCTGTGTAAATCACCAACTACTTTTCAGGTTCTGGGAGTACTAAAACTGGAGTAGTAGTTTGCATATTCTTCAACTCAGTGAAAGCATCCTCGCATGCAGAAGTCCACAAAAATGACACATTTTTCTGAGTCAACCTTGTGAGTGGGAAAGCCAATCTGGAAAAGCCTTCCACAAATCTGTGGTAATAACCAGCTAGACCTAGAAAATTGCGGATGTCAGTCAATGTGGTTGGTCTTCGCCAATTTATGATTGCCTCAACCTTAGTAGAATCAACAGAAATACCTTATGCACTAACCACGTGACCTAGAAATCTCACCTCATGTATCCAAAACTCGCATTTACTGAATTTAGCATACAACCGATGCTCTCTTAGTGTCTGCAAAGTGATGCGAAGGTAATCCTCTTGAGTCTTGGAATAAATGAGTATATCATCAATAAACACAATAATGAATTGGTCTAGATATGGTATGAATACCCTTTGCATCACATCCATAAACATGGCTGGGGAATTGGTCAGTCCAAAGGGCATAACAAGAAACTCATAGTGACCATACCATGTTCTGAACGCAATCTTTAGTACATCCTCTTCCCGTATTCTCAGCTGATGGTATTCAGATCTTAAATCAATCTTAAAAAAAAAATTAGCACCATTCAACTGATCGAATAAATCATCAATACGGGGGAAAGGATACTTATTTTTTACTGTCACCTTATTCAGCTGTCTATAATCAATGCATAACCTCAAGCTGCCATCCTTCTTCTTCACAAACAGTACTGGTGCGCCCCAGGGTGACATACTCGAGGTAATAAACCCTTTTGCCATCAACTTATCTAATTGCACCTTGAGTTCTTCTAACTCTTTTGGCACCATTCGATAGGGTGGAATGAAAATAGACTTTGTGTCAGACATCAGTTCAATAATAAAATCAATTTCCCGTACTGGTGGTAACCCTGGTAAATCATCTGGAAAAATATCTAAGTACTCGCATACTACAAGAATATCTTATATCTTAACGCCTAAATCCTTTTTATTTATTGGTTTTATACTAGCCAACATCCCTATCTCTTCATTAGTGGCCAACCTGCCTCGAGTGGGAGGGTTTGAAGATGTTTTGCCACTATAAACAAATGCGGGTTGTCCTGGTATTTGGAAGACTACTTTCTTACCAAAGCAGTCCACATGGGCATGATAGGCAGCTAACCAATCCATACCCAGTATAGAATTAAATTCCAAGAATTCTAAAACCCTAAGATTCACAATCATTTCATGATCCGCATATTTCACCACACAATTTTCACACAACATATTCGGGTAGATTCGGTCTCCTGTTGCAGTACAAAAAACCAACGGCGTACTAATCCTAACAGGAGTTAAATGCAACCTATTTACCATGTGGCCAACAATAAATGACAAGGTGGATCCAACATCGATCAACACATACATCTTAATGTCGCAAATGAAAATCATACCTTCCACCAAATTCTTGTTCGCCTCTGGATTTGGCTCTGTAACAGCCCTAACTTGCTCTCTGACAGGCGTGGGAACAGTGATAGTAGCAGATGGATTTGCTGGAGTTCGCGGAGCTGGCTGAAAAGGAAACTGATACGCCTTATGTCCCTTGTTCCCACATCGAAAACATGTGATAGGAGGGCGAGGTGCAGATGAAGCTGTCTGTGACTCAGTGCCTGGCATGGGAAGCCAACCACTCTGGTTGCCTACTCCTTTATGCGGCCACAGTGCCCTAACAGATGATCCTTGTGTCGGTGGCCTCGTAGCAGACTGTGATCCTTTGCCTGCTGGTGGTGGCACCGCTGCTGCTGAAGGAGTAACTGGAATCTCCAGAGTAGTAGGCATCTTAGCTATCTTTGCCTTTTTCTATTCACCCCACTATTTTTTGCCCCATCTCTGCTTTCTCTTACCATGATAGGGTACCTGCTGCTCTAGAACTGCCTGTGTTGGGGGAGTTGTCTGTGCTGGCGTATCTATCATCTCAACTGCCTCATAATCTAATGCCTGTCACACTGCCTGATCATAGGTCTGAACACCAACAAGCGTCAAACCCTTCTTGATCTGGTTATTAAATCCATCCCTGAGCCTCTTCATTCGCATCAGATTTGTCTGAACCATCTCAGGGGCAAACAAGGCTAGCCTGTTGAACTCATGTTCATATTCTCTCACAGACATATTCCCCTGCTTCAATTCTATAAATTGTTGATGCCTCTTATCAACCTCAGATGGGGGATAGTAAGTCTTGTAGAATACTTCTGTAAACTTATCTCAAGTATTTATGGGTCCTTGAGCTCGGCCTGTCTTCTGCCACCATCTCTCAGCCTTACTCGAAAATTTAAATCGAGCAAGTCTAATCTTGTCCCTATCTAGTGCATGCATGTCCTCAAATATAGCTTATATCCGCAGAAGTCAATCCTCAGCAACCTCTAACTCTTGACTGCCATCAAATATAGGGGGTTCACGCCTCTTAAATGCTTTCATCACATCTTTGTATATGCGGGTCTCATCTACATCATCATGAGTCTCTACTGTCTCCTGCACTAGCACAAATCTCGATATACGCGTAAATCAACATATGTATTTAATAAAAATTATGGGGTGTTACATAGATAATTAGCTTTCATAATTGTACTTGTCCATATAAGCTTGGAGAGAGATTTTAAAGCTTGTTTATCAATTTTCAATAAAAACAAAAGGTGGACATATGGTTGTTTGTAGAAATACCACCTATGGTATATATCGACCATGGGTTACAACATCAAAATCGTGCCCCCTTAATTTGTATTCTCTTGGGACTCATTTAGTATGTGAGATTGAATGGAATAAGATTTTTTTTAGTCTCAAGCTCATATTTGGCTACTGATCCAGGATGGAATAAAAAATAATTTCATCCTCATTTTTATCCTATTGTAATGGGATAAAATAGTGATGACCAAAAAGAAAGATTATTTTTATCCCATTATAATCGATTTTACATTTTTTTTAATTGTTTAATCATATTCTATCTTATATTATCCAATTCAATCTAATCTCATAAAAATAATTCTATCATATTTTACACATTAAACAGGCTCTGGCCCTTATGGTTTTGTCTTTAGGTCTTTATTGACCTTTGACCCTGATCAACTGCAAGCATTCCGTAAAGAGAAAAAAAAAAAAAAAAAAGGAAAAGAAAAGAAAAACTGCTATTAGTATTAATTCCTACATTCTTTTAGGCAATTATATATTATTATAACTACAAAACATAGCGCTTTATCGTAAATACATGCATATTTAATAACTATTATAGTGTTGCATTTTTTACAGTTAAAATAGTATTTTTTTATTTATTTTTTTCAAATTGAATAATATCGGTCTCAAACAAATAAAAAATTTGAATAATATCCAAATGAGTAAATGCGTCTAGTACACCTAACCCAAACTAAGGCAGCCACAAAATTTGACTTTATCCGACAGTTTTCTGATTGGAGTATTAAAGGTTGAGTAATGTCATATTGATATAATCATGTTCTCACTCAACCATGCATGTGCCGTCAAATTACATCGTATCATGTTATGCCATGTGTGCGGTTCAAAGTAGTTTAAATGAATATTGCAAGCTCTGTACGAAATATATTAATGCATTTGTAGCATTCCATGCTAACCAGAACACGTTCTTTCATTGATATACTGATGTTTCCTTTTAATTTCCCCTAGTGTTTTGGCAAATTAAATAAACTCTACATGGGCCATAATTGCCAAAAATTTGTAGGAATTAATACTAATAGAAGCTTTTATTTTTATTTTTTCCTTTTTTTTGGAAAATGCTAATTTAATGAAAATAAATGCAACTAAGTTTAGGGTAATAAATGATCTAATAGGCGTACGTGCATGTGTAACTTACACTTAAAGTTATATTTTATTTTAATTAAATTAATATTTTTTTATATTTTTTCTTCTCTCTTATGGTATGCTAGCAGTTGATGGATCAAATGTGTACATGCCAACTGATCCTATGCATCAAAGTCAAGTGTATCATGATTCATGATATTTGTTGGGTTTCTATGACCGCATAGGAGTCTTACATTGAATATAAAATACATTAATTATAAGTTGAAATTTTACTTTCATTATTAGCAAAATGTTTTGGGATAAAACCTTTTAGTACCAAGGTTCAAAGGAGGTTAAGTAGGAGATACCATCTATTGGTACTAGAATAAAGATCCAGGAGATCTTTCCATACATGTGGTATCAAAATCATCAATGGTTCAAGTGGAACATATACATATGTTAAAGGTAGATCAGAACTGTCAAGAAAGAATAATATTAGTACTAATTGAACTAAGATAAGTCACCGATTTTAAGATAAAACATGTTTGGACACTCTACATTACACTCAATTAATTCTTTCAATATTAATTTAATTATACTGTATATTAATTCTTTATATAAACTCCTCAACTAAATCAGCTAACGCACAGAGCAATTTATATTCTCTTATTTTTCTGTCTTTTCTAAAAGAAAAGTGCGACTTTTCAAGAGTACTACTTTGCCTAAGCACATTAAAAATACTTTCACCCAAACACATTTAATTAATTGATTAGTAAATTGTTGATTGGATCTGATGCTAATTTCAGATATGATCACACCCACCTGCAAGCTATTGGTTCAAAGTTTTGATCAAACTAAGCATGCAGCAGTACTACTGTTCTATTTTTTAAGCTAACAAGAGCATGCGTGCCGGACTCTCTTTCTGAAAACTATGAAACAAGTGCCATAACATCGTACGTGCATCTCTTACATATTAACTGCAACACCCAAATTCCAGCTGAAGGTAAGACTAAGCTCATATATAATATCAGGTATTAGGTAAGACTAAGTTTATAATATCAGATATTTCTGTTCGACATATATCTATATATCTATATATATTTATGCTTACGTTGAAGCGGTAGAGTTGAACTTTTCCTTCTTTAAAGCCATTCTCTGCTTCTGACTCTCAGATGGAACCTTCACGTCAGTAGCTAATCCAACCCGTTCCAGTAGCTTTATAAGGCACCAACCTAAGTCAAGTTGCCACCACTCTTGCCCGTGCCTTGCTGAGAACTCAAAGGCATGATGGTTGTTATGCCACCCTTCTCCAAAGCTTAATAACGCAACCCACCTAATAATAACCAAATAGATTAATTCATTAGAATATTCATGATGCATGGATCACTAATTAATCCTAATCAATTTTATAATGAGAATTATTATATATAAACCAACCCAAAAGCTATAATTATCATTATCACTCTTAATTTGTCACATACAATCCCATGGCCTGCACTAGGGTTGATTTTGACTATTTGGGGGGCACGGGGCATAATACATAAAATAAGACCCTTTTATACATTAATGAATAAATATTTTTAAAATAATGTAAATACATTATAAATACATAATTTTATAAATAAATAATTAATTTTATAAATAACACATTAAAAATATATCCTCAAAATAACCTCTTATAAAAAAAATCAAATACAAATAATTTTGCATTTGTACCTAATCCAAATACAAAATTATACAAATTTAGCAAACAAAAAAAAATTATAATATAGAAACAGTTAAAAAAAAAAAACAGGAGTAGGCCAATAGAGATATTGACTAGCTGATAAAATGTGATTAAATTGTAGTGTAATAGTTAAAAAATAAAAATAAGGGCTGGCGGTTGGTGAACAGAAAGTGGTTGGCGGGTAGGAAGAAGAAGAAAGAAGAAGTTGCAAGCTGGCAATGACGGACTGGGCGGAAGAAGAAGAAGAAGAAGAAGAAGAAGAAGAAGAAGAGGAGGAGGAGGAGGAGGAGGAGGAGGAAGTTCGGTGTCAGGGGATCGCCATCGCGGACATGGAATCGTCATCTTGGCATGCGTCATGGGCATTTTCTTCTTTGAAATCGCAGTTTCTTTAGTATTTAGAGTTTTTGATTATGGTAAGATTTTGGACATTAACAATAAGTAAAAAATTATTTTAATTAAAAAAGTTTAAAAATGAGTTAAAACGATATTTAAAAAATTAAAAATAATATATAATTTTTGTACAAAATACAGGGCCTTAAAAATGTGGATGCCCAGGGCGTTCGCCCTATAGGTCCGGCCCTAGCCTGCACGTATAGAGAGAAGAAAAATAAAAAAAGTGGCAAATATTAGTCATACGAACTACGAACATGCAAATATCGACAAAAAGACTTGAACCCAAGATATAAATCTTATAATAATATTGCTCTGATACCATGTTATAAACTGTTAAATTCAAAAGCTATAGCTAAGAGACAAAGACACAATAATAGATATGAAGCTATCATATTATAGAATTTATATGAAAGAGAGTAAATCAAAGGGTAAATAATTATACCAGTTATTCTTTGACGAGTCTCGGGTGTCCCAAGTTTGGTAGCCCCACACATGACAGGCTGAGTTCACCAAAAAAGTTATATGATGAACTACCATGGTTCGAATATACTGCATCCACCATATGAGACATGCTTTAATTTCCTTTGTGAGTGATGCGAAGAAAACCAAATATAATAAAAATGTTTCTATGGTCGTACGTTATGAACGTCACTTCAGCATATTTTAAAATGCTAGATGGATTGAAATTCTTCCTTACCAAGCCCCACACTAGATACGGAAACCCCCCGAACCAGAATAACGGGATCGCAATTGTAAATGGGTGAATCACAGTGGTCTTTCGGAGAAACCTATAGAAAGACTGTTGTTGTAGATCCTTTACATTGTTTATGCCTCTAACCTGCAGTAAGAGTCAGTTTAATTATTTTAGGAGAGATCAGAGCAAAACAGAGTGTACATGCATATATAGATATAGTTATAGATCTAGATATGATGGTGAGTATGAGAAACTAATTAGAGACCTTTCGAAGCAGATATCCAATGTCAAAAGCCCAAAACATGTGACTGAACCAAAATCCCTCAGTTGGGCTATGGGGGTCTTGCTCCTTGTCCACATACTGATGATGATACCTGTGTACGCTCACCCAATATATTGGGTCTCCCTGTTACAATTACCAACCAAATAGTAAATTAATTAGGACAGTCCTTAGCTACAGAGGGACTCCAGTTCAAACTTAATTGGTGTAGTACTCCTGCGTCGGAGTTCTTTGGATCATCTTAGAGTTATGTAATACATACGGCTCTAGGATGATATATCTAAGAGATTCAAACACAAGAGTATACACCAGCTGAGTTTATCACCATTACAGTCTCTTCGTCATTTTCTGTAAATTAATTAGTCATAAATGTTAATTAATACGTATATTTGTTAGATATATGAACTAAATCTCTAATCTTCGCTCCTGTGGGGTTTGCCTTCAAACCACTATATAATTATTTGTTTATTTCTCTTATTCATTAATTTTAATATTTATTTTTCACTCATGGTGACAGAGTGATTCCGAGCTTAAACTACCATCTAGGTTGTAATTACTCTTAACATAACGTTTACTACATGAGGTTGTGTTTAAAACAAAATTTATTAGATAAAATGGACACATTTTAAGAGACTTAAGTGATAAAAGTTAAGTTAAGAGTTACTTTATGAATTAGGGTAAAAATTTTGAAAAATATTTTAAAAATATATTTTGTTAACATTACCCTGAATGTTATTGGATCACCTCGAATCATGCACTAATACGTGGTTCAAAAAAATTCAACAATTCTCAAGGACAATGTAACAAAGTGGGTTAGTTAAGCATTACTCAAAATCTTCTAGTTAGAGAACAAAACTCACCTGCATTGCAAGTACAGCACAATAAGCGAGCAAGTACTCGAGCCACTTGGGAACCTTGAATGATTTATGTGCGAGGTTCCTATGATATGAAACAGTAATCGCCAATCCTGTAACGAAATACAGAGAAATTGCCACCCAAAACGCACCCCAACTGAAAGTACTTGTTGCGAACAACAAGCATGTAAGGTGCATGTGAACTGACATCAATGAAAGAAACAAGTCCCATGATCGCCATTTTCTCACCCAAAATCTCCTCTTCTTAGGCTTCACCACCACATCCGAGAATGGTATCTTCTTCAAGTAAATATTACTCTCATGATCATCACCACCTTCTTTTGCTTGCTTCTTCTGGGAAGTGATAATATTATTACTGCTGGACATAAAGGAAACGCTGGATTTTTCTGCATTTAGCACGGAAAATGGAGTTATTGCTCCTATCAGTGCCATGTGATGAGAAGATGGTAGCTAGATAGTTTGTATTATATTAAAGGTTGGCTTCACCGTGCTTCTATTTATAAAAACCTGAAGGGTTCAGCAACAAAATTCTTTTTTTTTTTTTTTCCTTGTCTTATTTTATTTCATTTTATGTTTTTAAAAATGTGGTTGTCGTAGAGTTATGCGTATGGAGTGGTTGTTCATGAAGAAGTGCATTTTCAACTAGATTTCCTGTAGCACTTCTTTCTTTCTTTACTACAAAATATATATGTCAATCTGCCCGCTGCTCGCACTATTAATGGCTTCATATGCATAGGTTACCGAAGCATTACTCACTCGGCCCCGTACACTGGTGGCAGTTCCAAAGGCATTTAAAGGACTTTAATGGTAAAAATCGTTTATTTTTCACTTATAATTAAGCACTCATTTTAACACACATTCTTACAGTTCATGTCAGATACATATAGTCTCCTAATAGCGCGTAGAAAGTTGAGAACCAGAGGATAGAAGTTACTCTTAAACATAGGTTTAGCTA